>OZ026516.1:30983971-32183971 GCA_964019695.1 Loripinus fragilis
ATGTGCCCAGGCTTCACCTGATCAGTCCTAAAATAAAAGTAGAACAGTATCCAGTTCTGCCCCTCTAACCTGCTGATGTAGTAGGAACTGACACCGCTTAAACATCCTGCACCCCTGCCCAGCAGTGCTCAGGAGGTAGGTTCCAATCCCGAGTAAACAGCCTGCACCCCTGCCCCACAGTGCGGGGGAGGTAGGTTCCAACACTGCTTAAACAGCCTGCACCCCAGCTCCACAGTGCCCGGAGGGAAGGTTCCGACACCACTTAACCAGCCTGCACCCCTGCAAACCAGTGCCAGCAGGTAACTTCCAAAACCCTTTAAACAGCCTGCACCCCTGAAAAACAGTACCCAGCAGGTTGGTTCAGACACCGCTTAAACAGCCTGCATCACTGTAACACAGTGCCCGGCAGGTAGACTATGACATTGCTAAAACAGCTTTCACCACTGTAACACAGTGCCTGGCAAGTAGGTTCCGACACCGCTTAAACAGACTGCACCACTGTAACACAGTGCCCGGCAGGTAGGTTCCACCACCGCTTAAACAGCCTGCACCACTGTAACACAGTGCCCGGCAGGAAGGTTCTGACACCACTTCAACAGTCTGCACCACTGTAACACATCGCCCGGCAGGTAGAATCAGACACCGCTTAAACAGCATGCATCACTGTAACACATTGCCCTTCAATTAGACTCAGACATTGCTAAAACAGCTTTCACCACTGTAACACAGTGCCCAGCAGGAAGGTTCTGACATTGCTTAAACAGCCTGCAACACTGCAACACAGTGCCCGGCAGGTAGACTCCGACATTGCTAAAACAGCTTTCACCACTGTAACACAGTGCCCGGCAGGTAGGTTCTGACATTGCTTAAACAACCTGCACCACTGTAACACAGTGCCCGACCGTCATGTTCTGACATTGCTTAAACAGCCTGCACCACTACAACACAGTGCTAGGCAGGTTGGTTCTGACATTGCTAAAACAGCTTTCACCACTGTAACTCAGTGCGCGGCAGGTAGGTTCTGATATTGCTTAAACAGCCTGCAACACTGCAACACAGTGCCCAGCAGGTAGACTCCAACACCGCTTAAACAGTCTGCATCACTGTAACACAGTGCCCGGCAGGTAGGTTCCATCTCCACTTAAACAGTCCGCATCACTGTAACACAGTGCCATGCAGGTACGTTCCGACACCGCTTAAACAAACTGCAACACTGTAACACAGTGCCCGGCAGGTAGGTTTTGACACTGCTTTAACAGTCTGCACCACTGTAACACAGTGCCTCGCAGGTAGACTCAGACATTGCTAAAACAGCTTTCACCACTGTAACACAGTGCCCTGCAGGTAGTTTCTGACACTTCTTTAACAGTCTGCATCCCAGCAACACAGTTCCCGGAAGGTAGATTCTGTCACTACTTAAACAGCCTGCACCACTGTAACACAGTGCCCTACAGGTAGGTTCTGACATTGCTTAAACAGTCTGCACCACTGTAACACAGTGCCTGGCAGGTAGGTTCTGACACCGCTTAAACAGCCTGCACCACTGTAACACAGTGCCCGGAAGGTAGGTTCCAACACCGCTTTAACAGCCTGCACCACTGTAACACAGTGCCCGGCAGGTAGGTCGAGACACTGCTTAAACAGCCTGCATCACTGAAACACAGTGCCCGGTAGGTAGGTTCCATCACTACTTAAACAGCCTGCACCCCTGTAACACAGTGCGCGGCAGGTAGGTTATGACACGGCTTAAACAGCCTGCACCACTGTAACACAGTGCCCGGCAGGTAGGTACTGACACCGCTTAAACAGTCTGCACCACTGTAACACAGTGCTTGGCAGGTAAGTTCGGACACCGCTTAAACAGCCTGCACCACTGAAACACAGTGCCCACCTGGTAGGTTCCGACACTACTTAAACAGTCTGCACCCCTGCAACACAGTGCCCGGCAGGTAGGTTTTGACACCGCTTAAACAGTCTGCACCCCTGCAACACAGTGCCCGGCAGGTAGGTTTTGACACCGCTTAAACAGCCTGCACCACTGAAACACAGTGCCCGGCAGGTAGGTTCCGACACCGCTTAAAAAGTCTGCACCCCTGCAACACAGTGCTCGGCAGGTAATTTCTGACATTGCTCAAACAGCCTGCATCACTGTAACACAGTGTGCGGCAGGTAGACTCTGACATTGCTAAAACAGCTTTCACCACTGTAACACAGTGCCCGGCAGGTAGGTTCCGACACCGCTTAAACAGTCTGCACCACTGTAACACAGTGCCAGGCAGGTAGACTCTGACATTGCTAATACAGCCTTCACCACTGTAACACTGTGCCCGGCAGGTAGGTTCAGACACTGCTTAAACAGTGTGCACCACTGTGACACAGTGCCCGGCAGGTAGGTTCTGACACCGCTTAAACAGTCTGCAACATTGTAACAAAGTGCCCATCAGTTAGGTTCTGACACCGCTTAAACAGCCTTTACCACTATAACACAGTGCCTAGCAGGTAGGTTTTGACACCGCTTAAACAGCCTTCACCACTGTAACACAGTGCCTTGCAGGTAAGTTCCAACACTGCTAAAACAGCCTGCACCACTGTAACACAGTGCCCGGTAGGTAGGTTCTGACATCGCTTAAACAGCCTGAACCACTGTAACACAGTGCCTTGCAGGTAGGTTCCAACACCTTTTATACAGTCTGCACCCCTGCAACACAGTGCCCGGCAGGTAGGTTCTGACTATGTTTAATCAGCCTGCACCAATATAACATAGTGCCCGGCAGGTAGGTATCGACACCGCATAAACAGTCTGCACCACTGTAACACAGTGCCCAGTAGGTAGGTTCAGACACCACTTAAACAGTCTGCACCCCTGTAACACAGTTCACGGCAGGTAGGTTCTGACATCGCTTAAACAGCCTGAACCACTGTAACACAGTGCCTTGCAGGTAGGTTCCGACACCTTTTATACAGTCTGCACCCCTGCAACACAGTGCCCGGCAGGTAGGTTCTGACTATGTTTAATCAGCCTGCACCAATATAACATAGTGCCCGGCAGGTAGGTATTGACACCGCATAAACAGCCTGCACCCCTGAAAAACAGTACCCAGCAGGTTGGTTCAGACACCGCTTAAACAGCCTGCATCACTGTAACACAGTGCCCGGCAGGTAGACTATGACATTTCTAAAACAGCTTTCACCACTGTAACACAGTGCCTGGCAAGTAGGTTCCGACACCGCTTAAACAGACTGCACCACTGTAACACAGTGCCCGGCAGGTAGGTTCCACCACCGCTTAAACAGCCTGCACCACTGAAACACAGTGCCCGGCAGGAAGGTTCTGACACCACTTCAACAGTCTGCACCACTGTAACACAGCGCCCGGCAGGTAGAATCAGACACCGCTTAAACAGCCTGCATCACTGTAACACAGTGCCCTTCAATTAGACTCAGACATTGCTAAAACAGCTTTCACCACTGTAACACAGTGCCCAGCAGGAAGGTTCTGACATTGCTTAAACAGCCTGCAACACTGCAACACAGTGCCCGGCAGGTAGACTCTGACATTGCTAAAACAGCTTTCACCACTGTAACACAGTGCCCGGCAGGTAGGTTCTGACATTGCTTAAACAGCCTGCACCACTGTAACACAGTGCCCGACCGTCATGTTCTGACATTGCTTAAACAGCCTGCACCACTACAACACAGTGCTAGGCAGGTTGGTTCTGACATTGCTAAAACAGCTTTCACCACTGTAACTCAGTGCCCGGCAGGTAGGTTCTGATATTGCTTAAACAGCCTGCAACACTGCAACACAGTGCCCAGCAGGTAGACTCCAACACCGCTTAAACAGTCTGCATCACTGTAACACAGTGCCCGGCAGGTAGGTTCCATCTCCACTTAAACAGTCCGCATCACTGTAACACAGTGCCCTGCAGGTACGTTCCGACACCGCTTAAACAAACTGCAACACTGTGACACAGTGCCCGGCAGGTAGGTTTTGACACTGCTTTAACAGTCTGCACCACTGTAACACAGTGCCTGGCAGGTAGACTCAGACATTGCTAAAACAGCTTTCACCACTGTAACACAGTGCCCTGCAGGTAGTTTCTGACACTTCTTTAACAGTCTGCATCCTTGCAACACAGTTCCCGGAAGGTAGATTCTGTCACTACTTAAACAGCCTGCACCACTGTAACACAGTGCCCGACAGGTTGGTTCTGACATTGCTTAAACAGTCTGCACCACTGTAACACAGTGCCTATCAGGTAGGTTCTGACACTTCTTAAACAGCCTGCACCACTGTAACACAGTGCCCGGAAGGTAGGTTCCAACACCGCTTTAACAGCCTGCACCACTGTAACACAGTGCCCGGCAGGTAGGTCGAGACACTGCTTAAACAGCCTGCATCACTGAAACACAGTGCCCGGTAGGTAGGTTCCATCACTACTTAAACAGCCTGCACCCCTGTAACACAGTGCGCGGCAGGTAGGTTATGACACGGCTTATACAGCCTGCACCACTGTAACACAGTGCCCCGCAGGTAGGTACTGACACCGCTTAAACAGTCTGCACCACTGTAACACGGTGCTTGGCAGGTAGGTTCGGACACCGCTTAAACAGCCTGCACCACTGAAACACAGTGCCCACCTGGTAGGTTCCGACACTACTTAAACAGTCTGCACCCCAGCAACACAGTGCCCGGCAGGTAGGTTTTGACATTGCTAAAACAGCCTTCAACACTGTAACACAGTGCCCTGCAGAAAGGCATCGGCACCGCTTAAACAGTCTGCACCCCTGCAACACAGTGCCCGGCAGGTAGGTTTTGACACCGCTTAAACAGCCTGCACCACTGAAACACAGTGCCCGGCAGGTAGGTTCCGACACCGCTTAAAAAGTCTGCACCCCTGCAACACAGTGCTCGGCAGGTAATTTCTGACATTGCTCAAACAGCCTGCATCACTGTAACACAGTGTGCGGCAGGTAGACTCTGACATTGCTAAAACAGCTTTCACCACTGTAACACAGTGCCCGGCAGGTAGGTTCCGACACCGCTTAAACAGTCTGCACCACTGTAACACAGTGCCAGGCAGGTAGACTCTGACATTGCTAATACAGCCTTCACCACTGTAACACTGTGCCCGGCAGGTAGGTTCAGACACTGCTTAAACAGTCTGCACCACTGTGACACAGTGCCCGGCAGGTAGGTTCTGACACCGCTTAAACAGTCTGCAACATTGTAACAAAGTGCCCATCAGTTAGGTTCTGACACCGCTTAAACAGCCTTTACCACTATAACACAGTGCCTAGCAGGTAGGTTTTGACACCGCTTAAACAGCCTTCACCACTGTAACACAGTGCCTTGCAGGTAAGTTCCAACACTGCTAAAACAGCCTGCACCACTGTAACACAGTGCCCGGTAGGTAGGTTCTGACATCGCTTAAACAGCCTGAACCACTTTAACACAGTGCCTTGCAGGTAGGTTCCAACACCTTTTATACAGTCTGCACCCCTGCAACACAGTGCCCGGCAGGTAGGTTCTGACTATGTTTAATCAGCCTGCACCAATATAACATGGTGCCCGGCAGGTAGGTATCGACACCGCATAAACAGTCTGCACCACTGTAACACAGTGCCCAGTAGGTAGGTTCAGACACCACTTAAACAGTCTGCACCCCTGTAACACAGTTCACGGCAGGTAGGTTCTGACATCGCTTAAACAGCCTGAACCACTGTAACACAGTGCCTTGCAGGTAGGTTCCGACACCTTTTATACAGTCTGCACCCCTGCAACACAGTGCCCGGCAGGTAGGTTCTGACTATGTTTAATCAGCCTGCACCAATATAACATAGTGCCCGGCAGGTAGGTATTGACACCGCATAAACAGCCTGCACCCCTGAAAAACAGTACCCAGCAGGTTGGTTCAGACACCGCTTAAACAGCCTGCATCACTGTAACACAGTGCCCGGCAGGTAGACTATGACATTTCTAAAACAGCTTTCACCACTGTAACACAGTGCCTGGCAAGTAGGTTCCGACACCGCTTAAACAGACTGCACCACTGTAACACAGTGCCCGGCAGGTAGGTTCCACCACCGCTTAAACAGCCTGCACCACTGAAACACAGTGCCCGGCAGGAAGGTTCTGACACCACTTCAACAGTCTGCACCACTGTAACACAGCGCCCGGCAGGTAGAATCAGACACCGCTTAAACAGCCTGCATCACTGTAACACAGTGCCCTTCAATTAGACTCAGACATTGCTAAAACAGCTTTCACCACTGTAACACAGTGCCCAGCGGGAAGGTTCTGACATTGCTTAAACAGCCTGCAACACTGCAACACAGTGCCCGGCAGGTAGACTCTGACATTGCTAAAACAGCTTTCACCACTGTAACACAGTGCCCGGCAGGTAGGTTCTGACATTGCTTAAACAGCCTGCACCACTGTAACACAGTGCCCGACCGTCATGTTCTGACATTGCTAAAACAGCTTTCACCACTGTAACACAGTGCCCGGCAGGTAGGTTCTGACATTGCTTAAACAGCCTGCACCACTGTAACACAGTGCCCGACCGTCATGTTCTGAAATTGCTTAAACAGCCTGCACCACTACAACACAGTGCTAGGCAGGTTGGTTCTGACATTGCTAAAACAACTTTCACCACTGTAACTCATTGCCCGGCAGGTAGGTTCTGATATTGCTTAAACAGCCTGCAACACTGCAACACAGTGCCCAGCAGGTAGGTTCCATCTCCACTTAAACAGTCAGCATCACTGTAACACAGTGCCCTGCAGGTACGTTCCGACACCACTTAAACAAACTGCAACACTGTAACACAGTGCCCGGCAGGTAGGTTTTGACACTGCTTTAATAGTCTGCACCACTGTAACACAGTGCCTGGCAGGTAGACTCAGACATTGCTAAAACAGCTTTCACCACTGTAACACAGTGCCCTGCAGGTAGTTTCTGACACTTCTTTAACAGTCTGCATCCCTGCAACACAGTTCCCGGAAGGTAGATTCTGTCACTACTTAAACAGCCTGCACCACTGTAACACAGTGACCGACAGGTAGGTTCTGACATTGCTTAAACAGTCTGCACCACTGTAACACAGTGGCTGGCAGGTAGGTTCTGACACCGGTTAAACAGCCTGCACCACTGTAACACAGTGCCCGGAAGGTAGGTTCCAACATCGCTTTAACAGCCTGCACCACTGTAACACAGTGCCCGGCAGGTAGGTCGAGACACTGCTTAAACAGCCTGCATCACTGAAACACAGTGCCCGGTAGGTAGGTTCCATCACTACTTAAACAGCCTGCACCCCTGTAACACAGTGCGCCGCAGGTAGGTTATGACACGGCTTAAACAGCCTGCACCACTGTAACACAGTGCCCGGCAGGTAGGTACTGACACTGCTTAAACAGTCTGCACCACTGTAACACAGTGCTTGGCAGGTAGGTTCGGACACCACTTAAACAGCCTGCACCACTGAAACACAGTGCCCACCTGGTAGGTTCCGACACTACTTAAACAGTCTGCACCCCTGCAACACAGTGCCCGGCTGGTAGGTTTTGACATTGCTAAAACAGCCTTCACCACTGTAACACAGTGTCCGGCAGGTAGACTCTGACATTGCTAAAACAGCTTTCACCACTGTTACACAGTGCCGGGCAGGTAGGTTCCGACACCGCTTAAACAGTCTGCACCACTGTAACACAGTGCCAGGCAGGTAGACTCTGACATTGCTAATACAGCCTTCACCACTGTAACACTGTGCCCGGCATGTAGGTTCAGACACTGCTTAAACAGTCTGCACCACTGTGACACAGTGCCCGGCAGGTAGGTTCTGACACTGTTAAACAGTCTGCAACATTGTAACAAAGTGCCCATCAGTTAGGTTCTGACACCGCTTAAACAGCCTTTACCACTATAACACAGTGCCTAGCAGGTAGGTTTTGACACCGCTTAAACAGCCTTCACCACTGTAACACAGTGCCTTGCAGGTAGGTTCCAACACTGCTAAAACAGCCTGCACCACTGTAACACAGTGCCCGGTAGGTAGGTTCTGACATCGCTTAAACAGCCTGAACCACTGTAACACAGTGCCTTGCAGGTAGGTTCCGACACCTTTTATACAGTCTGCACCCCTGCAACACAGTGCCCGGCAGGTAGGTTCTGACTATGTTTAATCAGCCTGCACCAATATAACATAGTGCCCGGCAGGTAGGTATCGACAACGCATAAACAGTCTGCACCACTGTAACACAGTGCCCAATAGGTAGGTTCAGACACCGCTTAAACAGTCTGCACCCCTGTAACACAGTTCACTGCAGGTAGGTTCTGACTCTGCTTAAACAGTCTGCACCACTGTAACACAGTGCCCGGCAGGTAGGTTCTGACACCGCTTAAACAGTCTGCACCACTGTAACACAGTGCCCGGCAGGTAGGTTCTGACACTGCTTAAACAGTCTGCATCACTGTAACACTGTAACACAGTGCCCGGCAGGTAGACTCTGACATTGCTAAAACAGGCTGCACCACTGAAACACAGTGCCCGGCAGGTAGGTTCCGACATTTCTTAAACAGTCTGCACCCCTGCAACACAGTGCCCGGCAGGTAATTTCTGACATTGCTCAAACAGCCTGCATCACTGTTACACAGTGTCCGGCAGGTAGACTCTGACATTGCTAAAACAGCTTTCACCACTGTACCACAGTGCCCCGCAGGTAGGTTCGACCACCGCTTAAACAGTCTGCACCACTGTAACACAGTGCACAAGCAGGTAGACTCTGACATTGCTAATACAGCCTTCACCACTGTAACACTGTGCCCGGCAGGTAGGTTCAGACACTGCTTAAACAGTCTGCACCACTGTAACACAGTGTCCAGTAGGTAGGTTCTGACACCACTTAAACAGCCTGCACCCCTGCAACACAGTGCCCGGTAGGTAGGTTCTGACACAGCTTAAACAGTCTTTACCACTGTAACACAGTGCCCTGTAGGCAGGTAGACTCCGACATTGCTAAAACAGCCTTCACCACTGTAACACAGTGCCCGGCAGGCAGGTTCTGACACCGCTTAAACAGTCTGCAACATTGTAACAAAGTGCCCATCAGGTAGGGTCTGACACCGCTTAAACAGCCTTTACCACTATAACACAGTGCCTAGCAGGTAGGTTCTGACACCGCTTAAACAGTCTTCACCACTGTAACACAGTTCCCTGCATGTAGGTTCAACACTGCTTAAACAGCCTGCACCACTGTAACACAGTGCCCGGTAGGTAGGTTCTGACACCGCTTAAACAGCCTAAACCACTGTAACACAGTGCCTTGCAGGTAGGTTCCGACACCATTTATACAGTCTGCACCCCTGCAACACAGTGCTCGGCAGGTAGGTTCTGACCATGCTTAATCAGCCTGCACCAATATAACACAGTGACGGCAGGTAGGTATCGACACCGCATAAACAGTCTGCACCACTGTAACACAGTGCCTGGTAGGTAGGTTCAGACACCGCTTGAACAGTCTGCACCCCTGTAACACAGTGCCCGGCAGGTAGGTTCTGACACCGCTTAAACAGTCTGCACCACTGTAACACAGTGCCCGGCAGGTAGGTTCTGACACTGCTTAAACAGTCTGCATCACTGTAACACTGTAACACAGTGCCTGGCAGGTAGACTCTGACATTGCTTAAACAGGCTTCACCACTGTAACACTGTGCCCGGCAGGTAGGTTCAGACACCGCTTAAACTGTCTGCACCACTGTAACACAGTGCCCAGTAGGTAGGTTCTGACATTGCTTAAACTGTCTGCACCACTTTAACACAGTGCCCGGCAGGTAGGTTCTGACACCGCTTAAACAGCCTGCACCACTGTAGCACAGTGCCCGGCAGGTAGGTTCCGACACCGCTTATACAGTCTGCACCCCTGCAACACAGTGCATGCAAGGTAGGTTCTGACTATGCTTAAACAGCCTGCACCACTGTAACATAGTGCCCGGCAGGTAGGTTCGGACACTACTTAAACAGCCTGCACCACTGCAACACAGAGCCAGGCAGGTAGGTTCTGACATTGCTGAAACAGTCTGCACCCCTGCAATACAGTGCCCGGCAGGTAGGTTCTGATACTACTTAAACAGCCTGCATCACTGTAACACAGTGCCCGGCAGGTAGGTTCCAACACCGCTTATACAGCCTGCACCCCTGTAACACGGTGCCCGGCAGGTAGGTTCCGATATTGCTAAAGCAGCCTGCACTCCTGCAACACAGTGACGGGCAGGTAGGTTCCGACACAGTTTAAACAGCCTTCTTTCTCTTTCCTCCCTCTCATTCTCTCTCTCTCTCCAAACACAGTGCCTCCTGTGAGGCTTGGACTGGGAGCCTATCCATCTGAAGACCTAAATTTAATCGAGCCAGTAAAAAGAGATAGATCAATAAAGACTTCAAGCCAGTTATTTGATCAAATTGCAGCAGGTTCATGTTCTGAAACCTGATCCCTATGCCTGATAACAAAGATCCACGGACCTGTTTGATGGACTGAACACGATGAACTGGTCCACATAGTGGAATTGCAACAGATGTTAAACAAATGCAATGGGATGTGAAGTCAGCTGACATGAAATGTCTCGCAACGATGGCCAAAAATGAGGGAGTGCCATTGACACAAAAAAGAAAATGAAACGATAAACAAAGCGTTTTGTGGGATAATGTTTTCGCTGTTGTCTTGGTTTCAATAATGAAATAAACATTGATTTACGTAACAGATCTGACAACGCACTTGAACCTTTTTGATTGGCTATTTAACCATGCGTTTCAACGCGAATTGTACGTTTCGCTGCGTTGTTATTGATTGGTTAACAGGTAACTGCGTTGCACTGCAGTTCAACGCGTATCGATAGTGGGCTTTGATTGGATTTTCGAAATTCGCGTTGGAAAACTAATGCGTTTTACGTGCGTTTTCAATGCGTTTTCAACGCGAATTCGACAAGGACAAATAAATGGGCGGTAGTGTAACGTCATTTTTATAATGGCGTTTGCAAGTCAAAAACAATACTGTTTTTGTGGTGTAGACATGCGTAATTGGAGGAGTTTTCATGTTTTAGAGTATGTACTAAGAAAGACAATTAAGTGTAGGACAACTTTATAAAAAAATTGTCTCTGTGTATTTGATTCACGAGGAGTGACGTTAATCTGAACTTAAGGCTAAATGTAGGTGGTAACGCTATCCATAGATGACGTTTTCAAGTGATTGACATACAGAACCGATCCAGGTGCTTGTGCTAGTATAGCATTGATCTGATCACTTGAATTTTTAATTCAGTTCGCTGAAAAGTCAAGTAACGTAAAAAGATCAGTTTAACGTCATAATGGAACTCATAAACGTGACATAAACGGGTATAATTCTGTTATTTTTCAACGTTTTTCGTCATTTAGAACCTTAAACTTTACGTTAGAATCAAAACTTTGAATTTCGGATGTAGGCTTGTATAATTTACATGCACATGGCATAAAATGTAACGTCAAGCCACCGACGCCTAACCATATAACGTTTTGTCTAGGTGACACGAAAATTCATTAATTTTAAGATCCCCATACTTGTTCATTTACAACAAATAAAAGGTTTCATATATATTCAAACCTGGACGCGATAATAAAATCTGTGCTAAACTTTTGTTGGGCAAACTGTTGTATGACTGGAGAGAATCCTGTCTCCTGATTGGCCCAATTAGTCTTCATAAATCTCTATGACTACTGAACCGAAAATAATTATGATTTTTATATTCCTCATTAAGAGAATTAATAAACATTTGAAAATATATACTACTTTATACTATTTTAATAACATTTGCTAAAACTTCTGAGAAAGTCCTTAGATGTCATAGATTGTCAATAACAAAAAAGTGAAAGTAGCAACATTTTCATTCTTAAATGAAAAGTCATATAACAAAACAGCTATTGGCTTCAATTTCGGGAGCCATAAGGATTTATCTACTCTCAAAAATGATATCACCTAGGCCGCATTACTTTTTCAGGTAGCTGGTGAGACTTTACTTATACGCAGGCTCGTCTGAGGTATGCGACAAGTACCAATATTCATATATTGGCTCATTTAATGAATATTAGAGGTTTTTTTTAAAAAAAAATGATCATTAGGTAAATAACGAATGAATAAATAAAACGAGCCCATCCGTAATGTGAAGAAAATTCACACCAGTTGGCTTAAATATGGCTTTGACTTATTAAACAACTTGAATATGAGTAAAACATGGAAACTGGCCTTCTGATTAAAAAAACAAAAAAAAACTTGACAAGTATAATAAATATTTACCAGTCGCTGTTTAAATTAATCTAACACACAAGAATGATAGAATGCTGCTGAGTGAGTGACTGTCTTTTTAAAAATGATAAATATCTGCAAATGATATCTTATATTCGGTCAAAGGTGGAGCTAATAATTGACTTTAAAATATATGATGAATAAATTAAAAGGTGAATGTTTATTGGTCATGATACAAGCACTTTATTGCATGAAATCTCGTATATTTCGAGATATTTTTGTGGATGTCAACTCGTCGCCTTCGGCGACTCGTTCACACCCACAACATTATCTCTAGAAAGAACTCGATATTCATACAATAAAGTTAACATGTCTACCTCATTGAAGTCAATAGATGTATAATATGATATAAAGAGTTTAGAAGATATCTATGTTCGAATGTAAAATATTTTTAATGGCATGCTAAAAAGTAATAAAAACATAAACATAGTAACTTCTGTAAATTAGTTCAATTCTTTTGTTTATTACTGTTGTATTTTCTTTGTAATTTGAAACTGTGTGTTTTACATGTATGTATGCTCTCCTGAACGTAGAGGAAATAAAGAATATATATGTCTTCCAGTCCATCCGCAAACTATCAGAACAGTATCAATATAATGGAGACACATTTGTTCCTTTTCTGGCGAGATGCTATTATACAATTATTGACTTCAATGAGGTAGACCTAAGGATTTATCTACCCGAAAAAGTGATAATTCACCGAGGCCACTAGGCCGACGTGAATATCACTTTTAAGGGTAGATAAATCCTTATGTCTACCAAAATTGAAGTCAATAACTGTTTTGTTATATGACTTTTCATTTAAGAATGTAAATTTTTTATACTCATCATGCTATCTTAAGCTCTCTAGAGGGTGATATTGCAGAAGTGTCAAAAATATTTACTTCTGGAAACTAGTTTGAGCTGGATTCCATCCTATATCACCTTCTGAGCCAGTTTAGACCAGTTTTCAGATAGACATAGAGATTTATGAAGACAAATTGGGCCAATCAGGAGACAGGATTCTCTCCAGTCATATAACAAAGAATGTTATCATAAAACTGTTTTTACAGTTTGTTTATTCAAACAAAGATAAATAAGCAAAGAAAACAAAACAAAACTGTTGTAAAAATCATGAAAGACTTTAATTTACCTGTTGGAAGGTGAAACAGCAAACCATGTCAATTTCATGCAGCACATACTAGTTTCATACTCATCATGCTATTTTTGGCTCTCCAGAGGGTAATATTGCAGAAGTGTCAAAAATATTAACTTCTGGAAACCAGTTTAAGCTGGTTTTCATGCAATATTAACTAATGGACCGGTTCAGACCAGTTTCCAGGTAGACATAAAGATTTATGAAGACAAATTTGGCCAATCAGGAGACAGGATTCTCTCCAGTCATATAACAATATAATTTAGTATTTTGCATTTTCAAATGTATATTAATTCTCTAAAAGGGGAATATAAAATGTTATCATAAAACTGTTTTTACAGTTTGTTTATTCAAACAAAGATAAATGAGCAATCTAAACAAAACAAAACTGTTGTAAAAATTCATGAAAGTCTTTAATTTACCTGATGGGAGGTGAAACAGCAAATCATGTCAATTTCATGCAGCACATGCTAGTTTTACACTCATCATGCTATTTTTAGCCCTCTAGAGGGTACTATTGCAGAAGTGTCAAAAATATTAAGTCGAGCAGGTTTTCATGCAATATTAACTTGTGGACCCGCTTAGACCAGTTTCCAGGTAAACATAGAGATATACGAAGACAAATTAAGCCAATCAGATGACAGGATTCTCTCCAGTCATATAACAAACTATATTATTTGGTGAATGCATATACATACTGTCGTGCCAACCAAGAGTGACAGTGACGTAGTACTTTGTTTACAATTCCCAAGTTAAACACTAACGTGTACACTTCACTTGAGCTAACGCGAATCGACAGATCACTTGTGTATTAATCCTATCCTGTAGATAGGATTAATACACAAGTGATCTATCGATTCTAAGTACCTGATATATGTAACGTTGTAAACAAAACATGAAGTCACTGTCACTCTTGGCTGACAGGACAGTATCTTCGGACAATGAAGATTGACTCATGCATGACCAACGTAGTGTCTGTTTATTTCAGATGTGATGGTGATGACGATTGCAATGATGATACTGATGAACAGAACTGCCCAAACGGTGTGTATAAACTTGAACCCATTTTTTCTTTGATTGATTTGATTTTTTACGTTCCAGTCAATATTTAAAGTCATGTCGGAACGGGTTTTCCTGTGTTGAACCAGATTTTGTAGATATACATGTAACTTTAAAAAAAAGCGAAAACTGAGGACTTCGTGGATGCACAGGCTGGTATGTGCCTTCACTGTTCCAAAGATATGTTTTCTCGCAACGAGGCCCTTTACATGTAATGCCAAATAAAAAAATACCTGTGTTTTGGGCACCCGACCCTACCTGTATTTACCGGTGAAACCTAGATTTATTTCAGGTTTTCTGGGAAAAATATAATTGTACGTATTTTGAAAGGCGAAATGCCTTTCAAAATGCATAAAATCATATTTTTCCAGAAAAAATACAATTAAAAAAAATATGTGTGCCTACCCTATCTAAAATTTTCAGACCCGTTACCCGAAAAACACTTATTTTTTATTTGGCCTAATAATAAAGACATTGTCCAGCCACTGGTATGCAAAACAGTGACGAGGCATCGCCGAGCATCATTCGCCCAGTTCAGGTATTTTAGTTAAAATGCTCATACATTTGTAACTTTTGAACCGCATATATATGCACTTCGACAAATTTTGCATACTTTATATATTTTAAAATTGTCTAGACACTGGTTTGATAAACGGAGACGAGGTTTTACCGAGCGCGTGGTCACTGTCAGTAAGGGAAAGATGCGCATAGCTCTTGAAAAACATGGTTTTGTTTGATCAAATGGCCACTGGTATGTATTACGGGGACGAAGTTTTGCTAAAAAATCGAAAGCCGCCCAAACCTCCTGGAACTTACTACATTTGAGTATATTAATTATTTAGATGATCACTTATACACATATGGGGATATTTACAACAGGAGTCTGTGCCATTGATGCATTGACTAGCGGATACTCTGTATTATCTCGTATTCCATATTTAAAACATAATTCAGTTGTTGTCGTTTTTCTAAAAGACAGAACTTGTAATCAACACCTTAACAGATAGAAGAAACCATTAAATAGTCTAGCGTTAAAATGCAAATAAGAGTGCTTGAAAACACTTTTGTGGGCACTTTTGCGGCATGAAGGGCAACAGTGCCTAAGTTACTAGGGGACATGTCCTCTTTCAATTTTTGCCTGTTGCCCAAACCAAAGATCATTATTAAGGTCAATAAATGAGGTCAAATGTCAATAGGTGCAAAATGATGTGTAACGCATTAAATGCAGTACTTAAGCATCAAAGACACTGGCATTTTGCCGCAAATAATTTCAAATAACTGAAATACTGATGTCTAGTTAGATAAATTGTTGAATTTTTTTCATCTGCGATCACAAACACAGCTGTCTGTTCGTCTGTATGTATGTACATGTACTGCATACTGCCTGGATTGGTTATGTACATTTGTGAAAATTATCACTTTTTCGCAAAAAGCACATAAAAAAGTCTTTGTAATTCAATCTTATATTTTTGAATGAAATATAAAGCTGTCTTGGAAACGCAAAAGTGTGCACTGATCAGTCTGCACTTGGTGCGCTGTATATATTGACGTCGGTTGCGCATCTGATGTTGATTAACACCGAGCATCAAATGCATCTTTTACACACAGAAAACGAAACTAATTACACTTTTTGTGTGACTTTCTGTGACACCACAAATACAGCTTGATCAATTAAAATCAGTCAATATCATCTTTTATTAAAAGTAAGGAAGAAGGCAAAGATCAGGAATCGATACAATCAAGTACCACACCCTGACCCAGGACACCGAAAAGGAAAGTGACAAAAACACAAGACAACATCATATTCAATAAAGCCAAGAGGTCTGCTCCTCCCCAACAGGTGACCACAAGGTTGCAACAAACAGACATCTAGTATTGGTAAATACCTGTATTAGCAAAAATAACAAATAACGAAATAGATTCACAAAAGAAACACCGCCTTGAAACGGTCAGTAAGAAAATTGCTCGAGGGCTTAAACTAGTTTTCCGGCATCAACCTCGTCATTAATTATGTAGTGGATTAAGACACATACATGTTTGGTTTGCATGCAAGGCCCCATACTTATCCATGAATCATCTCCTGAATACTGGAGCAAAATAAATCCAACAATTAAACCCTGGAGGAACCAACAACAGACGCAGCATCATGCCCCAACCATCTCATCTATAGATAAGTCTTTAAGTCGGAACCTTCATAGTCTGAGGTGCGGCCCACAAAAGCAAGATTACTTATTTCTTATTTGAAACGACCTTCAACAAGCAGGCATCTCGTTTGATGAACAGGTGTGCAATATTTGCCAATCATTGGTTAAAAGCAAGAAGGTGTCTGCTCTTGGCGAGGATTGGTGTGACAAGCTGCTGACCGATGGGAGCGCTGTGAATACGGCAACATAATATGTATTATATGTAATTGACATATTAAGATTGGTAGACCTCAAACACCTTAATTGCACAGGAAAAGAGGGTTAAATACCACAAACCTTGTTTTCAAGTTTCATGTCTGCATTCCACATAGCTAGGTAAAAGCTAATTACTGAGAGGCATACCGATACTTCAGGAGAGGCTTCCACTTCTTGCCATTCTAGACCGCCTAGGCGATCATTACCACCTCTAGATAAATCATTTTTCACCTTTGCCTTCACACTTCAAGGGCGGACTTAAACCAAATACTGACATTACCCAAGTCAGAATAGATTATGTCATAGTCATAATATGATTTACAGATGTGGATTAAGCCCTCCAGTAAAATGTTCTATAGACCGTTCCAAGGCGGTACTTCTTTTGTGAATCTTTTATGTTTTTTCTGTCTTGTGTTTGTTCTGTCTTTGTGCACGTCTGTTTATTTGTGCCTTGTGGTCACCTGCTGGGAAAGGGCTGACCTCTTGGCTCTCGTTTGTGGTGTATAACTGTGAGTTTGTTACTTTACCATTGGTATCCTGGGTCAGGTGTGGTACTTGATTGTATAGTTTCCTGATCTTTGCACCCTTACTTACTTAGGCTAGCAACAATGTATGATTTTGCCATAGAAGATTGCCTGTACCATCCTACCTCCATGCGAGCTGAACATTTCTTGTACTTCAACAACAGCAGAATCTAGGGCGAAGATTTGGTACCAGTAAAATGCATTTAAGCCCCCCGGTGGCTTTGGCTGCTGTCCGTTCTAAGGCGGTGGTTCTGTTGTTGTTGATTTTTTGTTTATTGTTACTCCCATTGTGGGAGTCTGTAATTGTTCTATGTATTGTTGTACGTTACTTTATGTCCATTCTAGTATTGCAATCATCTTGGTGGGGAAGAGAGAGCTGATTGCTTTGCTTAATTTGTCTTCCTGGTGTCTCGTGATAGTTGAGCGGCTCTTCCTCACGGTGCCATGGGGTTGTCTGCAGTTTGTGATTGTGGTATTTCCTGACCATACTCACTTACTATTTTTGGCTTTGAAAATCTAGAAATTGCTAAATTGCAAGCATTATGGGAGTCATACACTGATATGCTCATTGCTATGGGGAAGCATCTGGGTCATAACGAGACAATCGAACCTCAAATACCAGGGGAATAACAGTTTGTTCCACCATTAAATCCACGCGAACCGCTTTGAATTGTTCGCTTGAAATCAGCCAGCGAAATAGTCTAACTTCTAAAGAAAAGTGTTGATGAACCATCAGGAAGCCAAGAATCTAAGTCAGTTCTGAATAAAACTACCACGCATATTTCAGAGTCTGAGTATAAATTAAGTTATAGTCGGGGAACCAAGGTAGAAAAAATGCTAACCCTTGCACCCAAAAGGTATACAGCTGGATTTCGTATGGTTGCAAAGGTAATTCTATGGTGTATCTGAAACCACTGTATAGCAGACTCGATCGACTTGCATAACGCAAGAGCAATCAACTTTCTACGGAAGCCCAGGAAGATCATGTCAAAATATTATTTTTCAAAATGTTATATGTTTTTATCAAAAAAGTTCAGGACTGAAAAATATTGAGTTTATATAATAATACAACATCGGCGTAGACCTCAGAAGCAGTGGCGGTCATCTAAGAATACTGCTATTGATTTTTAAAGCATGTAGATTAGGGCACCCCCATTTTGAAATTAAATTTATAGATTTCTTTTCATCTAATCTCACTAAAACTGCATTTATTGCCCAAAAATGTATTTAATTATTATTTACATATCGTCTGAAAGCATATCTCGTAAAAAAGTGTGTGCTAACTTATTCACTTTTGTCCTCCCGCTGAAGTGGTTTGATTTGCATATTTTTTACATAAATAAATAAATTTTAAATTAAATGTGTTTAAACACTGCATACAGTTAGACAGACGTTTGGGACATAATTTAAGACAATTTATTTTATTTTCTATGACAAACTAGAAAAGGTAGCTGAAAAGTAAAAATATGAAAACACGATAATTTGATACTTAGTAATTTAGTCCATGCCAATTGGTGCGTAGATAAATACCAGGACAACTTAAGAGCAGTTTAACACATACATGAAATTTATCAAGATTTAAAGTATGTTTATCTTCCATATTTACAGCAGCTTTGAAACGGAGGGTCATTGTAGGGACCAAGGGGATTTTATCTACTGAAAAGAATAATTCCATTAACAGTGGTAAAATAAATATGATAACACTCGTATAACTATTATCGTATCACCATGAAAAACCTGTCTGTCCCCGTCTGAGATGCAGAAATATAGCCGCATAGTATTTGTAAAGACAAAAATGTCCCTAAAAAGATTATTTTGGTGCACAAATGACTGCCCATACTTTTAAATGCAATTGATAGTGTATTATTGTGTTATCGAACAGTCAAACGGCTTCTCATACTCATCCTCCAGATAAGAGTGCATAATGGAAAATTAGTTTTGTCATTTCTCAACCAAAACATATGTTGTTGGTACTTAAATGGTCCTATTAAATGAGGCGGTGCTTTTGAAGACCAAAACCACACCATTAAACTTATTGATAAGGAAAACATCAAAATTTCTATGCTATGAAAGATTGCTTAACGTGACCTATGTGGCATACAAAAAATGCATTTTGCCGCGAAATGCAATTCTGGTCGCATTGCTATACAGTGGTTTCATATCAAGCACTCTTTAGACTATCATTATACAAAATTCCAGCCGTATACCTTTCGGGTGCAAAAAATGTGTGTTTTTGCACGATACGGGACTTTGGTTCCCCGACTATTATACATGTATCATGTAGCCAAGAAATTACGCAAGGAAGCAGTACCCGACAGGTTTAGGATATGGGCAGTTTCAAATGAAACGGTAGTCTGCAAAATACTTGACCCATCAATCAGATCACAAATATTGACCAAATGTGAGTGTTTTTGTTTAATAAGGGAAAAGACCCAGGTAGGCTTCCTTATATATTTGGTGCATTAAAACTCCACATAAGAGGAGCCCATTATGAGACAACTATATGGTTGAATGTTACAGTTCCGTCCCCAAAGCACATTGATCCGAAAACTTGTGCATGGTTGTGAGACCCCTACAGCAACCATTTGAACCCAAAGCTGTTGCTGTAAGAACCTTTACCTAAAGCATGTACGCAGTTGTTGCAATACAGCTGCAAAGTGTGTGAAACAAGACGGTGCAAATGTAGATCTAATGCTAGTAATATCAATTGTCTTCAATCTTGCGGCTGTGGTTCTATTACATGTGGCAATCCACTAAATGTTGTGGAAGAGTCAGATAATGAGGATGAGTTGTGTGAAGAAGGACACTTATATATTTATAAGTTACTATTATAAGAGATGAAATATATCAGTTTTCAATTGTATATCTATAAATGACATTCGAGATATCCTGTTAAAACTATATATGCGAAAGTTGAATTTGGTGCTTTAAAAAATAGGGACCTGGTCACACATAAAATGCACCGTGTGACCTTTGACCCCATAATACGAATTAGGCCATTAGCCTCTAAATTAAGAAAAGGTCATTTCAAAACGGGTTGCTGTTTAAAAGCCCAGGTGGGTTTATCTAATAAAAATGTAAACATAAATTCTTAATAACACTTAGATGATGATTCTGAAATTGCACTTGATGACCCTTGACCCTCATAATGACTTTTTATGAGGTCATAAGAATTGAAACAAATGATATACCAATTAAAATAATTAAGTCACTGATATCGATCAGACAAGGTACAACAAATTCCATCAATGTCAGTCAAAATCATTATTTTATATGTATAAAATCACGAATTTTATATACACTTAGTGACCTTTTGACCCCTTTGTGACCTTGTGTAGGGTCAGTATGCTTTTTATATTGGACGCATTTATTCAAGGAATGTTGGCTGAGTTGGATAAACCAATTTGCTGTTTATTTTGCGAAATAAATATAAATACAAAAATTGCAAATTAAACTCATCACAATATAATGCACTTGATGACCTTTGACCCCCTATTGTGACCTTACTTGGGGTTTCCCATTTGGGCAACAGGGCAAAATCAGTTCAGGAGCGTTTGCTTGTATTGATAAGCCTAGTGGCACCTTATGCCCCTCAAGTGCCCACACTTCGAAAAAATATCTCTGAGAACACTTGTCTAAAAACAATGTAAATGTCTCAACAAAAACGCATTGTGCGTCGTTTCACATGAAGAAAACTCAAGCGAGATGTATAACCTCAACTGCATATCACCATTTATGCTACATGTAGCCCTTACTTCAATCTCGGTGCAGCCAGAGCTGTACAAACTGATTTTAACTTAAACAAGAAATTTCTTTAAAAAAAGATATTCGGCGGCTCCCAAATATTGACGATAAACACAACCAAATTCGCTTGTTTAGACGAAATTCCCATCTACCCCTTTGCATGCTGGAATCCAAAAACAGCGAAGTTGTGGTCCTGTTTCTGTCTCTCTTTTGCTTGGTTTTGTGCACATCTAACCCTTTTCGCTGAGCGATGTGCATCTGAATCTTTTTTTTTAATTTTAGGCATTCACCAGCAAGGGTTTGGGAACAATGTTTTAAGTCCTAAGTTTTTAGGTTAATGGGGGGAGGGGGGGGGGGGTTGTTGACAATAAATTAATGTAAACGTTCACTGAAACAAACCGAACACCAGAAAAGAACATAGCCAGGATCGAGGAATAAATACATGTAGGATTCAAAACTGAGCACGTACAATCGGGCCATTATCGGCCCGCCACTGAAACGCCATCCAAATGACATTTTGCTGGCAGTCCGATAGTGGCCCGAGTTTGGACGCTGGCTGACCTATGCGCGGATCCAGGAATTTTGGCCAGGGTGGTCCAGGCCGGACTGCCAGAAAACAGCTCTGACAACGTTTTTTGTCTTTTTTTTTGTCCTCAACTTTTACAGTTTTACAGTGGCTTATCAATGGTTTATTTCAAAGAAAACTATAATTTTACAAGGTTTCGGGGGGGGGGGGGGGGGGGGTCCAACCTTCTCCAGAGAGGGGGCGGGGGCTGGGGGTCCAAATGCTAATTCTAGAAACCCATAGAACTTTTGATTTTCCAGGAGGGGGTGCGGACCCTTTATCCCCCTCTGGATCCGCACATGTAGCCATTTAACTACTCGTAATTGATAGAAGGGACTTTACCTATAGTTACAATGTTCTTGTAAGAAAATGCATATGCCGGCTAGGGCAAGCTCAATCGCCTGAACCCAAAGGTTACGTGAAATTTGCGATTAATTTGACGCCATTGTAATGGAACAAATTAAATTCACTTGTTAAGTTTTTTTTAGAAATCAATGGTTTATATTCACCATTTTGGGACAATGACACATACCCCTGGAATTGGGTATTATAGCGCGAAAACGCCTACAATTGAGAATTTTTAGTGTTGTTAGCTATATTGTCTAATCATAAAACACATCATATTTAATCTGAATTTAGCTGTACTGTTAACTTGCATGACGTATTATATGAGACTGTGCAATGTTGAATATTACCAGGGCTACCACTCATATTTTGCGGGTACATAGGGCAAAATGGAGAGAGCACAATTTTTTGAGGGTACATGGGGTCATGGGCCCACGAAAATTCCGACAGCTAAGCATTTTGAAAGCGCAGAGTAAGCTTAGATTTCCTATTAACTGCTTAAAGTGATTCTGCAAACCCACCCTAAACAAATTTGAGCGGGGCTTCCCTTTGTATCATTTGCATGAAAATGACTAAGTCAAAACACTGAAAATACATTTGGCAGGGGTTCCCTTATATATTACGAATTTCCGTTCACCTCAGCCCTTTCCCCAGCCAATATAAAATGCGAATAAATTAGAAAAACTGAAGAAGTGGGATGGGCCACTTGGTACTACAGAAGCTTACACCAAAGTACCAGCTCCTTCAGGTGTGATAGACAAGAGACAGTTAAGGTAGTCAAAATAACATCTAGCTTTTATCATTTCCATCTCCATTCTTATACACAGATGTACGAAATTAAGCTACCTAATTGTATCAGCAAGTTGGTATTTATCTTTTTATACATCCGGAGAACAAGTTTTAATTGATTGTTGTTCTTACAGGGGAAATTACCTGTTGAAGCAAAGAAGTAAACCACGGCTGATATGCCGATCGTTAGAGGGCGCAACACCCTTGGGCCCTTATAATGCAACGAGAGGATTTACATCGTAGTAGCACGACTGATATGCCGATAGTCGGTTGAAAATATCTGAACGGGAACCCAAATAAACAAACAATTTTAAACACAATTTACTCGACATAACGATGATTTTTTCTTTGATAATTTCCGACTTGAGATAGGGATTTTTCATCCGAACATAGGAGTAAAGAAAAGTTTTGGCATTGGAAATATAACCGTATAACGGCCAAAAAAGACTATTGTCGAAATGTATGAAACAGACTATTATCATGTCTATATATGGGAATTGGAAAAGTTACAAATATTTTATTTAAATAACGTGATATATCTGTAAAATCCTTTCGGATTTAGTGGGTCATTTTATAATGCACTTCTTTACTGTGTGCAAGGCATTTAAACAATGATAGTGACAGCAATTTACAAATACTGTACATCGGGGGTTGACCTATATTCGAGATGAGGTCGTTAATACATTTGCATTTTTAGACCCAGTGCACAGACTGGTTCTCTGTCATTTACATGTATGTTTTCAAGTTTAGTTTCATGTTTAATAAGATTGTATGGACATTCTGAGTATCAACCAATGACAGCATCTTTTTTCAGTTGGTGTGATGAATATTACAATTTAAAAATGCTTCTGATTGGTGAATAATATAGATCTAAAGCGATATTAAAACGGCGGCTTTGTTCAATAAGATTGTATGGACATTCTGAGTATCAACCAATGAGAGCATCTTTTTTCAGTTGGTGTGATGAATATTACAATTTGAAAATGCTTCTGATTGGTGAATAATATAGATCTAAAGCGATATTAGAACGGCGGCTTAAGCCGCCGTAAAAATGTTGTTTCTAATATCTACCGTGTCGTGCACATTACGGTCAGTTGAATGAAATATAAATCACTTGCATAAGTTAAAGTCAATGATTTCAAAGTGAGGCTACACGAGCTTATGTTATTTCTAAAGGCGGAACTCGAAATTGCAAACTCAATATAGAATTTGGTTCACATTACGAAGGGACATATTTTTCTGATCGTCTAGAAGAAAGAGGGCAAAGCTCAGGAATCGAAACAATCAAGCACCACACTTGACCCAGGCTATCAATGGGAAAGTGACAACTTCACAATTAGAAACGCGAGCCTGTGGACATATTTCTAGACTAATTTCATTGCATAATCGTTAACGTATGTAATAGGTCTTTCGGATGAAACTACTCACATGGTCATTAACTTTATTACGATAATTCAGAATTTGAAGATGAAAATACCTTTGAGCCAGTGCATGAGATTTCCAACAATGTAGTTTGTGCGACCAGTAAAGACTCAGATCAGCATGCGTATATGCGCAATCTGATCAGAGCCTTTGCTAGTCGCTTGAATATTCTATGAGTGTTGAACTACTGACAGAACAGCATTTGGAGTTTCTAAGCTTAAAAGAAGGCTGCACTGGCTCGTCTGAGTGTACATTTGTCAAAATGCCACATTGTTGGAAATCTCATGTCGCGGCTCATATATAGATTTTAACTTCTGGTGGCTATATACTTGACTGATAACACAAAACCGTATAACATATGAAATCTGGCACCGTGACTAAAAACGTTTTTACATGTTCAACTCAACTGAGCATGAAATTTATGCTTTCATAACAATTGTTGGCATTTAAATTTTTTATTAGCAGGATAAATACAACATCTGAGGATTTTTAAAAAAACAAGAAGAATCTACATTTTCCGCATTTTTGTTTTTTCATGAGCATTTTGAATTTTCATGTTCAGTTGAGTTGAGCATGAAAAGAGTTATAACCTCTGGACCTGTGCCATATTGTATAGTTCATATCTTGACTGTTTTACGCATTTGTATATCTGTAAGAAGCCATTCTAGTATAGAGAGCGCAGTAGCTCAGTGGTAGAGTGCTTGACTCGAGACCGAAGGGCCGCGGGTTCGAGCCTCACCGGCGTCACTGCGTTGTGTCATTGAGCAAGAACATTAATCCTAGCTTAGTACTGGTTCAACCCAGGAAGACCCGTCCCTTTATGACTGAAAGAGTGTTGATGGGACGTAAAGAATAAAATCAAACAATCAAACCATTCTACTGTCATGCCAAGCAAAAGTGACAGTGAGATAATCTTTTGTTTACAATTGTAAAATCTCATATTAACTTGTACACGCCAGTTGCGGTAACACGAATCGATAGATCACGTGTGTATTAATCCTATCCTGCGGATAGGATTAATACACAAGTAATTTATCGATTATAAGTCCCTGATAGCTTTGTAAATAAAACATTACGTCACTGTCACTCTTGGCTGGCAGGACAGTACGTGTATAACCGCCCTTTCTTTTTTGTTGTTTTGCAGTTACTTCATCATGCGCTATGGATGAGTTTGCATGCTCTAGCCCATTTGCACTGCAATCATGCATTCCAAGGGATTGGCTGTGTGATGGCGACGATGACTGTGGTGACGGTACTGATGAAGCGCCACCTAACGGTTGCCCAGGAGGGTTTCCAACAGGAGTTATCCCCACTGTTATAACATTACAGCCAACTTGTAAGTGCATATGATAATTTTACTCTTAATTCAATATTTCGGTCAAAGGCCTTTATCAAGAAAAAACACGCACTTCAGTATCAACTACATAGTCTCTGTTCTACCATTTTGAATTAACCAATTTAAGCCAAATGGAGTTCTCCACGCTTATCACTGACAAATAGATCAGTCAATTTCCGATTTAAGGGTTTTTGGGTGGTTCTTTTAATTTTTATTCAAAGTTTAATATAACATTCTGTTAACAAACAGCGGAGGCCCTGATCAGACGCCACATACTGCGGGGTCTGATCATGGTCTGCACTGTTTGTCTAATGTCCCACAGAAAGGACGCTATGCTTATTGGTTAGCCCTTATCTCGCAAATATGTTTTTGTCCTGAAAAAATTGTCTTCCTTTTAAGTCTGCTGTATATCATCATCGACGCAAACAATATGAACCCTCACAAGACTGTTCCCGTTGTTTGCTTTTATGTTCTCCCTTTGCAGTCTGATATTGGTCCATATTGTTAGGTTTAATCACTAATTTATTTATAATAACTTTAACATATCATGATAGCTCGTGTATACGATATTTCTAGGATTTTACGGTAAGCGTTATATATTAAGATGAACATTGTTGCTGAATGAATGAAAAATGAAAAAAGTATTGTAATGAACCTAAGGGAATGAGTAAAATGACCAGGGCCCGGAACTACAATGCCTTCTTAAAGTTAAGGAAGACTTAAGTTAAGAATTGATTTTTCAGGATGCGAAAAATAAAATTTCATACTGATTAAAATCAAAATAGTTTTATTTTTTCTGAAGACCACAGTGATATCTTTGATCACAAGTACCGCATCCATCCAGGCAATCTATTTAGCATTTAATATAGCATGTTGAAATATGATTTCTTAACTTAAGCCTTCCTTAACTTTAAGGAAGCATTGCAATTCCGGGCCCTGATTAAAATTGAAGGTAAGATTGTTTGCAATAACCTAGCAGACCAGAGAGCAGATGGCAAAAGAAAAGTGTTAACCATTTTTATATTAATAACCTCGTCCATCTGGTTGAATATTAAGATTGAACCTTGGATGGTTCATTGTGCATATTAAGGGGTCGCTGGTTAGAATTTGGAAATTAAAATACATTGGAGCCGCAGCATGAGATTTCCAGCGATGTGGTATGTTCGACCAGCACAGGCTCAGACCAGCCTGCGCATACGCGCAGTCTGATCAGAGCCTTTGCTAGTCGCTTGAATATTCTATGAGTGTTAAGCTACTGACTGAACAGGATTTGGAATTTCTAAGCTTAAAAGGAGGCTCTACAGAGTCTATATATATCAAATGTCACGGCTCATTGTATACATTTATAAGCAGTATAAATGTCTTGCGCAGTTGAGTTAATCATGAAAAAGTGTGTATGACCTTGGGCCCTACCTACATGTATATTTCTTGCACACCGGATAAGGATATCTGAGATTTCACCATGGGATAGAAAATCTTATCCTACCCATGCTATCTCACCCAGGACGTAAAGTAACGTCATCATGTGAAATTGCATCTTCAAGTATTCGGGAATTCTGGAAGCTTATTCCAAAATAAATAAATAGAAAATAAAAACATGTAAAAAATAAATAAAAACAGTGGTGAGGAAGAAAAAGAATCCATTATTCGAGTGAAGGTAGGATAGAAAAACCGTCCCTCGGGATCACCGTTTGTCATCACTCTGCAAGCCTCGTGATGCCAGACGGCGATCCTCGGGACGGATTATTCTATCGTAAAGCCTCGTGATGCCAAACGGCGATCCTCGGAACGGATTTATCTATCCTACCCTCACATTCATGATAGATTCTTATCGCCCAAACGACACTTATTGTTTTTGTTTACAGCTGCTGCATGTGGACAACAAAACTTTACTGGTACAGCTGGTGCGATTCAAAGTCCAAACTATCCTCAAGACTATCCTGATAACACCATTTGTAGATACCAAATCTTCGCCCCAGCGGGATCAAAGGTACGACGCAATATATGTAAAAGTTATAACATGGGTTGTCCGCCTGTACGTGGAAATAATCCACGAGCTTCAGCGAGTGGATTATCTTACGTACAGGTGGACAAACATGGTATAACTATTTATACCACCTACATCAGTGTAGACCTTGCACATCACAAGATATTTCGTGCAAAAGTTGGTAAGGGTGGTATAAACTGTAAAAACATGGCCCGCCTGTCGCCAACACCGAAATATTCATTAATATACCGATCATTTGCTTGATTTGTTTTACTTTCGTCCCAGTCAACAATTTTTCAGTCGTATTCGGACGTGTTTCTGGGTCATACCAGTACTAAATGGTGAGGATATAGTGTCTTGCTCAAAGACACAACACCATGCAAGTTTTTAGAATTATTATGTCAGGAGCATATCCCTTATGTTATTTGAGAATGAAATCCAAATTTAGTGTGTTGGTGCATCTGGGATGGCGACGCGTCGCTTACCATTTTCAAGTCATTGTGACCTTGACCTCTAACCTAATTTTCAGAATATCCTATCCGGAGCAATTCCAAATTTCGTGTTTGCATACATCTTGGGATGGTTAAGTATCGCATACCATCCCTGGGCCACTACGACCTTGACATTTGACCTAGTCTCTAGAATTTGCATTAAGCCAGGTGCATATCTCCTATATTTTTTGAAGTAGAAATTCCAAATTTGGTGTGTAAGTGCATTTAGGCATTCCTGAATGTCGCATACAATTTTCGGGTCAATGCGACCTTGCCCGCACCCTCTGACCTATTTTCCAGAATTTGCATTAAGTCTGGTACATATCTCATATATTCTTTGAGATAGGAATTCCAAATTCGTTGTGTGGGTGCATTTCGGGATTGTGGAGTGTCTCATACAATTTTTGGGTCACTTTGTCATTACCTTCTGACCTAGTTTTTAGAACAATCGTGTCTGGAGCATATCTCCTATATCATTTGAACTAGGAATCCCGAATTTGGTGTTTGCACGCATCTTGGGATGACAAAGAGTCGTTTACCATTTTTATGTCACTGTGACTTTGACCCTTTTTCTAGAATTATCGTGTCAAGAGCATATCCTCTATATTGTTTGAGGTAGGAATCCCGACTTTCGTGTATGATGCATCTTTTGGATGGTGATATGTCGCAGACCATTTTTAAGGTCATTGTGACCTTGACCTATGACCTGTTTCTGGAATATACCGTTTCTGGAGCATATTGTCAATATTATTCGAGTTACTATTCCCAAATTTGATTTGTGGATTCATCTGGGATGGCGGAGTTGTGCAAACCATATGGAGTCACTTTGATCTTGACATTGACTTATGACTTAATTTCTAGGTTTTTCGTATCTCGAGCAGGCCTCATTTATTACAAATAGCTTTCCTCATATGTATCTTATGCAAGACGATTTCCTTTTGGAGCATTCGTCACGTTACTGTGACAATTCTTGCTTATTTGGCCTAAGGACTGCATTACAAAACATATACTAAACATAGAAGAGCGCGACAAGAATGAATCAATAACAAAAGTACCACCGTCTTAGAATGGACAGTAGGCCAAACCACCAGCGAGGGGGGAGGGCTTAAATTCAGTTTACTGATCATATCTTGGCCTATATTCTGCCGTTGTCAAAACACAAACAATGTTTAGCTCGAGTAGATGCTGGCTAACTGTGGTACTGTGTAAATTATTGGACTGGATATGTCCATTTGTCAGATCTGGGTATTCACTGTTTGCTTACAGACCGTTCTATGAAAATTTGAATAAAAATACCACCTTAAAACACGGAAATGGAGTGATCCAATTGAAAAGAGAGGGAAATTTCATTCGGTTAAATTGGTTAAACTGTTATAACATTTTACCACATGTGTATTGTTTGTTTTGCAGAACATAGCTTTAATGTTTGAAGGGGCTTTTGGCCTTGAACCCTCCACTGACCGCTGCCCATACGATTATGTGGAAATATATTCAGATGGTCATCAATTTCAGCATGGTATGTATAACAAGCTTCATTTTTTAGATGGCTTTTTGTCCCCTCCCCCACCGCCGGTAATATAGGTGTGACGCATTCCGTTTCTCTATTCATCAGATAAATAATGCAGTGTAACGGAAAAGGTCACGTCTTGGTTACAGAGGCAAAAAACAAAAATTAGTATTCCACAGTTTTGCTACATTTATTTAGAAAAAAACATTAGCATTTACATTTGGTACTTATTTGACATTTACCATTGCCATGATTACAGATAGTCTATAGATAGAAAACTTGTCATTTTGGATAAAAACTGAGGCTTTGACAGAATAATTAATATAAAGCACAAGTAAATAGCAAATACATTTTTGTAAATGTTTCAAAAGATGATGCCACTGAATATATCCTTAGTCAGCCAGATATTTTTGAAAAAATTGCCTAATCAGGTTTGTTGTGGCCATTTAGCCTATGGAAGTCACCTAATTGACTCACCATTAAAAGCTTGCTCGAAATCAATAGCAGAAAAAATGTTTTCACTCGAGAAGTGAACTTTTAAGATAAAAAATGACCTCTGTGCATATGAAAAAACCTGCGCGTGGGATTGTAAAAAAGAAGAAAAAGCTTTAAATTCCCATTTTCCTCCTCTTTTCCTTTTATTGCTCTTCTTCCCCTCTTTCCATTTTTTCTTCTTTACCAAGCATCTTTTGTATATGGTGCTGCCAAGATCTAAGTGAATGACCATGTTTACATTTGTTTGTTTGTGAACATTGAAGCGAAACATCAGGCTGGCATATTCAGCAGTCAGGTGTACACTCAACCGAAGTTCTAAGTAGCCACTTTTCAATTTCTTTTTTTCTGACTAAGCCCTAGTTATATTGAAATGAATGTTTGCCCAAATATGTGTATTGTAATGAACTAAAGTTAAGTGGTGTTTTGGAAGAGTTTTCTATCACTTCACGATTTTTGGGTTCAAAAATGCAAAAATCAAATTTTTGAAGAAAATAAGCGTTTTGAGCGCAGTTTTTATCAAATTTAAGTACAGGTGATTGCACACCTGCCTAGTCGACTTGAAAAACATCAAACATTTGACATTTTGCTTATGACAGACTTTTTATGAATTTTTAAAAATTGATAATTTTCCGAATTTTCCGAAATTTTTGGAAATCATTAGCTGCACATACTAAAATAATTGTATGTGTTTTTTTTTACGTTAATATGTTTGACAAAACATCATGCAACTTGATGAGCCCATTTTCTAATGATATTTTTTACTAATTTGGTATCCATTTCCGCTTTTAACGTGAAACTTTAAAGGCCATTTAAATGGCATTTGTTAAAGATTTCTTTTAATTTTTAAACAGAACAGTGGCGCCAATTCATAATAAAGAACCCCTAAAAATCGCACTACTGTGCCACAGATAATAAAGCGTACAGAGCAATGCAAAGTGTGTATGCAAACTGCATGGTAAAGCTAAAAATCCTTTGACTAAGTTGTTGACTGTGGCTGTCTTCATGTTAACGTAGAAGGGAAATGGAGTGTTCGATTGTCAAAAAAACCTTTGATTCTTTTCATCTTATATCATAGCTGTTATAAACATCTTCAAACTAGATTAAAATATAAATGGATAACGTATCTGATGAATAGTTTATATCACACTAAAAAGTGTGACTTTTTGAAATGATGGTACCTTTACTTGGACCTCGTCTGTGCAAGGTCTACCAGACATTTTGAAATGAAATAATTTGCAGAGTCTCAACAAAGCCTTGGACCTTCTTATAGAATTTAAATTTTGTGAGAGCGATTTTTACTTTCTGAACAGGAGCAAAAATTGTATGGTGGCTACTTATAACTTCGGTTCAGTGTAGTTTTGAAAACTATTCGATATCAGCATGATAGCACAATAGGGAAAGTCGTTGACATCAGAAAATCCATTTATTTTCCATTATGCGCAGGGTTCAAATACAACCAATGCCTTTATTGATTTTTCTTCATTTTTCAAATCAATTTTTCACATGTATCCTTTAAGCATGATTGGAAAACATTTTTATCATTTTAACAAAGTGCCCATTGAATGTGACATTATTTTGTTTTGTTATGCTTTCGTGCGCGTCTGTTTATTGATGCCTTGCGGACACCTGCTGGGAAAAGTGATGTCTAATTGTGAAGTTGTCACTTTCCCATTGGAATCCTGGGTCAGCGGGTGCTTGATTGTATCGACTCCTGATCTTTGTCCTTTTTCTTACTTTGATTCTCAAACACGATAACGCATATGTGAGATACCACTGAATGCATCAACTCAATATGGTATGCATTGTTTGCAGTCATTAAAGCGATATTCAGCAATCAAAATGGTTTGGAAATGATTATGAATTATACCTATAAATAAATAAATTAATTAATTAATAAAAATATAAAATAAAAAAAAACAACAACAAAAAAACACATGAAAAAACAAGGTACGGTGGCGGGATTCAAACTTAGTGGACAAGCGATCCATCCACTATGCTGCGAATTTTCCTTGTGATTGGTTTGTGCATATAAATATTTTAGATGTAATAAAATGCACGTATTATTCTGAAAATAGTGAGTTAAAAATAACTTTGTTATTGGTAAATATTATTGTAAACACAGAATGTCAACATAGTCAAAATAGCGCTGCAGGACTAGAATACTGATTTGACAGCACTTTATAGAAAGGGGTAGAAAATGAGTTTTTAAGAAGATTTCTTTTATTCCTTTTTCCCAAACTTTGGACGCTTCTAACTAGCTTTCTATAAATGCTGGCTACTTCATATTCCCAGCATGTATAGTCAGCATTTGTACGCGTTCTATGGTAATAACACTTAAGGCATGTTTTCTCTCTTGTCGGAGTGAGGGTCCTTCAAAAAGTACCGTTCATCAATTACGCACCAATATGCTATTGCAGTATAATCTCCTGTGAGTGGAGTGCGGTGGCTCAGTGGTAGAGTGTTTGACTCGAGATCGAGTGGTTCATCTGCTTTGTATTGGTTCAACCTAAGAGACACATCCTGACATGATTGAAAATTTGTTGACTGGCATGTAAATAATAAAAACAAACACATTATCCCAAGCTCTTACACTCTGTTATACTCGCGGGAACTGTACATATACGAAATATCAAGTATGTCAAATTGCACAAATTGTATGTTTGTCAAGGGGAAAGCCAGAACGCAGAAGTTATTTTGCATATCATAGGGAAAATACTTAAAGGCATTTAATTCTGTCTAATTGAGGCAATTATTGTATTACATAATATACCATGAATTCGTAGCATAGTGGATGGATCGCTTGTCCATGAAACTTGCAGCTCCTAGAAAAGGTTGTCAATATCTCATATAGTTAAGGGGCTCCAACAGGGGTAATCAGTAGCTGGCTAACTGAATATATAGACACTTCCAAGTGACATAACAAGAACAAAAAATAACATTTAACTTTTATTTTTACAATACCAAGTAGCATCAAATTATGCCTTGGTATTGTTATGTTTGCCTGGATTTCCATTTTTGAATTCCCCACTAAGAGGTTATATCCACAACCAAGAATTACTGATTTTGTTACTTATTTATTGTCAAACTCCAAAAATATTCACACGTTTTAAATTAATGTATATTTATTTTTACTTATACTTCCACAAAACGCTTTGAGGAGTGATTGTAATGGTAAATGAATTGAATTAATCGAGGGTCAGGTATACTTCCAACTTACTTCTAAACACACTAACTAATATTTTAGTTGAATACCTGAATGAATAACAAGAACACACACTTCAATAGTGCATAAAGGTCAAAGGTGTGACAATTGTTTTTAGGAACGTTATAAATCCTTATGCTAAAACAACACAATCAGTAGTAGTATATAATAGGTTCCTTGTAAAAACATCAATTATTGCACCATGATCACACTGGTAAATGTAATTGTCGATTTGCTGGTATTTATGCGTATTGCCGGTACCACATAGACCGGAAGTGGTCGATATTGGTGTTAATACTATATAGAAAAACATGCCATGTGCCTAAAGGACTATAGAATTAGATCATTTTAAGTTTTTGGCATGCATATGGCTATTTATGTAAGCATTTAGGAATAAATTCGACTACCGATCTGGATGATTGGTACTCGAATCTATTCCTAAATGCTTACATAAATCGTCATGCACATACTGACTACTTAAAAATGATCTAATTATATAGTCCTTTAGGCATATGGCATGTTTTTTCTATATAGTATTAACGCCAATATCGACCAATTCCCGTCTATGAAGTACCGGCAATACGCGTAAATACCACCAAATCGACGTATACAATTACCAGTTTGATGATGCTACATTTGTAATGATTTATTTTGCCACCTGATTACAAAGGTAATAGCTTGATTTCAATCAGTTGACATTAGTCATTAGCTAAGTCTCTTATCAGACTTCAATTAAGTGCAGTCTAAGTAGACATTTTTACCCACAAAGCGAACTGCTGATAGCGGATAACTGACTGCGGATTAAATTTTAGGGAACATCTCAACATTCAATTTGATGTCAAAATTACAATAAAACACCGACCATTGGACGGCGATTCAGGCTTTATACAATGATGTACTGTATATACACATTGGGTTTGCGGCAATCATGAGCTCGTTTTTTTTTAACAAAACTGTTTGCATGCCCCAAAGGAACTGTGGGAGGCATATAGTAATTGCTTTGTCCATTCCTCCATCCGTTCGTCCGTCCGTCAATCCATCTGTCCCGCTTCCTGTCCGGTGCATATCTCCTATATTCTTTGAGGTAGGAATTCCAAATTTGGTGTGTGGATGCATATTGAGATAACAAAGTGTCTCGTAACATTTTCAGGTCCTTGACATCTGACCTAGTTTTTAGAATAATTGTGTCCGGAGCATATCTCCTATATTATTTGAGGTAGGAATCCAAAATTTGGTACGTTGATGCATCTTGGGATGACAAAGTGTCGCGCACCATCCTTGGGTCCCTGTGACATTGACCTTTACCTCTGACCTAGTTTCTAGAAACTGCTTTGAGTCTGGTGCATATATCTTATATTCTTTGGGATAGGAATTACAAATTTGGTATGGAAATGCATCTTGGGATGGCGGAGTGTCACGTACCATATTCGAGTCACTGTGACATTGACCTTTGACCTAGTTTTAAGAATTCTTGTGTCTGGAGCACATCTCTTACATTCTTTAAGGTAGGAATTCCAAATTTGGTCTGTAAATGCATCTTGGATGGCAATTTGGTGTGTGAATGCATCTTGAAATGGCAGATTGTCACGTTCTATTTTCCGGTCACTGTGACCTTAACCTCTGACCTAGTTTCTAGAATTGGCATCAAGTCTGGTGCAAAACTTCTATATTATTTGAGGTAGGAATTCCGAATTAGGTGATTCGATGCATCTTGAGATGGCAGAATGTCACATACCATTTTTGGGTCATTTTGACCTTGACCTCTGACCTAGTGTATAGAATAATTGTGTCCGGAGCATCTCACCTATATTATTTGAGCTAGGGATCCCAAATTTGGTGTGTGGTTCATCTTTGGATGGCAGAGTGTCATGTGATAAATGTGTTTTAGGTGCATACTTCTTGCGGTATCACAAGTCAATTACAATCAAGGTAAGCTGGGCTGGCCAGGACCTTTCTTGTTCACCAGAAACAGTGGAAGGTAATTCTATTTTTTGAAACTGTATTGCCACTGCATTGGAAGTCAGCAATTTAATAAATTGCGACAGTCAGTATGCCTGGTAGAAAACCAAATCACGGTTTAGCTATGGTTTCCACTTTAATTGCATCACGATGAGCAGACCTCAGTCTCAGAAGCATTCGTCTTTATGCTGGCCCCTTATGCTTGTTTTCAGCTGGGCCCACCGGGGATCAACTTAAGGTACTCTTTAGTTCTAACTCTCTGTGAGCCATTTTCTTTGTTTCACCAAACCATTGATAGTTTGTTCCTCTGTGGTAATGTATTGCATAAATTATAAATCCTCTATTCGAGCTTAACACGTTTGTGTTTTAAAAGAAACCCAGCAGAATCCAGAGCAAAGATTTGGCGCCATAACGCATTTAAGCAACCAGTAGCTTCCGCTGCTGTCCATTCTTTGGCTGTGATTCTGTCGTCGTTGAATGCTCATAACTTTATAACCAGATGGTATAGTTTGATCAAATTTTGCATACGTATACATTTTAACATTGTCCAAACACTGGCATGCGTAAAAGTTTCGTTTGGCGGACAAGGTTATGCCGAGCATCAGTCAGGCGGGTAATGGTCAGTTAGTATAAATGCTCATAAAACTTAAACCACATGGTATATTTCTATCAAATTTTGCATACTTATTTCTTAATATTCATTTTAACATTGTTCAGACACATGTATGCAAAACGGTGACGACGCTTTGCCTAGCATCATTTAGGCCGGTCGAGGTATTTTACTGAAAATGCTCATAACTCTGAATGGCATGTTATATATGGATTTTGATCAAAGTTTTCATATTTATCCTTAACACTGTTATAATATAATTATTTTGAATCTTGAACAATAGCTGAGAATCATATGCTGTGTAAAGTGGTGTTCTTGTTTTAACTCTGGTAGTCAGCTGATCAGAACCGATTGAGAAATCTTACCAGATGACTTTATAATAAACCTTTGCGTGATGTGTTTTTGAATTGGGACCAATGGCTTGAGAGAATATGGCATTTTAAGATGTGTCTTATCTACAGTTCTGGCAGCCAGCTTGTTTGCCTGAGCAAAATTATTTAGGCAATTTTGTTAGAGGGCATTATGGGGAACATTTCTGCGAATTTTTTTGCATTTGTACCAGTGCTGTTTGATAAAACCTTTGTATCGCATTTCATTTAAATTTGTAGAAATACCCTCCTTACAAGTCTCTTTAGCTGAAATTTACTCATATATCATGATTTTAAACTCAAATATTATATTTTGGACACCTATACTAGAATATCTTAAAATTCTTTCACTCCCAAATTCAAACTATCCCTTTCTCAACCAGTCAAAGCAAGAAAGAAAACTAATACGAATCTCAGGCGAAATGTATGTGAATCGCAACTGCAACATATCCCCAATGATGTTCTCGCTTTCTTCAGTCTCGGCGCAGTCAGATCAGTAAAAACTGATTTAACTTTAAAATGTTGTTTCTAAGATATACGTTCACCACGGGTCGTGCACATTACGACCAGTTGATTTTATAGGTCATTGTTGCTCTCATTGTGTGTGGGAGTTTTGTATTTGCTCCTTGCTTTGCTATACAGTATTTAGTATCAATTCTAGTGTTGCACTCATTCCGCTAGGGAAGAGAGCTGATTGCTTTATTTTAATTGTCTTCTTGCTGTCATGCGACTGTAAGTGTTCCGTGTCTCTTCCTCACGGTGTGGTTGGTTGGTCGGCAGTATGTGATTGTGGTATTTTCTGGACTCTTAGTTTTAAGAATTGCGCACAGCATCGCCGCCTAGCCGATTTTATACCTCACATATCGTGAACAGATTAGCCTTTAGATTAAAGAAAGATGGATCATATATCACTTTTAAATCTGAAACTGCGCTTACAAATATATTCTATGCTAAAAAATAGTTGACGCCACAACAATTATTATGTGCATGTTATTTCATGAGCACCACAGATCATCACATATTTCACATGCCATGGAACAGTCTGATAAATTCAAAAAGACCGTAGCTGAATTTCGCAACCGACCATTGACACAAAAAACACCTCAAACCACATTTCCACCATGTTAAAAACGGGATACTTCTAAATCAGTTAGCGCCTTTGTATGCTGGGTAATTTTGCATGCTTTTTTGAAGTCTGCTCAGTTTCTCTAAATTAGTATTTCAAAACATAATCCAGAATACCACCAGAATGTCAAATAGTTACAAAGTTCATGTTGTCGGTCTGGTCTGGTTCTAAACTGTAGCCGAAGACACAACTCGCCACCAGCGCGGAAAAAGTTAATCTCGTCCGATACGTTGGCAAGATAGAAGCATGTATGAAATGGTACAAAATCTTGAGCTCACGAGAAAAAAGGCATTCGAGGTCGTCATTTCTAAAACAGTGAATTCAGCATCCAAACTTTGTACAGCTGCTCGGTACATGTACATGTAGCATATTCCACATATTCTACATACATCCGCTGAGGTACATGTACATGAAGGATATTCCACATAAGAGAGAAATCATCGGTGCAGCAGTCAATGTTTAATGGAAGAATCTCTTATTTAAATGTGTCCTAGACAGTTTGGGTAAAATTTATAAGGACAATGGGAACGACCTTCTTTGCCGCCATAAATCAGAGTCTCTAAAGCATGTGAAATGACGAGAAAATGTTTTTGTATCAACAAGCGTAGACAACGGATGGACTCTGCAATACAGTGTCCGACAGTTTTAAACTGCAGACTTCAGTGGCTCAGTGGTAGAGTGCTTGACTCGAGACCGAAGGGCCGAGGGTTCGAGCCTCACCGGCGTCACTGCGTTGTGGTCCTTGAGCAAGCCGCATTTATCCTAGCTTAGTACTGGTTCAACCCAGGAAGTCTCGTCCCTATTTAACTGAAAGATTGTTGATGTGACGTAAAGAATCAAAACAAACAAACAAAATCAAAGCAGACGCATAGACCGTACCGACGTACATGTACATGTTGTATGTAAAGTTATCCTGCGTATTCTGAGAAAATCCCCTAATATCTTAACCAGAGCATGAAATATAGCGATTGTGTTTTAGTGGTCAATAATTCCTATTACCCAAAGATGTCTTGTTTACTCGAAGGTTGTTATATGTAACCCAGGGCAGAATATTGGTCTTATATTATGAAGTTTTCTAATAGCTCAAAGCACATGAAATCGTGGCTGAAATATTTTTAATTCCCAGAAACATGTCATTTGCAGTTTGTGGTCATCACTCTTAATTCACATTAGGTTCAGTGACGATATATACAGCAGAACATTCTATAAATACAGCCTTTCCATAATACACTCAAGCATACTAGACAACATATCTGCATATAAGTTTGCTTGGTAAAAATTAAAAAGTTGACCGCAAATGCACAATACACTGCACCCATAAAGTCAGTGTAAGGTGTACGCGTAACGTGTCAGCCTGTGGGTAAAAATGTCTATTAGGGACTTTGCTAACCTACCACTTAGCTGAAAATCATTTGATCCCATTTATATATAAATTAGGAAAATATAGCTTGAACATGTTGAATAGAAAGATGTTTGAACACCTACTTGATTTCAATCAGTCAGTGACATATTAGTGACCAGCTAAGTATTCTTTGACTTTTCGCTTACTGTAAAGGCGGCGCCTCGTGAATGCGTTATTAGGACTGGTCAACCTTAGACATAGGTAAAAGCTGAAAATAAGGCGTAGTCTTATTCAAAAGTAACAGTATCATTATCTCAGTATAGACGCAAAACACATTATTTAGTCCTTAAAACGCCAGCAAAATACCTGCATCTGAAAAATGTCTATTCAACATAAGCATAGAGGCAAATATTGTGGACCCAGATCAGACTGCTCCTTTAGGAGCAGTCTGATCTGGGTCCACGCTGTTTGTCTATGAGGCTTCAAATATTTTAGTGGAAGACAAAAACATTCATTTTGTGATTATGCGCTTTAAGGGTTAATAAATGTGAGTTAAGTGTCTATACGGTTAGGGTTTTCATAAAATGCACGCATGTTTGCGCGGCCCAAAAAGCTTATTAACTCATTAAAACCTGATTACTCTTCCTTAGCAGATGAAATAGCCGAACCACGCCCAGATTTAATATTAAAGTTGCCGCCTTTACAGTAAGCAAAAAGTCTATTAATATCTAATCAGACTTCAATTAAGTGACGTCTTATCAGGGACTCTGCTGATCTACAAAATTGTTGAAAACTACTTGATCACACTGATTTATATTTAACCTACACAATAAAGTTAAAATACGTAGCGTCATTAAAAAGTTACCGGTATTTAAATTTCGAAATTTGGAAAATATATGATACAGTTCTATGGCTACTTTTACGTTCATTTTTCTGGTCAAAGACTGACTGGAACTATGGTGCACGTGATGTCACGTGATGTGATTTTCAGAAGACAACATGATAGTACATGCCCTAGACGTTTTCATTATAAACGCCACCACAATGGTTTAAATCATCCCATAAAACACAAGAAGAGGGTCGAACTTCAAGGTTGCACCAACGCCTTACATTTCCCTATACAATACAATGGAAACTACTGGGGTCTGTAAATGAATGGACATAATACATTTGAATGTGATGGATACCGTTTTCTATAGGGGTGATATATGGGTCTCTATGTCATAAAATTGAGAGCTGAAGTACTCAGTTCTTCGTTCAGAATTAACTAAATATTGTCCTATATTAAAAGTGTGTGGGGCTTACTTGCAACTTTTCACTGACGCTGAGTATACTTATCATCATCCTTTTCAGTTTATTATTATTTATTGTTATTTTTCTTCTTATTATTAGGAAAACGAAGCAAAAAATATTTCTTCAATTACCACAACAAAATTACTGTACATTGTTTTATTTATCTAACTTAGAATACAAAAAACAAAAACAAATAATATTAAAACATATTTTATGCTGTCCACTAATTTCTGTTCAAAAGTGTATTTGTCTTTATACAGTAGCAAAACTAATGAAATTAGGGGAAAAGTTTGGATTTTTTATGCAAAAATTAAAATATTAACTAAATTGACTGTGAAAGACAATCAATTTTTAATGCATCTAAAACTACAATAGCTAATCTGGTCATTAGTGTTCGCCTTTGATATACGTTCTACATTACACCACATGGGGGCAAAAACACATTAGGAACACACCGTCCATGCTACTGTTGCAGGAATAGATACCTTTAAACAAGTGGTGAGTCTTTTACAAAATGAGGACTTCTCTTACGGAATTATTTCACACCATGCAGAAGCGAATTTTTAACTCTTTGTATTGTGATCTATTGATATAGCCATTATGGTGTTGCCGACTTTGTACTTGAAGGGGTCACAGATAGAAGTTTCTACTTTATTCTAAACAGTCATGTCCCCTAACATTTCACAGCCCTAACATTGTGCACTTACCCTACTGACTATGCCACATTTAATCAGATGACATCTCTTGATATTTAGTATCAGGCTGCTTTTGTAAAAAGAAATAAACAGCAAAAAGTTTTCACTTTAAGCTTTCACTGCTGAGCAGGAATGGATTTTGGCAAAAATTTGCAAAATGTGTTGAAAAATTTCAGACCTTAATTTCAAATGACCAAACCTTCAAATCATTTATTTTGAATCAAGGGTTTGTTGCAGTTGATTGTTGAGAACAACCTGGTGCTACTTTCCGTGGTATATTTTGTAAAAGCAGTACATTAAAGATTCTGAAATCTTGCAGAAAGTGCGCAATGTTAAGGGACTATTTTCGTTATCCTAAAACAAAGGGCCTGTGCACCTCAAATCAAAGTTGCTAAGGAATCAGGAAAATATTCAATCATTTTAAACTCTATAAAAATAATATATAATGATTACTTTATTTGGCTGTGCACGCCTTTTCAATGTTGTTTCTTTCTTATTATATCCAACGGAGGTAAAAAGGCTTAAGTGCGCAATGTTAGGACTATCACTTTACATTTATTTCTGTCTCCTAAGGTTATTTTTATCATACCAAACAAAGTGCAGACCCTGATGAAATGCAGCATTATGCTGCATTTTATTTAGGTCTAATCTGTTTGCCAAAGTACCAGCTTTGAAGATTCCAGTATAAAAATGCTAAGAATAGTTCATGCATAATAGGTGATCTATATTTAATGCTTACACTTTATTTCATTAATTGTTGTGAGCTGTGTTATGGTGTTAATATCTACATTCGTTTTTGTAGGTCCATTCTGTGGCACAACGTCTCCTGGGCAGTTCACCATACCTAGCAGTCACGTGGTCATTGAATTCTCTAGCGACGCTGATACAAGTTTCCAGGGATTTAAACTCAACTGGAAAGTTGTTGGTAACGTAACATTTATTTATTGCAAACCCTTAGGTAATGGGTAGTGAAGAGTATCAGCTGTGGGAGATTAGATAATAGGCCCAGAAGCAAAACCCTGATGTTATTGCAGTCTGATCAGCCATTTTGTAATTTGCTACCTGCAAATTATAGTATACAAACATTCTACATGCAAATTGTATTATTCCAGCCTGCATGTAGCTGATCATGCTGGTTTGAGTCAGACCTGGGATAATCGTAATCAGTACGAGGGCTGTTCAAATATGAATGCAAGTAGCCTCATAACTTTCTTCACATATATGCTACGACAACTTGTCATACCTTTCTAGAAAGAACTATTCATCGCCTTTAAAATGGCTCCAACCATAAAGAAACACTAGCAACATTTCTCGAGTTACAGACGCTTATGTAAAGGCCATTCCTGTATACTGAAGTTTTTCTAAAGCAAATTGCAATACACGTTTTGGTACATGTGCGTACATAATGCCATATCTTTGTAAGTTTGATACAAAATTGCACCAAATTTAAATGCAAGTTTAAGGTACATTGACAAAGTTGCTTGCAGGATAAAGTTTATATAATCCTGTTTCGATCTCGAGTAAACAGGCACGTTTGTGACGTCATTAATTTTATAATAAACGTCATTTTGAGTTATCTACTGGTGATGCAAAAAAGAACATCGCTGTGTCTTTTTCTTTGCTTTTTGCTTAAAACATGCTTAATATGTCGCAAGGGAGTTTTCACAACGCTCCGTCATCTATTTATAGAGTTATAACATTTTATATCTATTTTCAAGCATTATTTGCTTCTTAATGATATGTTTACATTAATTAAAATATGTTCAAAATGTCTAGTCCTCAAGACCAGGTGAGTTATTTTATTGTATATAAAGCCTATTTTGGTAAAACTAAAAGTTAACGATCAAATTTAGATGAAAGCCGCAATGTTATGACAAAAAAATTAAGTATAAGTTTTGTAACCCCTTCACTTAAGGCAGTTATGATATAATAAAAATGCTTTTCAGCGTTTAAAAATTACCAAATTACCCACTATCCTTCAATGATTTGTAGCAAAAACTCAGTATGCGCGATCAACATATTGTCTTTGAGTAAAAAATATTTTAAATGTTGCTTCGTGCATTTTGTTAGAGATAAGCTTGACTGAAAGCTGAAAGGTGGTGTTTCGTTTACCATTAAATTTGCAATCATAAGGATGCTTTAGTGAAAACGATTCGATGTAATTCAACAAAAACACGTCGGATTTTCGCACTTTTCACAGAATCATAATATAAGTATATGGGGATACTTCATGAAAAATTAAAAGAAATTTCACTTATTCATCAAATAATTAAACGCTCTTCTATATCACTGATATATGTTTGAAGCAGTGAGTTCGTTAGTATGCTAAGGTGACCCTCATTCATAGGGATATAACTCGACAAGTATAGTGTATTTTTCTTTAAGTCTGGTGCCAGTATAAAGGTGACAAATAGCCCTTTAAAGAAACATATACCATTTTGTCGTTGCATATATGTGACGAAAGTTATGAAGCTACTTGCATTCATATTTGAACATCCCTCGTAATTGTAATTATCTGTAATTAAATACAATAAGTAATCATATGTTATTTAACCATGGTTTGGCTCAAATACATGTAATGTAATTGTAATCATTACTGAAAATATTTTAGCTGTAATCATAATTACTTTAAAATACTTTTCAAATACATTTGACTATTATTTAGAAAACCTGGTCATCACTAGAAACTAGCTGATGAGTGATGACTTATGGTATTAGTTTTATTCACATCACTGTAAAAAAGGTACACTGTGGATAAATAAAAAATACTTGTGTGGACAATAAATTAATAAAAGCAAACTTTAAAGATTTAGTCACTTTCAGAATTTACAATTGTATTCAGATGTTTGAAATAAATGTGCATTGTGTATAAAACAAAATAAAAATCAGATTTTTTTTTTACAAAATTAAAACATTTTTTTAAGATACTCCAATAGATGTTGTAAATGGTATAAGGTACATTTTTCCTCAAATTCACTCTGACTGCAATTTTTATTTCTCTTTTCAATTGTGCTGGAATTGAGAGACAAATATATACTATGTACAATAAATTTAGCAATTGTTTTGTATGCATGAGCTCATCCACATCAGATCTCGAGTTTCATTTGCTGTCATAAAATTACAAGCGACGATCATCTGGCAAGATTTTCCAGTTAAAAAATGCAGAATTACCAAACGCAGCGACCGTGCTAAAGTGACGTTTAATTTTAAGATTAGTGGGTAAAATGGGTATTTCTAATCATTGGGGGAAGCCGAAACCATTTTCAAACGATTGTTTGGTTACTGAAAACCAAAAAAGCAAACCAAATGCTGCAACTTTCTGAACTTTCTCAGAGAAATAAAGAACCAAGTTTTCACAATTTGACGTTTTTACTAATGCTTGTACGTTATCGCCTTTTAACGGTATTTCTAGTAGGGTTTTCGTGAGCAACATTAACAAGTAAAACTGCTTAATGCCTTCCAACACATTCAGACCAATACTGTTGAATGAAACATCTTCACTATACAGTGCACGAGCCGAAAGATAAAATCTGATGTCACCATTATCTCGCAAATGCATCGCACCATTTTTCAGTAACTTAAGGTTTTAATCAACCATAAGATGAGTTACATTGTAAGCCTATGACATATTTGTAAACTGATACTCTGTTGAATTGAAATGCCAATAAACATTAGAAGTTTAATCAAATGATAACTACGTTTTGACGTCATTGATGGCAACCGATTTTTACAGCATGAAATTTCTATCACATCTTTTACATAACAAATAATTATTATAGGCGTATGATGCATGGGGAAGATGTAACACCACCAAACGAAAAATCACATGCTTATCATTTTAGCATTACTTACAACTGATGTGATTTTTGCTTACTGACCCCTTCTGAAATTCTTGCTCTCCCCAAATGCCTATTTAAAGGATGGCGTTTTAAATTTTGTGGTTTCATTTGTCTAAGATCCTGTTCTCGTCATTGCAATTTAAATTGATCGGCACTGCACAAAGTTGAGCGCAAAAAGGTGCGAAACGTAAGAAATTGCTAAACTTATTGTGCATAGTTTTGTTCTGTTCATGTTGACATGCTAAGCTGATTTCATAGGTAAATTTGTCAAATCCAGACCATAAAAACAATATTTTTCAAAGGTGTTGAAGAATTTTGTTATTGAATGCTGCTAGCTAACTTGAAATAGGACTTACAGTCCTCTAAATGGCTACTTGTGTATGTGTGCAAGCTGGATTAAGATTATGACACAAAAATACCCTTTTTGTGGAAATGGCTAAAATTTAATAATGTGCAAATATGTTCTTAAAAGGGTATCCTTTGGAAGTAGAGACTTCACCAAAGAACTGAAACTAGAGTGTGCATATTACCTGGGCCAGACTAGCTAGTTTCTGCCATTTAGGCTTCATCAGTGACCCTCTAATAGTTTCAAAGTTCCACAATGAAACCCATGATCCCCAAGGACAAGAAAATAAAACATACACTACAGTTATAATAATATGCAAGTTGCAATTGTTTATTTCGATCACAACACTTAAATAGTCTACATCAATGTTTGTGCAATGGTAGCACCAGTTTTAAGCCATTTTAATTATGTTCCATCAAAGATGACTCTTTTGAAAACTTATATGATGAATAAAATTAATACCACAGTAAATTCGTTACATGTAACAATCTAAAAATAGTTTACTCACTGAGCAAAAGACTAAAGTACCAATTTCCATTTAACAGTATTTTATAAATCTTTCTTACTATGTGGCGTGCTCATCATCAGATCTGATGTATGATGTATCAAAAATTAAAAACAATATTGGTATGAACTGTGCATTGTGTACTATATATTTTAACTTTTAAAACTAAATAGCTAGTTATTTTGCATAAAGAAACAGCAGTATGGGACATGACATTACATATGTATAAAGCTGCAAAGACCCTAATATCTTTATAACTTTAAAAGCGAGTACCATATAGCATTACTATTTTGTACTAAAACTTCAAAGTAAATCGTAATTATTGGATTACATTTCTAAAGTAATTGTAATTGTAATCATTACATTTCTACAGGTCCTGTAATTGTAATGTAATTGTAATCATTGTTCAGTGAAAGTAACTGTAATGTATTTGAAAAATTTTCAATGTATTTGGCCCCAGGTCTGGTTTGAGTCTTCTTTGGTTGGAAACTCCGAAGACAGATGTTCTCACAATGATACCCAAATTATGTTTTATATGTAATAATCCATAAAATTCAATCATATCCAAGCTTGCTCATTGAAATAGTATAACTCTTTTTGAAAATTGGGTCTGCCTGCGGAATTTCTATTCCAGAAGTCTAAAAAGAAGACAATTTGATATGTATGCCGAGATGTGATCAACAAATATGCTATTTTAGTACTGGTCTGCAGTATGTGATTGTGGTATTTTCTGACCATATTCATTTACTTATTCGTTATTAAACATGTCTGCTTGTTGAAAAATATTAAAGTTAATGTAAATTATAATATACCTATTGAGTCTGAAAGCGAAATCAAAGATTCACCCAATCCATTATCTAGGCCATTGTTTTTTTGTTTTTATACCGATACCATTTATCACTTGCACATTGTTTAAACTACTCCTAATCTGATCTGTATTTGACTGCTGTTACCCCTTTGAATATGGACCAGATTTGCATGTACAAATGTATATACTTAAAAAGGTTCTATTTTTAGGATAACACAGACATTACTGTTTCCATTATTAGTTTTCAGCTCTCAGGTAAAATATTTTACTGACCGTTTCAAGGCGGTGCTTCTTTTGTGGATCATATATGCTATTTCTGTCTTGTTCTTGTTATTCTATCGTGCGCGTCTGATTATTGATACCTTGGGGTCACCTGCTGGGAATTGGCTGACCTCTTGGCTCTCGTTTGTGATGTCTAATTGTGAAGTTGTCAATTTCCTATTGATATCTTGGGTCAGGTGTGATAATTGATTGTATCGATTCCTGATCTTTGCCCTTTTTCTTACTTTCCAGTGATTAGATATCTGAAAGAAAAGTAATACCATTCAGTCAATAGATCGACATTTCAATAAACTTAAATTCTTTAGTATCTGTCTAGTGAGAATTATTTTCTGCTATGGACGATTTGTCGTCTGCAAGTAACCTTTGCATAGTTTGGACCCAGATCAGGACAGGCAGAACTTCAGTCTTGATCTGGATCGAAACGTTTGACACATTGAAATTGATCATGAAATAATTATTTAAAACGAGTACCGTTAAAAAAAAGTCAGCAGACAACAACAAAACCATGAAATATTACGCAACAAACAAAGACCAAAATTGCATCATGACTGGTCAACCATATTGATCAATGCCTCCACAGAGGTCTAGGTACGAGTCCCAATAATGGATATAGGTTTGCATCCAACATGATTATACACATGATGAAATATTTATTACAATGCATCAGTAGTGAAAAGTGCATTACACATCTTAGAATGAGATATGTGTCCTGCTATTAAGCACCACCGTCACTGCACAAAAGTGGGTATACCCTCTAAAGTGGTGTAGTTGTATTCAGTGTCAGGCTTCGCAAACAATCTGCTGGAGTCCATGCCTACTCTGGCTGTGGAAGAAACAAGCAGGACAACATCAAACAAATTCTTGATAATGAAAACCCAACAAAAGCAATGAGCAAACGATAACAGAACAAAAAACAACAACAACAAAAAAACAGCCACATGAAAACAAAACGAAAACAACAAAACACCAAAAACACAAAAGAATAATATATTTATAAAACAAACAACAGCAAAAAACGCAAATAGAGCCACAATTGCTTAAACAATTTATCGTTGGGGTTTTTTGACAGTAAGTGTACTTGGAATGACTTGAAACTGAGATAATTAAGGTAATACTGTAAATTCGGAAATTTTCGCTAGGGTTTTATTTTCGCGAAACTTCGAAGTTTCGTGAGAATAAAATATTCGCGAAATGCCGAAATCACTCTGTCGATTAGTGATATATGTACTACATGCCATAGTCGCTTTTCTTAGCGTCACAACTATGTCTTTTAATGCTATTCGCAAAAATAAAATTCTCGCGAAAATTACCGGATTTACAGTAACCCATTGTATACAATTGACTCCTAAATGCACACTTTTACAAACATTGAAGACATAACCCCAGACGAAATGCTTCACTATTTATTGTATCAAACTAGAAGAACGAATCCAATGGTACATAACGTATTAAAACAATGCATCAGAACTTTATATGCTTGTCGGTTGTGTTTTCCTAAATTCACACTGGTAAATATATATGTTGATTTGCTGGTATTTACGCGTATTGCCGGTACTTCATAGACCGGAGTGGTAGATATTGGTGTTAATACTTTATAAAAAAAATATGCCATATGCCTAAAGGACTATAGAATTAGTTCATTTTTAAGTATTTGACATGCGCATGGCGCTTTATGTAAGCATTTAGGAAAAGATTCGGGTACCAATCTGGATGATCGGTACTCGAATCTATTCCTAAATGCTTAAATAAATCGCCATGCACATACTGAATACTTAAAAATGATCTAATTCTATAGTCTTTTAGGCATATGACATGTTTTTCTATATAGAATTAACACCAACCGGTCTATGAAGTACCAGCAATATTCGTAAATACCACCAAATCGACGTATACATTTAACAGTGTGAAATTAATTGACTTTTTTTACATCAAATGCCACTGTCTGAATCTGCCTGACCACCCCGATATGGTCAAAATTTGATTAAAAAAGCATATGGGATAAGGGTTCTTTATAAGTAACATCAATCTTTATTTAAGAAATGAATTCGATTTTTGGATGGTTCATGGAATCATGAATACTTCGGGTGTATTGCAAAGTAAGTGAAAAGCGAATGGCTTCACTTTAACTTTGCAAGAGACCCGAAGTATTCATGATTCCATGAGCCTTCCAAAAATTGAATTTATTACATATATTTACATTTTATTATAAATAACTAATATATAGAAATTATTAATAGTTTAGAAGATAAAACAATTTTGCATTAATTATTTAATCGTATTAACGGTTTTTGTTGGAGTGCAAAACGAAAAAGCAACAGCCAGTGTGAACACGGACAGCAAACGTATCAAACGAGAAGCTTGTTTTGCACGTGCAACTCAGGGATGGTCCGCTGTCAATCACAACTCCAGTGTCACTTCTGGCGAATGAATTCGATGTTAGAAGCGAATTGCACGACAAGTGAGCTCGGCAGCTGTCAGTCAAATTTTGTGTCGTGTATGAGGCTTTAAACGGTTGCAAAATTCTAAAAAAAATATTAAAGGCTTTCTTTGAAAATGTAAATATACATGCATGCTTGGTTTTTGTCTAGCTAACTTACTTTGTGAATGCTAGAAGAGAGGAAGGTTTAACCCATATTAGCCTTGCACAACGCGGCGTCTGATGAGACTCTCCATTGTTTTTGTACAGAAATGCCTATCAAAATTTAAATAAAATCATCCAACATTCCTGAAAAAGGAAATGAACTGGTCCAATCTATAACACTGGGAAACTCCGTATAGCTTATATGCGCGTCTGTTTATATGTGCTTTGTGGTCACCTGCTGGGAAAGGGCTGACCTCTTGGCTCTCGTTTGTGGTGTCTAACTGTGAGTTTGTCACTTTCCCATTGGTATCCTGGGTCAGGTGTGGTACTTGATTGTATCGATTCCTGATCTTTGCACCCTTACTTACTTTAATGAACGTTGTGGATGTACAGGCTTACCTGAGGTTTGACTGATCTGCGTTGCAATTAGTATACACTTCTCATTTGCTAGCCTACTTGAGCAGTGACATTTGATTTCCAACAATGTTGCATAATGACAAGTGTAGACTCAGACAAGCCTGTGCAGCCTCCTTTTAAGCTTAGAAACTTCAATTAATCTGTGCTCAGTTTGCTCAGTAGCCTAATAGTCAACGAATATTTAAACGACCAGCAAAGGCTTTGATCAGACTGCGCGTATGCGCAGGCTGATCTGAGCCTTTGGTGGTCGCACATACCACATTGTTGGAAATCTCATGTCGCTGATCATTTGTTAATGTTCATAAGACATGTATTTCAATCTTGTCTCAGTTCACACCAAGTGGTAGGCTTTGCTTTGGTGTAAATTTGGTGTAAATGATTGGTTCAAAAGTCATTTTCATATTCCACATTAAAATCAAAAGCTAATATTTACATAAAATGTAAAAATGATTGTTATGGAAAACAAACGAGATTGTGACTAAAATTGAAATTGACTTTGGACCAGCTAGCGCACACTGCATTGCATAATACTGCTTAGCGTTTATTTTTGCAATTTCAATTTTGCAGGTACATGTAACTGTCTTATTCTCAGTCGTAATCATACTATTCTTGTCAAATGTTTTTTCTCTTATCGGTTATGAACAAAATAGCCGTGGCCATGTTATTTAAACAACGTAAGCAAACATATTTCTCCAAAAAGGCAATAAATTTGTTTATCAATTTCCCTTTTATTGTAAATTTAGAGAATAAATGGTGATTATCGTATATACGTAGCTTTGGTTCCAGTCTGATCATTTACTCTCTTTTTTATTGTTCCATTTTTTGGTAAAAATGACAATGTTTATATCTATTGAATTAATAACGGATACATTTGATGTGTTCTCTTTTTTATTGTCTTAATTTTTAGAATATTAGCTTAAGAAAGTATTGGCCAAATTATTACCGACTGGACCCAGGCTATATATTCGACCAGTAATTGCTCAGACCAGCCTTCTCATCTGCGCAGTCTCGCCAAAGCCGTTGCATAGAGTAAAAACTGTGTAAAACGGCCACTCTCTAAAAGACCAAAAAATGGTTTTCAAGGCCGATTATCGCTTAATGCAGGTCAAAAGTATTGCAGCATTCTGCAATACTTTCGACCTTCATTAAACTACCTTGTACATAAAGACATATGTCTTGTCTATTTTTGAGTGGCCGTTTTACACAGGTTTTACTGTACCTGCAAGTTCAAAAATGCATTCGCTGCTAGCATACAAAACGCCGTTTGTTAGTAGCTTATGGTTCAAACTACAAACAAAATTTAAAACATACACGGATAAAATTGCATACATGTTCAAGGAAGGATCTAAGCACATGTTGGCTAACACGTATTTATCATATGACGTCGCGTCTGGGAGTGAAATAACGCCATGCAATAAAATCTGCAAACCACAAGTGGTTTATCAATTTTCGGGAAACGTTATGACGTCGATAACAACGTTGCGTACATATTGACAAAGGTCTAACGTTTTTAGGCGAGAAATGAGATTTTAAAGTAATCTTAATGTCATATGATAAATAGAATCTATCATTCGTGCTCTAGTATTATTGAATTTATTAAACTCGTTGCGAAAAAGAGATAAAATGCTCGGCAAGCCTCGCATTTTATCTCTTTTCCCCAACTCGTTTAATAAATTCAATAAAACATAAGCACTTATGTAAGATCCTCTATTTTTCATTCTTTCTGACAAGATTCCTGTCTTGTATATTTCAGAGTAGGCGATGACTGCTGCAGAAGGAAGACAGCACTTTGAACATAAAGCTCAGCGATAATTATTGTAAATAAAAGAATAAATAAATATGAAAAATAAAGTTGCTTTTGTGCTTTGCAGATGATGCAACCTTATTTGAGCCACGACATGTGATTTCCAACAATGTGGTTTTTTGACAAGTGTAGACTCAGACGAGCCTATGCTACCTCCTGTTAAGTTTAGAAACTCCAAATTGTGTTCAGTCAGTAGCTTAACAGTCATAGAATATGCATGCGACTAGCAAAGGCTCTGATCAGACTGTGCGTATGCGCAAGCTGGTCTGAGCCTTTGCTGGTCGCACATACCACATTGTTGGAAATCTCATGTCGTGGCTCATTTGCTTTTGCAGTCATTGTCATATGTTTAATGAGTTTGACGAATAAGTTTGCTTTGCACGAATATTGCATATACAGTGTATATAGAGTAGTGCATGGTGAGAGGACTGGTATTGGCTGTATGAACGGCTTACTGCATCATGGAATCTTATCAGCAAAAACGTGGTTCTAAAAATGAGTGAGCATCACTTGTCTATCAGCTATAAGTTTAGCATGTTGTTAACTGGCAGCAAAATGCCATATGTAATCCTCACATCTAGCAAATAACTTTTGCAATAATCTGTAACAAACAATGTTCGTGCAAGCAATATAGTTTGGAAAACTGATTTTGGTACATATTGCATTGGCAAACATCGCACGATCAATGAAGGGCCACAGATGAGGGCTCAAACCAAAAGTAAGACATCTATTGATACTCGATAACTTAACATGCATGTTTAAGGAACGACATAACGCAGATGCCATAAGTACCAAAATTTCATGAGATGGCCTAAATGGTTAAGTTGCACATCCTGGTTTTGTTTGCTTGCATTGTTTAAATAATTGCCTGTCCATTTAAAGAAAATGGTTAACTTTTCATCTCTCGAATAACACTCTCATATAGTAACAATTTTCCGTGTGCCATTTGTGAAGGAACCATAAAATTGTTTTCAGTAATTGGTATGCTTTTCGCTTATTCAACCTGTTATTTACTGATGTTTTTATCTGGTTTGCCAGGATGAATCTTGGAAGGTTCATGTAATGTGAATGTATGTAAGCCGCCGCCATAACGTAAATTATATTCTATTTTGTATGTACTGCTGCCTCATGTTCTACATGTATCATGTAACTGAGCGAATAAAGCTTGATTGATTGTAGGCTAATAGTTTTATCATGGGATTTCCGCCCGTACGTGGAGATAATCCACGAGCTTCAGCGAGTGGATTATCTTAATTACATGTGAACAAAGATGGTATAACTTTTTATAGCACCTACATCAGTGTAGACCTTGCACATCACGAGCTATTTCATGCTTAAATTGGTAAATGTGGTATGATATACATTGTAAGAGATCACATGTTAGAATTTGGACATTAAGGTATAATCAAACCGCTGTATATTGATTTTATTTCAGCGAACAGTGGAGACCCAGATAAAATGCCGCCGTATAGGGCATTATCTGGGTCATCACTATTTGCCATAGTTTACACTAGTACCTTTAGGAGTCATCGGTATACAAAACGTTGAGAGAATTCACATACTAATTCTATTAATATAGATCAACAGATTAGAGTACGCCAAGAAAAATAATTTCCTTTATCACATGGCGTCGCGTCTGGGAGTGATATAACGCCATGCAATAAAATCGATAAACCGCTACAGTAGCAAACTCCCCAACAGTGGCGTCCCCTAGCGGTCATCCTTCCCTCAGAAAATGCCACTGCCGTACGCTTCCAAATGAGTAGGAATCTGCCGGATCTATTTACGGTCATCTGGTACCCTGCTTCTTAGCGCTCGGAGTTGTTTACATATGGCTGCCATGCCTGACAACAGTTCGCTTCGCTATATGTTTTACTTAATATCTCTTATGACATTTTTGGCAGAAATATGAGACTTCTGCACATCACTCTGCTGATCATTTTATCTTTGATAAGATGACTTCAGGCTCACCAACTAAGTAAATCAGTTTTAAATGCAAAACAAACCAGAAACGTGCCCTGCCTCTACAATCGCCATCGGCATGATCGGTCGATGCTTAGATCGAGTGACTCAAAAGTTTTTTTTTGTATTGTTTTTGTTGTTGTTGTTGTTTTTGTATTTCATCAAAATTTCAAAATTATCATTCCCTGGCGTAATGCTCAAGTATGAGCGAAGCCAGTATGATAGATAGATAGATAGATAGATAGATAGATAGATAGATAGATAGATAGACAGACAGACAGACAGACAGACAGACAGACAGACAGATAGATAGATAGATAGATAGATAGATAGATAGATAGATAGATAGATCAGAAAAAAAATCTAAAGATGTCCTGGATTTTGACATCTAGCCCCAGTTTTGGCATGTATCCCAGTGTCTGTGGAAGTCAGTCAATTGTCACAATATGAATGCTTTCTAATAAATGGATGGCAAGAAATTTGTATCTTAAAAGTCAACAGGAAACATTTAAATTAGCACTTTTAAAGGAGTCCTCTAGCTCCTTTCTGTGTCATGAGCTTTTAGGTCCTATTAAAGTCATAGAAAGTCAGTATAGACTTCTTCCAATATGAGTGATTCTATAAGCTGATAAGATAAGGAAAAATCTCAAGATGTCCCCACCCTGGGGCATTGATCAAGGGTCTAATGCCATCTAGTGCAGGCCAACTACATGTATGAATGGTCCAATCATGAATGGTTCATTAGATAGGCCTTACTGCAATAGTTGGATACATGTAATATTATTTAAGTCAGAAAAAGAGAATAACATTTTTAATATTGTCTAAGATTTGTTTCCCCTCCAGTCCAACCCAGGGGCAGGTACCTGGGGTCTGGAGTCATAATGAGTACACCAACTCTCCAGGGTAGCCATGGTCTAAATATGAATACTTTTAGATGATTGTTTATAAAGATCACTTGAGAAACTTTAACAAATCATGCCAACACCAATGACACATCTCAGAGGGAATGTGCAATATGAGAGGGTCTGGATGGGGTATAATGATTTAAATTTTTAATGAAAAGTGAATACCAGACCCCCCCCCCCCCCCATCCAGATCCTCATATGTGCTGATATGCCTTGCTGAGATCATAACCCATTGTGGCCAAAATGATATGAAATATGTCAAAGGAAAACATCTACACAGCAACAGTAAAAACATATTTATTACTAACTATGTCCAAGTCAAAATGCACACATTTGTCCTAAGAAGAGCATACTTTAGTTTTTTATTGGTTGTAAACAATATACAATGTATGAGCCTCTGATTTCTAGTTAAACCAATGGTATAATTTCATTAGACTTTACTTACAAAGGGAAGGCAGACATAATAATTGACTTTTCATACCTACAAATTTCCAGGCATATGATTATGAGCCAAGTTTTGCAGTATACTTTACACATTTTTGTCACTTTTCCCCAATTATAAATTAATTTAAAGAAATGAAAACATATCTTCTTTGAAAATAATTATGAATATTGCTTGAGAAAATGGCATGAATACACCTATTCTGCAGTGATAAAGTTTTTATTTCCTGATCATACTCACTTTTTGACAAATGTCATACCTTACATGTATCAGGAATGGATCTACATCTAAGAAATGGATTTACATAACATACTTCACATATACATGTATTTTGCATAATATTTATTTTATCATGTCTTATGAAGAGTTCATCCAATCACAATTTTGCATTAAATACTAGTTAATTATTATTAATAGAAGTTATACATTTTATAAAAATATTCAAGAGATAGCACAGGTTCCAAAAATTACAGCAAATATCTTGAGCATATGATTTTAATTATATTCTTATTTATAAGTTTAAAAAAAGTTTTGTGTGCTCTAAAGCACCATCTCATTGAGACGGTTCTTTTGAGTACCCACATCTTTTGGTCAAGAACTTTAAGAAAAACAAGAAAATTCTACAACAAACTGATATCCCCCGCCAAAATCATGTGAGATTTTTTTAAAATAGAAGGCTATAATTAATTTTCATGGTCTCAAGCCATTGGAGGTCAACTGTACTCAGAGTAAAGTTCATGAAATTTGATCAATTGCTTACTTAGTTATGGTTGAGGATGGGATAAATTATTTAAATTTAAGCAATCAAAGGGCAATAACTCCTCTGTAACTTAGGATATCCTGATACACATTCATATGTATAATCACCATGGTCATATATACTCAGTATAAGTTTCTTGAGATTCCAGCCTATGGCTGGGGATTGAAAAACATCCTAAAATGTTGGCAATCAAAAGGCAATAACTCCTGTATAACTGATGACACCCTGATGAAACTTCAGGTGCATAGCCCGGTTATATATATGCAGTAAAAGTTTCATGAAATTTGATCCATTGGTTACCTAGTTAAGTTTGAGGACAGAAAAAATCCCCAAAAAGCATTAAATTTAGGCAATCAAAGAACTCTGCTATAACCATTAGCACCCAGATAAAACTTCATGTGCATAACATCAATATGGTTATATATATTCAGTATGAGTTTCATAAAATTCCATCAGTAGTTTACCTAGTTATGGCTGAGGACGGAAAATTGGACGGACGGACACACACCAATATCCCTCCGCCTTTCGGAGGGGGATAATAAGATCTTTGCCTCTTACTTTGGTTTCATCTTGACTGCATCCCCAACCTCAGATTTCTAATGATTCTGAGAAATTAGTTGTTTTTTTAATTTATTGTTGTTGTTTTTTTTTTTGTTGTTTTTTTTTTCAAATGTTTTACATATATATGCATTAAGGCCCATATTCAGAGGTTCAGGTATCTATTTTGAGAGATTTTTTTTAATTTATTGTTGTTTTTCCAAATGTTTTCCATATATATATGCATTAAGGCCCTTTTTCAGAAAATCTGACTTCTGTAGATGTTCAAGCACACACATTTATAAAATACATGTATTCACCGTATTGTGGAAATGCAAATTTTCAGGTCAGGAGGGAGATTTATGCCACACACCTCACACTGTGAGATAAAAGTAAGTAAGGGTGCAAATATCAGGAATCGATACAATCAAGTACCACACCTGACCCAGGATACCAATGGCTGGGGATTGAATAACATCCTGCATGGCATTGAAAATCTCACAGAATTTGTCCCTTTTGAAAGCCAATTCCCATAAGATTTTCAAATCTCACATTTTAGGACCATCTAAAAACACATTTTATAAAGAAATAATCGCAAATCACACTTTATTCTGTTCATCACAAGCTTCTTACATTAAAATAAAAGCTTTTTGGTTATAAGGGGGATTTCCAAAGTGATTATTATGAAAATCCCACAGAACTTTATAATATCTCACTTAAAATTTTGGTTAATCTCACAGATTTCAGCCCACATGCTAAAAAAAATCAAATTTGACACTTTCTTCTTACTTCCAACATTTTCAGGTAAACAAAATCAGGGGTGTGGAAATAGCAGAATTTTATACTTGCCTTGGGACAAGTAAATGGCCATAATGTACTTGTCCAATGAAAATTTTACTTGCCCCAAAGAACAGAAAATGCACAAAGAACTCAAACTCTTAAAAAAATGAAACCAGATCTCAATGGAAAACAGTGTGGATCCTGATCAGCTGGCTGCTTTAAAGCCAGCTGATCTGGATCTACACTGTTTTCAATACAACATAGCATTGTGAGTTCATAATAATTAATTAAAAATGAAATACAGAATTGCATTAACTTTGTTTATACTTGTCCGAGGACAAGTAAATACTATTTTTTACTTGTCCTGAATGAAATGACCTTTCCAAAAAGCGAATAACAAAGGTGCAGATCAGACTGCATGGGTGTGCCTTTGTTCACAAACCACCAAAGACAGATTATCATGATGGGGTCAATGGACCCACTAATTATGAAACAAACACTAAAAAACTCTCATTTTAAGGCACATTTTGGGAATATTGGGGTCATAAGTCACTCATTACTATATAAATAGGGGTCAGGGAAAACTGTGGAATAACTTACATCATACGAAAAAAAGACACACAACGATACATAAAGTCAAAAATACCTTGCAGCTTGTCTTTATTTTCCTCAATGCTATGCAGGTGGGTTCTGTAAACATTGAAGCAGTCAGTCAGTTGCATTATATGTAAATCTAGGCTGATCGAGAATTGTTTGACCAGTCTCGACAACAATAAAGGCAGTCTGACTTATTTCTATCTCCATTAGGCTCCAAATTTGCATCCTGATTTGTTTTGTTTTTCATGTTGGATAACTCTTACATGCTTTAACAATAGATATATATTCAACTGTGTTATAGGATACATAGAGAAATGGTTATAGAAGATCAAACTAGATCCTATCTTTCAGGTTCTTATATTGACAAATGAATAGATCATAGGATCAGGGGCAGTAAAACTTCTGACATTCAATTTGGCACATCATTGCAAGTTGTGGAAATCATCAAATCATAGATCTGCATATGTGTATTTAGATAGGGTTAGGGAACAGGGGCAGCCCTTCCCCTGGAAAGTAAAATGTTATATAATTATAGGAAATTAGCAATTGGACCCGGGCCGCCCCCATCCCTTGAAAAAGTTGGATCCCCTTTAGAAAATGCTGCACCACCTCTGACACCTTGATAAACCAGTGATCACCTCTGTTATTCAGCTGAGGATTCTGTCAAAACTAGTCAGTTGGGCCTGGACCCCACCCCACACGCCCTCAGGGAGATTCCTGGATGATCTATGACTATCTGTATATGCGAGACCAATGTCCTCCTGGGGAGGGGGACAGGAGAAAAATTCATGGGTATAGGGGAAGAAAATGGAAAATTTGAGAGGTTGGGGGAGCGAACAAATGCAATATTGGGGAACACCATAACATAAGAAAACAAATTTTCAGTTTTTTTTTTGAACAAGATTATCTTTATTGGGGGGGGGGGGGGGGGCAAGGGAACAGGTACCCCCCTTCCCGGGAGGGCTTTATATCGTAAATTACTGGAAAAGCACAAATAATCTGTGCATTCAAGGCCTTCTGAAATTTTCCCGACTTGGTTTTGAGGTTGCAGACGAATTTTTTTATTTCTATTTCCTTTGAATTTTGAAGACGGATTCGACAGAGTGTTAAAAGAGCGACCAGGGCGATAATAAGATCTTAATTGTACCTCCATTTTGTTTTTCTTCATTTAGAACTCGATTGCGAGCTTTTTAGCCACGTGAAGAAGGGACGACTTTTAACAGCCACGAAAACTCGTTAAAACTGACGTAAAAGTTTAGTGCAGCGTCTTTTTTCTAATATCTTCAAATTTTCAAATTACTTCATGATAAAATTATATTTTTTATGAACGCAAACTTATACTTTCTGATGTACTTAATTCAGAATTATCCGGTGACAGAAAAAATCTTAATCACCCCATTTGTTGCGATTTGCAACAAAACAGCCTAACCCTATGGCAGTGATGTTTTCAGAAGAATTCATTCGAGGAGACATCGCTGTCGGGGAGTTTGCTACAGTAGTAGTTTACAGATTTAGCATTGTAACGTAATGACGTCCATTATAATGTTGCCTAAAATATGGCAAAATCTTGACGTTTTCACGCCAAAATAATTTTTAAAGTGATTAGAATGTCATGTGATAAATAGAATCTAACATTTGTGCTCCTGAATTATTGACTTTATTAAAATCGTTGCAAAAAAGCGATAAAATGCTCGGCTAGCCTCGCATTTTATCGCTCTTCATCAACTCGTTTAATAAATTCAATAAAACATGATCACTCATGTAAGATCTTCTATTTATTAATCAAATGCTTTGATGCTCAGCCGCTGGTCGAATAAGAAAAATACTATTTGATTCTCTTCCAGTGTCAATTTCATGAAGCTTAAAGATAAACAAATCTTGCACGTTCTGTATTTTAAGAATGATATCTTATCCTGTAGGGAGAGAATTAAAACCTGGGAATGTCATGCAATGGCTTACGGATTCCTATATTGTTGATGTTTTATGGAGGATAAATAGTTTTCTCGTTTTGTCAGATTCGCTTTTCACGTAATGAAGGTATACTAGAGGCCAACAAAATTGGTGTGGAAATCGGACGTGGCTTTCTTTTTAACCGGCAGTTGAGCATCAGAGCGTTTTTATGCTAAACTAAAACATGTGCTGTTGCTACTCAAAGGGAACAGCTCGGTGAGAGAGTTGTTTTGAACACCTAGAACACATGTGAAAACTGATGGATATGACAAAATATGTGACATAAAAGTACTTTCATCCTGACCTATGACTGGGAGAATTCTAGATCTCTACTAATGCGATTTGGGTTGTCTATACTTAAAACCAAGTAATAAATGCGGATATAACTACTTATTGAAATCGTTGTTAAAATCCAAATACAACCTGTATAATCATGATTCTGTCGCTGAATGCATTGCTTCGTCAAAACACAGATCATAGACCAACCAATCAATGCACCGGAACACATACAATGCCACAAGCATGCCACTAAGAATACAAAAACATTAAAGCAACTTTTCTTTTGCGAGATGACTGCGACTGACAACAAAAATGGCAAATTTAAAATGCATAACAAAACCTAGGACCAAACACAAAAGACCAACATACAATGGGAGCACCAGTACTCAATGAACTAGCAACAGCGCAGTGGCTCAGTGGTAGAATGCTTGACCTGAGACCGAGGGGCCGCGGGATCGAACCCTTTGAGCAAGACACATTTATCCTAGCTTAGTACTGGTTCAACCCAAGAAGACCCATCCCTACATAACTGAAAGATTGTTGATATGTGAAAAGAATAAAATCAAACAAAACAAACACAACAACAAAAAGACCACCGCTTCAGAACAGACAGACACAGTCGTGGTTGGGAGGACCTTAAATATATGTTACAATCACACATTTTGCTATTGATTCTGCTGTTGTAAGTCAAAAATGTTTAGTTGGCATGGATACTGTCTATATTTTACAATGAGAAATGCTCAGATTCTTGACAGCATGTGCTTTCTTTAAGCACTTGCATTTATGCACAAAGAGTACATGTGCAACATAAGAGGCCAGTTTTACAAGCATGCCTTGCATTACTGTTCTTTGAATCGTAAAGTGTTTCAACCAGTACTCTGAATCTCACTGATATCCTATACACCCTAATTTCTCTATAAACTTATCATTCGCATCACCAGAAGCCGTTTTTTACAAATGAAATAACTGCATAGAATCATAATTTATGCATAACCCTCTTTACTCAGCAGTGAATCCATTATTACATAACTTAATCAAACAGACGCATGAAATCCAGTTGTTTCAAGTTGTTAGCATGGTTAGAATGTGATAGTAAAACATGTCTGCTGCCAGCTACTGGTTTGAACTTCAAGGGCACAGTTTAAAAATTATTACATGGCATCGCGTCTGGGAGTGATATCATGCCATGCAATATAATCGATAAACCACTAGCGGTTTACAGATCTCATAACGTCATGTAATGACGTCCATTATAACGTTTCGTAACAGGTGATACAATTGTGGCGTTATCACGCTAAAATTGCTATTTTTAATTAATTTTTTTATTAATGTCATGTGATAAATTGAGCCTAACATTCGTGGTCCTGTATTTATTGAATTTACTAAACTCGTAACGTCGTTGCGAAAATTATTCCTTAACTCGTTTGATAAATTCAATAAAACATGAGCACTCATGTACGACATATCGATGTATTTATTTTTTAAATAGATAATCATGAATATGATCTGAATATTCACTTTAAGGAAAGTAACCAGCCCTCTTATTCTCAGTGTGCATCTCTTTCATTAGTCCAACTGATATTTGGTAAATTTTTGAAATGATGCCAAGAACAATGCCACGTATATATGGCAAAACACTAAGGTTAGGCACAAACACCTGGTTTCATAGTTGTTTATGGCCACAAGATGTATAATTATATTATATGTGTCATATTATATTGTGGAATACATAAAATACGTAAAACGCGATAAAATGCGCTGTAACAAAGTAAGTAAGGGTGCAAAGATCAGGAATCAATACAATCAAGAGCCATACCTGACCCAGGATACCAATCGGAAAGCGACAAACTCACAGTTAGACACCACAAACGAGAGCCAAGAGGTCATCCCTTTCCCAGAAGGTGACCAAAAGGCACAAGTAAACAGACGCCCACAAAGGCGTACAAGTAACAAACACAAGACAGAAAAAAACCCATAAATAATCAACTGGAACGGTCAGTAAAAATATTTTACTGAAGGGCGTTAACCAATTTCACGGCGCCAGCCTCGCCCTTAATTCTAGTGTGGTCCAAGACATATTTGGGAAAGTGACAAAACACAACAAACACGAGAGCCAAGAGGTCAGCCCTTTCCCAGCCGGTGACCACAAGGCTACAAGGAACACACATGACAGCTCAACACACACCAACATGGAGTATAACGAACAAAAAGGATCCACAAAATAAATTATCGCTCTTTTACACCAAACTCAATAATACATTAGCACTTGTGGAAGAGTTCATAATATATTTAAGGTAAATACTAAATGTTTACTTGTATTTCTTCTGAACTTTCAGACAGCAGTTCTGTCTCATCAAGAAGTCAAAGATTTATAGGTAACTATGGCCTTACACGTATGGGAGCCGCGACCATGTTGCTTTTTGACAGGTGTAGACACAGACGAGCCTTTGTAACCTTCTTTTATGCTTAGAAATTCCAATTGATGTTCAGTCAGTAGCTTAACACTCATAAATTATTCACGTGACTAACAAAGGCTCTGATCAGACTGCGCGTATGATATCCCTTGGAGACTTCAAGGGCCCTTGCGCCTTCAAGGTAGCTTGCAACAATATTTTACAGCAAAATATGATTTCCTTATTCGAAGAGTAAGGTTTAAGGTCGGCTTGTACTCATATGATAATCATATACCGTAATAACCAGGGAAGCAGGTTTATACAAAGTCTTAGACTTATTTCCAATCAATTCCTACTTTGTGCAAGGCCTGGATTATAGCAAAATCGATAAACACCCCTTGCGCTATTCTAGAATTGCCCGGTACAATTCCAAAATCGGCAGGCAAAGTAGCTATTCCCTCTTGCACACATTAATGTACGTACGCACACAAATACATTCAGTAATGATAATTTCTATCCTTATCACTACTTTCCTCCTCAGATGTATCTATACTGAACTACTAAAGAAACCTGACAATTTGTACTTGCTTCAAACTCGTAAATAACAAGTTATAGAGCTAAGCCGATATGCTTATTTTAATAACAAGACATGAGAAAGTATTCTTCGGAAAAATATATTTATCAAATATAGAACATGACGTCACTACGTCAAAAACAACGTTTTTATCACTTTTGCCTCCGCAATGTATGTCTAGATATGTTTTTTGAAAACTTTTTTCATGTTTCAATGCCAATACCAGAACAGACAAAAGTGCATTTTAAAAAATTGCAATTTCTTGCTAAGACGTATGACATGGAGGTTTTAAGTTTTGCTTTTGGCGTTGTCTAAACGGCAGTGTATTTTTTCTTTGTTTTAGCGATTTCTAGAACCTGAAATGACTTGGAGTCAACCAATCATTGTAAGAGAATGCATTTTCAAAAATCAGAACTTATGTTTCGCGTCACGTTAAATGGTAATAGCGGAATAAACCAAGTTTAACGTCAATTAAGGAACAACGTAAACTATGGATAATAACCGTTTTTTCTTTGTAACGTATGTCGCCGTTTGGTGTGTGTTGTCTACTTTGTTAAAGTGGCAATTGGCTACACTTTACTTTAATCGCGTATGAATTTCAAGCTTCGCAGTATACACATATCAGCATGTCATTGTAAGCTGAACGTCGCTAAATGGACGTAGGCAGCAGCTCCGGAGTTCAAAAGGACTGAATCATTGTCAAAGTGCATTCCAAACATCATACAAAGTGGAAAAGTTGATAAAGTGGCAGTGCTTTTTAAAAGCTGATAAAACGCTGATAACGAAAAACATGACGTTAAGAAAATGAAAATAGGCTTTTGGCTTGAACAATGCTTGCATGCTTTATTTAAATGCCAAGAAGAATTCAATGAAATAACAAAGAATCACACTAAAGCGGTTTCTGGTGAATTTTGCGTGATTTCTTTGTTCTTGCGAAAATTGATTTTAGGGATTACGTGACGTTTTGATAGCTGTCGTCTAAAATTAGTTCATCTTTTCAAATAATCTCAGTGCATCTTATTCTACATTTGTTCAGCTTTACGCAATAGAAAGACAAGTGTGCATCGTATTCATTTACTACAAAAAAAATTGACACACAGTATGTGTCAGGTTTCTTTAGTAGTTAAGTATATCTGACAGGACCTTAAGCCACGACGGGATTGGCCTACTTAAATGTGCAATAGTAGAACGGGAAGAACGCAACAAAACGTGACAGAACGTAACAGACATTAACACAACTTGGAGTATGTCCGTAGCGGGACGCTTGTTACGGGACGACAACCCAAGGTCTGCCAAGGTATGTCAAGGTCTATCAAGTTCTGTTGTTGTCTGCCACGTTCTCCTAACCCGACCCCACAGCTCTAACCTAAACAAGGAGTCTAAGAATCTCAGATAGATGCATCTGAGGAGGAAAGTAGTGACAAGGATAGAAATAATCATTGCTGAATGTATTTGTGTGCGTGCGTGCATTAGTGTGTGCAAGTGGGAATCGCTACTTTGCCCGCCGATTTCGGAATTGTACCGGGCAATTCTAGAATGTGGCAATCTTTGACTGTTTATAAATCTGTCCCGGCGATCACGGCAACCACGGCGAGCTACGTTTGTCGACCCCGTTCCCCTACGTTGTGTTACGGTCACCCCGTTTCGTCCACGGTGGCCAAAATCGTGACTGCCGTGGCCGGCGGGGATATAGTGTTAACGTAGCATTATGGCTAACCTCTTGACTCTCTGTTATGTGATGTTATTTTGTGTTCTTGTCTTTTTCTCATGTGATGTCCTGGGTCAGGTGTGATACTTAATTGTATCGATTCCTGATCTCTGCCTTCTTGCTTTCTATTATTTTATTTCTATCTGTAACTTCGTTCAGTTCTGGTAATTCTCCAGTTTTATGCCTTGTTCCTATTGCCATGCAAGTTGTTTTGTTAAAATGTATCAGCATTTTATTTTGCTTTGCTCAGGATTTAGAAATATTACCATGATCATGTTGTTGCAATTTTGGCTCAATTTCAGCTATTGACTATCCATTTGTTTGGTATGCTGCATTATCTACAAATAAGTATATATAACAGTGGTCTAGAAGAAGTGGTATGTCATTTTTAAGATTAAAAAGAATGTGGTTCCTAATTTGAATCCTTGAAAAAAACCTGTCGTGATTTAATGGCTGTTGATTTTGAATACCCTTCGCCACAATATACAACCTGTTGACGATTAGATATGTGTCAGTACTACTTGTGTTACACGCATCCTCTAATAACAAATTGGTTGGTTGCCCATTAGGAGTGCCTATCTTTTATTATTTATATAATATAACTACTGTAACAGTAAAATCTGTGTAAAACGGCCATTCAAAAATAGACAAAAATAAAGATCTTAATGAAAAACGGTAGCTTAATGTAGGCCAAAAGTATTGCAGAATGCTTCCCTTGGAGCATTCTGCAATGCTTATGAAGCGATAATTGGTCTTGAAAACCAACTTGTGGTCTTTTTGAGATTGGCCATTTTATACAGTTTTTACTGTAGGGTATTTTATTAATAATGTTGTAATGCTTGCAGATTCACCACTTCCCAATCATTGTGACTACCACATCAACATAACACAACCTGGTAACATCCTATCTCCAAACTATGGCAATGGTAGCTATCCAAGGGAGACAATCTGCACATGGAAGCTGAAGGCACCGGACGGACAAATTATCCGTCTACACTTCAATACGTTCTTATTAGAACTTTCAAGGAATTGTATGAGAGACAGTTTAAGGATATTTGATGGAGTTGCATCGTCCTCTGATGTCCTTGGTCGGTTCTGTGGGCGAAACACGCCGAATGATGTCATATCCACGAGCAGTGAAATTCTTGTATTCTTTTTCGCAGACAGCTCATTTGAAGAGTTGGGATTTAACTTCACATACTCAGCAGAGAATGCAACAGGTAAAAATTGTAAAAGAATAAATCTAAGAGGTCTCTTTCACAAGCATGCACCTACCAGGTTCGCAAATATACATTAGGTAGTTCATAAAATCAAACTATAAGATATTTGATGTATGAATTTCTAGAAAAATTAAATGTTTTTAAGATTCATTTTTGGAAAGGCTTGCTTCATAATAAGTGCTATTGACTGTAAGTTATATATTAATTAAATGCCATTAACTTGGAGGATGTTTCCCATAAATATTTTTCTGCAAATATTCGTTATTTTAAAAGCCTTTAAGTTTAACAATTTTAATGCCCTTAATTTTCTTAAAAACAAAGACATGACAATATCATAGGGCTTTTAGTATCATTAAAACTTTTATTAATTTTAAAGCCTCTTTCAATCATGCTATAGTTTAAAGGAGTTTTTTTAAATAGCCTTACTTTTTCAACGTCTATTTTTAATGACAATTAATTTATAGTCAGTCATTTTAATGGTGTTTGAACATCATTAAAAAATGTCCCCTAATTGCTATTAAATCTATATTGCTCTTAAAATACCCTTAATTTAATGGATTTAATTTGCTGTACTCTTAAAACATTTAAATTGCTATAGTTTAGGGGTAATTTTAACTGCATTTCAAAGCATTTATAATGGATGAATTTCTTAATGTTCTATTTGATTTCCATTAATTTTTAAAATGTCTTTATGGTCATTAAAGAGCAGTGTATGCCGTAGTGGGTGTAATACTACCAAAATGCTCAAAAACAATTTATTATATAATTTCCCATTATCAAAAAAAAGATTGGCTATAACATTGATGTATTGCAACCGACTGCATGCTTAGTGGTCAACCTAATCATGGTTGGCAACTGTGCTTTCCTCTTTAATTGCACGCCGGTGGGTCGGACTTCAGACTCTATGATGGTTCCGACTTAAATACTTATCTATTGAAGCAATGGTAGGGGCCTGATGCTTTGGCTGTAGTCAGGTCCAACAGGGTTTACCTGCTGGATTTCTTTTGCTCTGGTAATCAATTTTGTGTACTGTTGAGCCCTTATCTTTGCTTCATTTTTTTTTAATCTTGATCTATATGTTCTAGGAAATGATGCACGGATTATTCAGGGTTTTTTTATGCAAACCAAACATCTATGTTTCTTGATCCACATCTGAACTATGGGCTAGGTTGGCGCTGTGAAACCAGTTTAAGCCCCCCCCCCCCCCCCCAGTAAAATATTTTACTGACCGTTCTAAGGCGGTACTTCTTTTGTGAATCATTTGTGTTTTTTTGTCTTGTGTTTGTCATGCTTTTGCGTCTGTTCATTGCTGCCTTGTGGTCATCTGCTGGGAAAGGGCTGACCTCTTGACTCTCTTCGGTGATGTTTATTGTATTTGATACTTTCCCATGTGGTATTCTGGGTCAGGTGTGATACTTGATTGTATCGTGTCCTGATCTTTGCCGTCTTTCTTATTTTAATACCATTTACAATAGCATGTATACAGTAAGTATGTAGCTATGATACACCTCAGTGAACATGTAATACTTATAACAGGTATAATCTGTGCATAACACATTTAGAAGCAATAGTCAATAGTTATAGTCAGCCTCCTTATTTACCAAAACAATAAAATATACCAGACAGGAATTGTTAACACTACACTTTTATCTCATGTTTTATGCTGCAAGCATTATATTGTCATGATTTTTGTTGAATACCTGACAAAACATTGGCTTTCTGCAAAAACATCACAATAAAACTCCCAACCCCTAAACCCTTAAGTCCAAGAGTTTATATGCAATAGTGTCTTTGCCAATATATCTATTAAGGTAGTTGCCATATGCTTTCAAAATTTAGGCAGATTGAAATGGATATTATTTGTTTATACCACACCAACTTGTCATACCTTAATATTTACATTTTTGAAGCAATCCTTCAATAAATCTTCAGATTTTTGCAACCGTTCATAGCCTCATGAATTACACTATTTTGATTGACAGCTGCCCGTGCAATTCGCTTCGAACATCGAATTCATTCGCCAGAAGTGACACTGGTATTGTGATTGACAGCGAGCCACACCCGAGTCGCACGTGGAAAACAAGCCTCTTGTTTTGTCCATTGGCTGTCCCTGTTCCAGCTGGCTGTTCCGATTTTCCATTTTACACTCCCACTAAACCGTTAATACGATTATATTTTACATACAAAACTGTTTTAATTCCTAAATTAGAAATATTTTTTATTTTTAGATATTTATAATAAATGTAGTTAAAAGCATTAAATTCAATTTTTGGAATGTTCATGGAATCATGAATACTTCGGGTCTCTTGCAAAGTTAACCTGAAGTGATTCGGGCTTCACTTACTTTGCAAGAGACCCGAAGTATTCATGATTCCATGAACATTCAAAAAGTTGAATTCATTTTTTAAATACATATTATGCGAACCAGTCCGAGTAATATTTTAAGATGTGTATCTGCCCTGGATCCTACAAGAGACCACATCTTGTAACACCAAGGACAACTAAGACGACTAAAGTCAATAAGTTCAGCTTTAATGTTTAAAGATATATTTTGTAAGAGAATGGCATTTAAATCGTTTCCTTCCAGACAGAACTGTAGTGGATCCCAACGACGGTTGTCATGGAAGTACAAAGCTATATACATCATCTTCTGGTAGTATTTCATCCCCTGGGTATGACGGAAGTACACCATATGGGAATAATATCAATTGTAACTGGATCATACAAGCACCACCAGGAGAAACCATAACCATTAAATTTATTGTGAGTAAATAAATAATGGCATGAGATTTCCAACAATTGGACATTTTGACAAGTGTAGACTCGGACGAGCCTCTGCAGCCTCCTTTTAAGCTTAGAATTTCTAAATGGTGTTCAGTCAGTAGCTATACAATCATATAATACTCAAGCGACTTGCAAAGGCTCTGATCAGACTGCGCGTAGGCTGATCTGAGGCTTTGCAGGTCGCACATACCACATTGTTGGAAATCTCATGCACTGACTCATTATCTCTCCGTGGGAACACGTTTTTTTGCCCCACAATTGCGTTACAAGCAGTTTCCTTTAACTCTTTACCTATTAGTGTCGTCTGCTGATATCTTTTGCAAACAGTTTGTACCCAGATCAGGCCCGACAAAAAAACAATTTGGAATAATAAAATAACAACAAACACACAATACAGCAGACCACATAGATCTTTTAAACGATAATAATAATAAAAAAAGAAAAAAAAAGTCCCAGTAGGCGAAAAGCTACATGTAACACCCAGGCCCCGAGGTTATAAACTTTTTTCGTGCTCAACTCAACTGAGCACGAAATTTCAACTGCTCATTAAATCTTAAATACCGACAAATAACGATGCTACATGTACTTGCTTTACGTCCCTCAAATGTTTTATTTATCATGCCATAAATGTTAAAATGCCAACAATTGTTGGCATTTTAACATTAATTGGCAGGATACATTTCGTGTTCAGCTCAGTTGAGCATGTAAAAAGTTTTATAAACTCGAGACCTGGAGTAATAATCTTGCTTTGAAATTTGTATGCTTGTCATGTATGAACGTACAAATTGTTCGACCACTCGTTTAATTACAATGTACATGTAGACGTACCGTCTCGTGTATTTAGTTTTATACGAAGTCATATTTTGTCTCCCCCACAAATGTGTTATGTTATAGGACACTGGCCTATCTATTGGGGGCCTTTTATTTAAGGTGCTATAAATTATTGATTTGGATCGCTTTATGGAAGCCCATCATAAATATATTTTACCTGGCTGTTGATTGTCTGAAATTTAGACTACAAAATCTTTATGCCATGCGGATCCAGAATAAATATCAGCCATAACCCTTTGTGTGCTAATGGCTTCTTCAAATTGGTTTAATATAATACATTTGAGACGGTTCATTGTATATATCGAGGGGTTTAGGGTTACAATTTGCAATAAAATTGTATTTCTTGCTGTGAAGATCATTATTTCTTAGCAAATAGTGAATATCCTGATGAAGTGACGCATTTTGCTGTATTAAATCTGGGTCTTCCGTGCTTACAAAAGCACACATTTAGGATTCACTTGTCATTAATATATTTTAGAGAGGGCGGTACGGACCTCCCTGGAGAAGCAATGTGGCCCGATGGGTCCAATTGCTTCTCGAGGGGTGTCCATACCAGAATTTCTAAGGAAACCTATAGCCGCTTGTGATTTCGAACGGAGGTCTGGACCCCCTGCCCTCCAACCCTAGATCCACCACGGTTTTCATCAAGAGCAGGTTCATTATACACCCCAGATAAATGAGCCAGCTAGTGCAAGATAAAGATAACAAACTTTATCTTATGATGCGCCCAGTGAAGACTGATCAGCCTGGGCATCAACGTAGTTGGATCAGAGTATCCACCATGTACTGAATAGTTACCATGATATTAGGCCTCATTGTTTCTGTACATGTATAATAATCTACCAGTAATTCTCCAAATGAGATGAGACATTCACCGATTATGTTCTAATGCATAGTGGGGTAGTAAAAAGAACTGTCTTGTTGAAAAATGTTTAGACAGTCAATGGGTCATAAAAATAAGTGTACGTTACCCTCAACAACCCTGCTTATTAAGATATTTGGATTTGGCAAGTTACTTATTAACATTTTATCATAGCCTATTATATCACTAAACCAAGCAAACAAGTATAATCAGGAAATGCCACAATCACAAACTGCAGACCAACCCAAGGCACAGAACAATAAAAATCACACGAACACCAGGAAGACAAAACGTAATACAACCACCCTCGCTTAGGATGATGGACATAAACAACAAAACATGGAACAAACACAGCGCCGCACAGTGGGAGCAACAATCAACAACGAATCAACAACAACAGAACCGCCGGGCGGCCAACGCGGACAGCATTCCGACTGTCCTCATATCGTTTCTTAACCATATTATTATCATTGGGTTCTTGATTTTCACACTTCGCTTGTGTATTGTCCTAACGTATCAACTCATTTGTGCCTAAAAGAACTTCTTGCACTTAATCAACTGGAAAAAAATCATATTCGTTTTAAGATTTTTGTTGGTGGTACAGTAAAACCTGTCTTAAGCGGCCACTAAAAGATAATTTTAAAAAAAAGGTCTTAATGGAAAATGGTAGCTTAATGAAGGTCGAAAGTATTGCATTATGCTCCCTTGGAGCATTTTGCAATACTTTTGACCCGCATTAAGCAATAATTCGTCTTAAAAACTAGTTTTGGAAGTCTTTTTGAGTGGCTGCTTAAGACAGGTTTTAATGTTTTTCATTTTAATAAAATTTTGACCAGATATTCTGTAAGCAAAGAGTGGAGACACGAATCAGACGCCACAAACTGATCTGGGCCTGCAATGTTTTACTTAGTGCCACATGAAGGACGCTAGGCGTATATGGGTTAATACTTCTTTATGAAAACATCAGCATGTTGTCTTTCCTCAGGACTTTTTGATGGAGAGAATTGATGGATGTGTGTATGACTATCTTGCTATTTATGACGGACAAACGAACAAGTCTCGAAAAATTGAACAACTCTGTGGGTTACAATTTCCAGATGACGTCATTTCCACGGGACAGTACCTGATGTTACATTTTGTCTCTGATGACGACGTTTCTGGAAGTGGCTTCAATATAACATATTCCTTTAACCAAGCAACAAGTAATGTTTCGATAATTTTTGTTCCTATTTCCATTCCCTTTCCCAAATCACAATAATTTAGTATGTGGAAATTTTAAGAATTTGAAAGGTGCTACAACTGCAAGAAATTTACCAAAACTGAAACCTGACCCTTAGGTTATAAAACACTATTCATGCACAATTCAAGCAATTGTGAAATTATGTTACAATGTCCACAATTGTTGGCATTTTAGAATTTATGAACAGAATAAATGCAACATCTGTCCTGCCATAAGCGGATTATGTACTCACAGCACAGGGTAATAAAGAGGTCCATTGAAGGGAATTGTCTGGATTATATTGATTTTTATATTAATTGACTTTTCGCTTACTGAAAAGGCGGCAACTTTAATATTCATATCTGGGCGTGGTTCGGCTATTTCATCTGCTAAACAAGGGAAATCAGGTTCTATTTTTCATTTGGTGAAGAATTAATAGGTTGTTTTGGCCGCGCAAACGTGCGTGCATTTCATGAAAATCCTAACCGTATACACTCTGAACTCACATTTACTGATCAGTCGCATAATCACAAAATGTATGTTTTTGTCGTCCACTTAAATATCTGAAGCCTCATAGCCAAACAGTGTGGACCCAGATCAGACTGCTCCTGAGTCTAATCTGGATCCGCACTGTTTGCCTCTATGCTTACGTTAAATAGACATTTTCGGATGCAGTTATTTTGTTGGCGTTTTAAGATCTAAATAATGTGCTTTGCGAATAAAACCACTTCTCATCTTCAGCTTTTACCCAAAGATAAACCAAACGCTTTGAAGCGTGACTCTTTTTGAAATATTGATATGTTGTTCTAAAAAAAGGATTTCAGGCATTTATTTACGTTTACTGTAAAAGCTTTGACATACACATATGTTTCAGCCGGACTGGCTCATTTTACGCATTGTGCATCAATGGTTTGAAATAGAAAGACCCAAAGGTCATTGGTCAGAGGTCGTGGTACATTTATATGTCTAAGGTAGACCAGTCCTAATTACGCATTCATGAGGAGCCGCCTTTACAGTAACAAAAAAGTCATATAATATAAAAGTATGGTTGGAATGTTAGATTCTTTCTATTCTGACTCTCCCTGCATGTAGGTGCAATGTAATAATGAAAGGATTATTTTCCCTAGCATGGGGTAAAAAGACTGGCCATTGAAGGGATGGAATTAAAGATATCACTGATATTTATATTGTCAAAAGAAATATTGAACGAATTTGATATTAGATATTTGAAAAAAAGAGATATTTAAATTATATGTTTTCTAAAATCTTTCCTAAATTTTATCGACGATACTATGATTTGATATCTAAATATCAAGTTGAACTTAAATATCCCTTGCGCCAAGGCCTTTCGGAACCTGAGTTCTACGGTGACTTGTTTCATATTTTTCAGCGCAGTTTATTAAGACAATTTCCCTTTATAAAACTATTGGCTATAACATTAATATATTTCAACATACTGCATGCTTGGCGGTCAACCCAATCACGGTTGGCAACTTTGCTTTCCTCTTTAATTCCACGCCGGTAGGTCGGACTTCAGACTCTATGATGGTTCCGACTTAAATACTTATCTATTGATGAGATGGTAGGGGCCTGATGCTTTGGCTGTTGTAAGGGCAAACCGGGGCTTACCGGTTGTATTTTTTTCAGCTCAGGTATTCAGTTTTATTTACTGTTGAGTCCTTATCTTTGCTTTATCTTTTTTATCTTGATTTATATAGTTTAGGAGATTATGTATGGATTTGTTAGGGGTCTTTCATGCAAACCAAACATCTATGTGTCTTGCTCCATATCTGAGCTAAGGGTGAGGTTGTTGCCTTGAAACTGGTTTAAGCCCTGCAGTAAAATATCTTTACTGACCGTTCCAAGGAGGTACAACTTTTGTGGACCATTTGTGTTATTCATGCCTTGTGTTTGTCATGCTTTCGAGTTTGTTCAATGCTGCCTTGTGGTCATATGCTGGGAAAAGCCTGACCTCTTGTTTGTGATGTTTTATTGTGTTTTGTCTCTTTCCCATGTGGTATTCTTTGTCAGGTGTGGTACTTGATTGTATCAATTCCTGATCTTTGCCGTCTTTCTCTCTTTTTAGAAGGTTAAATGTTGCTTTTTGATATCTTTTCTTTGACAATAAAGAAGAAAAAATCGATATGTGTACGCCAAATTTTATTCAAAATTAATTGTAACAAGTTTATCCCACATAGTCTAAGCTCCTTTATCCTTAAATTTGGTAAAACGAACTTGGCTGCATGATAAGTTGTATCCAACCCTGATCAGAGAACAGGTTGATAATGGTGGCTTAAATAGCAGCCAAATACATAATAGACATGTCGGTTGCACTTATAATGAGCAGCTGGTTTAACCAGTAGTTTAGCTCTGTACGTACAGACGTAACATTGATTCATTTACTTGATCTGCAATAGACCAGGATATGGAAATGTACTGAAAGCTTCAATGAGCCATTCCCTTGTTGGCATTTTAAGAGTTCATTTACATATATGTATTTGTATGTTGGAAATAAAACATTCACTTTTAGTCATAGGCTATTGCTCTCTGCTATTATTTTGCAGGATTGTCAGCGGTTTAACACCTGCTTCTGATTAAAAACATTATATAGACAATGGAGAATTTGATCAGTCCTCAGCTACATATATGAGCCAGTGCATGTGATTTCCAACAATATGGCATTTTAACAAGTGTAGACTCGGACGAGCCTGTGCAGCCTCCTGTTAAACTTAGAAACTCCAAATGAAGTTCAGTTAGTAGCTTAACAGTCATAGAATATTCAAGCGACTAACAAAGGCTCTGATCAGCCTTCGCGTATGCGCAGGCTGATCTGAGACTGCTGGTCGCACATACCATATTGTTTGAAATCTTATGTCGAGGCTCATATGTGTAGTCAATAGCTGGTTATATTCTTTTCTTACAGCTGCTCCATGTGACAAATTTCAATGTGGAGATGGTAGCTGTATCTATAAAAGTATGGTTTGCAATAAATTTAAGGAGTGTCCTGATGGAACTGATGAAGCTATTTGTGGTAAGATGATACCCCCCCCCCTAATAACAAAGCCAACATAGTGTGACGTATGCGCCCGATTGAGACTAAGCTCAGACTAGCCATCTACCAAATCTAAGCAGAGTCTGCTTGGAAACGTTTATACCTGCATGTATATACTAAGCTACGTGGACTAGCTTGTGTGAGTCGCAACATAGGAAAACTTACAATGTTGCTGTGCGTCACAAAAAGACCCAGATCAGTATAGAACTCAGCTCAGACCTGGAGGTTATAAAACTTGAGTTCATTCTAAGACTCAAAATAAAGCGCCATGATTGGCTGCATGCGGACACGTGTCCGCAAGCAGCCAACCATTGCGCTTTATTTTGAGTCTGAGACTGTACTCAAGTTTTATAACCTCGAGGCCAGGACTCATGGTATCCAACAAAATAACCTGTCTAATGACCCTCCTGAATATCAATCTAGTGAGGTCAGAATCGTCAACGAGTGTTATCTAATAACTAAGGGCGTTGTCGAACAGCACAGACAGTGGTTGCCCAGTCTGATCTGAATCTTCTGTGGCTTTACATTTCACCCTGTTGGTTTTGCCAAGGTGCATTTCAATTATAGTGCTAAGTATAAAGTGTAACGTTTTCCTCGCTTGACTGTTTTACAAAAAAGGCATCTGGTGAATTTAGGTGCTGTGCTATCTGATCGACCACGCTTAAGTACTCGATAATGGGCTGTGCTTCCTGGACCGGACCATTCGATGACGGAACAAGTGATCAGCAAGTGTTACAATTTTATTCTGATCATGTCACTGAGATGAAACACGAAAAGGACATATCGATAAAATGACGACACTGTAATCTGGTAATAGTACATTACGGTCAAATGAAGAACATTCCCTTCGCTGCTTTCTAAGTAAACAACAACAACAAACAAAGAAAACTTTGCGGGGGAAATCCAAATATGAAAAGTGGGCAAATTCTGCCCAAATGCCACAAGCCATGTGATGGTTGTACTTATCTCAATTAAGCATGGGCGACGTTTTCATTTTTATTCCAAAATTAAGGCAGACCAATCTTTGTTCCTCTAAATTAAGTTGCCAAACATAAAAATATGCATGTATTTTATAAAATAATCTTTGAAAATGCATATTAAATGAATATTTAATGAAATGAAGTTTAGTGTGATGTTAAACTGCATATATAAATTGCAAGAGAACACCATTATAATAAGAGAAAACTGATTATCTATGGTATTTGAAAATATATTATGAAAAAATAGATACGTATCACAACTAATTAAGAATACATGTATTTCTCTTATGACGCATTTTTCTAAAAACTTATATTTTATAATTCTATAAGGTTCAACTGATCTGGAATAGCTGTCTTTAATTAAATTGCATTTACTTTCATATAACATACATATTTTATATAAGAACTAATCGCTTGTGGTAGTAAACAGTACCCCAACACCAAGAATCGTGTGTGATTATTCTTAGAAATGCATTTAGCCTTTGTGTGATAAAAAAAAAGAGTTTTACTGTGTGCACAGCAATGACACATACTTGCCATAACGTCCATTAGTACTGATTACTGTCCTTCATAAGAGCATCAACAAAATTGATCCGCTACATGCGATTTCCAGCAATATGGTATGTGCGGCCATCAAAGGCTCAGATCAGCCTGCGCAGAGAATTTGCTAGTCGCTTGAATATTCTATGAGTGTTAAGCTGCTGACTGAACATCATTTGGAGTTTCAAAGCTAAAAAGGAGGCTACACATGCTCGCCCGAGTCTACACCTGTCAAAATGCTACATTGTTTGAAATATACATGTCGCGACACATTGATACTGTATTCCTAGCTACCAATTTAAAGCATACCAAAAATTCTGATCAGGCTGAGTGGATGCCAAGACTATTCTGGGTCAAAGTTGGCACCAGGTCAAACTGTTGGCTTTCTAATGCAAATACTTATTAACCTTAAAAATACGGCCTCAACGCATTTAAACTTGTCTTCGGGGTTTCTGCCAAAGTGAGATTCGAACCATCCTGCCCAGCTACATAGACTAGCTAGAAAATTGAATATTTGCTTGTAGCAAGTCTCGATATGAAAATGTCCAATAAAATAATAATAAAGGCGCTGGTCAGACTGCTCAGATGCGCAGGCTGGTCTGCGTCTTTGTTGTTCGCTAACCTCCGAAGACAGGTTTTACGTTACTTTATGTCCATTGTAGCTTTGCAATCATCTTGATTTTGAAGAGAGATATGGTTGCCATGCTTAGTTTGTTTCGAGATTGTTGTGTGGCGCATTTTCCTCGCGGTGCCATGGCTTTGTCTGCAGATTGTGAATGTGGTATTTCCTGATCATACTCACGTACTATTTTTCTCAAGGCCCATTAATCATGCATGTCATCTATATTTTGTTTTATTATTTCAGCGGGTTCATATTGTGGTACTCCAGCAATAGCCCCAATAGAAAACAGCAGAAAAATAGTGGGCGGACGAGAAGCTAAACCAAACAGTTGGCCTTGGATGGTTTCACTGATGGTCAATACAACTCATACATGTGGAGGAGCAATTATAGGCGCTTCATGGGTTGTTACCGCTGCACACTGCTTTGAGAGGTACGCTGTTTACCTATAATGAGCCGCGACATGAGATTATCAACAATGTGGTATGTGTGACTAGCACAGGCTCAGATCAGCCTGCGCAAACACGCAGTCTGATCAGAGCCTGTGCTAGTCGTTTGAATGTTCTATGAGTGTTACGCTATTGACCGAACATCATTTAGAGTTTTTAAGCTTAAAAAGAGACTGCACAGGCTTGTATGACTCTACACTTGTCAAAATGCCACATTGTTGGAAATCTGATGTCGCGGCCTAATTTATACTCTAGAACAGCTTTGTTTCGAGGTGCACAGGCGCTTGAAATGTACAAAATGTGTCAACTCTCTAACTTTGTGGATCTTTCACAAGGAACTATCACTGGACATCAAAGCAGATCTATGCCACTTATTATTAGCATTGTCAGCTCATTATGTGCAGTATTTGGTAGATTCAGTTTGTATTTCCACTGCACATTTGTATCAAGGTAACGGATACCAGCGATTAAACAATTATGGAATATTGTATTTTCTGGTGTAAAACTGATCACATTGGTTGTTTCATTATTAGTATTTAAATAAAGTATTTCTATCGAGAATATTCATTTCCCAATTAAAATCGCATCATGAGTGTTATGTAATGTTATGTCATTTTTACCAAGAAGTCACACAGTGAAGCCTCATCAAATTTGGGCACTGAAAGGGATATTTACACTGAGAGGGCATAATTGTTTTTACATTCTTTTATAATAGTTTTTTAGTTCAACTCCAAAAGCTTCTTATGTGTATTATTTATCAAAAGGACATCTGGAATGAATTGCTACGTAATTAAAAGAAACAAACGCCAAATTTAATGTTTAGGAACTCTATTGGTCACGAAAACTGATGATTATTTGAAATGCTGCTTTAAAAGTGTACCCCATCAAAGAATAACAAAGTCAAATAGAAACGCTAAAATGCATCAATTTGTTGATAAACTGTCGGTAAGAATAACTGTAACTAGGGAGATAAAGCTGATAACTTTAAGTAGGCATATGCTTAAACATTGAATGTGGGGAGTAAAAGTTTTTTTTAAGTTTTTTCAGGAATTTTTCTGGTTCTCCCAGATGACTATCTAGGCACATAGAGACACTGACCTCTCTGAAAGGACTTTACATGCCACTCAAAGAACAATCGAAATAAATAGTAAAAAACTACTTTTAAAGTCATTTTACTCCATGGCTTCACCCCATTCCATGGTTAGCTTATGCCCACCAAATACCGGTAAATTGTGTGCGCTAATGTTGAGACGTATGAATTAAAAAGAGAGAGAATTGCTTGTCTTCAGCGCTGTTTTGGTGACCCACAATTTGTCCAAAGTACATTTCACCATTATAACAATGAGGGCTAGAGTTAGGAATCTGTCCACCACTATTTGTTATGTTAATGTGGTGAATATGCTTGTGCATACATCTCAAGTACGGGGCTAACATTTATATCTGAAATGGTATTTTGATAATTACAGCTAAATGAATCGACTGTACATGTATATGCATGTATTTCTTCCTCTTTAATAAAACAAAAAAAGATAACTAATGACTACAGTGAAAACCAATACACAATTCAAATAAACTTGTGTTGGTTCTTTTTGCTTTTAACACTTCAACTCATGCATTACAGGTTGTCTGTGTCTTGTTGCAATGTACTCATGATCAATTGATTTTTTAATACAAAAAAAATTAAACAATAAAACCACACCTAAATTTTGGCTAGAAGCTATTCAAAAAAAAACATACACATTTTAGTAAATGTGTACTGCCCTCTTATAAACTGGGTAAAAGCATGAGCCAGGCTACCCTGAATGTTTGACATACTCATGAGTCATGTTATTGTTTTAGTTCGTACTGGCTCATCCTTTTTGCAGTCACCGACAAGCCTCAGTGTGGAGAGTGGCTGCAGGAAAACACTATGAAACGAAAATAAACCGACACTTACAAGTGCGTCATGCCACAACAGTCATCGTCCATTCTTCTTACGACTCCATGTCCAGCGACAATGACATAGCTCTAGTTAAAGTGGACACACCATTCCAGTTAAACACGTACGTGTCGAGTGTCTGTCTACCAACGACCCAACCAACTGTTGGAGATTACTGCTATATCACAGGATGGGGATATATAGAAAGTAAGTTTCTACTTATGAGTTATTCAGCTATTCGGTCACTGTATTGCCACGTGGTATACTATGTCCTAGTCTCTTGTAAAGCTAACGGAGATAGGAACAAGTTGCGGGTGGGCTAGACAGTGACACAATAGCAGAATATTACTTAATACTAAGGCTTGTAGTCTCCGAAATTCAGAAAACAAAGCAAACTAAAAATGTATTACCCTATATAAGCCTAGCGTCCTTTTATGGGACATTTGCAAACAGTGCAGAACCAGATCAAACGCCAAAAATGCGGCGTTCAATCAGATTCTGCACTGTTTGCTTACAGAATATACTTTCAAAATTTGAATGAAATTGAAACTTTCTACCCGTCAGCCCTTAAATTCGAAATGAATTCGTGCAATTTATGAGGGATGGAAATTCCATAAGGTATAAATGTATTAAAAAATATTTAAAGAAATTTTAAAGTGCCAAGCAAACTCTCGGCAAGCCTCCCCATATCAACAAGCGTTCTCGAAGCATTTCCTGGTAAACTTGATATCAAAATACACTCACCTAGTTTTCTCAATGTACTGCTGGTTTACGCCTCAAGGGAGGCAATGTGTTGTTTCCTTGAAAAAAAACCCCACAACAACAACAACAACATTTATCCTCTGCTTAGTATTGGTTATACCCAGGAAACGCCCTGGCATGTCTGAAAAATGTTGACTGGGCTGTAAAGCGTCAACACAAACTACATCAAAAACACAACCTAAGAATGGCCAGCAGCCCCGCTTACAGCAGTGGGGTGCTTTAATATTTTTACTGGCCAAATATTCGCAATTTCTTTGAATCTTGGCATGTTCGCTTGCAGGCTCTCCTATTTTATTTAATTTATCTGCTCATACGACAGTCATATAAAATCACCATATTGTGATGAGACTAAGAAAAGACCATTCGCCACTATTTTGATTAGACCCTGGTTTTACTCTGAGTAATACTCAGGTAATGCGAATCGAAATTGTGTTTTATTAAATGAGAACAAAAACAGCGCATATCAGTCAATGTATCTGTTACAATCTTAGCTCATTCCCTGAAACGTTTGAGGGTGATACTAAAGGTTCCAAAATGTTGAACACTCTTCTCTTTCTCTTAATAAATAGAATGTAGGCTATTATGGCTGGAATTCAGAAATGCTTGTCAGAATAGCAAACAGGGATGATCCTTATCAGACTGCTTCTTCAGAAGTCTGTGTGGTGTATGTTCCCTGCAGCATTGTGGTCGCAACGGCTGTCGTTGTTTCTGTGTGGAGTTGGTAAAACCTCTTCCAATGTAATACTGATGATTTTTTTTTCATATTTTAGTCATTCAGGAATATTGGGTTCAGACAGATAACAGAATGAGGCTTAAGCCAGTGCTAGGGGATAGGATTAATGCACTTTCCATTAGTTCTCATGAGCAGACTCAATAAAACAGAGTCTACTGTTTTCTAATATTATAGGTTACCTTTATTTCTGAAGGATCCGTTTTTCCTGATTATATATTGTGATCACCTGCTGGGAAAAGTTCGACTTCTTGGCTCTCTTGTGTGTAGTGTTCTCTTGTATTTTCGTCACTTCTGATTCAGGTGTTGTTGTTGATTTTATTTTATTATAAGCAGTGAATTCAATGCATGTCAATTGTGAATAAAATGGTATTTTCTTGTGTGAAATATTATCGCTAGTAATACGATTATATTATTTTAATGTAAATGAACAAGGTTTTTTGACAATTCTGGGACTTGAACACTTTCCAAAAGATTTTAAGTGATGGGTATTTGTCAGAAATAACGATATAAATGTTTTGTCGTCAATTGCAAGCCTAATGATGTCACCGTTTGGCCTGGTGTAGCGCTTGTTTTGCACGTGACGCCTACCAAAGGCATGCTAAAATATTGATATCTTACATTTAATTTTTTGACACATAATTCTAAGCCATTAACCCAATAGTATACCCATTAAAAAGCTGATTAAGTCAAATTGAATAAGAAACAACCTGGGAAAAAGTTTGTTTTTTCTTTCTGTAATTCTCTGTTGTGTATAAGATAAAAAGTAAATTTACTTTTTAGTCAAAGTAAGAAAGAGGACAAATATCAGGAATTGATACAATACCAAATTTATATATTTCATCTCGTGCAGTGAAAATATCAGCATTTTACTCATGCTACGCACTCGTGAAAACTACTGATTACATTGTATTTACTGCACACAGTGAAATTTATTTGGAATTCACCTCAGAATAAAAATGTCTCATATGTATAGGTTGCTGATATTTGCCTTCCTCTCTATTTTGAATGTCTTTTGTACCTGGCAACTAGTGATTGAAAATTTAGTGAAATGTGTTCTACTATTTTCAAAAGTTGAGATAGTCCATGTAGGTTGGCATAGAAATGGTATCAGACAGCTTAACTAAGAAACAAAAACCTTTGTCAGGGCCCCACTTTACTCAATGGTCGCTATATTATAGTTTTGAGTTAAATATATTCCTGACATATTATACATATATTGACTTATGCTGAGGTGGACATGGACTGTTATTGAACAGTAAACGTCATATTGACCGACGCTCTGCGTCTGTCAATATAATTAAGTTTACTTTTCAATAACACACCATGTCTACCAAAACATAAACCAATAATTGTTTTATTATAAAATAAATGTATGTAATGCATTTCCTGCCATTTTATACTATTAAAACCAATGACGTTACGGATGGATCATGCGTGATTACTTGACGTTCGTACGTCACTTCCAATAAACGATGCAATATTACCTTGTGCCGAGTGCTTCGCAACGTCACGTCTGGCAACCCATGCAATATGTTGTTTTATTGACTCAAGTCGATATGCATCTGGGCCAATCAAAAGATGTTTATTTATAGAATATATAATAATCTAGGTTATAATGCTAACTCTTAAAGCGCCACCTACAATCTGCAGCAGACACCAATTTCAAATGTTGCCGCTTTTTCAACAATAGCAAATAAGGTATGATTTCTCATGAGAATCGTCTGCTGACAGACGATTCTAATGAAATATCATACCTTATTTTTTCGAAAATAAGTAAAGATGTCGCAAAATTTGCTGTCTGCTGCAGTTGTGATTTTCGCTTTAAGGGTTAATAAAACCGTTTTGCATATTTTAGACACATGCTGCCCCAATGTACTGAAACAAGCTGAATTACCAATCATATCACAACATCTATGTAATCGACCAGATCATTTATCTAATCAAGTCACACATAATATGTTTTGTGCGGGGTTTGAACGAGGAGGAGTGGATGCCTGCCAGGTATATATTTTAGTCAACGTGAGAATATGGCATTTATCGCACACATGGAAAAAAGCCAATAAAAGTCCATACTCACCTATCCATCGGGGCTAAAGTTTCAACTTTTGATATCAGTCTTAATCCTAATCCACACTTTGTGTATGCAAGCAGTAAAGGTCCAGGTTAAACTGTATATTAACATAGGGTCGTCTAAGACTTCGCTATTTGCTGATGCGAGAAAAAGCAAAAGCTTGTGGGCTGTGCCAACATGGGTGGCTCTTCCTCAATGTTTCATGGGATTGTCTGCTGTTTGTGATTGTGGTATTTCCTGATCATACTCACTTACTATTTTCAATGATGAACACATTTAATCTACGGGTATCAATAAAATGCTTTCACAAAGAAAACAAACCCATCAGATTGTGCGGTGTAAAACATCAATAACTCCAATCTACTTAATACAGGTTCAAAAATGAAAGAGGGGCCTGATCCACCATCAGAAAATTTGAGTGAAGCGCAGCAGCTTAGTTGGTAGAGTGTTTGACTTCTCATCGAAGTCTGAGACTCACTGGAGTCATTGTGTTTTTTCATGGATGGCGGTTTATCCACTGCTTAGTACTGCTTCAATCCAGAAAGACAAACATGACTACAAGTGGTGACTTTGGCGTTAAAAGCATCTCCACAAACAAACACAAACAAAGTATCAATAAATTAGATAGGAAATAATGGCTGATCATATAATAACTGTGTTATATCCTACTCTCATATTTTAATGATTAAGTAACATTTTCAAAAGAAGCCTTCCCAAAGATTCTTTTGTAATAATAAGAACAATTATCATTATATTTTTGGCTCAGGTAGTTCGCAGCGCAAATCAGTTTGCAAATCAACTCCGCATGGGTAATCTGTGATATAGCGAATACTATACAAAACTGAATATAATGCAAAACGAAGACTTTTTACTCTACGTTGCTGTATATATTGCTATTAAATATCCATACGTTTAAAGCGCGTAATATGACTTTGTTGTTTTAGAGTAACACGTAAACAGATCAACATAATTATACTTATGTTCTGATTCGACTCTTCTCATACGAACATAAATCATTTATATTTTATTGCAGCGTTGTTTTACATTTCCTCTTTAAAATATAAAGAAGCATCATTCACCTGTCAGTTTCTTCAGACCATTTAGTCTTTCTATACTGCGCATGCTCAGAAGCTTCTTATTTGGAATCAAATAAAACTAACAAGAATATAGTATGTGCCAACAGCCAGCTAATCGACGTGTATTTAGTATATTTCATGACAAAAGAATAGCATATTTAGTGTTTGTTATTCTGAAGCTCTGCTACAGCCATATTCTAAGTCCATCCGCCATAGTCTTGGTTTGCGATCCCCAAACAATGGAAGAACTCTGAAACGAACTGATATAATATCATCTTCAAGTATTGTTCTCTAATCTTATATTTTTTTTTTACAATTTTGAACGAATTGTTACTACTACAATTGAACTTTAACATCCTGTGTAACTTTAAGGTTGAAATGCACTGATGCCATTACAATTAATCTATAAACCTGCTAAGTTCTGAAAGGAATGCTTAGATGTTCTTGTTGAAAAGAGCATAAAATGCTTTAAATTTATTTATGCAATACTACGAAAAAAGCTACAATAAAACTCATAAACTAAGCTGGTTCAATCAGAATATACGTGTAACAACTAACACAATAATCTAATTCGATTAGAAGCAACCGACGCTAATGCATATTTGTAAAATTATGCGTGATAATATTTTATATATGATAGACAAAACACTTTGAAGCGTGACAACGCTTACAATATGAAACACAGTTCTTTTAAATGTTCGTCTAAAGTCGTTTCTCTTTAAACATGAAAAATTTAACAAGAACATATGGTCATGTCAAAGTGGGTTAATATATGGGCTCTGCAATAGAAATACCCAAAGTTCATTACTCAAAGGTAAAGGTACATTTATATGAAATGCTTTGTGAGCATCTGCTTACCCTAACCATGAGAATAATCATTTGTTTTGCGTTTTATTTTAAGCTTTTTATTTTATATTACAAGATAAAAGCGCAGATATATTTACCTTTAAGTGCATATTTCTTAGATCTATACTTGCCAATCTGTATTGCTCCAGATATTTGCAAATTTCATCATCTGATTGCCATCTCTACCACTTCTTTCTATTCCTCTATCCTGAAATTCTTCCTGCCTCTAATGCATACCAATTTGACTATGATGTCCAGTCTTTCCAAACATCTCATAGAACTAAATACTTATGATAAATATAGTACATTCATACTTAACAATGGGATAGACGAGACCAGAAATTAAGTAGAATTCGTGCTTAATTAGCCCTTCTAGACTCAAATTCTAATCTATTCAAACCATCCCAATATTGTAAAATATCTCTAAGATATATTCCTTGATGAACATGGCCACGATAAAAACTGAAATAATGCATTTCATTTGTTCTTCAGTATATGCTTAAATAAAAGGAATAAATGTCCAAATCATAAAAATTACATATTCATTTCATGAAAGATCTACTTTCATATTCCAATGATATTTGCAAATCACTTTTATTATTATTATTATTATTATCATTACTTGTAATGTCATGCGACATAAAATAATTGAACATGCGACATAAAGTAGTTGAACACTTAATGTATATTTATGCTTCTAATACTGTTGGCCAATGTTTCCAACATCATTCTTGAAACATGTGTGCTTAAAAATAGTATATGATGTGTATGCTACTTCATAAGAGTGGGTTGGGATGGGTGGGGTGAAAGCACGTTTGAACGATCTGCTTGCTAAGGCTTCTATTATTCAAAATTAACCTATCTTCTCTTTAAACACCTTTTGTAACGTGCAATTAAAGTTCCACGTGGAAATTCATTTGTCTAATGAATACAACTCACGTGAAACTTAACTATATAATGCTTTTTCAACTTAGACTTGGTGTACCATAAAACTACTAACAAGCGCCCATTCACACCGTTACCTTAAAACGGCGTGCAAACAAATATAAATTTCATTATATTCTGATTCGACTCTTCTCATACGAACATAAATCATTTATATTTTATTGCAGCGTTGTTTTACATTTCCTCTTTAAAATATAAAGAAGCATCATTCACCTGTCAGTTTCTTCAGACCATTTAGTCTTTCTATACTGCGCATGCTCAGAAGCTTCTTATTTGCAATCAAATAAAACTAACAAGAATATAGTATGTGCCAACAACCAGCTGATAGACAATAAAGAACGGGCAACCAAAATGCTATTATTAACCATAAATGAAAATACAAATGTGTTCTTTTATCATATTTGTTACCAACATTTTCTGAGATAAAGCTCGTGTATGTACATGTTTTGGAGCTCTCTGCCTTCCAGCTGCCATGTGTTTGGATCAATCTCTCGGGAACTATGTTCCCTGCTGCTGTAGCTCCGCCTGATCTGAGGCTATGTAAGCCTAAATTGCCCTTAGGCATACCATTATTTTTCAAATTTCCCACCAAAATCTCTCTTGCTCTAGTGTATGACTGCTACCTACTTTTATGGAGCTTACAACCAAACGTATTAGTCTTAACAACTGACTGAAAAATATAAGTACTTAAATTATCATTAATATTAGCTAATTTCATATAAGCCAAAGGAGGAGTTTTGGGACCCACTGTGATTCCCGTAAGGGATATGACTATCCGCACGCCTTCCTTAACTTTATTAGTTTTGTTTGCTTGATAAAAATTCTAGTCTATCTTGAAAATCCTGATATCTCATTGTATTAAATTTGCATATTCAGAATATCTCAGGAATCCCAAATATCCTAACAAGCACATTAAGACGAATGTCAAATTAATAAGATTTTTACCATTTTTATCAAACATTTGGTCAATTTTTTGCAACATATGAGGAGTAAAAGGTTCTATTTTGATATCTGGCTTAGACAAAAAATTTCTTCCAGCCTCTTCATTCATCCTTACAGTGCTTGTTTTACAAGGATCATCATAAACACAAACTTGATGAACCGAGTAAATAGAACAAAACATTGTTCAGAACAGCCACTGAAACTTGTTTATCTATCGAATCAGAAATGAATAGCATCAGAAAGTTCTGGCTAACCGACCGGAAAAACAGTTAATCTAAATTTTTGGCACCACTTGGTCCATTTTTTTTACCCACTGTATACGATTTAAAAGTGTTCTTTGACATAGAAAATTTAAGCACCTCTGGCATCTTTTTAGCTGGACTGTTTCATTCTGCATTGGCAAAAGATTTCGCCATGTCCATAAATTCTGTGACCATTTGAGTTGAATCTTTATTTATTTATCTTTTTTTTTTTTTTAGAAAACAGAAATCAGTTTTGACCAAATCCCCATACTCTTAGTCATCTAATTTCATGTAATTTTTTAATATGAATCACACTAATAACAATCTATGGAAACATATCTCCAAACAAAAAAACACCAATTCCATTCTTGTTCAAGTGATCTCATGAAATTTGCTAAATAGTCCTTTTAAAGACTACTAGATGCAACCAAGAAGCGACACGCCCTTTCCTGATTTATCATGATGTAAGTCACACCAATAACAATCTATAAACTAAGAAGCTCTAAGCCCATTTTTGTTTCGTATGAATTTATAAATTTAATTTTATTGATCCTAAAACTTCGAATACTAAAACAACCAAGAAGCGTCATGCCCATTCTCGATTAATCACTTTGGAATCCACCCAAAGGCAATCTATAAACCTAATCTCGCCAAATAAGAAGCGCCAAGCCCATACTTCTTTCGTATGAGTTCTAAAAAAATCATTTTAATTACCTCAAGTCTGAGAAAACTAAAACAACCAAGAAGCGTCACATCCATTCTTGATTTATCACTTTTGGAGTCTGGCCAAAGACAATCTACATTGTATAAATCACATCTCACCAAACAAGAATCGCCAAGCCCATTCTGGTTTCGTATAAGTTCTTAGAAGTTTATATCAGTAATTCCAATATTTTAGGAATATCAAATCTTAGAATGCTAAAACAGCCAAGGAGCGCTACCACTTCCATTCTTGATTAATCACTTTTGGAGTCTGACCAAAAACAATCTACTTTGTATAAACCACATCTCGCCAAACAAGAAGCGCCAAGCCCATTACTGTTTCGTATTAGTTCTTAGAAGTTTATATCAGTAATTCCAAATTTTAGAATACTTAAACAACCAAGATGCGTACGTCACATCCATTCTTGTTTAATCACTTTTGGAGTCTGACTAAATATGTCTCGCAAAACAAGAAGCGCCAAGCCCATTCTTGTTTCGCACGAATTCTTAAAAGTTTATTTTAGTAATCTCAAAAACAACCAAGAAGCGTCACACCCATTCTTGATTAATCACTTAAAGACATATGCGGTTATTTCCAATGCGCCCCTTTCCCGCGTCTGCAAACGGGGAAAGTTGTCTGGGTCCTGTCTTTCGACCCTTAACGGATTCGGATCAACACAGCTTCCGATATTCTTATGTCATATCGGTGTTCCGACATTTTCTTCACAAAATAACTAATTAAAGTGTGTTCGAAATATCTATTGACATCTTTTCAGAACTGATCGTCTCAGCACTTAAGACAGATAAATGTAGCTCAGTCGAAATCAAACGACGTACACAATAACCCTGGTTAAGAATACGATAGTGGCCGAGTCTATACTATTTGTATGGTTATTTAGAGCGGCGCACGACCTGACCTCGTGGTCTAGTGGTTAGCGTGTCTGGCTACAAAGCCAGAGGACCAGGATCGATTCCCGGATGCGCACATATTTTCCGTATGTTTTTTCATTCTTTTTTAACTTTTTAATGCTAAATTACTTCATATACTAGTAAAATGGCATCATCAAAACGAACAAAATGGTCATCCCCGAACTTTTTATATTGAATTACGCATGAAACCTATGGGGGTGGGGTTAAATTTGGCCCTCTGGAAAGAGAATTAGTTCGGTGACCCAAGATTTTTATTCTTTTTTCTGAAAGGTATTATAATAGTCCATGAATTAAAAATAAATTTTCAAGATTTTCAATATCAGATTTTTAATACATGATTTATTCTAAAATCAAATTCCAATTTTTGACGAATTGTCAAAATATATCATGCAGTATCTTGTCACAGCATGGGATAACAAGTAAACATGCACATTTTCTTAAAAGTTTCAGGTCATGTGCAGTAATTTAAGTTAAATGAAAGAAGCTGGCTGAAGATTACAACCATTTTAGCTCGATAATTAGGACTAGTGTTATTATTTTATATTTCTAGAAAATTGGTCAAATGCTGTAAACTTCAATATGAGATTCTGAAAAAATAATCGCGGTGACATATCCTTTTTATTTCATAAATGGATAGCCCATGCATAAAACAAACTGTATGCAAAGTAATGAAAATATTTCAATATGGGAAGTATTTAGTAGCATATGTCCTTAAGAGTCTGACCAAAGGCAATCTATAAACTTCATCTCATCAAACAAGAAGCGCCAATCCCATTCTTGTTTTATATGAGTTCTTAATAGGTTATTTTAATAACCTCAAGTCTGAGTATGCTAAAACTACCAAGAAGCGTCACACTCGTTTTTGGTTAATCACTTTTTGGAGTCTAACCTAAGGCATTATATACATTGTATAAACCACATCTCACCAAACAAGAAGCACCAGTTCCATTCTTGTTTCGTATTAGTTCTTAAAAGTTTATTTTAGTAATCTCAAATCTTTGAAAGCTTAAACAACCAAGAAGCCTCACGCCCAATCTTGGTTAATCACTTTTGCAGTCTGACCAAAGACAATCTTAATTGCATAAACCACATTTCGCCAAACAAGAAGCGCCAAGCCCATCCTTGTTTTAGCTAATTCTTAAAAAATCATTTTAATAATCTCATATCTGAGAATGCTAAAACAACCAAGAAGCGTCACATTTATTCTAGGTTAATCACTTTTTGGAGTCTGACCAAAGAAATCTACATATCATAAACCACATCTCACCAAACAAGAAGCGATAAGCCCATCCTTGTTTCGTACAAGTTCTTAAAAGTTCATTTTAGTAATCTCAAATCTAATAATGCTAAAAACAACCAAGAACCATCAAACCCATTCTTGGTTAATCACTTTTGGGGTCTGTTTTAAACCATGTCTCACCAAACAAGAAGCGCCAAGCCCATCCTTGTTACGTACGAGTTCTTAAAATTTCGTTTCAACAATCTCAAATCTTAGAGATAAAACAACCAAGAAGCGTCATACCCATTCTTGGTTAATCACTTTGGAGTCTGACCAAAGTCTTCTACCCAAACAAGAAGCGCCAAGCCCATTCTTGTTTCGCACGAGTTATTAAAAGTTCATTTTAATAATCACAAATCTGAGAATGCTAAAACAACTAAGAAGCGTCACACCAATTCTTGGTTAATCTCTTTTGGGGGTCTGGCCAAATACAATCTACTTTGCATAAACCACATCTTGTCAAACAAGAAGCGCCAAGCCCATCCTTGTTTCGTACGAGTTCTTAAAATTTCATTTTAATAATCTCAAATCTTAGAGATAAAACATCCAAGAAGCGTCATACCCATTCTTGGTCAATCACTTTGGAGTCTGACCAAAGTCTCGCCAAACAAGAAGAGCCAAGCCCATTCTTGTTTCGCACGAGTTCTTTAAAGTTTATTTTAATAATCTCAATTCTGAGAATGCTTAAACAACCAAGAAGTGTCACACCCATTCTTGGTTAATCTCTTTTGGGGGTCTGGCCAAATACAATCTACTTTGCATAAACCACAACTCGCCAAACAAGAAGCGCCAAGCCAATCCTTGTTTCGTACGAGTTCTTAAAAATTTATTTTAATAATCTCAAATCTGAGAAAGCTAAAACAACCAAGAAGCGTCACACCCATTCTTGGTTAATCACTTTTGGGGGTCTGGCCAAAGACAATCTACTTTGCATAAACCACATCTCGCCTAACAAGAAGCGCCAAGCCCATCCTTGTTTCGTAAGAGTTCTTAAAAGTTCATTTTAATAATCTCAAATCTGAGAATGCTAAAACAACCAAGAAGCGTCACACCCATTCTTGGTTAATCACTTTTGGAGTCTGACCAAAGTCTTCTCGCCAAACAAGAAGCGCCAAGCCCATCTTTGTTTCGCACAAGTTCATAAAAGTTCAGTTTAATAATCTCGAATCTGAGAATGCTAAAACAACCAAAAAGCGTTACACCCATTCTTGGTAATCACTTTGGAGTCTGACCAAAGACAATCTACTTTGGATAAACCTCATCTCGCCAAACAAGAAGCGCTAAGCCCATCCTTGTTTCGAACGAGATCTTAAAAGTTCATTTTAATAGTCTCAAATCTGAGAATGCTAAAAAAACCAAGAAGCGTCACACACATTCTTGGTTAATCACTTTTGGGGGTCTGGACAAAGGCAATATACATTGTATAAACCACATCTCACCAAACAAGAAGCGCCAAGCCCATTCTGTGTCCGTGTTAGTTATTAAAAGTTCATTACAATAATCTCAAATCTGAGAATCTTAAAACAAGCAAGAAACGTCACACCCATTTTAGGTTAATCACTTTTAGAGTCTGACCAAAGACAATCTATGTTATATAAACCAAGTCTCGCTAAGCAAGAAATGCCAAGCCCATTCTTACTTCATGTGAATTCGTAAATTTTATTTTAGTAATGTCAAAACCGAGACTGCTAAAACAACCAAGAAACTTCTCACTCTGTTATTAAATGCAAAGACAATCTATGAACATCAACTATCCAAACAAGAAGCGCCAAGCCCATTCTTGTTTCGTATTAATTCATAAGTTTATTATATTAATCTCAAACTGAGAATACTCAAATTAATAAGAAGCGTCTCACCCTTTCTTGGTAAATTATATTGGAAATCTCACAAAAACAACAACAACTAAATTCAAACAAGAACCGCTAAGCTCAATCTTGTTTATTAAAAGTTCATTAATTTGAAATTAATTGCGATAGTAGATGCAATCAAAAGGCGACTCAACCTTTTCGTAGGTTAACTTATAGGCAATCACTCCAAATATCGGCTAAATAAATAATGTCCCTTCAGACTTAAGGCGCCAAGCAAATACTGTTTGTTTCAAATGAATAAGAAATTTTGTTAAAGCTAGCTTTTTTTTATTTTTTTTTATTTTTTATTTTTTTTTTAACGAGATGCGGAACACTGACTCTAGATTGACGGCTTACTATGCAAACCAGCAAATAATCAATATCCAAGCAATATGTGGACGAACCCATTCTTGTTAGAAGTAAAACTATACTATTTTCGATTTTATTAGAAACTCATCGCCCATTCTTGGGGAATAGCATAATTTAACAAGCCATTGATCCACACAAACCAAGTCTAAAGTATACATGTGTCTGTATAATATTAAACCTGCATATATTAGCAAATATTTGAACACCCCTAAGCGACAAAGGTGCAAAATACTCTTATTGCGTCGCTTAAAATTGCTTTTTATGGTAACTACAGATAAACAAAAAGCTTTGAAGCGTGACTCTTATTACAATATTGATATGTTGTTCTAGAAAAAGGGTTTCAGGCATTTATTTACATTTAACTTTGGCATACACATATCTTCCAGTCGGACTGGCTCATTTTACGCATTGTGCATCAATCGTTTGGAATAGAAAGACCCAAAGGTCATTGGTCAGAGGTCGTAGTACATCTATACTGCTGTAATCAAACTAATGAACAATGCATATGCTTAGTTCAGCAAGTGCATTTCACGTCTACTCGCAATAATTATTTGCTTTTTAGAAACTGAATTGCCATTTGCTCTCGAATAACTTAAGAGCTCAATGCATCAAGGAAGCGCACCCTTTTTTGGAGAATGATGTTCGTCATAATAGAAGTCAAACCCAAAACAATATATCTCACCGGACAAGAAGCGCTACACCATCTGTGAAGCATGTGAATTCAGAAAAAACAAACAATTTTATCTATTTACCAAAAGCTTGTTATAAGAGGGAGATAACCTTTTTTTTCGTAACTAAGCTTAAAATATTAAGAGTCGCCTCCCTTATACCGAAATAATAATTTCTGACCTAAAATGCTCTAACGGCACAAGTAAAACTTAACGTGTTATTAAACATAAGTACCATATTGTAAAACCAGTCATAGCCTCTATGCATCTGACAGCAGGTACTTTACTTTTGAAACAGCTTGAAACTAAAAAGAGCTGCCTCTAATAAAATATGTTTTGACCAGGCTGAAACTCTAAAATATCAAGTGAAATATCTAGCTTGACTTATCAGTTCTTCGTCGTGTTAAACGATTTCCCCTAGATCTGTATTGTACTGGTTATAAAAAGAATACTTATCATTTATAGTCTTCTCTGAGTCCAAGTGGCCCTGAAAGCTTATGGAAGGACCTCCAATGTCCGGGCTCTCCACATTGAAAAACGACTGTCAGTTGTACCTCTTGTTGTAAAAATGCTTGCATCTGGATAAATGTCCACTGGTGACCGAAAAAGTTACTCATCTATGAAAGCACGTTTGAACGATCTGCTGGCTAAGGCTTCGATTATTCAAAATTAACCTATCTTCTCTTTATACACCTTTTGTCACGTGCAGTTAAAGTTTCACGTGGAAATTCATTTGTCTAATGAATACAACTCACGTGAAACTTAACTATATAATGCTTTTTCAACTAAGACTTGGTGTACCATAAAACTACTAACAAGCGCCCATTCACACCGTTACCTTAAACGCCGTGCAAACAAATATAAATTTCAATCATACAAAACGATAAGTGAGTATGACCAGTATATGCCAAAATCAGAGGCTACAGACCAACACACGGAACCCTGAGAAAACATATTGAACACAGACAACCACATGGCATCACCGACAAAATTTAAGTCAAGCAACCAACCCTCGGCAATATGACTACAAAACTAGGAAAGACGCTATTTAAAAAAACTACATCACAAACAAGACAAATTCGACGACTTTATATCCCCCAACGAAGGGTTATTTGAGAGAAACATGTAAATCACAAAACATAAATCCAATTTATCTAACCCTAAGTTCACCTTCAGTATTATTCAGATCATAACAAACAACTGTCAAGTATGTTTTAGTGCTTAGTTTAATAAAAAATATACTTACATCTGCACAATTTCAGTATCTGACCTTTAAACTCAACCCAAGAGGTCAAGGGTATGTGTAAATTCAAAGTGTTACCTTGCATGTAGGTCTACAATTCTTCCACTATAATTTGATATGCAATATGACCACTTTTAGAAAAGAAAAATAAAAAGACCTTTTGATCCCACCCCAGAGGTCATTAATGTGTGTAATGACAGCATGTTTGCTTTCATGGCGCATTGTGCTCAATTCCCTTTAATTTGATATGCAACATGTCTACTTTCAAAAAAGATATAGTTTCACCTTTTGACCCCACCCCCTGGGTCGAGGGCGTGTCTGTGGGCAAAATATTTGCTATCATGTTGTTGCCAGCGTCTTCAGCTTTATTTTGATATGCAACATGACCATATTCTGAAAAAAACTTAATTTTGATCTCGGCCCCACCCCCTAAGTCCACCCAACAGGCTCGGACCCAGGCCTTCAAACTAAAATTCCGTTTGATATGTTTCATATCTATTGCTGCTCTGTCTGTGTGCAAAATGTCAGCAAAAAATATTAACAATTGCCTTAGTTATTGCGAAATTTAAATATTTGACCTTTGACCCCTTTGTTGGGGTAAAAAGAGGTGGGGTAAAACTTTGACACTGCCATGCTTATCTACAGACACTTGGCAATCATGGTCTAATAGTGAAAAGTTGTTAAATATAATAGCTTTGATGATATGTGAAGATCATCACATAAAAAAGCTAATATAGGTTTTGCCTTATAATTGCTTATACTTAAACAAGGGCAATAACTCAAGTGTTAAGGAGTCGATTTTGACCAAACTTATAGGATATCGAGAGTTTATGGTACTTATCATTTGTTCTAAGAATGAATCAAATCTGACCAATAGGTACTGAGATATGGTTCCGAACAGACAAAAAGAGTGGACGGACGGATGGACGAATGGACGGACGGACGGACGCCGCCAAAACTATATCCCTCAGACTTCGTGGGGAGATAAAAAGGAGTTATTTTAAAATATACTCACTATAAATTCATAACCACACATGTACACTTTTCAATTAAATTGATGCTATAAAAGTAATAATTATATGTGACTTGTAGTTAAACAATATAAGACTAGCGTCTTGCTTTGTTGGCCATAGACAAACAGTGCAGATCCAGGGTCTACATAGTTTGCTCACAGGATGTTCTATCGAATGTTAAATAGCAATCAAAAATACCACCCAACATCCCTTAAAACGGTAATGGACTGGTCCTATCGATAAAATAGTGACATATTCCATTCAGCTTAACGGGTTAAGCAAACTTTCTAACATCTGCGATAGCAGAAAGGACAAACATTGCTAAGGATAACCTTATTCAGTTGGCGTATCGCTGATTGCTACTTTTTGTAAATTTATTTTCATTCTAGGGAGACAGCGGTGGCCCTTTTGTTTGTAAAAGTGGTACTTCATGGAGCATTCAAGGGATCACCTCCTTTGGCTCTGGATGCGCTGGTAAGCATAAGCAGCTTTAGACTTTATACTGATCAAAAGTTAGGAGTATTCTACTTCTTAAAGCTGCATACTCTGTAACTATGAACATTTTTCGAAAAATTTTATTTTCTTTTTATATCATTTGTAAAAGCTGAATTAAGTTATGTTTTCACAATAAATCTGCTCACTAGAGCGGAAAACTGCACGGAAAAGTGAATTATCCTATAAAACAGGTGTGTTTTACTCGTGTCGATAATTATTTGCGTCCCTCCAATAATTATAGACAGTTAATTTTAATATAAATGCTGTTGTTTCGATACTGACAATTTGTTAAGAATTACGAAATTGGTAAAATGTATACCTGAATTTTAGTTTTTTTACTGTGTTCTTGAAAAATAGAAACATTAGTTCTAAAATTAAAAGATCAAAAGTTACAGACTATGCAGCTTTAATTCATGTACATGAAAGCTAAATCAGACTTGCTATGCTTCGTGCACGTCTGTTTATTGATGCCTTGTGGTCACCTGCTGGGAAAGGGCTGACCCCTTGGCTCTCGTTTGTGATGTCTAATTGTGTAGTTGTCACATTCCAATTGGTATCCTGGGCCAGGTGTGGTGCTTGATTGTATAAATTCCTGATCTTTGCCCCTTTCTTACGTAGAATGGTTATATATTTTGAATTGGAAACATGCGTAAAGTTACAAACATAATCAATCCTCAGTAAGGTAGTGGTAAAGAGCGCTGATAACATTTTGGAAGTAAGCTGGAAGGGGGTTTAAATTCTATGCTTGGACAATCATCCCTTATTTGAATGTTTTAATGCAGTTTGTATTATTAATAATTTAAACTACATATTTATGGAAGAAAAGAGGTTTTCTTATAAAAGATTGCTTACATTTCTTTCCTATTTTTTCATTGTGTTGTCCAATCAACTTCACAGACTGCAAAATAGTTGCTTAAATAAACTCGAAGCATATCTATAATTGAGCCGTGGCATGGGATTTCCAACAATGTGGTATGTGCGACCAGCAAAGCCTCAGATCAGCCTGTGCATACGCACAGTCTGCTCAGAGCCTTTGCTTGTCGCTTGAATGTTCTGTGAGTGTTAAGCTACTGATTGAACATCATTTGGAGTTTCTAAGCTTTAAAGGAGGCTGCACAGGCTCGTATGAGTCCACAATTGTAAAAATGCCACATTGTTGGAAATCACATGTCACGGCTCATATGTGACTGCATTGCATTACTCATTTTGTTGAATAATAGAGGAACCCAGGAAAAACACGCTAAGCCCAGGTAGACAAAAAGTGCTTACATTATTGGTATAGGTTATTGTTTCCTTTTACTTTCAGATGCCAAGTCACCAGGTGTATACACACGCGTCTATAATTATATAGACTGGATCCACCAGAAAGTTGCACTTAATTAGACAAAAATACAAATGACTTCCACTGCAATTGTTTTAAATTTAGACTTAGTGTAGATCAACTAACTAACAATACGTTAATATCTGAATAAAGAACAAAAGTGTAACCCAATTTATTTAAAAGTAATTAATACATGTTGGTGTGTATTAGATAGCTGGTATGGTTTACTGTTTGATTTTACTTTCAGATGCCAAGTCACCAGGTGTATACACACGCGTCTATAATTATATAGACTGGATCCACCAGAAAGTTGCACTTAATTAGACAAGAATACAAATGACTTTCTCTGCAATTGCTTTAAATTTAGACTTAGTGTAGATCAACTTACTAACATTATGTTAATATTTGAATAAAGAACAAAAGTGTGACCCAATTTATTTAAAAGTAATTAATACATGTTGGTGTGTATTACATTGCTGGTGTGGTTTACTGTTTTATTTTATTTTCAAATGCCAAGCCAAAAGGTGTATACACACGCGTCTATGATTATATAGACTGGATCCACCAGTAAGTTGCACTTAATTAGACAAGAATACAAATGAGCCAGTGCAAGTGATTTCCAACAATGTGGTATTTTGACAAGTGTAGATTTAGACGAGCCTGTGCAGCCTCCTTTTAAGCTTAGAAACTCAAAATGGTGTTCAGTCAGTAGCTCAACACTCAAAGAATATTCAAGCGACAAGCAAAGGCTCTGGTCAGACTGCGCGCATGCGCAGGGTGATCTGAGGCTTTGCTGGTCACACATACCACATTGTTGGAAATCACATGCACGGGCTTAAATGACTTTCTCTGCAATTGTTTTAAATTTAGACTAAGTGTAGATAAACTTACTAACAATACGTTAATGTTTGAATAAAGAACAAAAGTGTTACCCAATTTATTCAAAAGTAATTAATACATGTTGGTGTGTATTACATTGCTGGTGTGGTGTATTGTTTTATTTTATTTTCAAATGCCAAGCCACCGAGTGTACACACACGCGTGCGTCTAAATTTATGTAGGCCGGGTCCACCAGAAAGTTGCACTAAATTAGTCCAGAATATCACTGTTTCTAGACTTGATGTAGACAAATTAAACCAAAAGAAGACTAGCGTTTGCTTTAGAGGAAATAAACAAACAGACAAAGACCACATGCAGCATGATCAGAGCCTTTGATTTGCTTACATTATGTTAATGTTTAAATTAAGAACAAAACATCCACCAACAACCTTAATTAATATTTATTAATATTAATTAATATTCGAGGATCAAGAACGTTTTGTCTGGGGGCACCAACTTTTAGATAAGGTTTCTTTTTAGGTCATTATATTTTTTCAGAGGGTAGAGGGGTCCATATTATAGAACTTTTTGCTCTCTGTAAAGGCAGTAACTTTAATATTCATATCTGGGCGTGGTTTGGCTTTTTCATCTTGTAAACAAGGGAAATAAGATTCTATTTATAAAGCGCATAATCACAAAATGTATGTTTGTTTTTCGTCCACTAAAATATTTGAAGCCTCATAGACAAACACTTTCCACAATGTTTGCCTCTATGCTTATGTTAAATAGACATTTTCAGATGCAGTTATTTTGCTGGCGTTTTAAGGACTTAAAAATGTGTTTTGCGTCTATACTGAGGTTATGGCGCAATATGATACAGTTACTTTTGAATAAAACCACGCCTCGTTTCAGCTTTTACCTATGTCTAAGATTGACCTGTCCTAATTATGCATTCAAGAGGTGCCACCAGTAACCCAAAAGTCATATAATATACGTGTTTGTAAGTATTGTGTACGTTCGTTGTAACAGCAGCTTCAACTGCAGTGCCATTGAACAATAGAAGTTGCTTATTTGTATTCAAAAACTTAACTAATAGAGTATAGTGGGAAAGAAAAGTAGTGATAATAGACTATAAATATATTTACAACAGAATAGAAATAGATAACATGACATATTTGAATATCATAAATGATACCATCTATGCCATTGAAAATAAAGTCTAAACCACAGAATTAAATAACACTGTCCACACACACGACACTGATAACCACTCTAACTACTATGTAAGTCTTTGTGTGCTATTGCTATTTCTTAAACATTTCCTTGACACTGTATATGTTACTGTAAACAATATTGTCTACTATCAATTTATAAAATGATAAACAACTTCCCCTGCACAAGCTTAAAGCTGCATACTCTGTAACTTTTGATCTTTTAATTTTAGAACTAATGTTTCTGTTTTTCAAGAACACATTAAAAAAACTAAAATTCAGGTATACATTTTACCAATTTCGTAAATCTAAACAAATTATCAGTATCAAAACAACAGCATTTACGTTAAAATTACCTGTCTATAATCATTGGAGGGACGCAAATAATTACCAAAACGAGAAAACACACCTGTTTTATAAGATAATTTACTTTTCCGTGCAGTTTTCAGCTATAGTGAACATATTTATTGGGAAAGCTTAACTTAATTCTACTTTTACAAATGGTTTAAAAAGAATATAAAAAATCGAAAAATGTTCATAGTTGCAGACTTAGTCTCTTTAACTATATTACAACAGTTAATGTTGTATGTAGTTCACACGAATCGGCAAGGTCAATGGAGTCCGCTATTTTCTCATAACCATATCATTAAATATGTTCTTAAAGGGGATCCTTTGGAAGCAAAGACTGCACCAAAGAACTGAAACTAGAGTGTACATGTACATATTTTCCGGGCCAGACTAGCTAGTTTCTGCCATTTAGGCATCATCAGTGACCCTCTAATAGTTTCAAAGTTCCACAATGAACCTCATGATCCCAAAGGACAAAAAAAATCTACACTATAGTGAAGGGCAGGGAGACGTTCTACCGCCGCCACACAGTCCCAGTCACCAGCTGTAGTGAAGTCAAAAATGTTTTTAAAAGAGTATCCTTTGGAAACAAAGACTGTACCAAAGAACTGAAACTAGAGTGTTCATATTTCCTGGGCCAGACTAGCTAGTTTCTGCCATTTAGGCGTCATCAGTGACCCTCTAATAATTTCAAAGTTCCACAATGAACCCCATGATCCCAAAGGACGAGAAAATAAAATCTACACTATAGTGAAGGGCAGGGAGACGTTCTACCGTCGCCACACAGTTCCAGTCACCAGCTGTAGTGAAGTCAAATATGATCTTAAAAGGGTATCCGTTGGAAGCAAAGACTGCACCAAAGAACTGAAACTAGAGTGTACATATTTCCTGGGCCAGACTTCTTAACATCTTTTCATATCAGTAGCATATTTAAGGACCAAAGACCATTTCCATATCTTTTCGTGTTTACAATTTACATAAAACTTAACTTTTTTCTACATGCAGTCGTCAAAATCTTGAGAATTTATTCCAAATGAAAGCCAATCGGTGACTTTTTTAGAGAAATTACGCCGACCTTTTCTACCTGCACTCCATGTTTGCAAAAGTTCAGCTCTGAAAATTTCGCGATCACTGATTGGTTAATGCTAAGCCAAGGTTACAAATACGTCACATTGAAAAGGCAAAATCCGTTGGGAAAATCCCCATATTGACGTGGTGTATTTTCGGAGTGCTTCAGTTTACATCATTACACTCAATAGAATGCATTACAACCCTTGATATAAAATCGCAAAATCATACCATGTCGATGACGTCACAGGACTATAGTGAATGGGATTTCCGAAAAACATGGAGGTTGAATAGAAAAAGGTTGGCGTAATTTCTGTAAAAAGTCGCCGTTTGGCTTTCATTTGGAATAAATCCTCAAAAACTTGGTGACTGCATATAGAAAAAAAACTTTTGAAAACCAGGACTTATCACTTTGACTCGGCATCTCTTTGATGAAAGTCAGAAAAGAACGATTGAACTGTGTTTTTACCATCTCCAGAGGAAAGTGCAAACGAACGAGTTTCAAGAAGACGCTAATATCCGTGCTGTTCTTGATTATTTCATGGGACTTACTCAACGAAAGAACAAAAGGTTGGTATCGTTAGACAGACTTGTTTCTCTTGAAGCCAGGACACTATAAGTTTGCTCATATAAGTTGAGTTTTCCGACTGTTTTGATTAGTCATATAGGGTACCCCCAGAACAACCGTTACAGTCCTTCTCTATAAAAGTAAATATAGGCCTACTTTTTCTATTCTAAGGGTTTGTGACAAGTTCCTGTGTTTGCACCATAACGATACGTAAAGGTGTGCCACGCATTGCAAAGCAATGTCATATTGAAATAATATCAAATGCAGAATTTCAGAGTGCAAAATCACAGTTTTCTACAAAATTTGACTCACCAGGACAGAATACTTCAGAAAACTCCAAATACAACTTCTTGTAAAGAAGCTGGATTGCAATTACAAATATTTTAACTTAATATTCAGGACTTGTTTTTTTATCAGAAAATTTGTAAAATGCTGAAAACTTCCATGTGAGATTACGAAAAATTGAGCTGGGTGACATATCCTTTTTATTTCACAAATTGACAGTCCATACATAAAACAAACTGTATGCAAAGTATTAAAAAGATTTTAATGTTGGAAGTATTACCCACAATTGCCCTTAAATATGTGTCACAAAGCAATTGTTTCTTTTTTATACACTGTACTAGTACTAGTGATACTTCTGCCTTAGGTTTATAGTGCTTATGCTGCAAATTACTTCTCAAATTACTTCTCAATAGCAGCCATTTATCTACAGTCTCTATTACAGAAACTCCTCTAAGTCTGATCTCACCAAAATACATTTCAAAACTGCCCCAGCCAGTTCATAATATCTTATTAACTAAATACTACACACTCAATTTTCATGCAACTAAGAACATGGGATTAAGATATTCACAAAAGCAAAATACAGGTAACTACACATTGCAAGATAAGAATAACATCTGAAAACATATATACTGTTCACTGAAACATATACATACAGGTAAATAGCTACATGTACAGTATTCTAAGCAGGCAACCATTGGCTCACCATCTTGCTAAGTTGACAAATATGACATGATTCCAGGAACTTTAACATATGCCATAGTTGACATTTCAGAAATTGGTTCTTTTTAGGATAGAACTTATCACATATGTGACCAGTGAATGCTCATTTGGGCCAATGTCCTCACTTATTAAAAATAAAGTGGATGACTTTCTGATGTTATCATCCTAAAATACCTACTGAGATATGAGTAATGCTGCGTAAGCAAAAGTGCAACACAATAGTGTACCTGCAATAGCCGGTGCCTGCTATTGCGGAGCTCATTGACATGGCAGTTAATTGTTAAGCATATTTTATTACTCCTTGATTGGCTATGCGGCCATGCGTTTCAACGCTATACTGCGTTCAATACGCGCTTATACACGTTAAACCGCATTGATCTATCAGCTGAACCCATTGGTAGACAGATAAATGTGTTACTAATAGACGGATGGCTGAGAATGGGTTTGCCCCCCCCCCCCTAGGGAATTTTGCAGACATATCCTATCTTGTAAAGAATTAAAAGCCGAGTCTTTTAAGAGATGTTTGCACTCTGTGCTCCGGGGTGTTAGTCTGTAAGAGCCTGTAACATACGTTACTTAATCAAACTAAGAAAAAGTAAATTGAAAGTTTGGGCTACAAATTAAAGACATTAAAATATTTATTTTTAAAAATCATTCATATAGTCTGCATACTGGATATCTTAACTACATATGACAGCCATTTAAACAAAATTGCCGCTTCCTAAGGTGTCATATGCGTTACATAAATCAGATAACCCATTAAAATTTGCAAGTGTGGCTGACAATATTTACATTCACAATCTCTCTGTGTGTTTTGCAAAATGTTTTTAACCATGTCTGACTAGCTCATGCAATTGACTAATAGGAAAAATAAAGTTTGTTTCCCTAGCTTGAATATTTTGTCTGGAATAAGCAATTAAACAACCCTACCCCTACCCAGTTTTAAGGTGAAATGTTTGGTATTAAAACTTGAGTAAAAATAGTTAAAAAATATTTGCAGTAGATGAATGTGTTTCATTGTTTGGGATTTATTTGCTTATATGAAAAGACTCATAAATCTGCAAGTTTGTTGCAAAATTTTTAATATCAGAGGCTGTAACATATGTTACCTGATGTAATAAATGGGCAAGCTCATTGTCTTTACGTAAGATATGCCTAAAAATGTTTTAATCTCCTCGAGGGAATTTTGCAGACATATTCCTTCTTAAAGTACAACTCAAGCTGCATTGAATAAGGGATGTTTGCACTCTCTATGTTGGAGCGTTAGTCTGAAACAGCATGTTACATGCGTTACTATATCAAATAAAGGAAATGTAGTTTGAAAGTTTGAGCTAAAATTGTGAAAAAACTTGCAGCTGTTGGATATCTTACATTGTTTAGGGATTTTAAACTGGCTCCTATGATAAAGACTTATATATCTGCTAGTTGTCATCAAGTTTTAAAGATCAGAGAGCGTTACATATGTTAGCGTGATAAGTAAAATCATCAAACAGTATTTTGACATCAAGCTGAGTAAGGGCTTGCTCCATCCTAATCCCCTTTGGAATTCTGCAGACAAATTACATCTGATGTAACCATTCAAGGCGCATTTATAAAGAAATGTTTGCACTCTGTAAGTCGGGGTGTTAGCCTGTAACAGCTTGTTAGATATGTTACTATATCAATTTGAGAATAAGAGATTTTAATGTTTGAGCTACTAAAAGAAGACATTAAAATTATCTAATAAATTGACATTCTTATAGTCTTTATACTGGATGTCTTCACTACATATGGAAGCTGTTTCACATTAATACGGCTAACTGTGGTGTTATGTGCGTTACATGAACCTAATTATAATTTAAAAGCTATAATTGTGGCTATCATCATTTAGTTAAACAACTTCTATGACTTGGTTTCAAACTGTTTTATTAGATTTTACAAACATATACTCAATTGATGAATAGGAAAAACCAAGTTTGCTTTTCTATCTTAAATATATTGTCTTATAGGAGTTAATACACAGCCCTACTCCCTGTTTTACAGAGAAGCGAGTTTTGTTATTACCGTTTAAGTAAAACACATGAAAGAAGTGATTACAGCATGTGGATATTTTTCATTTTCTTAGTCTGTCTTGCTCATTTATCTGCAAGATGTCATTAAGTTTAAGATCAGGACACTTAATGTGTACTTCTAAGTCTTTGGTGCCAAAACACTAGAAATTATATTCATTTCTGATTATCAAGCCCATGGACTGTTTTTACAGATGTTATCAATGACCTTTTGGACACATTTCCTAATACAGTGCATATAATGCTAAACATAGAGCCACAAATAGAAAAGATAGTTTTTCATTTTTACAAGAAAATACAATAAATGAAATGGTCCAAACTATTTCTCATTGATTTAACACTCATGTTAAACGTTTGTCGTTGTCTGCTCCTGTGGTAATCATTATTATCACACGCCTCCTTGCAACTAGTAAAATCATCACACAATATTTCAATCATTTACTGTTATTCAATATTACCACCAGTCCACTCAAAATTGATGAGCCATTATCAACTTTCCAATTTTGCCATTTATGGCTTGGAACATTCGGAAACTGATATGAATTCCTAATAGTTGGCTCTCTGAGTATGTGTTTCAAGTGATACTCTGCAAGTAGGAGAAAGACTAAAGCTTTACAAGGAGGAAAACTATGCCATTAAGAGCAATGAGTACCTGAACTGATGTACCTTGATATTTCTGTGATAAAGAATCATATCTTAGCTGGTAACTTTTATAAATGTAGCCTTTCCATACATGCAACCCACATATTTTCATCTAATTATGTCTCTGCACTTATTATCTTTCCCCAAGCATTCAAAAACTTATTTGAAGTCTTAGTACTTCTGAAGTGCTGAAACCGAGGTAACTCTTTCCCTTCAGATAAACGAACTAGATGTATCACAGCAGGTAAAGCAATGAAATGCAGGATGAAAAGAGCACAAATAGACCCTTTCAATTCAATGATTCACTAAGTTTCTAAGATAAGAGCGCTTATTAAAGGATGTAACATATATAACTGGTCATAATAAATGAGCAAGGGCATTGTTGTGACATCTTTTTTAATTACACAGTCAGAGGCAAGTGTTTTCAATTTCAGTGTTTTCAATGGATCATGAAATGAGGCACCTTATCAACTTGTTAACTCTGTATAAATCTTCCATTGAGCATAATATAGAACCACTGGTTATCTCATTCTACCTATAGTCCACTTTCCTTCTTTTGAATGCAACAGCTAATGATATGGCTGTAAAAACTGAGAAATCATAGGTTTTACATTATCTTAAGACATGCTTCAATGTACTGACATCAAAAAACAACCTACTGCAAACATAACTGATGGCGATGTCCAACTTTATATTCTTTCTCTTATACCAGATAACTTTCAAGGTGTAACAGAAATTGTTTCAGACGGTCTGCCCAAACCATCAAGAGTCAACATTGTAACTAAAGAAAAATTATAAAGTTCTTTGGGCGCAGCAAAATACTATTGATCTAAGACCTGAGGACTTTGAGCACCAAAAGACTTGTTAAGTTCCATGGTAAATGATGCAAAAAAGCAGCCTATCAAATTTCTGTTTGACCAATGTCAGAAATCTTAAGGTATTCTTAGAGGTACATGGTAGAGACATAGATTTTGCAAAATCAGAGCAAAGTTATCATTTGACTAGCATGGATGCAGAGGCAGCTGCAGTTAGATTGCTCTTGCCACTTCACAGGAAGAGATATATACCAGAGTCATACTCCATTGTATGCATATATGTGAAATGGCATTAAACCCATATTTAATCAGGTGTTTGATCCCATGACACTGACATGCTGTTTCTGCTTTTGAAGAATGCTAAGGATTCAAGTTTGGCTGAGTCAAGTTGTTTGACGCTGGCACTGGCCACACATACAAAGAAAATTAAGTCTTTTGATGGCAAAAGAGGAGGATCACACGAAATGCTTATAAGTGATGTTTGTCACAATTACAAATTTTAAAAAGAAATCTTAATTAATGTAACACATATAACACCATAGGAAGCTGTATATTTGTTTATATTTTCTTATGTATCAAAGGTATTCAGCATGCAAACTACATGAATACCGGTAATTCAAATAAATAGATAGTTTTATGTCTTCTTTCTGTTTCTCAGACTTTCAATTCATTTATTCTTAAATTGATATGGTAACATACGTATCATACCATTACAGGCTAAACCCCTAGTTAATTGAGTGAAAACATCTCTTATTTGATGTAGCTTGAATAGTTCTTTAAGGTAGGATATGTCTGCACACTTCCCAAAGGGGTGGAGAGGAACAGGATTGTACTCAGTTTGCAGTCCTAATACAATGCCATGATTCTACTGGTTGTGATGAAATGGGTGATTATTTTGCCATAGAAGCAGACACAATGATAGACATTGTGAGGGTGACTTGAATAAAGATTGTTTTTGAATAATTTTATTTAATAGGAATATTTATTAAATTGTGTCATTTAAATGAGAACTATTATTTTCTATCTATAAGTCTATATATTTTAATATTATAGGCATAAGGAAATATGTGATTAAAAAGGTTATATATATTACATAGGCAATGCAATTCCATAGGCTTGTTATCAGCAATGACTGTAATTACTAAGACTAAGGCACCAGAGGCTAGAGATTAATAGGAAAACATGTGAAAAACGGTATTTTTCTGAAATATCATCTCTTACTTCCAAGAAAATTTCCTAGCTCATTCATTATGCCATGTAACACACATAACATACTTTAATAAGTGCTCTGATCCTTATGTCAAACTTGCAAATGTATGATTCTTTATTGCATTAGCAAGACAATGCCAAAAATGTAAGATATCCATGAGCGTCAAATATTTTCATATATTTTTCTTTAATAATAGATACCAAAATTGGATACTTAAAATTGGGGGTAGGGTTGTTTAATAGCTCATATTAAACAATGTATTTGAGATAGAAAAGCAAACTTTGTTTTTTCTATTAGTCAAATGAGTATTTTAGTATACTAAGATTAAAAACACTTGTAAAAATGCACAAATTGTCTGTAAAATGAATGATGTCAGTCACGATTTCAACTTTCAAAGGGAAATTTAATCTATGTAACGCATATAACACCATTGAAGGCTGAAATTTTGTTTGAAATGCTGCTTTTATGTAGCTTAGGCATCCAGCTTGCAAAAACTACATAAGAAATTTGAATAATTAGATGGTTCAATGTCTTCTATCTGTACTCATACTGTCATTTTGATTTTTTCCTTAGTTTGTTACAGTTACATATGTAACAGGCTGTCAGAGACTAACGCCCCGGAGCACAGAGTGCAAACATCTCTTAAAAGATGCGGCTTGAAATTTTCTTCAAGATAGGATATGTCTGCGAAATTCCCTAGGGGGGGGGGGGGGAGCAGGACCTTTTTTAGCTCGAAGTCTATAAGCTGTTGTTCAATGCATTAACAGTATCGAGTTTTGATTGGCTACTCAGAAATCGCTTTGAAAAACCAACACGTAATACCTGCATTTTCAACGCGAATTGGAATAGTACAAAACCATTAAGCATGAGTTACTGTCCTTAATTTTGTATTTTGAGGCGAAAACAAAATGGATAAAATATGCCTTACGGATGCATCAATAAAAGTAAGTAAGGGTGCAGATATCAGGAATCGATACAATCAAGTATCATACCTGACCCTGAAACCAATGGAAAAGTGACAAAAATCACAAGTAGACACTACAAACGAGAGCCCAAAACAGCAAAAGAATGTTGAATTACCAAACAATTTTGATATATTACGATGACTTTTTCAATGGTTTTTATATATCAACAATAAAATGTGTGTTTGCATTTTTGGGCCATTTTTAAAGCCAGAGTTGATACTCATTGAAATAAGTGGATGGGGTAACAATATATATTTATTTGTCATGGAAAACTTTCCTTTGTTAGTTAATCTTCTTAAAGATAGTTTCTACTCATACGGATAGCATCAATTAATTATCACAAATACTTTTGGTCTGTTGAAGTAAATGTATACTCAGAAAAACAATTGAAGGATATTAAAATTCTTTTGACTATATAACATTTGAGAAATAATTTCCAAACAAAATTTTTTTTTATCTGATAGAACAACCAATATGCAATTCAGCAAAATGCAAAATAAAATTTACGGGTCATTGGTTACGATACAGTACCACACCTAATGTACCAACCCTCTTTACCGAAAGTTCACATGCAAAAAGTTTAGCGTTATTTTTTTGCTGCAACTTTTACCTGGTCATTGCTTGTGTTCTAATTCTGACCACTGACAAGTGTTCACACCCATTTTTCAGTAATTGCACCTAATAACGTGACAACTTCTTCAACAAAAAATGCGCAGATTTGACATACCCAAGCCAATATGACTACAAATTGGAAGTTAATCAGCGACAACAACTACAAAAGTAGGTGTCGTGCTTTTGACCGAGATCCAGCAATGATTTTGGAGCCAGTCATTATGGAATACAAACGATAAAAATGGGTTTCAATCAATTTTTAATAGTTGCGACTTTTCAGTATAGAGGGTTGCACCATTTGGACATGTACTGTACTTTAATCACTGAAGCGTGACTTTAATCAAACATTTATTTTGATTGCAGATATCTGGAACTATGAAATACATGCATAATTAATTAAGTTTTTATTGTATTGAATGTTAGAAATAAAACTATATCTAAATATCCTTCAATTGTTTTTCTGAGTATATTATTTGTTATGCAGTTAAATAGTTGCACAATTGAAATCGTGCAGAACAGGTGGAAGGGGTAGTAATCAAGACATTTCTTTCTATAAGCCGAAAATTGCTCAATTTCACACAGATTCAGTTTACGTAAATGTAATAATGTTTATGATATAAACGTTTACGCAGAAATTATTTGCTTTATTTCCTAAGGTATTTTTACTTGTGGAACGTAAAAGTTTCAATAATTTTGACTATTTTTTATGTAAACGTTAATCAGTAAATATGACATGGCTAGATTCACATCAATTAACCATTTCTGTATTTAAAGTTAGCCGCAGCTGTTCTGATGCAATAATTCACAATATTCCATAACCATCAGTAACAATACAATAAAACTGTTTATTTTTTACTTCAACCCTGAACATTTTCAGAGAAAATGGCGTATTATGCATGTCTTTAAAGAGTAGTCAGAGCTCAAACACTAAACGTTGAAATCTATTTTGAATGTTTTATATCACCATTAATAAAATGAAACAGCAAATAACAGAAAATGAAGAAAATGTACTTTTTTGAAAAGTTGGTAGTGACCCAAAGTACCAGTTTTCACGATAGATAAACCCTGCTGTAGCTCTTAAAATCATTCAGAGGAGGTTGGGGTGAATATATGGGTCCCTCGTAATGGTTATGCTTTATAGTTACCTGATATTTCTTAACAAGTCAGGTATTCTCGTGCAGGTAAGAAACCCGTTCCGCCTGGGTGACGTCTAAATGTCAATGCTCTCTCTCCTGGGGCGATGACGTCGGCTGTCACCATGATGGCGATTTTTGACAATAACATTCTGATGGCACTTGGATCGAAAAATAGTAAGTGAGTATACTCAGGAAATACCACAATCACAAACCGCAGACAACCCCGTGGCACCGCGAGGAAGAGCCGCTCAGCCATTACGAGACACCAGGAAGACAAATTAAGTAAAGCAACCAGCTCTCTCATCCCCATCAAGATGATTGCCATACTAGAATGGACATATGGTAACGTACAACAAAACGTAGAACAATTACAGACTCCCACAATGAGAGTAACAATAAACAAAAAAAATCAACAACAACAGAACCACCGCCTTAGATCGGACAGCAGCCTAAGCCACTGGGGGGCTTTAATGCATTTTACTGGTACCAAATCTTCGCCCTAGATTCTGCTGTTGTTGAAGTACAAGAAATGTTCAGCTCGCATGGAGGCCATCTATCATCATGGAGAAACACTCTAATCAAATTAACACACCATGATGTAACAATAAAAAGGGCTCATGACTCACAGATAGTCAGAGCTAAAGAAAACCTCAAGTTGAGCCACGGTGGGTCCAGCTACAGATAAGCATCATGCATCAACGCACCGATTAAAGCTTAACGTTGGAGCCGACACAGATTCTGAGACCTTTCGAAGACTGTATATTATACACATACAAGCTTAAAAATGTCGAGCAACTTGGCTATTTATCATGCCAGCAGTAAGCATTCCGATCACAATATGAAGCTGATCTAACTTTGAGTCCAGGCGATGACTAATCGTGGAAATTTTCAATATGTACTCTGGTTTATTTTTTTGGTACCCAAACCAATCAAAATGCGAATTAAAAGTCATGAAAAGTGAAATTGTGTAAAACACAACTAATAAAATGCATATCAAAAACTATTGCACATTTGACCATGAAAATAATTTTGATCGAAAAACTTTAGCCCCATGGTATATATTAAAAGGCAACATTATTCGTAGCAAATTAAAAACAATTAAAATCAATCTTCATGAATTTTGTTGCTGATTATTTTACAAAAAAGCATCACTAGACAAAATGTAAATAACAACAACAACGGCAACAACAACAAAATAATAACACCACCAGAAACCCCCTAGCACATACTTACAATTTTCAAGTTCTTTTGTGTAGTAGTATGGTGAAAAATGTGTTCACCTATCTTTCAATTCCCTCTTTATCGATTGATTACCCTAGGTTAACTGCCACAATAACCTCTTCCTGGAAAAGAATATACATGTAGGAAACAAATATGAAATATTGCATGCCCTGAAAAAAAGCAACCTGATAAATCCTTTGTTAGTGATGGCTTGACAAATGTTTTCCATTTAATTTGGCATAGTGACGTTAGTTAAACAATTCAATGACGCCATGGATCGACGTGTGGCTGTTCGTTTTATATATTTTCCACGGATTCGTACAGGGTATGTGAGATAAAGTTTTCTGATATGGATAAAAACAAGGGAAATCCCGATCTGGTGTGCAAGTAAATTAAATTAGCATATGAACCCCGGGGGAACTCTCTGAAACACAGCATTTTCAAACATGCTATTGATTTGCAAAGATGAATCAAGATCTAAATGGAGCGTAATGGCTTACGTTGTTGGTCTGAATTTAACCGTCAGTCAAGTCACTGTGAGAGTGCCCTTGAGTAAGGCAAAAAATACAATGGCTTACAGACGGGGGATCAAAAGGTTGCTGGTCCGAGTTTTACCGTCAGTCAAGTCACTGTGAGTGTGCTCTTGAGTAAGGCACTGTATCCGTCCAAAATAATTGTTCAACCTAAGCAGCCCCGTTTCGACTGAACTTGAAAAAGTGTTAACTGAGAGGTAAAAAGCAAATCAAACGAGGTTAAACTATTGGTGATGAAACAGAATGTTGTATTCCCATTCCACTTCTAACTACTAGATTATTAAAAAAACCCAAACTAAATCAATAAGACATGGCATGTTGCTATACAAAATCACTGGAATGACTGTTAAGGAAGTGAGGGGGGAAATTAACATCACTTTATCTATTTCATGCAGATTTCTATATAAATCGTTTAGGTATGTAAATGTCTGCCATTTTCAGCTCACCTGTCACAAAGTGACAAGGTGAACTTTTGTGCTCGGTCTTTGTCCGTCGTCCCTCCGTCCGTTAACGATTCACTTAAATGTCAACTCCTCTTAAACCTCGAGTCAAATTTTTAAATAATTTCACACAAATGGTCCTTGGGTGGCCCTCTACCAAAATTGATCAAATGGTTCTGGTCCGTTGCATATCTAGGTCAAATAGGCTATAATTAGATTTTCAAGATGAAAACTTTAAAAATCAATCTTCGTGTCTGAAACCAGAAAGCCTAGACTCTTGATATTTTGCATTAAGCATCACCTAGTGGACCTCTACCAAGTTAGTTCAAATCATAGCCATTGGGCCAAAGATGGCCCTGCCCCGGGGGTCACATGTTTTACATAGGCTTATAATGGGAAAAAGTGGTAAAATCTTCTTGTCTGTAATAACAAGGCCTAGAGCCTTAATATTTTGTATGTAGCATCACCTAGTAAACCTCTATCAAGTTGGTTCAAATTATAGCCATGGGGCCAAAAATGGCCCCGGCCCGGGGGTCAAATGTTTTATAAAGGCTTATAAAGGGAAAAAATCAACATTTTTTTTTGTTTGAAACCAGAAGGATTATACTATTTATATTCGGTATTTAGCATAACCTAATGGACCACTACCACTTTTGTTCAAACTATATCCCTAAGGCCAAAGATGGCCCCACCCCGGGGCTCATATGTTTTACATAGGCTTATATAGAGAAAATGAGGTAAAAATCTTCTTGTCTGAAACAACAGGGCCAAGAGACTTTGTATTTGGTATGTAGCATCACCAAGTGAACCTCTTCAAAGTTTATTCAAATTATTGCCATGGGGCCAGAAATGGCCACACCCTGGGGTTAAAATGTTTTACATAGGCTTATATAGGGAAAACCATAGGAAAATATTTCTTATCTGAAATCAGAAGACTAGATTATTTATATTTGGTATTTTGCGTCACTTAGTGGACCTCTACCAAAGTTGTTCAAAAATATCCTTGGGGACATGAATAGCCCTGCCCCCGCAGTCACATGCTTTACATATACTTATATAGGGATAATGTGAAAAAATTCTTCTTGTCTGAAACCACAAGGCCTAGAGCCTTGATATTTGGTATGGGGTCACCTAGTAGACCTCTTCTAAGTTTGTTCGAATTATAGCCCTGTGCCAAAAATGACCCTGTCCTGGGGGGTCAATTGTTTTACATAGGCTTATATAGGGAAAACGTGAAAAAATGTCTTGTCTGAAACCAGAAGGCTTAGACTATTGATATATTTGGTATTGGCATCACCTAGTAGACCTCGTCCAAGTTTGTTAAAAAAATTGCATTGGGGCCAAAAATGGCCCCGTCCCAGGGGTCACATGTTTTACATAGGCTTATATCGGGAACATGTGAAAAGATCTTCTTGTCTGAAACCACAAAGCCTAGAGCCTTGATATTTGGTATGTAGCATAACCAAGTGTACCTCTACCAAGATTTTCCAAATTATAACCCTAGGGTCAGAAATGGTCCCACCCTGGGGTTCAAATATGTTTCATAAGCGTATATAGGGAAAAATCTTCTTGTCTGAAATCAGAAGGCCTAGACTATTGATATTTGTTATTTAGCATCACCTAGTGGACATCTACCAAGTTTTTTTCGAATTATAGACCTGGGACTATAAATGACCTTGCCCCCGTGGTCACATGTTTTACATAGGCTTAAAATGGGGAAATATGAAAAAATCTTCTAGTTTGAAACCAAAAGGCCTAGAGCTTTGATATGTAGCATCACCTAGTAGACCTCTTCTAAGTTTGTTCGAATTAAAGGCCTAAGACCAAAATTGACCCCGCCCTGGGATTCAATTGTATTACATAGGTTTGTATTGGGAAAATGTGAAAAAATCTTCCTGTCTGAAACCAGAAGGCTTAGACTATTCATATTTGGTATTTAGCATCACCTTGTGAACCTCTACGAAGTTTGTTCAAATTATAGCCCTGGGGCTAAAAATGCTCCGCCCCAGGGGTCACTTGTTTTACATAGGCAAAATGTGAGAAATATTCTTGTCTGAAACCACAAGGCCTATATCCTTGATATTTGGTATGTAGCATGACCTAGTAGACTTCTACCAAGTTTGTTCCAATTATTACCCTTAGGCCAAAAATGGCCCCCGTTTGGGGGTCACATGTTTTACATAGGCTTATACAGGGGAAACATAATAAAACCTTTTTGTCTAAAACCACAAGCCCTTGTGCTGTGATATCTGGTATGTAACATCAACTAGTAGACCTCTACCATGTTTGTTAAAAAATTGTATTGGAAACCTTGTGAAACTAATTTTTTCAGATGCTCAAGATCAGCCAACTCCGAAGTCAGTGATGGGATCTGACTAAAATTAAACTCGTACCTGCTTTTATGTTTGGTCTGGTTACCTACAAGAATGAAGATAATAACATTATACAGCTATATTTTAGTCGCCCAAGGGTAGCTTTATCTGTAATTGGTAGTCAGGTGTGGCAGTATTCAAACACATTCAAGTTTGTTCTTGTTACCTGCAAGAACAAGGAAGATCCATTTATTAACGAAGGCGCTAGAGTAGCTACAACAGATCTTTCATTGTAAGGCTATGCGGATTTCTTCCAGACGCTCAATGGCAGTTAACTCCACAGTCTGAGGTTGGTTCTGCTTGAAAATCAAACTCATATAAGCTTTATGATTGTCCTTGTTACCTGTACGAATGAAGAAGATACAATTAAAGATGAAGGCGCTAGAGTGGGCACAACATTATCCATCAACTTTTAAGATGCTCAATGGCAGCTAATGATGGACTCTGGTCTTTGTTAACTGCATGAAGGAAGAAGTTCTATCCCTGAGTTATCAGGACGTTTATTCCATTCTAAGTCTATTTTTACAGACGCTCAATGGCAGCTAACTTCGCAATCTCTGGTCCAACTTTGTGGAAATTCAAAATCATCTCAGAATTTATGGCTGTCCTTATTACCGGCGAAACATAAGATGATACAATTAAAGATTAATGTGCTATAGTGGCTACAACATTAAACTTTGATTTTTCAGACGCTCAAGGGCAACTAACTATGTAGTGGGAGATGCGGTCAGGCCGAAATTGAAGTTCATCCAAGCTTTTATGGTTATCCTTGTTACCTGTAAGAATGAAGATCCTGTCAAAAATGAAGACACTAGAGTGGTCACAACATTTCTCCCATTATAAGTCTTTGGGGGTATTTTCAGAGGATCAAGGGCAGCTAACTCCTTAGTCCGAGGTCTGATCTGGCTGAATTTGAACCCATCTGAGACTTAATGGTTGTCCTGTTATCCTGCAAGAACGAAGAAGACCCAACCTAAAATGAAAGCGCTAGAATGGTCACAACATTATGAAGTCAGTGATTTTAGACACTAAAGGGCAGATAACTCCATAGTCGGTAACTAAATCCTGCCGAAATTCAAACTTGCGCCAAGTATTATAGTTGTACATGTATCTTGCAAGAGTGAAGAAAATCCATCAACAAATGAATAATCTAGAGTGGTCACAATATTTCTCCCACTATAAGTTTATGGGTTATTTTTTCAACTCCTTAGTCCCTGGTCAGATCTTGCGGAAATTCAAACCGACTCGAGGATTAATGGTTGTTCTCATTACCTGCAAGAATAAAAAAAGAAACAATCAAAATTGAAAAAGCTAGAGTGGTCACAAGATGTCCCCAATTTTAACCATATGAAAACATATGTTGCCATGGGAACCAGAGTTTTGATCCGAACTAGTCCTAAACAAAATGCAGTCATTCCCCCATCCCAATGATGCTCAAGATGAAATTCGATTACGATTGGCTAGCTTGCCCCAGAGATATTTATGTTTGAAAGTGTGGATGCACGCAAGGATGGACATACGGACGCCGGCTTGAGTCCCTTTATATAAGCTCACCTGGAGTCTTTGGCTCAGGTGGGCTAAATTGTGATAAATAGAAGACAGCGCGTTTTTGAAAAACTCCCTTGACATATTAAGCATATATGTTTTCACCACAACGCAAACAATAAAATACAACAATGCGTAATATTACGACATCAGCAGGTTACTTAAAATGACGTTATTATAAAAATAATTACGTCACAAACGTGCCTGCTAACTGATTATACAACCGTTATCATGCAAGCAACTTTGAAAATGTTACTTATATAAATGTTGCATCTTAAATTTGGTGCTAATTTTTCTTACACTTTCAAATATATGACACTAAAGCCGCACATGTTGTAATTCGCTCAAGAAAAACGTTAGTATTTGGGAGCGTTCTTCATACGTTCGTATAAGTGTCAGTGCTATGTTCGAGGAATACATTATGTGTTTCTTTATGTTTGGAGTCAGCTTAAAGGTGACAATAGTTCCTTCTAGAAACGCATAACATTTTGTCATAGCAGTTATCTGAAAATAAGTTATGAAGATAGTTGCATTCATATTTGAACACTTCTGATATAAGCAAGGAAATTCCCACCCCATATAAAAGTGTGTAATTGAAAATTATCATTCACAATGTCGGGTAAGAAAATAATCACAATTTGACGCTCATATTAAGCCAGTGCATGAGATTTCCAACAATGTGGTATGTGCGACCAGCAAAGGCTCAGATCAGCCTGCGCATACGCGCAGTCTGGTCAGAGGCTTTGCTTGTCGCTTAAGTATTCTATGATTGTTAAGCTACTGACTGAACACCATTTAGAGTTACTAAGCTTAAAAGGAGGCTGCAGAGGCTCGTCTGAGTCTACACATGTCAAATTGCTACATTGTTGGAAATCTCATGCACTGGCTCGATATTATTTGTGCTGAACTGGACCTATTTTTTTGTATTTCAAAACATGGTGTTAAATTACCAATCCTTTCACATTCTTAAATGCAGGACTCGCCACCAACTATGAGAATCAAACGTTGATGTTCGACCGAAGCAGTGGTTGACCTTAAATGTCACAAGAGCTATTTTATCTGGTTCATATCTCATTTGTTTATCTCAATACGTCATTTGTATCATTCTGAAATCGGTTCCAATTTATTGCCTCAGGTCACAGAATGGGTACCACGATAGAAGGGCTCTTCGCATAATAGAGACATCCATCCATCTTCTAATTAGCGCTCAGCCTCAAGCAATTGACACAATTTTAGGTTGAATTACGGAAGTGCACATTGTGTCTAAATGCTCATATTCATGCAGAGCATATAAAACCTGGTAAGCTTATGTAGTATTAAGTCTAATTTGGCCTGTTATTGTCTCGAAATTTGTGGGGGCATTTTCACAACGAGTGTTTTGTTGACAAAACGTGACATGTGTACTCCTTTGTTTTTCAAGATTTCAAAATCAACACATTCACACTGATAAGAAATAAAATAAGGGTTCTCTCGTCATTTTCATCATTTCTCGATTTTGCGAATCCGGAAGTCTTGAAGACAAAATGAAAATTCTAGTTACATCTTACTTTTTCGTTGGCTACTGTGCTCTTGCAGGTACATATATAACTTTCTTTCAGCAAACAGTTCAACATGGATGGCTTCATCCAATATGAAATGAAAAAAAAAACGCAACTGCAAATAACAAAGACGCGCCAATATATTACTTGACTTTTCGCTTACTGTAAAGGCGGCAACTTTAATATTAATATCTGGGCGTGGTTCGGCTATTTCAGCTGCTAAGGAAGGGAAATCAGGTTTTATTTATAATTTGGTAAAGAGTTAATCAGCTTTTTGGACCGCGCAAACGTGCGTGCATTTCATGAAAATCCTTACCGTATACCCACTGAACTCACATGTATTAACCCTTAAAGCGCATAATCACAAAAATATGTTGTTGTCGTCCACTAAACTATTTGGAGCCTCATAGATAAACAGTGTGGACCCAGATCAGACTGCTCCTGTAGGAGCAGTCTGATCTGGGTCCACAATGTTTGCCTCCCTGCTTATGTTAAATAGACATTTTCAGATGCAGTTATTTTGCTGGCGTTTTAAGGCGCCGCCTTTACTGTAAGCGAAAAATCAAGTAATACAATGGATGGTGCCATCTCTGCAGATGCTACGTGTACCGGTATTCACGTGAGGGGCACAGCGTACTATTTATCTTTAGTAATGTAGCGCACCTCCATTATTTAGCTGGACCCGGAATTACAATGTCTCCTTAAAGTTAAGGAAGACTTAAGTTATGTATTGATTTTTTAGGATGCGAAAACTAACGTTTTAAACTGATTAAATAAAAAAAAGATTCATCTTTTCTGTGGATTACGATGATGTCTTTGACCACAAACACTGCATCGATACAGGCACTTTATTTAGCATCTAATATAGCATGTTGAAATAGCAATATGTAACTTAAGTCTTCCTTAACTTTAAGGAAGCGTTGTAATTCCGGGCCTAGGTGCACAAATGTGCAAACTTTACTGTAACACGACACAAACGAAGCAGCATTAACATAATAATTATTGAGAATCCAGGCGTGATTTCGTGTAGGAGATCAAATTTCGCAAGTCAAGGGTTCTTAGTCCATATCGTTCCTTGGCTTGCGAAAATGAATCCTATCACCTTTACGTATATGCTAACTAAAGGGAGTGCCATTTTTCTTCACATAGTCAAAGACGCTTAAAATACGTCGCTTACTCTCAGTATACAGTAGTGCTTAAAACTTTGTTCGTACTCAGCACGAAATTTCAACTGCTCATAAAAACGAAAAAAACAAAACAAAAAAACACGACAAATAAAGAAGTTCCTTGCTTTAAGTCTCTCTGATGTTGTATAATTATATCATGCTAACAAATGTTAAAATGCTAACACTTGTTGGCATTTTACATTTATGAGTAGGATAGATTTCGTACTCAGCTGAGTTGAGTATGAAACAAGTTTATAACCTCGGGGCCTTGTATTTTATGGTTTTCTGCAAGTTTAACGATATATCAAATACATTTGTATATATGCAATTAATCAATTGACAAGGTTCGAGCCTCACCGGCGTAACTGCGGTTTGGTCCTGGAGCCACGTAGTCACATTTATTCCAGCTTAGTATTGGTTCAACCCAGAGAGACCCGTTCCTATATAACTGAAAGCTTGTTGATGTGACGTAAAGAATCATATCAAACAAGCAAACAAGACAGATAAATGTTTTATTTTATAATCATGTTATATATTCCTTACTTTTTGCAAAAAACAACAACAAGATAAATAAAAAGTAAAAATAAGACAAAATAAAGAAGAGACGACCTATTCGCAGAGAATTAGCAATTCTGTTCAGTGTATAACTTACATAAGTTAAGGTTGGTGTTACAACTTTGTTTTTACAATTACAAGAAATATACGCAATATGATACATGTGCAAAAGTGCACATTGGAGTAAAATTTAACCACTGCGGACTGGTACTGAGCTTTTTAATTTTTATTCGCTCCTTGTGAGTCTCTTAATCAAATGCTACCTTCTTTTATTAACAAAATAGAATTGTTTCCTTTTTATCTTCTTAGGTAATTTAGGACACGTAACTCTTACACTATTTCACAGCCAGGTCACAAGTTCTAAGCAAAACAAATACGTGTACAATTTTGTCGCTTAACGGCCTTGCTCGAGCAAGACAAACGTTCCTGTACCTAGGGCTTTGTTCTCTGGTAAAAGGTGAATGTTCGTGAATAAAATTGCCCTGTATTTTTTTCTCTTTTTTAGTGTACGCCTTCCGTTGCGGGAACCAGACATACTTCACCAGGAACGGCGGTGAAATCTTGTCCCACGCAGGTTATGCTAAAGGTCACACCTATGGTAGGGAACTTAACTGTGTGTGGACGATAGCAGCCCCACCAGGCAAATATGTAAACCTAGTTGCTGAGAACTTCACTTTAGATGGATCTTCCACGTAAGCGATCTTTCTTTTAGGGGGTCGGGAGCATTTGTACCGAAGTTAAAATCCAACATTACACTCAAAGTGGGCGTTTGTTTTAAATAAATCAGCTACCGCAAAATAATATTTATATATCAAATATTGACGTTTTCGTTGAGGATGGACACATACGACTGTTTGAGTTTTACTTGTTTAGCGTTTGCTACATGAATATGCACTTACTGGCAAGTTTTGTGTAAGCGAGCAGCAAAGACTCTGGCGAGACCGGGTGAGATTTTGCCGGTACATTAGCAGCCTATGCGATAAGTACCGAAATTTTATATGATCCGTGACATGAGATTTCCAACAATGTGGCATTTTGACATAAATGGACTCAGACGAACCTGCGCATCCGCCTCTTAAGCCTAGAAACCTCAAATGATGTTCAAAACTCAGTAAATATTCAAGCAACTAGCAAAATCTCTAATCAGACTGCACGTATGCGCAGGCTGATCTGAGCATTTTGCTGGTCGCACATACAATATTGTTGTGGATAATAATAGTTGATAACGTTGTAATAAACGTTTGCTTAACTATTAGCGTTGAAGTGCTCTGCACAACGCTGATATTGTTCCTCGTCTTCATATCTATTGACGCTAGCAAGCTCGATACCTTCGATATCCAAATTAAGGACAACATTCACAAATATCAGGGCAATGCCACCCAATATTATGTCACGGGCTGACCAGTAATGATTTCCTATTCTTTGGTTATGCAGGTGTTACAGAGACTATCTTGAGCTCTTCGACGGGAACACAACAAGCGCAAATTCGCTTGGGAAATACTGCAGTAGATATTTTGGTCAAGCATCATCTACCCAAAGATATTTGACCCTGAAGTTTGTCACTGACACGAGCGGGCAGTACCGTGGTTTCAAACTATTCTACAATTTTACAGATACGATCGTGCGTAAGTTCCAGTTTCCCTTATTATCTTTCAAGGTCGGCGAGACAGAGCTGAGTACAAAAAGTTGACCATGATTAGATTTTCCCACAGAACAGTGTATAGCATAAAACCAGTAATGAACATGCTTACGTCCAGGTTTGCAATTTATTACAGTAAAACCGGTCTTAAGCGGCCACTAAAATAGCCAAAATAAAGGTATTTAAGGAAAATGGTAGCTTAGTGAAGGACGAAATGTAGTACAGAATGCTCCCATTGGAAATGGGAGCATTCTGCTGTACTTTTGACCTGCTTTAAGCGATAATTGGTATCGAAAACCAATTTTCGGTGTTCTTTTTGAATGGCCGCTTAAGACAGGTTTCACTAAATGTACTAAAATTGTGGTTCCCTTATCCATCAGGTCAATATTTACTCGGGTCCCGCCAAAATATGGTTAGAATGAGAAATAAGAAGTACTTTTTAAGAACGTACATTTGTCTGAAAGCCGGCCATATAATGAACTGCTTCATTGGCTGGGTGTATAGTGATTGCACCAAGGCCACATTTTTAAAATGGGTGATTCTGCCATGGGCTGTAATGTTGTATTTATAAAAAATAAAGTGATTATGAACATGAAATGCCTCAATCACAATCTAATTCACGACACTGCGGGGAAGCCAAAGAGGCGTGACAAACATGACAAAAGTAGTCATCTCTATTTTCATCAACACGCTTATTCATGTTATTGCAAAACAACAGAGGGCACTTAGTCTAAGAATTTTATCACAAAACAAAGACACAGAGGATCTTACATTAGTGCTCATGTTTTATTGAATTTATTACGTTGAGAAAAAGCGATAAAATGCGAGGCTTGCCTAGAATTTTATCTCTTTTTCGCAACGAGTTTGATAAATTCAATAATACAGGAGCACAATTGTTAAATTCGATTTATCACAGGACATTAAGATAACTTAAAAATCGCATTTTTGGTGTGAAAAAGTCAAGCGTTTGCCATCTTTTACGCAACGTTTTAATGAGCGTTATTACGTTACGTTGCTAAATCTGTAAACCACTAGGGGTAACTGTATTCAATACTTTAATTTGGGGAGGTATATCCTCGGATATAGGTCGGAAATTTAGTTTTACGTCGACGCGTAAGCGGAGACGTAAAACGTGATTTCCGAACGTTTATCCGATGATACATCCCCCCCCCCCCCTATGAAAATTTTGATATGGTTAGCAACGTTACGTAATGACGTCGGGTTTGCGACAATATACTGTCGCAAGTTTATGACGTTATCCAATCAGACGTCGCGTTGCATTTGCAAGTGCATTAGAATAGTGGTATATCGATTTTATTGCGCTGCGTTATATCTCTCCCAGACTCGACGTAATTTGATAAAAAGATAAAAAAATAGTCTTAACGGAGCTAACAACAACAACAACAACAACAACAGGATGCCCGCCTTAGAATGGAACACGTCTGAGACCACCTTGGGGTGGGAGAAGGGGCTTCAATGTAGTAAACCAGAAGCGTCTTCGCCCTTAAGCCTGCTGTTGTCAAAAACAAAATGGATGCTTGAATGTCTTGCATTAATGTATAGGGAGCACAGTGGCTCAGTGGTAGAGTGCTTGGCTCAAGTCCGAGGGGCCGTGGGCTCGAGCCTCACCGGCGTCACTGCCTTGTGTCCTTGAGAAAGACACATTAATCCTAGCTTAGTACTGGTTCAACCCAGGTAGACCCGCCCCTTTATAACTGAAGAATGTTGATGGAACGTAAAGAATCAAATCAAACAAACAAATAAAGCTTTGATGTATTTTATTTATTTTCGCAGATTCCTGTGGACGTAGCACAGATACAATGTGTGCAAATGGGAAATGCATACGATCGACTTGGAAGTAAGAAAACGTTTCTCAATTCCTACTTTAGAAAAAAATGCACATCTCTTACGCATATCCCGAATAAATAAAATGCGATGCATAGAAGGCAAGACCATTTTCCAAAGTGAAATAAGCAATCGAAGACAGTTGATATGTAAAAGGTATTCATTGTTTATACCTGCTAAAGTGAAGACCCATTATGCGGTAAATCATCAATGTCTGCACTATTTGTAAAAAAATAAAAGCAAATCACCAGCTGCTCATGACAGAAATGCATCATAATTTAGAAATTTCTATCTTAGACCGCTTAAAATACATAATGGTAAGTTCCTTTAATTGGGGTGCATCCAGGATTTCTGGAAAGGGGGTTCATATGTATAAAGGGGTGGGGGTTCGCTTTGCTGATTTTATCTCATTTTTCTTAAATATCCCATAAAAATGAAATAATTTGGTCTCAAATGAGACCAAATTATTACATTTTCATAGGATATTTATAAACGGAGGGGGGGGGGGGGGGGAAGGGGGGTTCGAGTGAACCCATCGAACCCCATCAGGATCCGCCACTGCCTTACTTGTAAAAGAGTAAACATAGGAAATTCATCAGAATAATAAAAAAAAACCTTTGCATACCGATGAGTTTTCAATCTAGTATAGTTTGATACGTGTACAACACACTCTCGATGGACCATTGGTACATTGTAACACTGGTTAGTTTCTAAATTATAATGCAGGTCTGTCCCTGAAGATGCTTTGGCTGCTCAGATCCTGATGAAATGCTATATTCTGTCGAATTTTCCTCTTGGTCTTATTATAAGTTGACGCAAGTCACAACAGTGGTGTAGGATGCGCAGTGGCTCAGTGGTACAAATGTAGCGTGCTTGACTCGAGACCGAGGGGGCGCGGGTTCGTGCCTCACCGGCGTCACTGCGTTGTGTTCTTGAGCAAGAGCATTAATGAATCAACCCAGGAAGACCCGTCCCTTTATAACTGAAAGATATGTGACATGAAGATTCAAATCAAACAAACAAAACTTCAGTGGTGGTTGAACATATACAGTCAGGCATAAGTTAAACATCGCCTCAATAGTTTCCTAGAAAATAAGGAAGCTTTCCAGTTATGAATATTTTCTTGTTTTATTTATGAAAATAGATAAAGTGGTAACAATTTACAACAAATTTTGATTCGATTATCACAAAGGTAAACAACCAGGGATGGTAAATGCACACTTACCCCTAAAATGTCCCTATTCTCTAGCCCATTATGGTATTTTTTAAAACGCTTAGACATGTAAAGTGTAAAGTGTTAGTGTCATACTGTTACAATATCAAAGACAAGTTCTGTCTGAAAACTTCAGATATATATACTGAACAAAAGTGAAAACGCTACACCTGAATTGTTTGCCATCTATATACAAAATTATGCAAACCAAGAATGCAACTGAAAGTGCATCTTAATGTTCAAAAAGTGTTTAATGCATAACAGTAAAAGTTTTACGGATGTTGTCACGAGGAAACACATGAAAGCCATTTAAATGTGACAGGGGTCCATTTTTTCAGGTTGCCAATTTAAACGGAAATCTAACACAATTTAGGCCTTCAGATATCCACTACCTACGAGATCCGACTGCACGAAATGGTAGTCTAGACATGTGACAACCAGAAATGTGAAGGACTTATCTCAAGTGTGTTTTGATCGTTTAGAAAAGCAATCTTAAAAAGCGGATTTTCACTCAAATTGCATAGTTTAAAAATTTAACACTGAAATCTCCATAGGAAAATCAATGTGTTGTTGCATCTTAGGATGAGGACATTACTAGTCGAGAAATTGTAGAAACATGGTGCTGAGAGGTCTACATGAACCTGATTTGGCAAAAGAAAATTATCGAAAATCGTGATAAATCGAAGATTACCAAACATTTGATATTCCCTATTTGTTTTTGTCAAAGGGGGATAATTTTCAATATTTTACAAATTCTCTAAATTCGAAATTGATTTCTGAGCTTGTTTCAAGTGATTAAGCAGTTTTCTTGTGTCTTTATGCAACACAATTTAGACCAATTTTGATAAGCATAACAATTTTAATTTGCGCATGCGAAATAGCAAATTTCAGTGAATAAAGCTTAAAACACTTAAAGGAGCATAACTCATACATCAAACGAGACAAATTGGCGGAGTTTCGACGAAACGTTTGCTGGATGTCTGGTCAACATTATTAAGCTTTAGTAAATACTTTTTATCCAATACTTTCTCATAAAATATAGATAATTGGAGTGTAGCGTTTTCACTTTTGTTCGGTATATCTAAAAGAATAAAAGTTATGGATGTGTAAGGAATGGCATGTTATATAGTGATAAATACGCGATTAACTTTCTCTATGATCCTCTATAACTGGCATGAAACCTTGAGTTCGACAGATTCAGTTTGGCACTTGTTGGAAAAATAAGTCTAGATTATTTATGCGTTTATTTTAATTCAAAGTTAGCTTTTTAGGTTAAGCTGTGACATTTTTAAGGGTACACCCCCGAAATAGGATTTTTGTATACAGATCACCGTAGAAATTCAGCAAAATGACCAAACGGCATTCTGATATGTTCAGCAGACCAAAGGAAGACAAGGGTAACAACATATTACAAACTGGTTGGTTTTCTGAAGAATACTGTACACGTAAAACGTCTATGAAATAATGTTCGGGTGATGCTCATTCACGTATATTTTATTACACTTCCTACAAGTATAGACTTCCACAAAAAGCTTGCCTCACCGATAGCAACACATTTTTCATGAACAACATTTATATACATATATAGTTATACGATGCCTTCCGCTCATTTTCTGGATCGTCAAGATGTTAAAAATACGTTCTGGAAAATGAACATTATGCACAGAGGTTTTGCTTTGAACAGAAACTGCATACTTTATGGGCGAAACAACTAGGGTGCATGATTTCAATACTTAGGGATATCTCAAGTGTGCAAGTTCGTTTATTTCTCACACTTGCAGACAATCTTAACGAGTGTGACACATATTGTTGATCATCATACGGGTACCTGTCGAATCTAATCTTAGGAACTATAATAGGTAGAAGCTAGAAACTTAAGTTTTGTTCTATATATGTCTGGGTTATAACAGATCAAATGTAATCCCATTTATTAAATCGGCTATCTTTAATTATAACATTTCATTAACAACTTTCAGGGGATATATCTTTCAAAAGCTTTGACTTGCATGAAATTTTTCCTGTATAAACAAAATGCTTTTTTATCAAGGAGATCGATACCTTTAGCCACATTGTTGTTTGAACAATTTATACATCTCACATAGATCACTTTACGCCCAAACATACAGTTATTGAGCAATCCACAGCATGCTTATCAGTCTTTCTAGAGTCACTTCCTGGTTTGATACCGTTTGCAATATTGTGATACGCTGGGTGAACTTTAGAAAAAAACAACAGTTGCATGAATATGAACTTGAATTATCCGACTACAATATTTAGAAGTATTTTCGCTCAAAATGTACAAATTTCTGGTAGAAAAATATATATTTACAATTTTTGCTGGTGAAATTTTCAAGGTCGAAATGAATAATTGTAAATAATACCAGAAACACATTATATTTGGGTCAAAATACTTTTAAATATCGTAGTCAGATTATTGTAGTTTATGTTCATGCAAATGGGTTTCTTAAAAGTTCACCCAGCGTGTCACAATATTGTTAACGGTATCAAACCATGAAGTAACTCTAAATAGACTGATAACCATGCTGTCGATTGCTCAAAAGCTGTATGTTGGGGTGTAAAGTGATCTATGTGAGATGTATAAAATGTTCATACAACAAGGTGACCAAAGGTATCCGTCTCCTTTATAAAAAAAAACATTTTTTGTTTATACACTGTCAGGAAAATTTAAATGCAAGTAAGAGCTTTTGAAAGATATATCTCCTTAATTCACATAATATCTGATGAGGTAACACAAATAGACCACGCTCAGCTGCCGGATAACTCTAGGGGGTAAATCACATTTTGACTACCCAGACATATTTAAATCTAAACTTAAGTTTCTCGTTCCTGTCGCTAGAGTCCCATACTGTATATTCACAGATAATGATACGACCTTCATCATATATTTAGCTGCACTTGTATCTTTAAAGCATAGCAGGACGAAGAGAAATACTTGCATATATAATCAAAATAAAGGCCTGAGTAACCATTTGTCCTGTACCAGCCATTTGACTAGTTTTACAGTTATTATGCTAAATAAATGATTTCTGTTTTCGAAATTGTTCAATATATAATGAACAACAGTAAACCTGTCTTAAACGCAGTCACTCCAAAAATAGGCAAAACAAAGGTCTTAAGGACAGTTGGTAGTTTAATGCAGACCAAAAGTATTGCAGAATGCTCTCTTGGAGCATTCTGCAATACTTTTGACCTACATTAAGCAATAATCAGTCTTAAAAACCAAATTTGGTCTTCTTAACAGTGGTTGCTTGAAACAGGTTTCACTGTATACACGTTCAATATTGAATACATCTTACTGATAGACAGACGCATGAGCGTTTTCTCTTTCTTTAACCAGGTGCGACGGTTCAGATGATTGTGGTGATGACTCAGACGAACAAGGTTGTCCTGGTAAGTGATATCGTTGCATCTGAGACATGCGCGGGTCCTGAAAGATTTGCTATGAGGGAATGACGATCCAAAACTAAAGGCGGGTCATCATTGGCCCGCCTGCGTGTGGATTATGGTTCAACATTGAACATTGGCTGGGTAGCTTTGTGAATATTCAGGGGATCTGGACCAGTATTGCTAAGAAAGCCTATTTTTTTTGTAATTTTTCAGAGGGGATGGGGGTCCGGAACCCATGCCCACCTACCCCCCTCTGGATCCGTCCATGTGGGAAAGTTTGCTTTTAAAATTCGCCTGATACAATTTACATGTTATCTGATTCTGAGGCATCGCATGTTGCTAGGCCACCCGTGGTTCAACTAAGGATTTTCTTTAGCTCTGATTGTCTGGGATTTGAGAGCCATTCTCTTTGTTACACCACAGTTTGTAAATTGATTTGATTGATTCCCTGTGGCGATACATTGCAGGGAGCGCAGTGGTTCAGTGGTAGAGTGCTTGACTCGAGACCGAGGGGTCACGGGTTCGAGCCGCACCGGCGTCACTGCGTTGTGGTCCTTGAGCATTTATCCTAGCTTAGTACTGGTTCAACCCAGGAAGACCCGTCTCTGTTTAACTGAAAGATTGTTGATGGGACGTAAAGAATCGCGGTTCTGCCTGCAGCACATTATCACACTCGGGCTAGGTAAACGTTAAATATACGTAAAATAATATTTTATCCTCTTATTAATTACACATTTTATTATCATTATAATGGCCATTAAAAGGTAAAACAAGTAGACCCATTAATTTTCATTTATGATATGCTATATAATTAGGGGTCACTTTCTGACCTTTTAATTGGATTGTTTTCAGTTAATGGCCATGATTGTAGGTTTAAATTGGTTATAAACGGGTTCAAATGCATATCATTATTTTTATACAATGATTACTGCCTTGATTTCATGGCTTCAATAGAATTAATGCCAATTACAGAGTACAGAAATGGGATTTTAATGGCTATGTTCTGCAGTCGTGTGTTCCCCTTTTAGCCGAGATATCGAAGTTTTATTGTATTGTTTATCATATGACGTCGCGTCTGGGAGTGAAATAACACCGTGCAATAAAATCAATAAACCACTCGTGAATTACATATTTTCACTCATATGGCAAAAGCCTAACAGTTTAACACCAAAATATGATTTCAAAATAATTTTTATGTCATATGGTAAATAAAATCTAACATTCATGCTCCTATATTATTTAATTTATCAAACTCGCTGCGAAAAAGAGATACGATGCTTGCCAAGCCTCGCTTTTTGTCTCTTTTCCCAAACTCGTTTAATAAATCAATAAAACATGAGCACTCATGTAAGATCCTCTATCTATTGTATTGCAGCACCAACTTGTCGTTCTGGTTACTTTGCGTGTAACAGTGGAAAGTGTATACCACGAAGAGATTTGTGTGATGGAAATGACGACTGTTATGATAACAGTGATGAGAGTAGCTGCGTGAATGGTGTCTACAAACCAAGTAAGTGAGATAAATATATGGGCCTTGTCGCGAGAAAACCTGTCTTCGGGGTGTCTGGCAAAACGAGATTCAAACCAGTCTCCTCAGCTACAGAGACTAGCTAGAAAGTTGAAATTTCACTAGTCGCAAGTTTATATATGGTACTTTCTAAAAAGCGAATAACAAAGGCGCTGAACAGACTGCGCGGATGCGCAGGCTGGTCTGCGCCTGTGTTATTCGCAAGCCCTGAAGACAGGTTTTCTCCAACAATGTAGCATTTTGACAAGTGTCCACTCAGAGGAGCCTGTGAAGCCTTCTTTTAAGCTTAGAAACTCCAGATGTTCAGCCACCAGCTTAACACTCATATAATATTCAGGCGACTAGCAAAGGCTCTGATCAGACTGCGCGTATGCGCAAGCTGATCTGAGACTTTGCTGGTCGCACATACCACATTGTTGGAAATCCTATGCCACGACTCAATATATATATCAGGTCCTCCAAGGGGGATTTCTCTGAATATAATTGTTTCTACACCAAAATCAAACACTGTTTGCTACATTTGATGTTTTTCAATATCGTCATTGTTTTAATGAAAAAAAAATGACACCTCCCTGTTCTCTAAACCTTTTGAAAGGGATTCACTAATATGTGACTATTACATGTATAGGTGTAAAGAGTGGATGGAAAATTCGTGATGAAAACGGTGATGTGGACGATTTTCTTTATCGCCAACACCAATACTCTAATACCTTTCAATTTGCACTGTTGTTTTACATTTTTAAAAGCTTTGAATGGTCTATCAATTCTCTTATGTTTCTTTAATTTTGCAGCATGCCATTCACATAACTTTACTGGTGTCAGCTCTGGAGTTATAACCAGCCCAAATTACCCGGGCTATTATCCTGACCTTATGACCTGTAGGTCTTACATCAATGCTCCACCAGGGACCACTGTGAGTAACATGTTTAGATTGTTTAACCAATTTATGCCTAATGGAATTTCCCACACTTAAAATTCAATGAATCCATTTCAATTTTAAGGGGTGTTGGAGAGTAAGTATCAATTTCTTTCAAATTTTAAAAGTTAATTCGGTAAGCAAACAGAGCATAACTTGATCAGTCTCTGCGTTCTGCGGCGTTTGATCTAGTTCTGCACTGTATTAATGTCCCATAAAAAGGACGTCAGGCTAAAATGGGTTAAAACCCCTGTAATCCATTTTTGATGAGTGGAATTTTATTTCAATATTTTGTTGGGACATATGCAAAACAGTTCAGACCTAGATCAGACGGCCCTGTTCTCAACTGTTCTATTAAAGAATGTATAATTAAAATTTAGAAAAAAGAAGAAAACTACTGACAACAACCCTAATATAGGAAATAGGCTAGTTCTACTGATAAGGCAAGTAAAATTCATTGGGCTTAAATGGTACCGATTCTGTAGATGATTTCCAACAAAGTGTTTTTTTTCCAAAGAATTAAGTGAACAATTAATCATGTACTTTAAGGGGATAAAGCTCTTACTTGCATGAAATTGTTCCTGTATAAACAAAAATGCTTTTTTTTTATCAAGGAGACAGATACCTTTGGCCACATTGTTGTATGAACAATTTATACACCTCACATAGATGACTTTACGCCCCAACATACAGCTTTTGAGAAATCCGCAGCATGCTAAACAGTCTTTTTAGAGTAACTTCCTGGTTTGATACCGTTTGCAATATTGTGACACGCTGGGTGAACTTTAGAAAAAAGTAGTTACATGAACATGAACTACAATTATCTGACTACAATACATGTATTTAGAAGTATTTTAGCCCAAATGTACAAATATTTACAGTTTTTGCTTATGAATTTTCAAAATGAAAAAAATGTAAATAATAAAAGAAATAAATATATTCGGGTCAAAATACTTTAAATACTGTAGTCAGATAATAGTAGTTTATGTTCATGCAAATGATTTTCTCTAAAATTCACCCAGCTTGTCACAATTTTGCAAACGGTATCAAACCAGGAAGTAACTCTAAAATGATTGATAAGCATGCTGCGTTTTGCTCAAAAGCTGTATGTTGGGTAGTAAAGTGGTCTATGTGAGATGTATAAATTGTTCATACAACAATGTGGCCAAAAGTATCCACCTCCTCGATGAAAGATATATCCCCTTAAGTTAATCAAGTTTTGAAGCAAATATCCTTCTATAGACTTGTGCAGTGGAAGTCAAGACCCATTTGCCGGTTTACTTTTAAGAATGAAGAAAGAATCTTCTTCAACTGTAAAATCTTCTTCAGTTGTTTACAGTAATTCTTTTTCGCATTATTGCAATGGCAGAAAATATGCAAAATATGAAACCTGTGCAATTCGCACAATTTTTCTTTGGTCGTACATCTTAAAGAATTAATCGGGACTGCCTCTGCCAATTTCGTCGAATTACGTAGAAACAGCCCTCGGGTGTACATCGAGGCTCTACTTCGAAAACGTAAAGCTGACGTTACATAACGTGACGCTGACGGCACAGAAACCATACCAACACAATAACAAATATGATTGCAGATATACAAACGGATATAAATGAAGTTTATGTTTTTGTCCATTTACTTAAGTTAATTATGTTGATTAAACTGTTCAGGAATTCAGATAAAAGCAAGAAATACAAATGTATATAGCTTTTCAATTTAGTCTATTGATACATCTAACTTTGTCTAACTTAATTGCCTTGTATAATTGAGCATCCCCACAAACTACCCACAAGACAAAAACAACAAGCAAACCTCCTTTCTCTTACGCTAGTACTAATGACAGGACAAACTTCCACCTCACAGAGATACTTAGGATCGATCAGGATCATCACTGTTTGCCATTTCAGTATGTGAAAATCCATTAATGCAATATATCTGACATTGCATAATAAGTAGGCTGTAAAGTAATTTTTCAAATACCTCTGATTTCCTAGAACATATTCTGTAGATTCGGAAATTTTCGCGAGAATTTTATTTTCGCGAATACCATTAAAAGACATATTAGTGGTGTGAAAAATTCTTGACTAGAAAGTTTTACCTATATCAATAAACGACAGAGTAATTTTGCCATTTCACGAGGGTTTCATTTTCACGAAACTTCGCATATGCGATGATTCCTGAAAATGGAGTCCTCGCGAAAATTTCCGAATTTACAGTATGTATCAAGTAAATATGGAACTAATATTTTGATTTTTTTTTCAGAGCATATTTTTTCAGTTTGACAGAGCTTTCAACATAGAAACTGATACATCCTGCTCATATGACTATGTAAAAATTTTCTCTGTTTCCAAAACTAATGTAAAAGGTAAGTATTGAGAAAAAATATAAATTACCCCTTTTCTCGTATGTTGGATTTTGTTGCATGAAGTAAAGAAAGTTTGATCCGCAATAAAATTATGTTCCTATTATTTTGGTTAATTGAGTCCTTATGGCATTCATATAACTGGAATTCTTTAAAGTCGTCACACTTGATAAGAAATAAACAACGGGATGTTTAATCAAATATTTTGACATGGAATAAATGATCTTCAAAATTAAGTACCCCTCTGAAATGTTTGGTCTCGAGGAGAAATATGGGAGTATATGACAAATAACCATTGTCATGCAATGGCCATAGTAATAAGATATTTTCCTAACTGGCTAAGAAACCCTTAATTAAGTTTTATTCATCCTACATATGTATAAAAGGATTTAGTACATCTAATAAACTATAAGGCTGTAAACAACCATCCAAAATAAAAAAAAATGTCACATTGTTGGAAAATCTAAGATTTTTCCAGAACAATTGAAAGAGACTACCCAGACTACCCAAAGTAAATATATTTTTTGAAGGCATTCGACACTATTTTGTTTATCATTCTGGGACTGAAACGTTTTCTAAATGCTTTTAAATGAAGGCCTCATATTTCTCCTTAAATAATGCTTTTATATTGTCAGACTAGTTTCCAGAAGTTAATAATTTTAACACTTCTGCAATATTACCCTCTAGAGAGTTAAAATAGCATGATGAGTGTAAAACTAGCATGTGCTGCATTAAATTGACATGATTTAATGTTTTACCTCCCAAAAGGTAATTAACGAATTTCATGAGTTTTTACAACAGTTTTGTTTTATTTTGTTTGCTTATTTATCTTTGTTTGAATTAAAAAAAAATGTAAAAAAAAACGTTTTATGATAACATTTATATTCCCATCTAGAGAATTAATATACATTTGCAAATGCAAAATACTATAAATTAAACTATTTTAATGACAGTTGCCAAATTTTGCGTGAAATTCCTTAGGTGTCTAAGGTTGAAGGTTGAACATGTCTTTAACAACAAAAGTGAAAGTAGCAAAATTTTTCATTCTTAAATTAAAATTCATATAACAAAACAGTTATTGACTTCAATTTCGGTAGACATTATACAATTATTGACTTCAACGAGGTACACATAAGGATTTATCTACCAAAAAAGTGATAATTCACCAAGGCCACTTGGCCGATGTGAATATCCCTTTTAAGTGTTGATAAATCCTTATATGTACCTCATTGAAGTCAATAACGTTTTTGTTATATGACTTTTAAATTTTGCTACTTTCACTTTTGTTGTTAAAGACATGTTCAACCTTCAATCTTAGACATTAAAGTTTTAGCAACCGTTATTAAAATATCATAATGTAGTATTTTGCATTTTCAAATATATATTAATTCTCTTAATGCGGAATATAAAATGTTATCATAAAACTGTTTTTACAGATTGTTAATTCAAACAAAGATCAATAAGCACAGAAAAGAAAACAAAACTGTTGTAAAAATTCACAAAAGTCTTTAATTTACCTGTTGTGGAGTGAAACAGCAAAACATGTCAATTTCATGCAGCACAAGCTAGCTTCACACTCACCATGCTATTTTTAGCTCTCTAGAGGGTAATATTGCAGAAGTGTCAAAAAAAAAATTAACTTCTGGAAACTAGTTTAAGCTGGTTTTCATGCAATATTAACTTGTGGACTGGTTTAGACCAGTTTCCAGGTAGACATAGAGATTTATGAAGACTAATAGGGCCAATCAGGAGCCAGGATTCTCTCTAGTAATATAACAAAAGGATTTATCTACCCTTAAAAGTGATATTCACCTTGGCCATGCGAAATCAATAATTGTATATTGTCTTAGTGAAAAGATATTGTATCAATTGACTAGTGAGTGATACGATTTATATCGTTACACTGTACACATCCAAACAGTATTTTGTTAATCATTCTGGAACTGGAACGTTTTCTAAATGCTTTTAAGTGAATGCCCCTTAAATAATGCTTTTATAACGTCAATTTGAAATGCAGTGACGTCACAATTTGGCCTGACGTAGCGCTAGTTTGCACGTCTAGACTTTCCTAAGACACATTTCAAATGCTGACCTTTCATAATAAATAATGTAAAATAATAATATAAATATCATCCATATATCCTCCACTTAAAAGAGGGTTTGTTTTGGTTTCAGGACCTTTCTGTGGTACACACCCACCTGCGAGTTTTAATATAACTGGTAGCCAAGCAGTTGTGGAATTTGTCAGTGACACCAGCGATGATTATCAAGGATTTAGTGTACACTGGCGAGCCGTAAGTAATAGTTATACCATGGGTTGTTTGCATGTACGTGGGGATAATCCACAAGCGTTAGCGAGGGGATTATCTTACGTACAGGTGGACAATCATGGTAAAACTATTCTATACAACCTACACCAGTGTAGACCTTGCACATCACGAGATAGTTCGTGCTAAATTTGGCAAGGGTGGTTTAAGAACTGAAATTAACTTATTTTCATTATGGGTAATTTTACATGCGTTTTTGAGTGTCTGGAATGGGAGAGGCCTTGAGGCTTTGGTTATCTTTTCAGTAAGTATACTACATTAGTCTCGTTCTAGAAGTATTAAATTATTCGTTAGAGTTCGTATCAAAACGTAAATTTCTTATTTCTCCACCAAAACATATGTTGTGGGTGCTCAACAGAACCGTCTCATTGAGATTTTGTATGTTAAAAATGATAAGTAAGAAAATATTTACAATTGAACACTGCAAAAAAATGTAAATTTATTAATCTGTGAGAACAAAATGAGAAAATGTCACAATCATAGATCGCAGACCATGTCACTGCAAGGAATACAGTATGTAAACTGAAATAAACATCCTGTACCCGTTCCTCCTAGCTCATGCCTTATACATTATGAATACAGCACTCGTGCGTATCCAGTTGTCGGAAATTGTGATGTGAGAGTTGTTGGTACAGCTGTAATTGCGAGGGCCCACCTATTAAAATTCATTTTTCCATAGATCTAAGTAACTGTTACAGTTACAACCATGTAATCATGTATACATGTGATTGCCAATTCCACTTAAACCGTGCAATCTGGCATTTAAGCTCGTTTTCGACACAGAACGGCTCTGATTTTGAGCAAGTCGTTTTTTCACAAAGCAGAATGCAAAGGAGGAAACCTTTAAAATCATGGAATAAAACGGAATAAAATAGATAAAATGGCTTTTCTTACCATGTTCGAATGTGTATTGTCTGTATCGCTAAAAATATAAATCAAAACGTGTACATGTACCTAAATACACGCATTTTCCGACTACTGGTTACGCCCGAGTGCTGTTATTCATGTTTATAAGGCTTGAGCTAGCGGAGGAATGGGTCAGGATGTTTATTTCAGTTTACATACTGTGAGGAAGAGACAGTTCAGTAAAACCTGTGTAAACGACCGCTCTAAAAAACAACAACTTGGTTTTCAAGACCAATTATCGCTTAATGCAGGTCAAACGTATTGCAGAATGCTCCAAGGGGGGGGGGGCATTCTGCGATACTTTCGACCTTCATTAAGCTACCAATTGTCGTTTGGATATTTGTTTTGTCTATTTTTGAGTGGCCGTTTTACACATGTTCTACTGTATAATTCAGCACAAACAGACACGCGCATGCAAATACAACTGAAACAGGAACAAGCTCTGTTAGCCTATGTGTGCCACAGCAATATGATTGATAAAGCACATAGAAAGTTGTCACATACAAACCCCCACATACAACGGGAGCAAAAACAAGTAGACAGGCGGACTGGAGTCGATTCGTTGGTGGGCACATAGATTACAGTGTTTTTCTTTTTCTTCCTTCTTAGCTTTTGTATGCAGAATTACTTCATATAAGTATTATGCAATTATGAAAAGGACAAATATATCCACTCTTTTACTTTCTATATTGAATTACAAACGAAATATGTGGGGTGGGGTATATTTAGCGCTCCTGAAAGATAATTAGTACGGTGACCCCAAATTTATTTTCTTTTTTCTAAAAGGTTTTATGATAGTTCATGACATAACAGCAACATCTCAAGACTTTTAACGTCAGATTTATTTTCATATATAACTTACTCTAAAACAAATGTAATTTTTGGGCGAATTACCAAAATACATCATGCAGTATCTTGCCATGGCTTGGTATTACAAATACGTTTTTGCACTTTTTTAAGGCTTGAGGTCATAAGCAATAATTAGAATTAAATAAGCTAGGTGAAGATAACAAATATTTTAGCTTGATGTTTAGGGCGTAGTTTATTCTTTAATTTGTTCAGAAAATTGGTCAAAGGCTAAAAACTTGCACTTGCGATTATGAACAATTGAGTACGGTGACATATCCTTTTTTTCAAAAATTGACGGTCCATGCATAAACAAGCTGTATGCAAAGTATTGAAGAGATTTCAATGTGAGAAGTATTTAGTGGCATATGTCCTTAAGCGGTGGTCTGCTTTCCGTCAGGACCCTATATTTTCGAAGGACCAGAATATGAGAAAATATTAAGACTAACTTGCAAATTTTATCAGCAAAATAAATGGGACATCAGAAAATAGTGCAGACCCAGATAAGATATCACATTATGGTCTGCACAGAAATTAAAGTATAGGTTATTTCAGTATACACATATTTTGAAAGTACACCACAAGTGACCCCTTATAATAAATAATTCACTACAAAAGCACTTAAACCTTTGTAGTCTGAAAACCTCCAAACAGGTACGTTTGTAAACAGTGAATACCAAGATGAAATGCCACAGAATAAGCCATTTTATTTGGTCTAAAAGGTTAAAACGTAAAACTTCATGTAATTAAATACTTCTGTTTCAGAATTGATGACCTTGACCTAGTATCGGTACTTACTCAGTGATGTGTTTAAAACAATCACATGATCAAACAGTTTCGATTTTATAATTGTAGTGCATTGAATAAATATGTTTAATCTATTTACTCTTTTGTTGTTTCAAGATTTGGAAATCATGTACTAGCGGTTTTTCTTTGTTTTGAATTATACATCCCAGTCAACAATTTATCAGTCATGTTGAGACGAGTCTTCTTGATTAAGCCAGTACTTAGCAGCATATAAAGTGTCCTGCTTAAAAATTGAACTTAGTACTACTTCATAAACTGTCATCCAAAGTAAATAAGCCGCGACATAACATTTCCAACAATGTGGTATTTTGACAATTGTAGACTCAGACAGCATGTGCCGCCTCCATTTAAGCTTAAAAATACCAAATGTTGTTCAGTCAGTAGCATAATATTCATAGAATATTCAAGCGACTAGCTAAGGACCTGATCAGACTGCGCGTATCAAATCACCATCGTCGCACAGAGCCAATGTCCACACTTATGTTCCATGTTAGCTTTATTGTACAATTTACGAGTGTATATACAAATATTCGTTCTTGTAGGCGGGGCGAGTCGAAGACGAGTTTCCCCCTACAAGAGTGAATATTTGTATATTCACGAGTATTTGTGCAATAAAATACCCATATCATGACCAATAAAACAATCACCTATTAATGACCTCTGAGTGTATCGCTGCCTATAATTTTGAAAAATAAAGTCGATCAAATGCTTCCATCTTCATATATAAGCTCGCTGTTGGTCTCTTATGATTTTGCATTTCATTTACTATTTCCATAAATGTACAGCTTTATTTTGGGGCTAAAATGGTCACTTTTTGTATTATACAGACAAACCAGAGACACACTTGACATAAAGTGCAACCTATGTGCACTACGCCAGAGAGAGGTGTGCAGAAGACTTTGAGCTTCATCTATGACCCATGTGCACTAGACTTTGAGACTCATGTGCACTAGACATTCTGACCAAGGGGTACATGAGAACTTGTCCACATTGAAGTTCAATATCGGAGTGACACATAACACAAGTTATATGTAGCGTTTAAGAGTCCCTAGATGCACGTTTTGTGAACATAGAAAAAAATTAAATGTACTTCTCTTTTTTTTCTTTCTGAACAATTTGTTTACTGTCCCTTTCTTTTAGCTGCAATTATTTTGCCTTTATGTGATAATTATGAGTAGATGGAGTGAGAAGTGTAATTCAATCTAAAAGGTTTAAAAAGTTTTGCCTCAGAAAACTCATCATTACCATTAAGTTCATTTGGTTCATTAAGTTGTTTCTACTGGATTAATGATGACAGCCAGACATAATTCTCTATTGGGTAAGTGGACCCACGACAATTCGTCGAAAGACACTTCGTCGAATACGACATTTTGTTGATTAAGACAACTGGTGGAATGTTAACGTTTGGTCGAAATGGATAGTTCGTCTAAACTTATATTTCGTCGAAATGTGTCTAAAATTTTTCTTAAACTGGTCGAAAATATCAAACATTTATCAAGAAAAAAAACGGAAGTGAAACAACTTTATTTTAATTTAGGGTGTATTTGATTTTCACAAACTGCAAAACTTGGGCAGAGTCTAATTATTATCTAATTTTATAAGCGATCCCTCTGAGATACTCCATTAGAAGTCTGTTTTCGAAGTCCTCGACGATTCTTATCAGCTTCATGTTCGTTTTCTTCACCTGAAAAGAAAAGTTAGACACGCTATTATAATTCTTTAATATATGAACATGTAGATTCATAGATATAAAGGTTGTATATAGATTTATAGGGAAATAAAGTGAACGTGTAAATATTACCTTTTGTCAAACTTCCATTGATTTTTCGCCGCCAATTAGCTTCTCTATCAGCGTCTCTGTCCTTGTCTGCTCATCCCTCAACCTCTCCATAAAGTCGTAGATATTGGGGTGGTGTTTGTCCACAACCGTCTTAAAACGCCTATGCCACCCCTCTAGATGATTATTGGTTCGTGGCTTATCAGCTAAAGTGCGGGCATTTACATTCCAGAGTGTCGGTGGAAACAAAGCATCTCGCCACTGTCGTGTAAAGACCTGTTAATATGAGTTGAATTCGAGGGTACATTAGGCGAGGTAAATTAGGCGATTCTTCTTGACGAGAATACAATAAGCCAAAGGTTACAGCTGACCCATAACAACTCCGTAAATAGTGAATAACTAATAAAAGTGTTTAGGCGCAACACTGAAAGTTCCATCTCCATGCCAAACATCACTTCGACAAAAGTGTCGTAAATTTGCATCAGTGCAGAAGATGATTACTCTTTCTGAACCCACCTCGATTCGGATGTCACAGAACAACCACTGGTCACCTTTGCTAGACTTCTGCCAGGCTTCAGGAATAGTTAAATCATTCAAAGATTTTGGGAGGTCGGGAATGAACTTCCTGCGTTGGCGCTGAATTGACCGCTTCATGGTAGATTCCTTGGGCCAGTAGCCTCTAAATTCTGCAGGCAAGTCTTTGGCCAATTCTTTATTCAGGATTTTTGCTTGAGCTTCCTGTGTTTTGGAGACGGCTTCTCTTATTCTGGCCATATAATGTTGCACTTCAATTTGAGGTATGTCAGGTCCATGCATATTGTGGGCTGTTTGCTTCAATATACGACCATCAAACGGGTTTATAATGCGGCCTTTACAATTCCTATTGTCACATTTCCAGTAACATTTCCCCGTTTTTGGATCGAGGTTGTCTTTACACTATGAATATCCCTGAACACTTAACTTTCTAGCACCACTGATACTAAGGAAAAAATCTGGTTTTTCACCCATCTGTAGAATCACACTATCACAGAACTAAAATGATATAACAAGCAACAATGGAGTTCAAAACATTTCATTCACTCACAAAACTTAATCACTCAACAATATTTACCTACAAGCAAGTTAGTGCAGCCCAATAGAACGTTGTTCCGTAGTTCCTACCGTTATGATACTGTTACAATCAAGCACGCCACCAAAAATAACATCACAAGGTACGCGTAAGGTAAGGTTAACTGTAATTATGCATTAATTTTTTTCGACCAAATGTAGCGAAAAAGGAGTTGTCTTTGTGTCGCATTCGACAAACTGTCATAGTAGACCAATATTGTCTTTGTATTTGACGAAGTGTCTTTTGACGAAACGTCATGCACACTCGGTAAGTGTGTTTCTTTTTCTGTACTCGTTTAGCCTTGTGACATGCTTATTGGTGTTGACTTGAATAAGATACCGCCTAATGGGCATCGTATTGAGATCTGCACTCGTTCTTTCCATTAAAGCCTGCATCCCTCTCCCTCCACCTGAAAAATAGTTTTAAATATCCATGCGTATTACATGCGTATTTATTTATTTGTTTAAGCATCCATGTTTATCCCCTTGAGGACCCAGTACTTTAGCAAACAGCGAGGAACCAGATTTAGTGTCACATGCTGTGGCGTTTCATCATCGTCTGCACTGTTTCAAAAGACGATATTGATATTCGTTATAAGAAATGTGATATATTCATATATTAGCATTTTATTTGTTTAAGCTTCAGTGTTTACCCATTTGATGACTGGACACCCTTAAACAGGCAAACAGCAAAGACCCAGATGAAATGTCGCATATTGTGGCATTTAATTGTGGTCTGCATTGTTTACTTAGACAAAATTGATCTTCGGAGAAATAAATGATGATTTTGAAAACATTAAAAAAATTAATATATTCGTACATTACATGTAGCTATTTATTTATTTGTTTAAACTTCAGTTAGCCTGGGTTCCAGTCTGATCCTTTTTTTTTTCTTCATCTTTTATTTTGCCGTTTCTTGGTCAAAAATGTCAATATAAACCGAAATAATTAACAGACTACATTTGATGTTCTATCTGTTTATATCCTGATTTTTTAGAATATTAGCATAAGAAAATGTCATCCTTAAAGAGGCAAACAGCGAAGACCCAGATGAAATGCTGCATAATGTGACATTACATTGTGGTCAGCATTGGTTATTAAGACATTCTTGAATATATTCGTATATTACATTGTAGCTATATATTTGCTTCAAACAAAATTATTTTTTAAATATGATATGGAATTTGGGAATTTCTAATAAATTATTTAACTCCTGAATAATAACTTTTGACTGTTATACATAACCCTTAATGCGCCACCTACAATTTGCAGCAAACGACAGTTTCAATTTTTTCCGCTTTTTCATAAATAACAAATAAGGCATGATATTTCATGAGAATTGTCTGCTGACAGAAAATTTTCATGAAATATCATACCTTATTTTTTGCAAATTATGACTATATATAACTTGCGAAACGGGAACGATGCTTAAAAGGCACCAATATATGTGCAGGTTGGTATGAGACTTGGATGTTAAAGTTGGCTTTTCGCATGGCATGACTGAGATTATCATACACTGATGACACTGTTTATTCAAGCTATAAAATTATATAGGACCATTTATTTTGTTGTTTACACCTATTTAATATTTTTATGGCTTGGTGATCTGGCCCCTGACTTTAACCCTATGTATACTTATGATGGCTTTTGTAGTCTAATGGTTACTTTTTTCTACAAAGTACATCTCAAAAGACTGAAACTTCTGAGTCAACGGGAATAATGGCTGCTAACATCCACCCAAAATGTATATAGTTTTATTGAAGTTTGTAGAAGAGTTTTAGACCAGGTGCTGTACAAAAATTCTGAGTTTTATCCAACTTTTACACCTTAACGGGTGGTGATTCTGAAAATAAAACAGGAGGAAAATACTGCAGAAAAGAAAGAAAAAGGTAATCTTTGCAATCCTTTCGGACCCAAAATAGGTGTGACTAATTTCGGTCCTGATCTGCATCAAACTGTCACTCTGATAATATTCAATAAAGATTTTATGAAGAATCATTATAAAAAGATCAGCAAACAACAAACCAAATTCAAAATCAAACGGCATGCAAGGAGAAAGTACACTAAGAACACTGTAGATAATATAGACCTGGTCGGATCACTTTGAAATGGTGTTACAATGTACTACAAACATTTGCAACAGATTACAAAGCAGACGACTTTATGTGGTAACATTGTTACCACATAAAGTCGTCTGCTTTGTCATCTGTTGCAATGTTTGTAGTTTCTTTGACAAACAGTGCGGACCCAGATCAGAATGCTAATTTCAGATCCGAGTCCATATTGTTCGCCATTATACTTACATAACCTTTTTACTTTCATAAGTATGTTTTGGGCGTCATCGAGAGAAAACCTGTCTCAGGCGTTTCCAGCCAGGTCATGCCTTTCTAGCCTAGAGTATCGCTAGAAACTTTAAATTTTGCTGGTGGAAAGTTTAAATATGATTCTTTATAATAATTGAATAAAAAAGGTGCTGATCAGACTGTGCAGATGTGCAGGCTAATCTGCACCTTTGTTGATTGCAATCTCTTAAGATTGAGGGAGGCAGCAATTACACATAAACAAAGCAGACGACTTAAAACAGATGGCGCTAAATGGTTTTAATTTTAAATAATATGTCAACAAACAGCAAAGAATCTGGTGAGGTACCCTGTTTAATGACGTCTGATCTGGGTCCTCACTGTTTGTCTTTGTCCAATAAAAAGGACGCTAAGCTGGAATGGATTGATTTCATGAAGAAACAGTCAAATCTCATCAAATAAACGAGTCCATTTCCAATTGTTTGTGGCTTAACGACGCATCAACTCTTGTGGGTCATTAGCGTCAGACGGTATTAAACTAAACATGATTTGGATGGAAAAAGTAAAAATTTGTAATAAATAAAATAGATGATAATAATGAATTTTTAAAAGACATTGAGTCGCAGTACGATTGTTGACAGGGATGATCATCACAATATCTGACAGTTTCAAAGAGCTATTCCAGACGACTGTAAAGGTTCTTTGACTTACACACACACACAGAATAAAGCAATAAACGATCAAAATTATGCAATATATAGAGCATTATAGGCCAGTACATATATAAAGCAAGACAGCATTTGTAAAAATAGCAAATACTTGTTGTGTTTGTTTCTAACGTCCCACCAAGAGCTTAGGTCATATGGAAATGGGGCGACGGTTTAAAGTCTCATCTGACAGACTGATGAAGCCGGAGATCGAACCTGCGACCCCTGGTTTACAAGGCAAGTGGCTAATCCATTACACCACAACGGCTCCTACAAAAAATGGCGATTATATTTTGTTAAAAAGATTTTTTTAAAATGTCATAATACTATCAATACGTATATTTTTGAATAATTGTTTCATGAAATCAACCTGGAAGCAATTATTTCTCACTTGTGCAAAATCGTCACACTCCAAAAGGAAGTGACGTACAGTGAATAATGCATCACAACCGACAGACTGTGGCTGCACTTCACCTAGTAGTATGTAAGAATGTGTGACTCTTGTATGACCTAAACTGAGTGGAGCCAAAACAACTTTGGCTGTTTGTCGGGTCCAATGGGGTTTACCTGTTGGATTTCTTTTGCTCCGGTATTCAGTTTTATTTACTGTTGAGTTCTTATTGTCTCCTTCTTGTATCTTGATTTATATGTTTTAGGAGATGATGCATTGATAAGTTAAGGGTCTTTCATGCAATTCAAATATCTATGTGTCTTGATCCACATCTGCATTAAGGGTGAGGTTGGCGCCGTTAAACGGGTTTAAGCCCTCCAGTAAAATATTTTACTGACCGTTCCAAGGCGGTACTTCTTTTGTGGATATTTTATGTTTTTGTTCTGTCTTGTGTTTGCTATGTCTTTGTGCGCGACTGTTCATATGTGCTTTGAGGTCACCTGCTGGGAAAGGGCTGACCTCTTGGCTCGCGTTTGTGGTTTTTATCTGTGAGTTTGTCACTTCCCATTGGTATCCTGGGTTAGGTGTGGTACTTGATTGTATCGATTCCTGATCTTTACCCCCTAGTTACTTTGTCTCCTTATTAATTTGGTACCAGTTTTGTATACTAGAGCAATAAGCAGCTGAGTTATATACCCCATTATTCCTGAGTTTTCTCTCTAATTTCTCAGGTTTTCATAAATATTCATGGATACTTAAATGAGATAATTTGCATACAGGACAGTCCAGAAAAACATCTATGACTAAGAATTAGTTTGATACCAAGTTTAGTATTCTTGGGTGATTTGCTGCTCAGTTATGAGTATTTCTGTAGGTACATTCCATTTTTTAGACGTGGAAGCAAACATTTTGCCAGCAGTCCCGGGGATGGGGTCATTAGTTCAAAATTCACTTTTTTTCAAAACATGGTCATATTGTATATAAAATTAAATGAAACCACTATTGCAGCAACATGGTAGCAAATATTTTGCCCATAGACCCTTACCCGAATCATGGGGTGGGGTCACTAGGTCAAAATTCAAGTTTTTAAAAATATGGTCATGTTGTATATCAAATTAAATGGAATCACGAATGCAGCAACATTGTTGTAAATAGTTTGCCCTCAGAATCCCATCCCCTTACCCAGGGGATAGGGTCAAAAGGTCAACTTTCATCTTTTCCAGAACGTCATGTTGCATATCAAATTAAAGAGAATCAGGTATGCAGCAACATGGTAGCAAATATTTTTTCCCGCAGACCCCCAACCACCCCCTTCCCCTGGGGGATGGGTCAAAATGTCAAATTTCAACTTTTTCAGAACATGGTAATGTTGCATTTCAAATTAAAGGGAATTGGGTATGCAGCAATCCACCGCCCCTGCCCCCACAGGGCTGGAAAATACCAATTGTCTGCTCGTATTTACATGTGTCTTAGGCTGCAGGGCAAGTGAAAATTCTGATATTTCTAGTGATTTTTTTCCAATATATGCAAAAACTTTCTGATGCATTGCAACTGCTTTTTTATGATATTTCAAGGCCTGCCCTGACAAATAAAGAATTATTTAGCCACTTTTGTCTGCTTCCCTGTTCTGTAGATGTTCTTATTTAGCTTATATTGCAAACAATACAGACCCAGATCAGACTGCTTCCCTTGTAAACATTTCCTTCTATGAAACAATCTTATTTAAAAAAATCCAGTCTGTAGTGCATTTGGATGTATGAGCAGATAATAATTTAAGGAAAAAGTAATTGCTGGCTAAGTTTTTGTGTAGTTGTAAAAATCCTTGTCACAATGCAGAATACAGTTTGTAATTATATAAACATCTGTGAGTCCTGGTGTCAAATTGATGTTAAACAGTTTGGATCATGATCAGGCCTGATGTTTCTTGTGGGTATGATCTGTCATTTAGTTTGGTTTACCTTGTTATTTTACGTCTTACTCAACAGCTATGGTCATGTCGGGACAGTCAGTTCACTTAACCACACTTTTTTTTTACTGGGCAAGTTTGAACAAGCAGTTAACCAGCACTTCGTGCATAAAGTCCTGACAATAATCCTTCTTGAATAAATCAGCAGAATGAAGGTAAATAAGCATAGAAAATATTTCATGATCAATCTCCAAGATATTATGGGACTGGACAGGGATCGAAATTGCGACCCCTGGATCTGCAGTAAGACACACATCTGTAGTCAGACATTTTACTGACTGCCATTTGCTATGCAGCCCAGTATGATCTTGATTTAAACTTTGCTCAAAGTCTACCAACAGAATACCCTAGCAGATGGCCCAAAAGGTAATCTAAATTATGAATACATATTTCATTTGGGCCTGACCAGGATCAAAACTGTATGTCTTTCTGTTGGTATTACTGAATTTGTTTTAAAAAAGTAAATTTATAAAAAAATAGCAGACAACACAAATGCTAAAATTATAATATTACCTCTCAACTATTTAACATAAACTGCTAAAGTGGACAAATGTTTATGTATACTAAGCTGATACCAGTATTAGTTTTATTACTTTGCAGAGGCAAATTCAGGAATACCACCACAATGTCAAACAGTTTGGATTCTGCTCAGGCCTGCAATGTAGGGCCTGATTGGGATCTAAACTCTTTGCAAAGTGAATAAAGAGATGGCACAAGCAGGTGGCCCTTACAGGTGCAGCTTTACTGTAAATACAGGTATTGGACAGCATAATGTGAAAATCTGTCTTTGGGTTTGTGACCAAGTAAATCTAAAATACAGTTTACCAGCCTTCTTCAATACAACATGCAATAACTGAGCTGGATCCATACCATATACAATATAAATGCGAATAAATGCAGAAAAAATACTTTGCCATTAAATGAATTCCTCTAAGGATGAATACCCTGCAGAAAAAATTCCAGATGGGGAAAATCCCTGTGGGGAAAAATTCCAAGGAGGAAATATCCCCGCAGGGATTTTTCCCCATGGGGAAAATCAAAATGTTAATATATACTTGAAACATACTCAAATGTGTCAAATAGATTGCAAGAGTGAACCTAAGCTTGATTTTAGACCCTTAAACATATGGTTATGTTTAAAATTGATTATATTTAAAAAAAAAAATCCCCGCGGAGAAGAATTACGGCGGGGAAAAATGAAAAATTCTTATTACTGGTGGACATTCATTTTTACACACCATTAACATGAGATCTTGTCATATTTGAAAGAAAAGATGAGTTTTGGAATTTTCAAAATTTTAAGCATGGGGAAAAAATCCCCATGGGGATTGTGAAAAATCCCTGCGGGGAAATATTTTCCCCGCGGGGATTATGACCTTTGTCGTAGAATATTTTCTAGGTCATTTCAGATTTTAAGCCAAAAACCTATAGAATATCTCAGTAGGGTCTATTCTACTGGACATAAGTCACTTAGCTTTCTATGTCAGCTAAAAGTACTAGGTCATTTTGCAAAAAACTGGTTTGGCAAAAAAAAATCTGGTGGCAGTTTTTTCTAGTGTTTCAAACAAAGTGTTGATGTTCACCAATAGTTGAATTTATCTCAAGAAGTTTATTTCCAATGCTGTTATTCCATTAAGTTTGCCATTGAGCCAAGACATATTTATTGATAGATGGCTTAAAATTAGAAAATGGAATCTTAAAAAGAAGAATGAGTGTAAATCGAAATGTATTTCAGGTTGTTTCATACACCAAGCTAGATTATTTGGTGTAAAATGTTTTTTTCAACTTTTTGTAATTTGATATTGGCAGATTCTAAGAGTGGCGAAATTCTGATGCCAAATAATTTAATAGCTTTAGGTTTCTGTTCATATAAATCAACATATTTTGGAGGGAATGTAACTTCAAAAGCAGGGTTTGATGGATAAGCAGGAAATCTAGTAGCATTTGTAAAGAGAGTTTCTCTCTTCGTGAGTATAATGATCGTTCATCTGCTTCCAAGTAGAGACTGGCAACAGGAGAAGTTCTAAAAGCTCCTAAAGATAACCTAAAACCTTGATTGTGTATATGATCAAGCATTGGAATATATGATTTTCGTGCAGAGCCATATATAATACAGCCACAGTCTAATTTTGACCTGATTAGAGACGGATAAAGCTTGAAAAGTCAGCATCCAAAGAAGTGTGGGAAAGCACTTTTAAAAGATTCAATGCTTTTAAACATTTAGCTTTGAGATATTTAATATGGGGTATAAAACTGAGTTTTCTATCAAACATAATGCTGAGGAATTTAGATTCCTCAACAAACGGAATTGTTAAGGAATCTATATTCCTCAGCATTATGTTTGATAGAAATTTTCAATTTTAGGGATGTTAGGTGTATTTTTAAATTACTTTTAAGTTTTATTTATATGCTTTGTCAACAAACAACAAATACCCATTTCAGATACCCTGTTCTGTGACGCCTAGTCTGGGTCCACACTGTAATTGGCTGTCCAATTAAAGAGATCTTAAGCTTGCATTGATTGATTTCGGGATGAACAAGTTCATTTTTAGTTTCAGTGATGTTTGGTGTATTTGTAAATTGTTTTCAATTTCTAATGTTTTCATCTGTCAACAAACTGGGAATACCTGATCAGATGCTCTGTTCAAGGAAATCTGATCTGGGACACACTGTTTGCATATGTCGAAAATCACAATGATGTTAACCAAATTCCCAAAATGCTAAATGTGTATATTGCCTTCAGGGTACCTCATTATCAGCCCATGCAGGGTGTTTTATAATTATCATTATCTGACACGGATATTCTGACTAATTCTAGTTTATCTTACGAATTGGATATCCATGATTTGATATGTATCAATGTGCACTCCACAGTTCTGAGAAAGACACTATGTTGTGTATGTCATCTGACTTCGCGTATTCTACAAAATCACAACTATTCTCATATGCCACCTGTGTGTGGCCTGAGATGTTTTCTCAAATACAGCTATGTTATTCTGTTATTCACACCATGCTAAATGTGTATATTGCCTTCAGGGGACCTCATTATCACCCCATGCAGGGTGTTATATAATCCTGTTTATGACCGGTCTTTGATCTCTCATGCAAAGGGACAATGGAGTGTCTTAAATGTTGAAGTGTGGCGTCAACAAAAATAAGGCAATATATACATAAAAAACGAGAATCATCATCAAACAAAATTAGTATAGTAACATTGAATGCAATGGTTTAAGTAATGTTGGGATAAGGAAAGGAAAAGAAATTGGTCGTAGCTGAAAAAGCGGGCTAAAAGTTTAGGAAAAAAATGTCTTTGTTAGTTTAAACTTATTTTTAACAGACTACATCTGATACACATTTATTGGGTTTATTAAGGTAATTACAACAAGGAGAAAATGCATTGTGTTTTGGGTACATGCTCATACTCAGAAGATATTGTGCCTTTATGGAATATTGTTCTTGGATAAATGATGAAAGTACATGTAGTCCCTGTTGCATTAAACATGGCACGTATCAGGCAATGTGATCTGGCAGTTTGATATATATGGCACGTTTCAGGCAATGTGATCTGACAGTTTGATTTGGGATTTCAACTGCGGACGTCATTCGTCGCACATGCATTCCTGTTAATTGGATATCGAAGTTGGGGAGTGCAGGTACATGTATGGGTGACATTTACAGCAACTTATGCAAACAAATAATACCATTAATATACCCAGCGAACTTTTCACATATATTATGTAAAATATGAGAACACACTTACGTGCAAAAGGATTAGTTCGGAGTAGGGGGGGGGTGATGTTTTTTTTTTTTTTTTCATTTCCTATATGTACAGTCAAGCCAGAGAAACATTTTACACCCTTGTGCACATGAATTGCGTATGGGATGCACTACAGGTGAGCTAGCTGTGAGCGATGAGTTGCACACAGTCTTAAACCCTAGTGCACCTAAAGCGCAAAAGACTAAATGAGAGATACATCAAACACACAGAACCTAGTGCACCTGTGTTGCAAAGCCCACACACATTCATAATATCTTTAAACGAAAGAAGTAAATGTAGAAGCCAATTTTGTATTTATGCAGCTTATTCCGTCTAAATGTAAATTTTAAAACTTTTTTTTGTATCAAAATAAGTTGATTGAATATTTATTTTTTTCTGTTATTGTTTAATTTCTTAATGGATTAACAGTTAAATGTATCAATTTGTTTATTAATTAATGCACATTTATTTATTCATTCATTTATTTGCTTAAATAATTCATATATTTTTTTCAGCATTGTTTACCTATTAACATTTTCATTCCTCATTAAGTATAAGTGTGTTGTGTTTTTGATTTTAACAAATAATAATAGATCCAGTTATCATCTATTTACTTGAGTATTCTCAAAGTGTGCTAACTTTTTGCAAGCTTGGTAATTTTGCTGTTTTTATCATCTGCTGATGTCTTTAAAATAAGCTTTTAAAACAGTGCCTAGAACAAGTCAACATGTTATCATAACTATTTATTTCTGTTTTATTTTATTTTTTGAATTTGTATTAATTGATTTTTCAATTCTTATTTTTTTCAAATGTCTTATAAAGTTTAATGCGTCTGCACATCTGTTCATATTTCTTAAATCTTAACACCTAATATACTCTTCCTCACGGTGCCACGGGATTGTCTGCAGTTTGTGATTGTGGTATTTTCTGATCATACTCACTAACTATTTTTTTATATGTTAGCCTGTTACCACCTTATTCCTTGGGTAATTATAAGGTTGTCTTAACAATGGAATCCCTAAATTGAGTAAGCCACAATTATGGAATGGCTTCAGTTGACGGATTAGAAATAAATTTATTTTTGATAGCTCACCATATAATTATGTTTTGTCGTACACTGTATAATTATAACTTCAACCTAGCACCGATGCCCATTGAAAACTTTCGGTAATCATTTTAATCCACCATTATGGCAAGTGTTGTAAATATTAACAGGCTTACTCCCTATCTTAGACAAAGGACAATTCAGTTACATGTTTCTGGTGTAAATCAGGTGCAGATTGTGACTAGACTGTTACATAAAGCAATGTGAAAGTCAGACGACAGTGAACTTTACAATTAAGAAGTAGAGGGAAATTGATAGTGGCATATTTACTTGTACAAATAAACGTTGTCTAATTATTTGTCTTAACGATGACCATTTCAATTATATTTCAATGTGTTTTGAAAGAAAAATTGGAAATTATCTTCAAATGATTTGCATGTCAAACTTAAGGCTGTATTTGGTGTGACTGTTTTTAGCAGCACAGTTCAGATGGAGAGACAGAAGCTTGGCTGAGTTTCGACAACTCGCAGGCTTATTATCAGACTGTACGAGAAGCAAAAAGACCAACACGTTTAGAGTATGCCCTCTGTTCTATCCACACTCAAGAGAAATTCCAAGATGTTATATTTACTGATAAAAGTATGGTAAACATTCAAACTTTTACTAGCAAGTGCTTTGTTCAGAACAGAGAATAGAAAGAAATGAAACCCAAACCAAAACATCCACGTGTGGGCAGGAATTTCGTGTAAAGGTGCGACTAATATTCATATTTTCAGCGGAATTATGGACTTTTGTCCTAGACATATGGTGCAGACCCGGATTAAATGCCACCTTGTGCTGCATTTCACCAGGCTCTGCACTATTTGTCAACGTAATTATTCAAAAACAATATTCCTTACAGGCAAACTATCTGCTAAGATTGAGCATGTGCCCAAAACAAAATGCATTTTTCTCTTTGCTGTTATTACCTAAATAAACCCAATAAAGGTGCATCAGATGTAGTCTGCTAAAAATAAGTTTAAACTAATTATGACAATTTTTCTAAACTTTTAGCCCGCTTTTTCAGCTCCAATCAATTTCTTTTTCTTTTTGTATACCAACAATACTTAAACCATTACTTTCATTGTTTCTATAATAATTTTGGCTGGTGAAGATCCTCATTTTTTATGGATACATTGCCTTATTTTGGTGACTCCACACTTCAACATTTTAGACACCCCGTTGTCCCTTTGCATGAGAGATCAAAGACCGGTCATAATCAGGATTATAAAATACGCTGCATGGGGTGATAATGAGGTCCCCTGAAATCAATATACCCATTTGGCATGTTGGGAATAACAGACAATTTTATTTATAGTGTTGTAAAGATTGACAATTGAACAGTCTCTTTCTTAAATTTATTATGTTTATTCAGTACATTTGATGCGTCTCAGAACACAACAGGGGTCAGTTTTCAATGTCACAGTGTTCAATAATGTGTGTGTCCCCTGTTGGCTTATCTGCATACGCATGGAACCGATGATATTCGTATTCGTAATCTGAGGTATTGCATTTCATTCTTGATGTAAAGCAGCGACCATTTACTCAGATTGGAGATTTACAGCATGCATACGAGCCAACGGAAGGTCACACATCTTATTGAACACGGTGACATTGAAAACTGACCCCTGTCTTGTTCTGAGACGGCATCAAAAAGTACTGAATGGACATAATGAAATACAATTTTAGGAATGAATCGTCTGAATGTCTATCACATGATTTTGTAATATTCTTAGCAGTTTCCAAGAAAATTTCAAACAATTACCTGGTGTGTTTCTTTTTTTGTCTTTTTTGTATATAATACAGAATGTCGGTTCTGATCTGGATCCAAATCGTCTGACACTCTGATAGCCTCCCTAAATAAATGTGTTGAAGAGTTAATTTTGGAAACAAAGTCAGCAGACGACAACAAAACATGAACAGTTCCCAGCACGCAAAGAGTTAAGCGAACGAAATTACCCCCACTTTAATAACACTCCTTTTACAGGAGAAAAGCACTATGAATCAACAGAACATGGTACTCATCAGGCGAAACCCATCCCCTTACACTGCATTCATGTGATGAATGCAGTGTAACAGAATGGGTTTCGCCTAGGCATACGAGAATGGGTACTTAATAGAGGTAGAGCCACACAGTCTCAGATGCACACGTGCAATCTTATCAGAGCCTTTGCTAATCGGACAAAGACAGTAAGATATTAGATGAAAGCTCAAACAAAAACTGACTCCATTGTTTGGCATTGACAATTTAGATATGATTTGCACATATGTGACTGGTTCCAGATTCTACATACCTCCACTGTGTTTGTCAAAATATTGACTGCACACTTAATCAATATATGTGAATGTGCCTATCATCTAGACATATAGCACTAAAAGATTTTATTTTATACTAAGCAGTGAAATCAATGCATATCTAAAACAAAAAAATGATATGATATCAATCAATCAATGACTAGTGATTGATATCAGCCTATATTTTCACTAGTGATTGGTATCACTATTTGAATTACCTCTGACTTTTCCATTCACTTAATGCAGCTCACTTTGAAAGTTCAAAAGCATGTAACTTTCTTATTTAAGAACAAAAACACCAAGTGTTGGTAGGCATTTTCTTAGTTAGAATTGGAGGAACATTTTGGTACCCGATTGATTCAGATTAGCTGATGGTTTTTCGATTTGTCATTTTCAGCACCTACCGCTCCAGTGAGTAACCTATGCGATGTAACACCATCAAACATTTGTGACGTCACCTGTCTCGCACTTTGACGCTGAATAATTGTTTTATTTGCAAGTTCCGATGACTATAGATTGATCCATTATTTGGTCACAAATTCTCCTTTGTCTACTTTTATATTATTGTCTGGCTTGAAGTATTGCTAATTGATTAACCGTAAATTATAAAATGAACATATTTTTTTCCGGTAAAGACCAAATATATCTTATGAGATGAAAACATCTAAATTTTCTGCGCACTTGTGAAAATTCTGATGTTATCATCTCACTCGATGAAATATATTTGGTATTCACCTAAAAAAAGTAAATATCCTCTATTTATTCAGTCAACAAGAAAATAGTAGGAGCAAACACCAAGTACATTTACACAGGACATGTATTTTGAACAGAGGTCCATATCAAAATTTAACATTATTTAAAAAAAACATAAACAGGCCATAAAATTACAAGTGAAGACATATGTGTAACAGTTTATTATATTCGCTAACATTTGTGACATGCAAAATTACAAACACATTGATATGAGTAAATATATAGAGTGAGAATACATTTTACATGACACTGATAAAAATACTGCGCAGAGAGCATACTCGAATATCGAGAAATAACACTAGTATTGTCAATGTAGATGATTAAGTGATATTTATATTGTCTTACATGGCTAAAAATCAGACCTACAAGAAGGAAATAATATTCTGTTGTACCGTCACCACTGCATATAATAAATCTCTTTCCAAAAGGAAGGCAATTGTATCGGACATCTTTATATCTCAAGCTGTGCATGCCACCTCTAAATTTTGTAAACAAATTCCTTAAATGTGTTGGATAATTATTCATTAAAAGATAGAATTGCACCCAAAGATGCAGTTAAAATTGTGTACAGTTTGAACAATCCATGTATTATATATGTCCGAATTTAGTTTTGTCTATTAATATCTATCAAAACAAAATCCGATTCTACCAACACATTGGTGGAGCCAAACATCACTAAAGAGTAAACGCGCATGATCAGGAAATACCACAATCACACGCTGTAGAACAACCCATGGTACCGTAAGGAAGGGCCACATTACACGTACAGTCAAAATACATCAAATCTGGACCTAACAATAAGTCCCTTATCTTACAAATCCAGCACTCTGCACGAGTACTATTTTGTTATTATTTGTCCAGCATATAGTCTTTTACGTCAACAATACATTCTTCATATTACAACAGGCACCCAGATGTCTATTAGTTCACATTATTAATGAAAAGCACCAAACTTGGCACATGAAAATAGGTATATATTTCCTTGAATCATTTACCCAGAGAAAATCTCCTTTGAATGAATTAACTGAATAGACATGTAAGCTTAAAGTTTTTGTTTGTTTCGCTTTCGATTTTCGGTACTTTAATTGTGACTATCGTTCTTGTGTGGAGCCGTCTTCTGTAGTAATTGAGCTGAAGTAGACAGAATTTGAACCATAGGCACTATTAAAGCTACCACATTTATTTCCTGCTCATATACACATACATAATAAACTGACGAGGGTCCCCTGAAGGACAGTCCTAAGGGAACATCTGCTTTGGGATCTTAGTCGTTAACAGGCCATCATTGAGAAGTGGTTAAATATAAACATTAATTTGCATTTGCCTTGTTCTATGCATTATATTTATTCCCAGACCTTCTTTTATTTCGTTTCGACAAGATTGCTCCTGTGTCTTTATACGAAGCCTGTGAGTTTAATAACTGATGTTTATGGTCCTCTTGTTTCCATGAATAAGAGCCATTCGCTGCAGCTTTATTGTACAACATACTGTACATGCGAAGCAATAAAAAAATGTTGCTTTTGCTAAACAGCGTATTGGCCCTATGGGCGCCTGCAAAACTGAATCTAATGGTGTTGTGAGCTTCAGTCGTCTGCTGCATGTGTGTTTGCTATTTATAGTGTTAATGTAACTGTAGTAGATGCAAACAGTGTGGACCTGGACTGTGCTGCTCCTATAGGAGCAGTCTGATGTGGGTCCATCCTGTTTGTGTATCAAAAGTCTCTTAAATCATTACAACGGACTAGTGTAGGAGCCAAACTGACATATATGGGCTATTTTGCGAGTTTGTTGCACCCCCAGGAATAAAAAAGTTGGTTACTATTTTCGGTCAGGGACATGTCTGGGGGCTTAGAAACCCATGTTTTACTAAGTTTTCTGTGGTCAATTTTCTGTAAATGGCCTGTAATCACCGTTACCCCACAACTATTGAAAATAGCAGTACACAAAATACAAGACTAATAATATATTTTATGACAGTATCAATGAATCTATTTGGGCTCAAATGTTTGACCTACATGTAGTCATAAACATTAATTGCAGACATCTTCGAGATTTTTTACCGCTCATCAGCGTTACGTATGTTACATTTTATACGAAATTGCAAATAATGACTTTATAGATTGCATATAAGAATGAACCATGTTCTACAGCCACAGGAAGAGAAACTTGTGAAAACGCTACACCTGAATTGTTTGCCATCTATATACAAAATTATGCAAACCAAGAATGCAATTGAAAGTGCATCTTAATGTTCAAATAATGTGCAATGCATAACAGTAAATGTTTTACCGATGTTGTCACGAGGAAACACATGAAAGCCATTTAAATGTGACAGGGGTCCATTTTTTCAGGTTGCCAATTTGAACGGATATCAAACACAATTTAGGCCTTCAGAAATCCACTACCTACGAGATCCGACTGCACGAAATGGTAGTCTAGACATGTGACAACCAGAAATGTGAAGAAACTTATATCAAGTGTGTTTTGATCGTTAAGAAAAATATCTTAAAAAGCGGATTTGCACTCAAATTGCCAATTTTAAAAATTTAATACTGAAATCTCCATAGGAAAATCAATGTGTAGTTGCATCTTAGTATGAGGACATTACTAGTCGAGAAATGGTAGAAACAATGTGCTGAGATGTCTACCTGATGTGGCAAAAGAAAATTATCGAAAACCGTGATAAATCGAACATTACCAAACCTTAAATATTCCCTATTTGTTTTTGTCAAAGGGAGATGATTTTTAATATTTTACAAATTCGCTAAATTCGAAATTGATTTCTGAGCGTGTTACAAGTGATTAAGCAGTTTTCTTGTGTTTTTATGCAACACAATTGAGACCAATTTTGATAAGCATAACAATTTTAATTTGCGCATGCGCAATAGCAAATTTCAGTGAATAAAGCTTTAAACACTTAAAGGAGCATAACTCATACATCAAACGAGACAAATTGGCGGAGTTTCGACGAATCGTTTGCTGGATGTCTGGGCAACGTTATTTAGATTTAGTAAATACTTTTTGTCCAATACTTTCTCATAAGATATAGATAATTGGAGTGTAGCGTTTTCACTATTGTTCAGTATACGCTCCGTCTGGGACATGTCTTAGGGCTATAAAAACTCATGTTTTAGTAAGTCTTCTATGGTTAGTTTTCTGTAAGTGAACTGTAATCAATGTTACCATACTTTTAAAAATAGCAGTACACATACTACAAGAGTAATATGATAGTTAACAATAGTATTAATGGAATTATCCGAGGTTTAAATGTTTGATCTAGTCATAAACATTAATTGCAGACATCTTTGAGATGTTTAGTATTAATGGATTTATTTGAGTTTTTCATGTTTTGCTAGACATAAACATTAATTGCAGACATCTTTAATTGTATTTCTACTGTGCACATATACACTGAAGAACTTTAAAAACGCAAAAACTGAAATTAATAATGTTTTCTTTTTTTAAAAGTGTCATTTTTTTTTAGATTAGGCAACAATGAATATCAACATGTAAGCTAAACATGTTTTTAGATTTCATACCAAAATAATAAATGATTTTAGGGCAACATTCTATCGATTAGCAATACCCTTAGATTCTAAAGTTGCAATTTGAAATGTGACTAGAAATCGGACACGATTTAAAGTACTTGTATAAAAATAATACTTATTTAAAATCTGAATACATTGTCCTAAATAATAATTATAAATAACACAATTTTGCACAGCTTTTGATAGGCCACAACTATGCGCATCTGAAGAGTGGTGCGTTTTCATCGGACATGAGTATATCTCATATTGCCTTCAGTGCAACAAACTGTCAGTTTTTCCGTTGCAGTTATAAATTAAAAATCATTCCCATTATTTACCGAGAAATAGCCATTCAAAGTTTGACGTTGACGTCCCCATAACGCACTATTCAGCATGTGCATGATAAATTTAAGACTTGATTTCTTGAGCACATAAGTTTTGCGATACATGCTCATTATTTCATCAGAACCCGATTAGTATTAGGGCATACAGAATGAACAATCAAAATTACCATTCAAATATATATGACGGCGGAGCCCTACTATTTGTCTGGCACTAACGGTAGCCAGTCGGACCGGATATTGCCGTTTCAACTATCATCAATACAATTGACGTAAGTTGCCATCTTAACGGCGGGTCGTCATTTTGGTTAACCAGACCTGCATCAATATTTTAGTGTTCCCGTAGCCTGATTACGATCTCTTTGGCGCTGTACAGTTAACGGATGGCAATTATAATATTACGTGACGTTAGAAACACGCACCCCAGCTTGCAACATACCAATTGCGCCTAATCGTTCATGTTCTGAAAACCATGGCATGATTAATAAAGTTATAAAACTAAAGCTACAGTGTTTTAATACATGTATACAAATATATGTACAAGCTACATAAGAAATGATATAATATTTTTCTTCATTGATTCATAGGGACGCCAGGTGCAATACATAAAAAAAAACATGATGCGTAGCTGGTGGGGGCCAGTGTTTGTAAAAACGATGGTATTAGTTTTTGATAGAACCAGCCCATTTTACCCTTTAAAGTATGCTAAAAATAATCTGGGTGCGAATTTTTTTTATTTCCACATTTTCCTATATTTTCGAAAATAATCAACTGCACATACCAATATCATTGTATGCGTTATATTTTATGTAAACATGTTAGACCAAACACAATACAGCTTGATCAGCCCATTTTTTACGGTTATTCTTTCAAGACTGGTGTCCACTTCCGGTTTTATCGTGAAATGTTAAAGGTCATTTAAATGGCATATGCCAAAGATATTTTTGATTTCTTAAATAAAACAGTGAGGCCTATTCATAATAAATAATCGCTGAAAATGTCAAAGCCTTACCACAGATAATAATGTGTAGGCCTACAGAGCAATGCAAAGTTGATATGCAAATTGCTAAAACTCTTTGATTAAGCTGCTTATAGTGACTGCCTTCATGTTAACGTAGAAGAGAAAGGGAGAGTTCATTGACTATCAATTGTCACAACACTTTTGATTCTTTTTTTAACCTTATATCACAGCTCTTATTAACAGCTTCAAATTTATTAAAATATAAATGGATAACATATCTGAAGAATATATTATATCACAAGAAAAGGATGTGACTTTTTGGAAATGAAGGTACCTTTACTCTGACTTCGTCTGTGCAAGATCTTCCAGTCATTTTGATATTGCATAATTTTCAGAGTCTCGAAAAAGCCTTGAATTATTTTATGGAATTAAAATTTTGTAAGAGCGATGTTTACAGCTGCTTTCCAAATTTTTTATAGATAGCGATTTTTGCCATAATTATTTACATACCCTATGTACTTAAGATTTGATTTTGCAATGTATTAAAAGGTGCAAATCAGTATGTGTTCTATGTTTTATTAAAGCACGTGTATAGCACTGTAACAACAAAGCATTTATCTTGAAACTGATTTCATTTCCAGCAAAAATCTGGCATGTTATCTTACACTTAGTAACACCACCATTCGCTGTAATGACAGCTTGGATTCTTTTTGGCATAGCCCAATGCATGACGTCCAGTTCATCTGAATTCAAGGTGCACCAAATTTGATAGTAATTTCTAAAAATGTCTGTATTTTATATTTGACATCCGACTAACGTGACGCTTAACAATGCTAAAGTCAGTATCTATGGGGGTCAGATCTACACTGTAAGGTGGCAACTCAAAAATATCACCACTTTGGTCCCTGGTGAATCCGTGAATATTTTAGATAGCTATTGCAAGGTGCGTTATCTTGTTGAATGCTTGGGACATAGTGCATTCATATTGGAGTTTTATATCGCTTTTGATATTATCCTGATATGCCTTACTGGTGATTGTTCATTAACACGCTTAAGCTGAGACACCCATTTAACAGTTACGAGATAGTTCCCTCAATACGACCCATCCATCAATGTAATGGGGATAAATTTGTTCAAGTTTCAGACGCTAGGTGGGAATAGGTTTGCAAAGAAATAGGTTTTGAGTGTGGATTCATCTGAAAAAAATACATTTTCCCAATTTTAATACAATTTCAAACCTTCTTGGCCCATTTAACTGTTTGGCAGTACTGTACTTTCTTTGGGTATTTCTCCTAATTTTTGGGCTCTTACTATGTAGCATCCATTTGAACACCCAAAAATTACTTAAAGTGTATTTTAAAGTAATAATGTAAAATTATAAAATTTGTGCAACCTGTTAACGCACATACACCAAAGTCAATCAAGTGATTCATTGTTGATACATTGGATAGCTTCAATTCTTAAAGTTTTTTCACAATGCTCCGTATACATGACTTTATAGATTACCACCACAGTTTTCTTTGCTGCTCTCCTAATTACCCCATAATTCGAAATAGAGTTTTGATAAGCAACTTTGATTTGCTTAAAATATATTCAAATTTTAAGAAGTTAAGACTTGATACAAAACATCTGCAAAAACAAACCATAATTTTACTCACTATTACTAGACATGTCGTGCATACAGAAGCAGAATAAATCATATCTCAAACAAAGCACAAGTTTATAACAAACACTCAAACAAGTATAGGGTATGTACATAATTATGACAAATATCGCTATCTATACAAATTTGGAAAGCAGCTGTACTTTCTGAACAGGCGCAAAAATGTGTAGGTGGCCACTTATAACTTCGGTTCAGTGTATTCTTTCATTGAAGAGTAGCCCCTACGAGAACAGATAATTGCGGTCGGCCGTGGCCGGCCGCTTATATACTCAAACAAAAAAGAAACGTCCGATTTTCATGGTACTGTATTGTTCGATCCAGTCAAGATGTCGCAACAAAAAATAAACCAAAACGTTTATCAAACGTCGGACACACAAAAAATTGTAATTACTTTGTTTTTATCTTCTTATCTTGAAGAGTTATTGAACCTAATGTGCACACAGCATTTTCCATTATCATCAGGAAGTTAATCAACAAAACGTGACACATTTTACGTTAACTGGCAGTCAGAAACGTCCGACAATGAAAAAACATCTAAAAATCCCAAGTCAGCTTACTGAACGAGCAAAATTGCAGTTCAAAATCTTTAATTTACGAAATTAACTGAAATTACCTCCCTTTGAATTAAACAAATAACAATCCAAGAACTGCCAAATCTCCTTAACCTAACATCATTTCGAGACCGTTTTCGTCTTAATTTGTTCGGTTTGTTTATGACAACCATTACACAAAAGAAAAAAACAAAAACTATTGGTGATGTCGGGCATCAAAGGTTTACTAAATCTTGGTTTTATACCCCACCCCTTACTGCAAAATCATCAGAGCATTTCCGTTATCAATTGTTTTGATGCTGATTAGTCTTAATTAATGTTGAAATGCTTGTTATTACGAAAACAAGAACAAATTTGTTCGATTCTTTGGATTATCAAAATGCTGGACCAAAAATGAATTTTCTGAGGGTTTCCACGCACGCTCGTGATCGATGTTTTGTGACGTCAGAGTATGTTACAGATTAATGACTGTGGTCGTAAAAGCAATGCATACAACTAACACACATAACACCTTACTAGAGAGTTTGCTCAGCGATGTTTAAATGTGCTTAAACGGTTCGGGATTGTGAGGGACACAAAGCTTTCGATGTTGTGACTTTTGATTTTAAGGGTACTCGTGTTCGTTGCTTTGTCAGCGGCTCTACTGATTATCAAATGAATGTCTCGTAGGTGCAAAACGTTTCTAAATGATTAGAGTTGGTAATGTGAAAATTTGAATGAAAAACGTTCATACATTTCGAACTGGCAGACATAAACGTCAAGCGGACATAACTTTATTGTTTCAGTATATAAACGTCAGTCAAAACATACATCAAAATCAGGTTTTGACTGAACCCTTATACCCTGCTTAATGTATGTTTTAATGGTAACCGAACAATGAACAGGGAACCAAAAATGTGTAGACTTGTTCTCGAATGTTTCCAATTTTAGGTTAACCTATTGTGCGAAGCAAGCTGGGGCGAACTTAAATCACCCAAGGTAGGCGTTATTAGCCAGTATTGTAAGAAGAAGTTGTCGATGTATTCTGCATCATTGTATGTGAACAAAACATGATGATTTGCCTTCTCTCATGGAAAACGTAATGAATCACATTATGAGCAGCTTTTGATGAAAGTTTTGAGGGTAAGAAACGTAATTCGTGGATTTTGACACACCTATTCTCTTTTCGGTATTTAGAAAAACTTTGCGTCATTATCTGTCACGTGACATTAACATCCATCTTTACAAGTGCGCGTTCAACGAAACCAACGTTAATATTGTTGTTTTTTATGAGTTCCTGGTAAGTTTTTGCGAGGATTTTTTGATAGGGGGCTCAAATATACATGTAAAAAAGGGGGTTCGATTTGGTACTTTTGCCTCATTATTTCTGCTCTTTTCGGTATTTAGTAAAAAGCTCGCACCTTTTTCTGTCACATGACAATCATTCCGCAAATCTCGTACCGGTCGCCATGTTTGAACTACTTTCGCTTTTAAAGAACAAGCTCTGATACGTGCCTGGCCTGCGCAGCGATGAATAGCCCTAGCCCGAATGCTTCACAAGTGAAATCACCCTTAATACAGAACAATATCAAGGGAGCAACTGATGAACAGAGTGGATCTTCTGTACCTGTTGCACAGCCAACTTCCGTGCCAACAAAACTGAATTCTGTTCTAGATACCTTACAACCAAATATACGGAGTTTAGAACTGGATAAAAAAGAAAGTGAGTTATCGCAAAAGCAAAGAGAATTACGGCAACTTGAGTTAAAGCTCAAAAAGAAAGATGACATTAAATTGAAGGAGGCAAAAATTAAAGACTATGAGAGAAATAGTATGAAGTTTGAAAATAAAATAGAGTGCTTAGAATTCAGAAACCAGGAACTTGAATGTACATTATTAACTCTCAAAACAAGGCTTGCTTCTCTTGAAAAACAGTCCGAACAAATACCTGATCAGTCATATATCTCCTCCCAACGGCCTAATCTGAATACGAAAGAGCAGTCAAATGTCACTATTCAGCAGCCTAAGGGAAATCCTAACTGTGCTAGAAATGAATAACTGATACAAGGAATACACGATAGGGTTTCGGCATTTGTATTACTGAAGGTTGAGAAGCAGATAGAACGGCTCATTGATATGGAACAGAACGGAGATACAGACTCAGACTTTTTATTAAGAGAGGATTCTATACGCCTTGATGACACCAAATCTGGTTATCCAAATCACTATACAACTTCGATTGAAACTCCAGTAAATATAGAAGACTCAAACAGTATCAAGCCACAAATTATCTCGGACCATAATAACGTTGTATTTGCTAATATGCCACATTATGTAGTGGCACAACCCTATCCCTCAGTACAGACACCACCGGCGGCATACATAATGAATCCTAACCTACAAGATAGCAGTGTGCAAAGTAACATTGGAACGTATATTTACCCTTTCAATACTGAGCAAACCCGTGATATTCAACCAAATGACCATATGGAAACAGCCAAATATGTTACTGGACAGCCTGTGTTTCATCATGAAAAGACCACTGAACGTAAGAAGAAGCCTTTTTTACGGCTAAGCACCCTGATAAACCTTGTGAACTAGTCTTGGCTGAACCATCCTCTGCGTGTAAACAGTTAAGATTAACAACCTACAACTGCAAAAATATACGAACATGTAGTCCAATTTTTACTCAGCTACAAAAATCAACTGATATCATATTAATTCAGGAACATTGGCTATTTAAATGTCAACTAAACTTATTGAATGAACTTAATGAATGTTATATAGCATCTGGGAAATCTTTGGACCAGTATGATTCGATACCACCCATACACCTCCCTCGTGGATATGGAGGCGTCGCAATATTTTGGAAAAAAGATATAGACTATTTGGTAAATGATCTAGAGATTGGTAGTCAACGCATTAAATGTATTGAGCTCCAGACAGAAAAGCCTATGTCAATCATCAGTGTTTACATGCCCTGTAATGGTGAAAGAGACAGTTATAACGCCTTTGTAGAGTGTATTGAACAACTACAGGAACTAATATTTACCTACCAAGGAACTCATGAAATTATCATTGGCGGAGACTTCAACGAGAATGCCTTAATTGACAATGGTAGTAAACGCAGTAAATGCTTTCATAAATTTCTGAGTGTCAACGGACTTATGACTAAACCTACAGAACATACGTTTGTACATCCTAATGGGAAAGATGCCTCTACAATACACTTTTTTCTCTATACACAAATCACTGTTGATAAAATTGTGCTTTTAGATAGACTTGAATACATCGAAAATGTGTCTGATCATTACCCGGTCTCATTGACATTAGAACTGAAACTCATTAGAACCAAACCTAAACCAATCTCAACCTGTGGCCTAGTCAGTAGAGTGAATTGGAAAAAAGTTAATAAACAACAGTATGCTGCTCTCGCGTCAAGTAAATTGTTACATGCTAAACCAGTTCTTGATGATACTAATCTTAATAAAACATTTCAAGATATAAACAAGATTCTGACAGATAGTACAAAAGCGTGCATTCCTGCAAAGAAAAGGAATAACAAGAAACCCAAGTTGAAAGTAATGTCGCCAGCAATACACTCGGCTATACAGGAGAAGAAAAAGGCCTTTTTTTACTGGAAACAGAATGGCAGATCAAATGATCCATCTAACTTTTACCTACTTGAGAAAAAACTGAAAACCTCCGAATTACGTAAGCATATTCGAATTTTATTAGCTAAAAGGAGACATCTTGAAAAGACTGATATTATTAATGCAAGGCACTCTGATAATGATTTATTCCACCGTCTTATACGCAAACAAAGAGGACAATGTCATAAATTCATCGATGAACTTAATGTTGGGCAAAGTACATACTCTGATGAAAGCATCATAGATGGATGGTACAAGCATTTTAATGGACTCGCAACTAAAAAGGTGAATGAGAACTTCGACCTAAAATTCCTGAAACAAGTTCAAGAAGAAGTCCCAATAATATATAGGAATTGTCTTGACTCTAGTACAAACCCAGAACCCGTTACAGACAAGGAAATAACAGATGCAGTGTAGTCCTTGAATCGAGGGAAAGCCCCAGATGCATTTGGAGTCACCGCAGAGCATATATACTATGGAGGACGAGATGTCATTAATAGTGTCAAATTCCTGATCAACAGTGTTCTCTTTAATAAGGAGGTATCTTCAGATATGAAGCTTTGTGTGTTGAATCCAATATTCAAGAACAAAGGCAGTAGTAAGGACTCTCAAAATTATAGGGGTATTACTATAACACCAGTTCTCACAAAGATTTTGGAAACAATATTGAAAGCTAGAATCCAACCAATATTAATGGAAAGACAAAATCCACTCCAACGAGGATTTACAGAAAAGTCATCCCCAATGAATTGTGCCCTGTTGGTAGAGGAGTTTTACTGAAATAACAAAGACTTAAATAAACCCACATACGTTGCATTCATGGATGTCAAGTCGGCCTTTGATGTTGTGGTTCATGAGAACTTGATGAGAAAGCTGTACCATAATGGTGTTGGTGGCCTCAACTGGCTCTTGATCAATAGTCTCCATCAAGAATCGTTAACCTCAGTAAAGTGGCAAGGACAATTATCTGAATTCTATGTAAACGAACAGGGGGTCCGGCAAGGTGGTGTGTTGAGTACTGATCTATTCAAAGTCTATGATAATGGTCTACTAGACAGAGTCCAACATTCTGGTAGAGGTGCTAAGATTGGAAAGATTGGGATTGAAGCGCCTGCCTGTGCCGACGATACAACATATCTCAGTAATGATGCTGAAAGTCTCCAATTTCTAATAAACATCAGCAAAGATTCTAGTGATATGGATGGTTATATCCTGCAGGAAATCAAGAGCGTTGTACTCAAAATGGACAGTATAAAAAATATCCAGAAGGAGAAACATGGAAAATTGGTGATAAAGACATGCCAGTCGTTGAACAAACCACACATATGGGAATACCCCGCTCCTCTTCGGACCAGGAAATGCATGCAGTCGAAACAAATATACAGAAAGCTCAGCGTACAATGTATAGCCTTATGGGTGCCGGTCTACATGGCGAAAATGGACTTGACCCTGAAACCGCCGTCTCCCTATTGCAAACATACGTGTTTCCGGTCTTATATTATGGAATGGAAATTATAACCCCAACTGGCAAAGCCCTGAATCGACTTGAAGTACAACAGAAAAAAATACTGAAGCAAGTTTTGTCCCTTTCAACAAACGTTGCAGATCCGGCAGTTTATATAATCTCGGGTCCACTTCCCGCGGAAGCCATGATACACAAGAGAATTCTCTCGCTGTTTGGAAATATAACTAGACTTACAGAAAATGCAATAGAATACAAGTTAGCCAAGAGACAATTAGAAATTAAAACTTTTAAAAGTCATTGTTGGTTCATTGTGTTGAAGAAAATACTTATACAATATGAGTTGCCTGACCCTGAATCGCTACTTGATAACGTGCTAGAGAAATACGCTTGGAAGAAACGTTTCCACACAGCTATCAATAACAGTGTCACCAAACCACGTGGTGTGTGACGTAAATTTTTGGTACCACCGGCAGCTAAATCATCAACAAATAGCATCGCCTCGGAACTTCAATCAATCGTAAGTATTTTATTTTCCAGCCGATTTCAACGACATATAGCCTATTCTAAGGGGAAAAGTGAGTTCTTTACAACGGTGTTAATGGATTTGTCACCAGATTAATACTTTAGGCCTGAAAACGAGGCAAATGTCTTGGCAATATTTGGGACTGGCTTGCCGTGGTTGCACGGTGTTTTTCACATTTTCTGGACATTTGCCTCGTTTTCAAGCCTAAAGTATTTATCTGGTGACAAATCCATTAACACCGTTGTAAAGAACTCACTTTTCCCCTTAGAATAGGCTATATGTCGTTGAAATCGGCTGGAAAATAAAATACTTACGATTGATTGAAGTTCCGAGGCGATGCTTCTTGTTGATAATTTAGCTGCCGGTGGTACCAAAAATTTACGTCACACACCACGTGGTTTGGTGACACTGAATAAATACTGGACTGAACAGATCGTGTCGCAGTCAAAGCTATACTCCTCACTGAAACACCTGTCTAAAACCTATGTTATTGGGAAATGTCACCCTGCAGTGAGACCTTATTTGCATAGTGATAGAGACATATACAGAATTCCAGTCAAGAATAAAGTTTTAACCGGGACATATATACTCCAAACAAACAGAGCTAAGTTCAATCAGAATGATGTGAATCCTATCTGCCAACTATGTCATAAATGTAAAGAAACTCCCCAACATTTTATTATTGACTGTGAAGCTTTGACAGAAGATAGAGATCCCATACTAATTGACTTTTTAACTGTATTGAGAAGTCTGCTAGATATATATCCTCAAGCTGCTGATTATTCGCTGCTCCAGTTACTGATTGACAGCAGTTGTCTGATTGATACTGATATACGTGTACAAAGTGACATTTTAACCCAAATAGACTCTCTACATTATCATAGTAGACGCCTGATCTATAAAAAACACGCAGCTGCAAATGGTACCCAGGCGTAAAAGAAAACGATAGTGCACAGCGACACACATGGTGGCAGAGCATTTATATTTCTCATATTTACTGAGATTAGATGGTAGACAGTTTGATGATGTTTTAACACTTGTGTACATAAACCTTTATACGAGGTGGTGGATTAACTGTATATATTCATTGTGTGGTGTGGATATTTTGAATTACTCGTGGCTTTTAACGTGTGCTCTGTAACATTTTTAAATATCAAAAGTTTTTACGAACTCTTACTCAAGAAGATTTTACTGGTATATCCCAGGTGTGCCTATAAAGGCAGAATTCATTAAACAGAACAGAACAGAACAGAACAGATGGCGGCCACGACAACAACGGTCTCGCTTCGCAAAAATAATGGCAAAATACTCGCTATCAATAGCTGCAACTACTATACTGTTGGTGTTTGCCATATTGTCATGTAGTGAGTAACAGTTTTTACAAGGTTTGAACGCCAACAAATATTTGTGCTGCCAAATATCGAGTGAAATAGATTTCACGTTTTCCCTTGCAGTTAAAGATAATCACATGAAGACAGCCCGCACATTCACCATATCTACATTAATTGCTGGTTACCGGTTTACAGGTGGTCAGTAATGGATAAACAGGTAACAAGTACCCCCCCCCCCCCAATACCTGGAAATGGGGGGGGGGGTTCTGGTTACCTGTATTTACATTACTGACCACCTGTAGACTGGGAACCAGCAATTAATGTAGATATGGTGAATATATTTTGTTTGATTACTGTTTGATTTGATTCTTTACGTCCCATCAACAATCTTTCAGTTGAACAGGGACGGGTCTACCTGGGTTGAACCAGTACTAAGCTAGGATAAATGTGTCTTGCTCAAGGATGACAACGCAACATACGGGAGCGCAGTGGCTCAGTAGTAGAGTGCTTGACTCGAGGCCGAAGGGCCGTGGGTTTGAGCCTCACCGGCGTCAATGCGTTGTGTCCTTGAGCAAGACACATTTATCCTAGCTTAATACTGGTTCAACCCAGGAAGACCCTTCCCTTTATAACTGAAAGATTGTTGATGGGACTTAAAGAATCAAACAAACAAAAACAACGCAACATACCTATCCCCACTCCCGAGCAGTTTCAGTTTTAAAAAGTGAGTGTTTAACATCCCACCAGCAGGCAGCAGAGCTCTAAGGTCATGGAGACACCGTCACAGCTCAGTCTCATCCGTGGATCGAACTCTAGGACCCCTGGATAAGTCACCAGTGTTACAGTTACATTACATGGTTTGTTTTGATTCTTTACGACACATTGAACAATTTTTCAGTCGCAAGACGGGGCTAGACTCGAGATGGAGGGGTTGTGGGTTTGGGCCTCACCAGGGGCACTGTCGCACTGCCTTGTGTCTACCACTGAGCTCGTAATTTTATCTGTCTGACAGGGTTTGTTCCCATTCATCTCCTCACAGACCCTCCCAGGGGTTGGTTAGGGGGGCTGTTTTCTTATTCCAATGAATGAAATTACTTATCCCCTATCCTGTACCCCAAACATAAAATTTACCTTGTTCCTCCATTTCCCAAACCCCTGGATGGGCCTCAAGAATGTTTAGCTGATTCCATAGCATAAAGTCAAATTTTGAGAAAAATAAATTTTGTTCCTAGACATGCGCGGATCCAGGAATTTACGTCAGGGGGGTCCAGGTCAGTCTGAAAAAAAAGCTCTGACGTTTGTTTTTAGTCCTCAGCTTATTTTACAGAAGTCAAATGGTCAATTTAAAAGAAATCTATCATTTTAAAAGGTTCTAGTGGGGGGCAAACATTTTCCAGGGGGGGGGGTCCAACTTTTTCCAGGGGGGCCCAATTGCTGATTCCCTATAGAAACCCATATATAATGTGATATTCCGGGGGGGGGTCCGGACCCCCTGTTCCCCCCTCTGGATCAGCACTTGCTAGACCCCTTCTGATGATGGAAATAGGCCCAGTTAAGCAAATATTTTGAGCATAAAATTCCTTATAAATCCATTAATTCTAACATTAAAGAACCATCATATTGAGACAGTTCCTTTGGAAATATTTTTAAAATTTTTAATTACTGAGACTCTTATCTGGAGGCCTACATGTTTATAGGTGTCACAATTTGGAAAATTTCACTTTTAATTTTCTGAAAATATGACATTCGGATATTACATTCAAATTTTCTTGAGAAATAGTATTATTTTTTCTCAACATTGAATGAAGTTTTAAATTATTGACAAATCTAGTTTTTTCTTCTTCCACTTTTTAAGTACATTTATGATTATTATGTCCCCGCCATGATAATGGGCGGGGCATTAAGTGTTACCCCTGTGCGTACTCACGTAAGTACATACGTCTGTCCGGACGACGTCCGCTCTCTAAATCGATTACTTTTGATCCGAATTTTATGAAATTAGGTCACATTGTTTAGTACCATAATGTCTTCTTCAAGTTCGATAATGGTCCATATCGCACCAGGCTCTCAGTAGTTATGGCCCTTTGTTAATGAAAATTCACCGTTTTAAACGATGTCCACTCTCTCTGTTTAGTACCATGATGTCTTTTTCAAGTATGATAATGGTCTATATGGCACCATGCTTTAAGGAGTTATTGCCCTTAGTTTATGAAAAATCATCGGTTGAAACGACGTCTACTCTCTGACATGAATAGTTTTGATTCTTGGTCACATTATTAAGTGCCATAGTGTGTTCAAGTTTTAGAAAGGCCCAATCGCATCATGCCTTCAGGAGTTACTGCCCTTTGTGAATGACAATTTCCTATTTATACAAATTTGGCAATAGCGGGGGCATCCCTGTCCCATTGACACATTTCTAGTTTTCTTTATGCTTTAGATACACTATTTACACAATGTGCTTTAAATCATTTGGCAAGGATTTGAAAATATTCACATTTTATTTTATATTATAGAAAATAATTTTGACACTTAATTCATTCAAATTTTCTCCAGCAAGAGAGAATAAATGGAAATTTAAAAATGGCATTTTTTTCTGTAATTAATGAAATTCAATGCATATTAAATGTTGAAAACAAATAAAAGCCATTTTTCATGATCGAAATCGTAAAACTTTCACATTTTGATTAATAAAACCTATGTTGAATTTTAGAATTAAGAGTTGAACTCATTGTAACAATTATCTTTTAATTAAGAGCACTCTAATGGAATAAAAGCCTTGCTTTCGTGAAATCTAGCCATTTCAACACAATTAGCTTCCATGGTGTAATAGAAAACATACTCACTCTTGGAGTGAGGGCTCCAGGTTCAAATCCTGGTGGAAGTACAAAGTTGGGCAGCTGGAAACTGATTTGGATGAATCAATTTTAGTAACAAAAATAGAAATCTAGCCAGTACAACAAAATTAGCTTCCGTGGTGTAATAGAAAACATACTCACTCTCGGAGTGAGGGTTTCAGGTTCAAATCCTGGTGGAAGTAAAAAAAAGTTGGCAGCTGGAAACTGATTTGGATGCTTCAATTATATTAACGAAATTTAATAGAAATCTAGCCAGTACAACAAAATAAGCTTCCATGGTGTAATAGAAAACATACTCACTCTTGGAGCGAGGGTTCCAGGTTCAAATCCTGGTGGAAGTAAAAAAAAGTTTGCAGCTGGAAACTGATTTGGATGCTTCAATTATATTAACAAAATTTAATAGAAATCTAGCCAGTTCAACAAAACTAGCTTCCATGGTGTAATTGAAAACATACTCACTCTTGGAGTGAGGGTTCCAGGTTCAAATCCTGGTGGAAGTAAAAGAGTTTGCAGCTGGAAACTGATTTGGATGCTTCAATTATGTTAACAAAATTTGATAGAAATCTAGCCAGTTCAACAAAATTAGCTTCCGTGGTGTAATAGAAAACATACACACTCTTGGAGTGAGTATTCAAGATTCAAATCTTGGTGGAAGTAAAATGTTTTAACAAAAATAAGAAAATAGTTACAATTTTACGCATAAAAAGTTCCTTAATCTGAACGTATGATAATGAAGGAAGAGAAAAGGAGAGGATTAGGATGAGTAATTCGCCCAGATGTGATATATGGCTAGTGCTTGATCTGGAAGGGATCAATGTTAGCCCTGTTTATTAGATTTTGAGTCTGACTTTCCATAGAAATTCAACCTAAAAATACTGAATTTTGATACTCAAAAGAACCGTCTTGATCTGATTTTTTTTGAGCACCCAAAACATATATTTTAACTTAATATGAACTTAGGCACTACCTAGATGCAGACATATTATTATTTCAGGAATTCACTATGGGATTTAAATTGTTAACAAATTGGCAAGATCACAAATTTAACATACAAGGGAGGACCTTTCTTTAAGGCAAACCGATTGAGAAGGGAGAAAGATACAAGCTGTGACAGTGTCTCATTTCAAATCTTGCAAACTTTTCTTAAAAAGCTCAGATTTTGACAAGTTGGCAGAACAGCCTCAGGTTATGATATGTAAGCACCTGGAGGTTTGTCTGGGTTCGAACCCCAGTGCTAGCAGTCTGATCTGAAATTTTATCAACAATCTGATTATTCACAGTACAAAACATGCAGTATGTAAATATCTATCAGTATTTAAGCTAATCGACCGCCAGCCTTTTGGAAAAGCTAATACTTGTCACTTTAAAAGGCATTGTATTGCGAATCCGCCAAAATTAAACTACGCCGATTTATCAGTCTTTTAAAATCGCCAAATGTTGATGCCGCGGGTAAACTGAACGTCGTGTACTGTTTGCTTATGGAATATTCTTTTGAAATTTCAATGAAATCAACTACCCTTCATTTCGAAATGTATTTGTTCAATTGATAAGGGTGGAAATTTTCATTTGACATACATGGGTAAAATATAATAGTTATGTGTAGCGCATTGTCCTTTTACCTTCTTTGTACATTACATAAACTGCAGTTCTTGTAAGTCAAGCATTTACAATATGCCATAATTGTGATAAAAATACTCCATTAGATCTCTCGTTCGTTCGAGTAAGAGTATAAATAAGGCAGGTATTCGCATTTCTACCTTTTATTTGACAAAAAAGCAAGTAAAAGGAAAATGTGTTTATCACAGGTGTCAGAAGTAACCTTTAATTCTTAAGTATGTATATACGATGATCGTTCTACATACTTCAAGACGTTTGGATGCTCTAGTCCCGTTATCTTTATAGGTCAATGCCATTTGGAGAGAAGTTCCAATTCAGTGCCCCTATACTAAATGATGAAAACACGAAACAAAAACAATGAGATAAGCAGAGTGCTGAAATATAGGATGTTTGTAAAGTAGTAAAACATGAAATCTGATATTTTTTAATCATTGTTTGTTGATGCTCCCAATAATATAGGGTGTTGGGGTTTTATGTTTGGCCGTTTTTTTGTGTGGCGTGTATCCTTTCTAGATTATCAATCAGCTCGTGAGATTTCTAACAATGTGGTATTTGCGACCAGCAAAGCCTCAGATCAGCCTGAGCATACGCTCAGTCTGATCAGAGCCTTTGCTAGTCGCTTGAATAATATATGATTATTAAGCAACTGACCCGGTTGCTTTACTTTAATTGTGCTGTGGCTGTCTGTGTTCTGTTTCTCTTCCACACGGTGGTCTGTGGGTTGGTCTGTGGACTGTGATTGTGGTATTTACTCGCCATACGTACTTGCTGCTTGAGAGTGATTTATTGACTAACGACTATCCCACGCTAACAAAATATTTTGCTGTAGATCCTCTAATAGATCCTCTAGAATCCCTCTCATGCTATATACAGTAACTGTACTGGATGAAACTACAGTCACGATTTCAAACTGATTCAATGATTCCCCTTATTTGATACTGGAAAGCATAGCATGTGTGGATCCAGAGGGGCGGACGGGGACCAGGAGCCCCCCCCCCCCCTGAAAAATCACAAAAATAAAGGGTTTCTTATCAATACTGGTCCGGATTCCCTGAAAATTTTGGCCATCATCGGCCCGCCAGCGAAACGCCATTTAATATATATGGCGTTTCGCTGGCGGGTCCATGATGGCCAGATTTTAGTGGTATTTGGATCCAACCATTAACTTAACAAAACAAAAAGAAAAAGTTCTCAAAGTTGGACCCCCTCTGAAAAGACTTTCTGGATCCGCGAACGCACATAGGTTTTGGGTAATAAAAAGGAGCGCCCATCGATATGTTGTGCAATCGCAGGAAATCAACAAAATGTGAAACCCGTGCATTTTTCACACCTTTCACATTTTCTTTATTACCTGCAACTGTAACAAAATGTAACTACGTTTTTTTAATTAATGCTTTATTATATTTGTAAATTTTGTTGGCTTATTCGGCATCGATATACTTTGACGTATTTTATTTCACCCTTTGTATTCTGAAAACCCCTAAAGGGGTATTTTGGCAGACAGTGAAGACCTAAATGAGATGCCGCATAACGCGACATTCATCAGGGTCTACACTGTTTTCTAAGACTCAAAACGATCTCGAGAATTTTACCTAGAAATTAACAACCTGTGACCCCTCAATATATACAATGAACCATCCCAAGTTTGTTGTATCATATCAGGCGGAAAAACCCATCAGAATATAAAGGGTTAATATTATACTGGTTTCTTGTAGAAGGCAAAATACATGTACCGCTTAAGGCGTGGAAGTTGTTCCACTTTCTTTTTTATATTATCCTCATGAAGAGACCCAATAAAACCGTATCTACTAATTTCAGAGTATGTAGGGCATCTCTATTTCTGAAGGATCAGTTTGCCAGCTTATTACATGTAGGTGTAATGCATTTGTATTGCGTAAATGTTAAGAAACGCAGTCTGCGTATATAAGAGATACCAGGTTAGCTGGCTTTCTAAAGCAGAACAAAGTATATGATGAATTATAAATATTTGTACCGGACACGAACAAAGTCGACCTGGGTCTGTGCACAGAGCTACACGAGCGAGAAAACCTGAAAAAAGTCTGATCAGCGCTTTTGCTATTCGCTATCAGAAGAGTATACATGTAGAGTCAAGATTGCTTTATGCAAAAACTAGTTCATGCGCGGATTCAGAGGGGGTCCTGCCCCCCCCCCCCCCCCCTGAAAAACCACAAATATATAGGGTTCTTTAGCAATACTGGTTCGGATCCCATTAAAAATCACTTGCAGGTAGATACCAAGCCAGCATTCAATATAGGGCCATCATCCGCACGCCAGCGAAACATCTTTTAAATGGGGTGGTATTCAGATCCTCCCTCCCCTTCATCAACAACAACATAAAAAACGTTGTCAAAGTTGGACCCCCTCTGACAAAAAATTCTGGATCCGCGTATGCAGTCTCCGTAGCGGAATAGAATGGTTTGAGGTTTGCGTGGTCGGAGAAGATTAATTCCAGTTTTCGTTCTAATCCTTTAACTTGTAAATGTTCATTTGTCCAATATGCAATGTGTTTTAACCAAACAAAACCCAGAAGATAGGTTTTCTCACAACAAGGCACATCTATGCCTAATGGGAACACATTAACAACAATTGAAAGATTTTGAAATATGTTGAGAATATTACGAAATACTTTTATTAGGACAAGGCTTGGTAGAAAGTGATATTTTGTAACAATTCTGTAAGTGTGACATATCTCAATTACTGCTTTGTCATAGTCACAGAAAGAACAAGAATTGCTCTAAATTTCTCTTCGTTTCATTAAGGGCCTCAACGCAAAAAAAAATCAAATGTCTTCGGGGGTTTGCCAACAACAAAGGCGCAGACCACTCTGCGCATCCGCGCAGTCTAATCAGCGCCTTTATTATTCCCTATCGGAAATTATCATATCTAGACTTGCTTGAAGCGAAAGTCCATTTTCTAGCTTGTCTCTGTAGCCGAGGAGATTGGTTTGAGCTTCGTCTTGTCGAAAACCCCGAGGATACGTCTTGTCGCGACGAAACCCATTTACCTGTATATTTGAGCCAGTGCATGAGATTTCCAACAATGTAGTATGTGCGACCAGCAAAGCCTCAGATCAGCCTGCGCATACGCGCAGTCTGATCAGAGCCTTTGCTTGTCGCTCGAATATCCTATGAGTGTTAAGCTACTGACTGAACGCCATTTGGGGTTTCTAAGCCTAAAAGGAGGCTGCTTAGGTTCGTCTGAGTCTACACTTGTCAAAATGCCACATTACTGGAAATCACGTGTCATGGCTTGTATGTCACATGCTCCATTGTACTCCCATCACATCTTTTGTAGGAGCCGCCGTGGTGTAGCTGCTGAACCACTTGCATTGTACCCAGGTGTCCCAAGTTCGATCCTTCAGTCTGTCGGATGAAACTCAATGCCGGGACGCTGTCTCCATTTGACATTAACTGTTGGTGGGCCCTACTTTTGTGCAAAGTATATGATGATTGTACGAGGAGTATTCAATATGTAATGGAAGCATGCCAATAAATCCAAAAGTGTTATATTTACTCGCATTATAATTACTTTCATACAAAATCTGCTTCTCTTGGCACTAGGCAAATGCAAAATTGCAGTTGTCCAGTTTTTCGAACTTTCAAGATATGGTACTGAATTACACTGTGATATGAAATGAAAATGTGCTTTCAAAACTAGATAACTCTACGGAGCTTTACCCTTCAAGAGCCTTCCTGACGGGTCTGGGACAAGTGTGCCCCTTGAACTGTCTGGAAGACTCCCGACATCGTTTCGACCAAAAATGTCGATTATTTCGCATTTAGAATCAACACGATTTTTGCTGGACAAAGCTGATGCTTATACATTGGATATTTCGCATCAGTTTTGGCATTTAATTTTGATTGCTTTTCTGAGTTAGTCCCTGGGATTTGCCAAGTTTATTCACAATAAAATGAATATTTATCAATGTATTACTTGTCATTTAATAATTGCTGATTAACGAAAGCAAACAATTTTGATTTTGTTTTATATTCTACGCTTATTTTTGGTAGAAATCCTCCTTGCTGCCATATTCTCTGGCGTTCAGTTCACATAGTCGTTTTTTGTGAACGATTTCATTGCACAAATGCATACGAAAAACGCTTGTAACAATTATTCTTGATGCTGTTGTTCGTTTGCAAGCAATTACAGCCGTTTTCGAAAATTATATATTAATTTGTTCTCGTTTCATAAAGTACATTTAAATACATTGTACTCCATTTGAATTATGAAAATCACTTAAAAGAATGCCATCTCTGGCTTACACTGAAAGTAATCAGAGAAACACCGCTTTTCATCGATCACGGTTTGCATCCGTATGCATTTTGGACATTGTTACACGTATTGACATGTAATTATTCTGGTTGACCTCTTTCAGACTATAACTCTATAAGAAACAAACATGGCTTCGATGAGATACACCTAGATGTTGGTTGCTAATTTAACTGGTCTGCCGCCTATGCACTAAGCGTATTCAAACTTCGATACAATAAAAACTAAGTATAATCAGGAAATATAACAATCACAAACTGCGAACCAACTCACGGCACCGCGAAGAAGAGATACAAAACACTAAGAGTCAATCGACAATAGGAAGACAATTTAAGCAAAGCAACCCTCTCGCTATTCCTCATCAAGATGATTGCAAAATGAGTAAGGACAATAAGTAATCCATAGCAAAACATAGACCAAGCATGGAACCCCCACACACAATGTGAGGTACATAAAAAAAATAAATCAACAATAGAACCACCGCCTATTGATTAGAGTGTTTCTCCATGATGATACATTGCATTATTTAGAAGGCTTCCATGCGAGCTGAACACTTCTTGTACTTCAACAACAGCAGAATCTAGGACGAAGATTTGGTACCAGTAAAATGCATTTAAGCCCCCGATGGCTTAGGCTGCTGTCCGTTCTAAGGCGGTGGTTCTGTTGTTGTTGACTTTTTGTTTATTGTTACTCCCATTGCGGGAGTCTGTAATTGTTCTATGTTTTGTTGTATGTTACTTTATGTCCATTCTAGTATTGCAATCATCTTGATGGGAAAGAGAGAGCTTGTTGCTTTGCTTTATTTGTCTCCCTGGTGTCTCGGGATGGTTGGATGGCTCTTCCTCGCGGTGTCTTGGGGTTATCTGCAGTTTGTGATTGTGGTATTTCCTGATCATACTCACTTACTATTTTTGAACGAACGGCAGCCTAAGCCACCGGGGAGTTTAAATGCACTTTACTGGCGCCAAATCTTCGCCCTAGATTCTAACGTTGTTATAACACAAAAATTATTTAGCTCGCATGGAGGCTTCCTAACTAATGCAATGCATCTTCACAGAGAAACAATCTACTCAAATAAACACACTATGATAAAACAAAGAAACTGGTCCATGGTCCACAGATAGTCAGAGCTAAAAACCCAAAGTTGAACCACGGGCATCGTACGATTAATTTGTCTACGATTTTCGGTACGGTTTTCAGGCATCGTAGGTGGCTCTTTGCTACGCCGTTTGTGTTTACAATCTTTACGACCATCCTGCGATTTCTTTCGGACACAGAATGGGACTGTCCTTACAGAGACCTTGCGGAGATCGTACGAAAACCGCACAGTCATCGTGCTGTCATCGTGTAATTTTCACGACCTCCGCATAAAAATAGCACGATGTCCGTACGATGTCTTTGCGGAGTCCCTACGATTATCTTGAGAGTCCAAGATCATCTTTTTGGCCCAAATGACTATCTAAAATCTTGCGTTGACCACACGATCAGAGTGCGCTGCCCGTATAGGAATCGTGCGATACATGTACAACAAACATGCGATGTGTCTACGGGCTATTGGCTTACGTTTTTTCGAAATTTGTCATAGTGCGAAGTTATACAAGATCGTAGAGGCTACAATGGCCGTGAATCCGTACGATGATCGCAGGGTCTCATTGCGGTGGTGATTTGGACATCGTACGGTCATCGTAAACTCATCAGAAAGCAAATGTAACCGAGGCATTAATTTTCTTTAATATTGCTAAATTTGGGCGTTCCAACAATTCTTTTAATTTATAAACTAAAGCACCATATTATAGCAATCCCAATATCCCTTGTTGCAGTAGAGGTTTTAAACCAGTATTGTATTTAACAATCAACTCTGTTTGGGTGTTAATAGTGTATTAAAAGTGGGTGGGGCACTTCTATATCAGTCCTACCTGAGACAATATGTTAGCAATTTCTGATAGTCCTATATAAAGCTGGTGAAAAGTTGTGCAATACAATGCATGGATGGTAATTAAATATTGCAATGATATGAGACTCTTACATGTAGGTATGTTATTGAAAAAACACTAAAATAACTTTATTTGCAGTTTTAAGATTTTGATATATTTTTATCAACCAACTTTGCGGAAAACATGAAAGTTACTCTATAAAGTAATATAATTTTAAGAAAAAACATGTGAATGTCGAAAGAGAATTATGGGGATTATTTTGTATATGGTCTGACGAAATAGTTATGTGCCCCTGAATGCAGAAATATGCATACGAAATATGAAAACATTCCAAAATTCTATTGTGGCTTTTTTCATTAAACAAGATGGAAAAAAGCTTACATAACTTAAACTGTAATGTATTATAGTGCAAAACTTGTGTTTTGTTTCAACAGCAGGGATACAGTTATTGTCATTTATGACTAAAAGGATCCCGGTATGCCTTAACATTGTTCTTACTTTCTGTTATTCATGTCACTTACATGTATAACCATGATAACAGATGAATCGTATAGGGATTTATACACTTCAGTTGCAGCATCTGTAAGATAATCCACTATATGTCATGTGTCTTAGTTTATTTTGATACTGTTCAATACCATTCAAGACCCAAATACCACAAGACAGATGCAATACATGTATGAGCATAACAACCAACCACTCTCTCCATACTGTGCATGTCCTTCTTAGAAACTTTAGTTCGATTAGAAGAGGGCCAGCGTATACATATTTATACAGTTGATGTACAATAAAAACGACCGTCCTGCAAAGTGGTATGATTTTGTCAGATGTTAGATGTCTTCTCTGACTTATACAACCCATTTCCCCACTAGACCCAAGACACCATTTACATATGTTGTATATGTGCATAGCGACATTTAATTGTCCAAAGGCATCTTGGGTCTAGAGGGGACATCTAAAAAAACTAAACGAAAGACGCCAGTTTCATCCTTCCACTGACAAAAGTCACCTTTTTAAGCATATTTCGTACGCATGCGCAGAAAGAATACCGTAAAGTTTTGGAAATGAAAAGCACTTCTATCCTTAATATTTTAGCACTTTTACTTTTTGAAAACTAGCAATGCATTTACTCAAAGTTAGGTCTAAACGTCCCATAGTATAAGGACGTAAAATGTGAGGTGGGAGTAGAAAGTGCAAGTTTTCACGGATTTCTAAATGATGAATCACTTTGAAACGTATTCTGATACTTACTACGCATACATGTATTTAACTGCCAAACCACGCTATTTTTTAAAAAAAAGCAACATAAGGACAATTTGAAAATTTAGTATTTGTAATCATGTCAAGTAGGGAAAATAAACGCCTTATCGCTAGAGCTCCTTGTATCACTGATGATATTACAATGTGCAAAAGGGACATTTTAGGGCAGAATCAGTTTATATTTGCCTATTTTTATCATTTCTATTATTTTCTGAAATTTTCATCAATATTGATGAATATGCAAATTAGATAATTAATCTGCATATCAGATCATCTCAGCGGATGAGAGTATAATTTACCAGCAAGTTTAATAGTTTAGGGTGAGTTGCTGATGAGATACGAGTCATTTTGTAGGTACAGGTCCACTATCTTTAAAATCGCATTAACTCCCTCCACTAGCTGAAACTTACAGAATGTGTTTATATTGCCATATTTTCCTGCAAACAATAGTGCTATCATTGCGATGCATGTTTTAAAGTTCTCCTTCCTGACATATTTGGGCCAGAAAATATGCACGCACTAAGATGAAAAAAAATAACGAAGGCGGAAGCAATATTATTTGCCACAGTTGTCCCCCTGATTAGAATCTTGATCACATTTTTTAATTCTAATTGCATAAATTGATATCAATGAAGACCCCAATCATGAAAAGATGATTTTGGATTGATTTGTATCAGTTTGTAATCCTTAACAAGTTACTCTACAGAGTTTTATTGATTTTCTTCGATTTTGCGGCCATCCTGAAAATATGCAAATAAGGCCATTTTCCAGCTTGCCAACATAGTTTTGTGGATTCAGCAATCTAAAATACCCTTAATAGGTATCTCAAAACCTTTCCTTCACAAAATGCCTGTATCTTCTTAAAACAGCGACTTTTTTTAATTTTTTTTTCTTGACTACTTTGCAAAACAAATAAGCTGCGAAATGTGTACCGGAGCGAGGAACATCTCCATTAAAGTGGGAAGTTAAATACATGTATTTCAAAAATTAAAATCATCCAGTTTATTTTAAATTTTAGACGAAACTATGTCATTTGTTATGGACAAATCCAAGTAAAAAGGGGACTTCAGTATCAAAAGAATTTGCCTTATTCGATTGAAGTTCAGAGTTAGATGCTTCAACATTATTGTCAGAAAGAGACAACATTGAGTCTTTCTCATGACAAACCAAAAACAAAAATAGTAAGTGAGTATGATCAGAAAATACAACAATCACAAAGTGCAGAGAAACACGTGACATCGTGAGGAAGAACGAACAACGAATCAACAACAACAGAACCACCGCCTTAGAACGGACAGCATGCAAAGCCACTGGGGGCTTAAATGCATTTTTCTGGTACCAAATCTCAGCCCTAGATTCTGCTGTTGTTGAATCATAAAAATGTTCAGCTCACATGGAGGATTCCTAACTATTGCAATGTATCATCATAGAGAAACAATATATAATCAAATTAACGCACTATGATTAAACAGTGAAAAGGACTCATGACGCACTACTCACAGATAGAAAGAGCTATAGAAAGCCTCAAGGTGGGCCCAGCTACAGCCAAGGGCACCTACCCACCGACTAAAGCTTTACGTCAGAAACGTCATTGAGTCTGCGGCCTGACCCACCGCCGTGCAATTAAAGAGGAAACAATAGCTATAAATTGCGATTGGGTTTACAACCAGGCATGCAGACTGTCGCATGATATACAAGTTATACACAACTTTTTAATAACGTTGGATAAACTTTTTGAATTGATTACTAAATTTAGGTTTTTCAACAATTCTTTTGAATTTATAAACTAAATCATCATAAACTAGGTTCTAATATGCCCTGTTGTAGAAGACTTTTGAACAAAGGTTGTATTTTAGAATTAATTCTGAGTGTCTGTGGTAGAATTTAGAAATGGCTTTTCGAATTTTATGATATCTATAACCTTGTTTTAACAACTTAGCAGTCAAAAATAGGTTCCTGTTGTTGAAGTCATCAACATCTGAACACACTCTCGCAAAACGAATAAGTTGCGAAATATATACACCATGGGATTTGATATCTGCTTGATACGATTTAGGGATATGTAGTATAGAGAGAACATATAGAGAAATCATGTGTAGACAAACTAGGGAACCAAACAATACCCTGAGAAAGTTTACTCCTCCTGTCTTTCGACCATTTACAAATTCGGGTCAATACAGCTTTCAGATACTGTTATATCAGATCGACGTTCCGACAACGTCTTTGAAAAGTCCGAAATATCTATTGGTCCTTTTTAGCAGAACTGATCATCTCAGTACCATAAGACAGATAGATAGATCAGTCAAAATCAAGCGATGTACATGTACTAAATTTCAAAGTTTTAATTATGGTAACAATTATGAAAGTGGCCGAAACTCGGATTATCTCTTTCATGAGTACAAGTGCCCTTATTGTGAGCGACAGCCGACCTGATCCCGTAGCTTAGTAGTTAGCATTTTATACTATGTAACCAGAGGACCAGGTCGATTTACGGTTGGGGACCTAATTTTCAATGTGTTTTTCTTCCTTTTGAGCAATTTAATGTTGAATTACTTCATACTAGTAAAATGGAATCATCAAAATGACAGAAATGGTAACGACGGAACTTTTATATAAAATCCTACGTGAAATCTCTTGTGGTTGGGTTTAAGTTTGGCCCTGCTTAAAGATGATTAGTGGGTTACCAATGATGTTTTTTTCTAAAAAAAAATGTAGTACGCAGTCATATAAAATAAATAAATAAATATATTTTGAAATTTTCAATATTAGATTTTGGCTCCACTTGAGGTTTTCTTCAGTTCTGACTATCTGTGAGTCGTGATCCATGCTCTTTGTTTCATCATAGTGTGTTAATTTTATTTGATTGTTTCTCTGTGATGATACATTGTATTAAATGGGAAAAAAGGTAAGTGAGTATGATCCGGAAATACCACAATCACACACTGCAGACCAACCAATGTACCAGGAAGACAATTAAAGCAGCTCTCTCGTCTCCATCAAGATGATTGAAAAACTAAAAAGGTTTTTGCAACAACAGAATCAAGGGCAAAAATTGGTACCAGTAAAATGTATTTCACCCTTAGTGGCTTAAATAATAAGCTGATGTGGGGGTTTAGTTGTTGTGTATTCATCGTTTATTGTTGCTCCCATTTTTGTAGGGTTTCTGGGTTTAATCTATTTTTGTTACGCAGTATTCTATGTTTTGTTACGCAGTACTGAGTGTCCTTTCTAGTTTGCCATAATCTTGGTGGGGAAGAGAGAGAGAGTTGCTTTACTCTAATGGTCTTCTGATGTCTTGTGACTGTGAAAGGGGGGCCTCCGTTGAAAATTGCAAGTGGCTATAGGATCCCTTAGAAATACTGGTTCGGACCCCCTCGGGTTCAATTGCTTCTCCAGGGATGTCCGTGCGGCCCTCTGTGAAATACGTTGATGACTATTTAAACGTTGTCAGGATCTCCATCCCCCATCCGCGCATGCATTCGGGAAAGTCCGCTACAATTTGACCACCATCCCCCACCCTCACATGCATTCGGGAAAGTCCGCTACATTGATTCAAGAATCGAATCATGGCTCGGGTGCATGTAAGGAGAAGTACGCGTACATGTAGTACTATATCTACCAAAAAGCCGGAACTAGAGTATGGAAAATTAGTTCTGTAGCATGTGGGTTCAGCTCTATTAAAATCGATTATTCTGATTATCCGAAAAGTTTAATCAGCAGAATAAATGAATTTATGTATTTTCAATAAAAATAGTAAGCGAGTATGATCAGGAAATACCACAATCACAAACCGCAGACAACCCTGTAGCATCGCGATGAAGAGCCGCTCAACCATCACGAGACACCAGGAAGACAAATTAAGTAAAGCAACCAGCTCTCTCTTCCCCATCAAGATGATTGCAATACTAGAACGGACACAAAGCAACGTACAACAAAACATATAACAAATACAGACTCCCACAATGAGAGTAACAATGAACAAAAAGTCAACAACAACAGAACCACCGCCTTAGAACGGACAGCAGCCAAAGCTACCGGGGGGGGGGGGGGCTTAAATCTTCGCCCTAGATTCTGCTGTTGTTGAAGTACAAGAAATGTTCAGCTCGCATGGAGGCCATCTAAATAATTCAATGTATCATCATGGAGAAACACTCTAATCAAATTAACACACCATGATGAAACAAAAAAAAGGGCTCATGACTTACAGATAGTCAGAGCTAAAGAAACCCTAAAGTTGAGCCACGGTGGGTCCAGCTACAGATAAGCATCAGGCACCAACCCACCGATTAAAGCTTTACGTCAGAGCCATCATAGAGTCTGAGGCCTGCTTTAGCGATATTTTATTGAGAAAACATATACTTCATTTATTCCCATTTGTTTTGCTTCAATCACATTTGCTATTGTGTTAATATGGTTTTGTGACGTCAGCGTCACATTATATAACGTCAGCGACATGTTATCACCCGCGTTATCAAAGTAGATCCTCGATGTGCATCCGTAGTCTGGTTCCATAGAATTTCGCGGAACTTGCCGAGGCAGTTCCGATTGCACCCGCGCATGTAGACCCTTTTTATATCTGAAATCTTCCTGTAATTCCAGAGAGCACTATGTGATGGGGGCTCAGATGACTTGGGTTAGAGTACATGTAATACCTGTAGCGGTACGCTTACTGGATACAGACAAGCCCATCATGAATGCGTCCGAACACTGCTGTTGGATGACGCTGCTGATAAGTGAAATACATATTTGGCAGGGAAAAACGTCAATGTCTTCTAAATTATTCCACCAGACCTTTATACAGAATGCGTCAATCCAAAAAGGTACGGATTGAAATACTGTATACCCAGCACTTTGCTTCCGTTTTGTATTCTGATTCACCGTGCATGCTTGTCAAAGTGATGCGTGATAGTAAACGGAAGATACGAATCTATCCATACTGTAGACATGAGCAGTGAGAACAGTGTTATCTGTGTTCATACAGACGATATCCCTTTTCTTTGGTTTTGTCAAAGGATGTCATTCCTCTTTTGTTTACAATGATGTATCAACAATTACTAATCCTGACCTTATCAGAGGTCTCACAGAAATATAATTTGACAGTCCACAAAAGATTCCATCAGTTGTTGCTCAAGGATCAAAAGAGAATCTCTTTGTATATAGTTAAAGTAAAATGTATACTCATATTATTTCGACATACATTATTGTCTGTGCTACTGCAGGTAATGTATATTTGGGCATCTTTTATCCCGCATATAGTAGTAAATCTAAATGATTTTAAATATTATATAAGGTGCTATTACGCCATGTATTAAAAGCGATAAAGCACTATAGTGGTTTACAGATTTTGGTAACATTATGCATTGACGGCCGAAATAGCGTCGCGTATACTCGTATATGGCAAATTGTTTGGCGTTTTACAAACAAACGCGATTTCAAAATAGAATATAACATTCGCGCTTCTTTATTATTGAATTTATTAAAATCGTTGCGAAAAAGCGATAAAATACTCAGCAAGCCTCGCGTCGTATATCCTCTATCTTAAACACTGGATTTGCTGAGCTGAAAATTGGTAGAAAAAAACGAATCATGTACAAATTATCGACTAGAGGCTTACGTGCATTTAGGGGCTAAGGCTGCCACTGTAGCAAATTTCGGCTAGTTACTGCTAATTGGATTATTCCATGTTTACAAGCCTGGTATTTATTAACGTTCTTAACGTTTTTATAGTAACTAAAAAAGGCTGTCAATATAGGCTTAAACAAGAAAAATGCTATTTGGACCAAATTTGAGCTTTGGGAACCCGATTGATTAAGAATTAGCTATATCAGCACAGCTAAATTCCAGACAACAATATGTTGTGTTCCCTGATAATTCTTATGTTGAATTTACTATTTGGTTTGTTTGTACTCTATGTTAATTTCTCTTTTACACTTGGGCTATTGTTCTAATTAAGCTTAGAGGCTGAGCAGCGGAGGCCTAGGCTGATCTGCGTCTCCTTGTGACACACATCCAGGCTCATTTTTACCATACAGTAAAACCTGCCTTAAGCGGCCAAAAACAAAACAAGATCTTCATGACAAATGGTAGCTTAATGAAGGTCGAAAGTATTGCAGAATGCCCCCTTTGAGCATTCTGTAAGTCAAAAGTATTGCAGAATGCTCCCCTTGGAACATTCTGCAATACTTTTGACCTGCATTTAGCGATAATTGGTCTTGAAAATTCAATATTGGTCTTTTTTAGAGTGGCCGTTTTACACAGGTTTTACTGTATATGTTTCAGCTTTTGCCTTTAGATGTGGACCCGTAACGTACTTTACGAATGACAGAGGTACAATCAAATCTCATGTTGGGTATGATGCTGGCCACAACTATGGGAGAAATCTTGACTGTATGTGGACAATTGAAGGACCCCCTGGCAGATATGTTAACCTCATCGCAGAAGACTTCACATTGGAGGCAAATTCTTTGTAAGCATTTAAGCCGAATGGAATTTCCCACTATTATTAAATGGACCGGTCCATTTCTGTTAAAGGGCTGTTGGGTAGTAAGTTTCAATTTCATTCAAATCTAAAAAGTACATTATGTGCGCAAACAGTGAAGAACCTAATCAGACGCCACGTTCTGTGCGTCCGATCTGTTTCTGCACCGTTTGCCAATGTATCATAAAAAGGACGCTAGGCTTAAATGGTAAATGGGTTAACCCATTTTAGACCAATAAAAATTGACGGACCAAAATGAATTTATTTCTTATATTTACATTATTTTTTTTATATTATCAGTCAAGTATCAGTTCTCAATGTTCACCCAATTTGATTGGTTTTACGGATATTTTGAATTAAATCAGACATAACGTATAACCAAAACGCCATATTTCCGCGCTTAGCATCATGGCGATATGAGCTGTGACATGTGATTTCCAACAATGAGGCATTTTGACAAGTGTGTGCTAAGACGAGCCTGTGTAGCCCCCTTTTAAGCTTAGACACTCCATATGATGTTTAGTCAGTAGCTTAAGAGTCATAGAATGTTCAAGCGACAAGCAAAATCTTTGATTAGACTGCGCGTAAGCGCAGGCTGATCTAAGACTTTGCTGGTCGCACATACTACATTGTTGGAAATCTCATGTGGCGGCTCATATGTGTTCAACGTCACGCCAACGTCAGTAAACAAACATTGTTATTGGATGGCGTTGACTTTGGTCCGCCCAAAATGGCGCGTATGTTGCATGGCTTAAATCAATCCGTTCATGAAGTAACATGTATGAATGGCATCTCAAATGTAAAGTTATATTTAACGACTCGCAGAAGAAATATTAATATTTCAATGTGAACACGTATAAATGCAAATCAAATGGTCACAAAAGATGTGGACGTTGCATTTTTAACATTACCCCCACACTGTGTTACCAAATTTAGGCAACAAAATTCGTTGCACTGTAGTTACCCCTTTAAGGATAAATAAACTCGATGTCTACATACCAGAATTATGTGCAAGTATAACCAAATAGCTAGAAATAAAAAATTATTTCACAACCTTCATGATGTGATGAAGTCAGAGAGCGAAAAAAAATCCAAGGCGGTTGAAAAATAAGATTTCATTTTTTTTTACATTTACTATATACAGTACCGCCTACCATCTTTTTCAATATTTTAGCACTCCTGATGCACTCAAATAGCACTCCTGATGCATTCCCATGGCACTCAGGATACACTCTCCATCACTCCATTGAAACTACCTACATGTACACTTCATATTTCACGTGGGTGCATCTCTTCATCGGCAAATGAAGATAGTTGCTCGATAAGCATTCATCACTATATAGGGAAGACATTTGCATGTGTTAATGTGCGTACAGGAATTCAGTGAACAACGCTTTTTTGCGTTTATTTCGTTATGTGCGGACTGATCGCACAATGACCATCAAAATTTAATGCATCTATACACCACCTAATTGGTGATATTTTTTTCGTTACAAAATGTATTGTCAAATGGGCTGTGATATGATGGAATTTGTTCTCATTTGAGCATCTGCATTTTTTTAATTTACCCTAAATGCACCTTTGTACGGACCACTGCCTTTAGTTTACTATCGATGAATAATTATACAGTTTTATAAGACGAAGTAATGTGTCTTATCATATCAAAATAGTTGCATCAAATGCGATTTATGGAAATAGTTTGGACTCACAGAATTTTGGCATACGAGAAAATATTGAGGCCTTAATCCCAGTGAGTACCCGTCCACTTGTTCCTATAAAATGAATCTCTGTGTTCCCCTGTTCCTCAATTTCAAATCTTGATCTTCTGTGTTCCCTTCTTATCTGATCATCAGATTTTAAACATTTTCTAACTTGTTTTATTAAATAAATTGAACTTTCTATTTGTTTATTCCAAATACTGATTCGTTAACACTAGACAATGCAAAATATGCATGCCAAAACGTAATTCTGGGCAATTGTAAATGATAAGAGAAAATAATCACAGGGCTCACCCGTTAGGTGTGATTCAAGTAAAAAGGACTCATCCAATAAAAAATAATGCTGAGGTCGGAAGGAGAAACTAGTGATGGGGTGACAACGTGCTTGGAAATAGGTTGAACAATATATCAGCGGATGTCACATTTGAGCCGTGACATGTGATTTCCAACAATGTGGCATTTTGACATGTGTAGACTCGGACGAGCCTCTGCAGCCTCCTTTTAAGCTTAGAAACTCCAAATGGTGTTCAGTCAGTAGCTTAACAATCATAGAATACTTAAGCGACTATCAAAGGCTCTGATCAGACTGCGCGTATGCGCAGGCTGATCGGAGGCTTTGCTGGTCGCACATACCTTATTATTTGAAATCTCATGCACTGGCTCATTTTGTGTTTGGGGTCAATATAGTTTTGGGGGTGGCTGCGAACTAAATTTTCATGCGAAGTGCATTATAGGCTATAAATAATGCACCAGTCATTTGTTACCACTGTTTCACCCCAGTCCCTAAGCAGGACTGGGATATCCATGGCCTGGTAAATGTGTTTTGTTTTTACTTTTACATTTCCTGCACAATGCGGAGGAAATGTAGGGGTTTGGTAAACCTAGACAAACATGACAGTGCAGTATAATAACAGACTGCGGGGGAGAACTGTCATGGTTTTGCCAGCTAGCTGTCCCCACAGTGTGGTGGTTACTATGGGGAACTGCAGACACAAAGTCACTGTCCTCGACATTCCTCTGGACTGGTGCGTGGTCACAAATGGCTAGTGCATAACGGCGAAAAAAATATGCGCACCAGCCATTTGTAACCACGCCCCAGACGAGCAAATGCGCTGTTAGTACAGGATCATACCAGGGACCCGCAGCCAGGAAATCAAAGTCCCCGCCGTTCCCTGGCTCTGTGGGCCGTAGTTACGAATGAGATGCAGAGCGCAATCAAATAATGTGACTCTCGTTAATATATCTGATGAACAGGCTGTTTATTATGTTATATTATTTTTTGTTCATTATTTTTTTTAATATTATTATCTGTTGCACTTGTAATATGTGTCCTAGAGCTGTCGAGCAAGCAACACAGGCCACGACACGAGAAAACCTGTCTTCTGGGTTTCCAACAAAGCGAGTTTTAAACCAGTCTGTTCGGCTAAACAGGCTAGCTAGAAATTGAAATTTCTCTCGTAGCAAGTGTAGATATGATTCATCTGAAAAAGCAGACAACAAAGTTGCTGATGAGAATGCCCGGATGCGCAGGCTGGTCTGCGCCTTTATTGTTACAAGTCACCGAAAACAGGTTTTTGCAGTCGCTGTCCAATTGCTATCCACGAACGCTTAGAAAACACGGGAAATATGATAACTCAGACATACTTTTAATTTGCGCAGTCTCTTCAAAGCATTTGCAGTGAGTATGACACACCAAGAGTTATCCTGCTGGTGACTGTTTTCTATATAATACAGCCTGATATACGAACGTATATATGGTATTCATTGAACTGTATAAACCACGTGTTAACCATATGAAATACATTGAGGGAAAGTAAGGAATTTTCTAAATCGAAAAGGACTAAGTTAGTTTATTTTACAAGAGATTCCAGACTTATTTTCCTATCGTAAATAGTCAAATATGCAATTTTATATTAGGCGGTGTTTTATTATATGTATGTGCAAAATTTTAATTCAAAATTTTATCATTAAAGACATTTTAAAAAAGAAAAACGTTGTTCACTGAATTTCTGTACGGACTATAGTATTAGACCTTAGCACACTTGATAGCTTCGCCTACACATGATCTTGTTTTCTGTTAAACAGGTGCACCGACGACTACCTAGAAATATTTGATGGGAACGGCACCAATAATCCCTCACTAGGAAAGTTCTGCGGCAGTAACTTTGGCCAAATATCATCCACACAAAGGTTTATGACGCTGCACTTTGTGACGGATGCGAGCAGCCACTACAAAGGCTTTAAGCTCTTTTATAACTTTACAACTACAATCATGCGTAAGTTATTTTATTGGCTCCATTATGAGAAACCAGTGAATGTGCATGCGCGGGTCCAGAACATTTTGTCAGACTGGGTCCAACTTTGACAACATTTTTCAGTTAATGAGGGGAGGGAGGATCAAAACATCACCATAAGGAGGCCATCATCAGCCCGCCAGCAAAACGACATTTAAATGTAGTTCTGCTGACATGCCGATGGTGGCTCTACATTGAATTCTGGCTAGGTAGCTTTGAGATTGTTCAGGGGATCCGGACCAGTATTGCAAAGAAACCCTATATTTTTGTGATTTTTCAGGGGGGGGGGGGGGGTGTTCCGGACCCCTTATCCTTCTCTGGATCTGCGCATGATGTGTCTCATGCTTTTTTTTATCAGTGAGGTGTGATCAGATAGTAAACTCTTTGCCTACTGGGACAAGTTGCATGCTTTTGGTTGTCTACTGATTTTTTTTCAAAATCTTTTTTTTTCGAAAAAAAAATGTTTAGGTATACCAGCGCAGTATCAAACAGTTTTGATCCTGATCAGGCCCGATGGTTTGTAGGGCCTGATCAGGGTCCATACAGTTTGCAATGGTATTAAGCAGATGACACAAATAGGCAAAGAGTTAAAGCCAAGTCAGACATAATGTCGCCTGTTCAGTCACGTTAGTTAGATTATATAATACATGATGGCAATAAACCCTGATTTCACAGTCAATCTGCTGAAGGAGTCCAATTCATTGTTCACATATTTCCCTCTGGCACAGATTATATAATAACGAAATTCATACAGTCCATGCACATTACTGTCAGTTGTTATTTATCATGTAAGTATAGGATATAGGTATGATATGACAACATTAACCTGAGACTGATTAATTTCCGCCAATTGCAAAATAATCCTGATGTTCGTGCTTTTTCGGGAAATACTCCAACTTGGCTGATGCTTTTACATGAAAATAATGTTCTTGCGTTAATGCAAATGGTCTATTGGCCTAGTGATTATTTAGCTTAATACAGAGCGTACTTACCAGGGTTGAATCTTGGAAAATACTCTTTATTTTATAAAATTGTCAAATGTATGCACTTCTGTTTTCATCTCGTGCATACCTTTACATATTTCATGCGCGGATCCAGAAATGTTCATCAGAGAGGCTCCAGGTCCAACGGATAAAGTTCTGACAACGTTCTTACTTTCAAGCCATCAACTTATCATACAGACAGAGTTCAATAGCTTCACGATTGGGTGGGATCCTGGGCAGGGATAATTCTGGCTCACAGATAAAATGGACCTTTTTGAGGGATTTTCGTAGAAATTCTTTATGTCACAGATTCGAAACCACATCTTTTGATTTTAAGCCACTGAAGAATTGAATATTCTTCCATTCAGATAAGAAAATGTACAACTGTCTAAAGCATATTTTTATGATGATTAAAGGTCATTGAATATTCATACGTCTCAGGTCAATGATGTCAAACTATATATGAATACATGTATACACGTTGGGAAATGCCAAACTTTGCTATTTATTGTTAAAATTCAGCCGTTGTAATGAGATTCGGTCATATTTAAACAAAGTTATGGACATCAGTTTTATCTTTAAACCCCATGGGGAAATTGCTCCTGTAGAGAATCCCCATTCGTTAGACATTGTAATGAGAATCGTTCATGTTTAAATAAACACTATCGACGTCAGTTTTATCTTTAAACCTCATGGAGAAATTACTCCTGTAGAGAACCTCCTCCCACACACAGGGAAGATCAACATTAGTCAATGAGCTAAATATTTGAGCAAATATTCGTTCATATTTAAACAAACACTATGGACATCAGCTTTATCTTTAAACCCCATCGGGAAAATTACTCCTGTAGAGAAACCCCCCCCCCCCCAACACACAGGGAAGATCAACATTAGTCAATGAGCTAAATATTTGCACAAATATTCGTTCATACCTAAACAAACACTTTGGACATCAGCTTTATCTTTAAACCCAATCGGGAATTACTCCTGTAGAGAACCCCCCCCCCCCCCACACACACACACACATAAACAGGGAAGATCAACATTAGTCAATGAGCTAAATATTCGAAAGTTCAATCTGCACACTTTTTTCTGCAAGAAAATGTTTGACTCCACAATGAGTTAGCAGTAGCCTTCTACAGCATGTCTCATTTCTAGGCACGTCGTACGGCCAAAAGTGGTGGCAGTTTTTCAGGAGGAGGCGTGTTATACACCTACCCCATTTTTTACTATTAAAACATAGTAGCGCTATTTGAATAAAAAAATTGTATCTAGGTGGTAACCGGTTGCTATGCAGGTGATGCATACAGTCGTTAACTACTGCCAAAACTCGCTTGGGGATGAAACATGTACAGTATCAAAATATTTTTTATGCTTCCAGAAAAACATCTTTACGTTATTATGTCCCTAAAATGTCTCTAGACAAACCTTTGAGGTATATTGCAGAATTTTTTGAACTCTCCTCCTATATTAGGGGGTGGGGCGTCCGATATGCCATTAATCTAAATATATATGTCATTTTACTGTCTTATGTCTGTGCTTAAATATAAAGCACACATTTAAAGGGAATATGTTGAAAGAACAGCAATAGGCGAACAACATGTGTGTTTTCTTCCATTTTCGCATTAGCATTATGTAACTTAGGATATACATAAAGATTGCGTCCTACAGAAAAAAACTGCTAACACAATTTGACTGTGCGACGTGCCTAGGAATGTTGCAGAGGACCTCAGGATAGCATTTCTACAGTCAAACCTTTTTCAGGAAGGTAAGTAGTGCCAGGTCAAAACTAGGGTGCGAACAGAAATCAGCCCCTGGTCTACTGGTTCATCTAGATATAAAACAAACCACAATATACACAAACAGAATACCACACATAAATAACCTGTGGTTTGTAACATACATATGAGCCAGTACATGAGATTTCCAACAATGTGGCATTTTGACATGTGTAGACTCGGACGAGCCTCTACAGCCTCCTTTTAAGCGTAGAAACTCCAAATGATGTTCAGTCGATAGCTTAACAATCTTAGAATACTCAAGCGGCTAGCAAAGGCTCTGATCAGAATGCGCATATGCGTAGGCTAATCTGAGGCTTTGCTGGTCGCACATACCATATTGTTGGAAATCTCAAGCACTGGCTCATATGACATTACCAGATCTGTATTGCTTTATACGTTTGATTCGTTCAGCTTTCCATAAAACAATTGAGTTACTGGGATTAAATGTTTGTGTTTTGCGTTTTCAGATAGCTGTGTACCCGGAGATTTAATGTGTGGAAATACTAAATGTGTCAGAGGAACATGGAAGTAAGTTTTTCTTGCTGTTTATCATTACAATTATGATTACAACCAGAAAACCACCAATTTAGCATTTCATTCCATCTAATGAATAGCTGTCAATAATATAACATTGGCGGTCTATTATTGCCATCCCAGGTGCATGGCAACTACACAAAAACTTGTTCATTACTACATACTCATCACACTGAAACATAAAAGAGTAGTTGAGAAGTTTGTGAAAAACCCGTTTACGGTGAAAGACACTAATTTATTGAATAGACTATATTGTATGTGCACATTAGAGGCAATTTCAATGTGTACCAACACCATATGTTACTAAAATTAAGGAAACCTATTTTGAAATATACATTTGTCAAGAATCATGTCCATTAGTGGTGCCTCTATACACAATCTCAATCTGCCTATCAGTATTAAAATATCTGCCACTATATTAAAAATTGATTATATTTACATGGCAGCTATACCACCAAATTTGATTTCATGAACTATGCTTTAGCTAAGCTGATAATTGCATGGTAGTAATTTTCTTTATGGCTTTCTTAACTCTAATAACTACAGATGAGCTTCGTCCTGAATAATTTGATTGTGTTGTATGCTAAGGGCCAATGCATAGATCAGCCTGCGCATCGACGCATTCTGTTGATCGCATTGAATATTGCTCTTTTCAAGGTTTAATAGCTAAACCTGTTACATGGAACATTTCAAAGTCCAATCCGAACTGCCACGGCCAATTCCGCGAAATTCCGTGGTACATCGAGGATCTACTTTAAAAACGCGAGTGATAGCGTGACGCTGACGTTATATAACGTGACGCTGACGTCACAGATGTTAACACAATAACAAGTGTGATTGCAGCCAAAATCAACGACTTAAATGAAGTTTATGTTTTTTTTCAAAAAAATATCGCTATAGCAATATTTTATTGAAAAAAACCCATAAACTTTATTTTTTCTGCTGATTTAACTTTTCAGATAATCAGAATAATCGATTTTATTAGATCTGTACCCACATGCTACCGAACTAATTTTCCATACGCTAGTTCCGGCTAACAAAATGGAGCTTTTTAGTACATAGTACAACGCGTAATGCTCCTTACATATACACGAGCCATGATTCGATTCACGAATTGTGACATACTTTCCCCAGTGTTCAAAGTGTAGCTAGAATGTGTAGCTCGGCAGGTTTGCTAAGACCTTGCAAGAGGCAGGATTGAACAATCATGCGAACAAACAAAGACTAAATATTGAATATTCATAATGAGATGTCATGTAAGAAGCCTGTGTGAAGCCCTTTTGGTGCATTTAGTTGGTGGATTTGGTTGGTTGGGTTAGGGATCAACTTCAACTTTTTTTCAAAAGTGATGCCCTGGAAGGGTTTTAGGGATACAGGGATATTGGCCAAAAACTTAAAGGGACACAGGATATTTTTGTATACTTGGATCAATTTTTAGGATATGGGGATACTATGCTTTCCGAATTTTGGGGATATTTGCCATATTTATTTTTGGGATATTGATATTTTTCAAAATAATCAAAGGGATATGGGATATTGCGACCCCCCCCCTTCCAGTGCCTCAAAAGTTATGCAGAATTAGAGCATGTCGCATGTTAGGTTGGTGGTCATAGATTTCGATTAACCATGTTAACATGCAAACAAAACTATGCTCTTGGACACCTGCAGTGGCAATTGGAGTGGGCAATCACACTCAAGAGATTACCATTAAGTTTGATTTATAGAGCTTGTGCATCCATCACCTGACAATGGCTTTACACTGTTCTTTGGTATTGAATCGTGAAGCATTATCTAACGTAAGGGATATCAGCAATAAGACCACTACATGTACATACGTATTATATTATTTTGTAGCTTATGTGGAATGAAATTGCTCAATATTGACATTAACTATTCAAATTTTACAACCCAAATAAATCGATTCTCATAGAAAAGCAACTAAAGGATCTTTGACGACTGCTTTAGGTAATTGCATATGGTTTTAAGTAAAATGAACTGAATGGATCGAGGGTCATTTCTTAGCGGTCGTGGTAAAACTATATCTACACCGACTTAAATAGAAAGGGCATTGGGTTGTGTGCGAATGGGCTGCCATTGATGACTAACATTTTAGTTTGTATTTTTTTCCCACCCGAGATCAAGCTTTCCGCTGTTTTTACCCATTTGAGATAATTCTTTCTCACATACCAATGCATACAAGATCGAATGAATCCTGTGTTAGCTCGCTGTTGAAATTTATTTTCCCACATCGCTACCCATATGAGATAAGCGTAGCTAATAGGAGATAAGCCACACGAGGCTGGTTGCTATTTTGAGATAAACTACACGCGACATTTTTGGCACATGACTGTATTCATTTGAAAACCACCAATAGTGTTGAGACAGTGAGGAAAACTTTCAATGTTGATATTTCAGCGATTATAGTCGGCCTTTAACGTTGTACGAAGTAATACTGTGAATTTTAATTTAAACATTTATTAAATGCCTTCAACATGCTGAATGCATTGTGATTGACATATTTGATGTGTTGGGCAATGAGTGACTGAATGCACTGGGACCGGTGAGTCTTGACGGTGTAAAAAAGCACATTTTCCTCAACAGACTTACTTACTAAGAAGCTAGAATTATTGTATATCCATTTGGATGAAACAAGCATTTGTTCATTGATTAATGTGCTGTGTATTCGCTGTTCCAAGTTGATTTGTACAGCGCGTCTCATTGACTGTAAACATCAGCCCCAGTGACGTCACCAACAAATATTATACAGTACGTCGCTAAATGTAAAATTGGTATATGAGAAAAATAATCAATTAACATTAATATTACAGTTCAGTGGTTCCAGAAAAATCACAACCCTCAGGTCCACCGTTCAGTGGGAAACTCAGCAAGCCTCGTTTCCCACTGGAATGGTGCGCCCTCTGGTTGGGATTTTTCTTTCCCCACTGAACACAAATGATAGATTCTATTGTTCTAACCAACCTGTGGAAAAGATAAAATCAAACAGCGCCACGTCGAAATACAAGTGACGTAATCGGGACGTTAATCTCGTGATGCCTCGTGATACCAAAAGGTGATCCGCGGGACAGATTTTTCTATCCCATCCTCACACTTATGATGTATCCTTATTTTTTCTTTGTTCAGATGTGATGGACAGGACGACTGTGGTGATAATACAGATGAGATTGGGTGCCCACGTACGTATTCTTAAGGTGTAAAACCACATGAAATGTACAAAATATGAAACCTGTGCAATTTTGCACAAGTTTTATATTTTGTACATTTTCTGTGATTGTGATAGCACGATACATTGTACCTTGTAATACTATTTGCAGAGGGTTTTTTGAGCGTTTATGTTAACCGTTCATTCGTGGAAAACGTTTAAACCTTTATAAGCTTGGCGTCCTTTTTTGGGACATAGGCAAACAGTGCAGAGCCAGGTCAGATGCATCTGAACATGGCGTCAGATCAGGATCACTACAGTTTGGCTACATAATATTCTATTAAAAGTTATAGACAAATGAAAAACACCACCAACAACCCTTAAAACGGAAATTAACTGATCTAATTGATAAGAGTGGGAAATTCCATTCGGATTAAATGGGTTTCATTTATCTGGTTTTCCACTACGTAAATTATATTTACATAGTAGGTCAAGTGATACCAGTGTTAAGGTAATATTGTTATATTGCACATGCATGTCTGACCACTTTAATGAGTCAACGTGCATAGTGCCTGACTCTAAGGTGAATGCAAAGCGAGATGATGTGCAAAGCGATGGATTTACATGCCCCGCTGATAGGGTCAAGGTCACAGTTGGATGTCAAATGTCACATTTACAGGTTTAGTGTCTGCTCCATTTCTCATGAATTACGAGTCCGATTATGATTCTTCTCCTAACTCATTTGTACGCCTGAATAAGATGATTCTTTACCCCCCCCCCAGCTGCTAGGCCAGTCACAGCCAGGTCCAAGGTTATACATGAACTTTGTTCAAGGCCTCTACTGTTTTCTTAAAAAAAGCATTCTATCAAAACTTGAATAAAAATGATAAATACATTCTATAATCTTTTATAATTGGAAATTAAACCGCCAATTAGATAATATAGTAAAGTCAATTTGAACAGAATAGGTTTTTGCTTAAAGTGGTGCATATGCCTATAAAGACCACAGTCTTTGCTATAAGTATGAGCCAATAATTTAGGGTATTCGCATTATACACGAAATATTGATGTAGGCAAACACCAAGGCAAAGAACAGAAATCGATACAATCAAGCACCACACCTGACCCAAGACACCACAAGTATGAAATCTTACATTGCTGAATATGTCAGCATGTTCGGTCTATAGGAGGCATTTGGACATAGAGTAAAACCTGAGTAAAACGGCCACTCTAAAAAAGACCAAACATTAGTTTTCAAGACCAATTATCGCTTAATGAAGATCAAAAGTATTGCAGAATGCTCCAAGGGGAACATTCTGCAATACTTTTGAACTTCATTAAGCTACCATTTCGTATTAAATTCTTTGTTTTGTCTATTTTACAGTGGCCATTTTACACAGGTTTAACTGTACAAGAAAAGTGTTAAAATATCATGTACTGGTCCATATTTTCATACTATATCTTCCAAAATAGTAAGTGAGTATGATCAGGAAATATCACAATCCGCAGACAACCCCATCGCACCGCAAGGAAGAGCCACTCAGCCATCACGAGACAAAAGGAAGACAAATTAAGCAAAGCAACCAGCTCTCTGTCTTATTTTTGCAGCACCCACTTGTAGAACAGGCTACTTTGCTTGTAGAAATGCTAAGTGTATAAGAGACTCCTATGTGTGTGATGGTGATGACGACTGTAACGACAACAGTGATGAGGACAGGTGTGTGAATGGCGTATTTAAACCATGTAAGTTTTCATGTTTTTCGCATTAAAGAGACTAAGTCTGCAACTATGAACATTTTTCATTTTTTTTTTATTTTCTTTTTAAATCATTTGTAAAAGTAGAATTAAGTTATGTTTTCACAATAAATCTGTTCACTATAGCTGAAAACTGTACGGAAAAGTGAATTATCTTATAAGGCAGGTGTGTTTTCTCTTGTTGGTAATTATTTTCGTCCCTCCAATAATTTTAGACAGTTAATCTTAACATAAATGCTGTTGTTTGATACTGATAATTTGTTAAGATTTACGATATTGGTAAAATGTATACCTGAATTTTAGTTGTTTTTTTTACTGTGTTCTTGAAAAATAGAAACATTAGTTCTAAAATTAAAAGATCAAAAGATACAGACTATGCATTTAGATAAACACATATTTTCAGCGTAAATTGTAAACACTTTCTTAACCATAATTTTTAGCATATGTTGTGGGTGATCAGAAGAACCGTCTCAATGAGACGGTTCTTCTGAGTACCCACAACATATGTTTTGGTTGCGAAATAAGAAACATGTTTTTCTGTTACGCGCTTGTAACTAAAGGCCTGATTAACACATACATGTATGGTACCTACCCCAATTAGGCCAAAAGTTGAGTCGATAAATCCAGTAATGGAACGTTAGTCCATAATAATAAGCCCAACAATAAGTTTGTTACTCTGAAAATGTCATTTGCGTGTACAAGCATAATACAATATAATACAAATGTATATCGGTACAGAATATATAACTGTTACATGTACACTCTGAGTAACCTTCCACGTGTTAATGCGTACATGTAAATTCGTCCAGGCTTTGATCCGTCTGAGGTCGAAATTTATCATTTAATATTATTATAAATACAGACCAGGGCCCGGAAATCCAATGCCTCCTTAAAGTTAAGGAGAACTTAAGCTAAGTATTGATATTTCAGGATGCGAATAATAACGTTTAAAACTGATTAAAATCAAAATAGTTTCCTTTTTTCTGATGATCACAATGATATCTTTGACCACAAGTACCACATCGATCCAGGAAATTTATTTAGTATTTAATATAGCATGTTGAAACATCAATACTTAACTTACGTCTTCCTTAACTTTAAGGAGGCATTGTAATTCCGGGCCCCGAGTTATCTGGAAATTATGAGAAACCATTCATTATCACTTATATTTAAGCGTTTATCTTCTGTGGCTGAGTCCTGCTTTGCCTGATACTATATCTTCCACAAAAATACATTTTGTGTCCGACACCAAAAGCCCTTGAAAGACCTGCTGTAGCGCATCCTCGTTTTAGCCCTTCATGAAAGCCGTCATACAGTCTGTGGCCACTATCAGCTCATTTAAATGGCGTTTCGCTGGCGGGCCGATGGTTACACGCTTTTATGTACTCAATGGTCGATCCTATATGTACAAGCTCATCTGTTGTTTTTTTTCAGCGTGTAATTTAAAGAACTTTACAGGCGTTACATCTGGAAGTATTGAGAGCCCAAATTACCCATCAGGATATCCGGATTTAATGTCATGTAGATACTATATATACGCTCCGCCAGCAACCCCAGTAAGTGTTATTGCTGTTAGTGACCTCAACTATATCTTACTCTCGAAGTTTACCCTTTTAAGACAAGTGTAATTATCCATAGAAGTTGACACTGTCAAGTTAGGATGGTCCATTGTATATACTGAAGGGTAACAGGGTATGATTTCCAAAATATTAAATGAGCCGTGGCATGTGATTTCCAACAATGTGGCATTTTGACAAGTATAGACTCATACGAGCCTTTGCAACCTCCTTTTAAGCTTAGAGACTCCAAATGGTGTTCAGTCAGTAGCTTAACAATCAAAGAATACTCAAGCGACTAGCAAAGGCTCTGATCAGACTGCGCGTATGCACAGGCTGATATGAGGATTTGCTGGTAGCACATACGACAGTGTTGGAAATCTCATGCACTGGCTCATTTATGTCTTTCTCTGAAGAACCATTTCACATGAGCCAACATTGCAGATCCCGATGCAATGCCACATAAGATTTTATCTGGGCCTTCATTGTTTGCGACAGTATCATTTTACGAATGTCTAGTCCTTTGTTTTTGTATCATCATAATGTTTTAATTTGATTAGATAGTGTCTCTGTGATGATGTATTGCAATAGCTAGGTACCATCTATGCAAGCTAAACACTTTCTGTGTTTTAACAACATCAGATTCTAAGGCGAAGATTTGGAACCAGTAAAATGCAGTTAAGCCCCCCTCCACCCCTAGTGGCTTAGACTGATGTCCGTTCCTAAGCGGTGGTTCTTTTGTAGCTGATTGATGGTTTATTATTGCGTCCATTGTTTGTGGGTTTCTGGGTTTTGTCCTTGTGTTGTAATTCTGTTTTTGTGTCCGTCTAGTTTCTATCTATTTCGCTGAGGCTCGTGGATTATCTAAGGTACATGTGGACAACCCATGGTTGAACTATTACATATCCCATAAAAAGGACGCTAGGCTTATATGGGTTTAAAAGTATATATACCATTATCCCATTGGCTGACACATTTTGTAGCTGATTTCTTACTGCTCATTAGTTGGTCAGTATATGAGTCACAATTGTGGCAAACTGCTTATGAACAGAGAATGTCGTTAAAACATATGCGAGTATGATCAGGAAATACCACAATAACAAACCATAGTCCAATCCATGGCACCATGAGGAAGAGCCATATGTCATTTACGGTAACAAGACATCCAACAGACAATAAGAGCAAATCGACCGGCTATTTCTGGCGTGATTGTTTCACATTCTAAAGGCGTGATGTTTTCGTATTGGCTATATACACTGGCGTGATTTGTTTCATATTGGCTTAATTCATTTTGGCTATACATGTACATGTACTTCTAACACACCTTGTCTAAAGAGTCAATGCTAAAAAGTGCGATAAATCAAACAGTAATTCACAATGCGAGGAATTGTGCGCCAGCTGACGTCATTTGTTGCTGGAAATGACGTCATTCATGGCGTTAGACGGTGAAATGTCGTTTTTACGCTTGAAAGACGTTACAAATACACGTAAACGAATGCGATATAGTCTAATTATTGGCGGGAGTTCTTCAGTGCAAAGGGCTGAAAGTTGGAAGAAGCTGAAGACTTCAAATGTGTTTTCGTCGTTTATTGTGTGTTAGAATCAAAATAGAGCAGCTCCAGTGCGTTTTTTTGTTGAGTAATAATTCACTGTTTATCGGTCAGTTGTACGAAGATAAATCACTCGCGTTACGCGCTCGTGACTTGATCTTCTTAACAACTGACCTCCAAACAGTAAATTATTACTCAACAATTCACTGCTAGAGCTGATCTATTTCTTAAATACTAGAGAGTTTGATTCACTTCCGCTATATGCTGGTGTGATTCAGGGCTTCCATTAACTTTCAAATCCAGGAAGTCCAGACTTCCGGCCCTTGAAATTTGGAAGTCCCATTGAATTTTTTTGGAAGTCCCACTTTTTTTCTGTGATACCGTCGCGGTGTGGCGGATTGTCAAACTTGCTTTGAAAAATAAGATATATATTTCAGAGATCATTCTTTGTTCCTTACAAGGTAGGGTAGGGTAGGGTAGGGTAGGGTAGGGTAGGGTAGGGTAGGGTAGGGTAGGGTAGGGTAGGGTAGGGTAGGGTAGATAGATAGATTTGTTTGGAAGGGTGTTTGTGCAGCAATTTTTATTTTAAAAGCTAGTATTTATTTGTGTAACAATTATTTTTTATAAGCTTGTACTTATACAGAATGAGATCATTCTTTGTTCCTTACAATGCATAGATAGGTAGGGTAGGGTAGGGTTAGGTAGGGTAAGGTAGGGTAGGGTAGGGTAGGGTAGGGTCGGGTTAGGTAGGGTAGGGAAGGAAAGGGAAGGGTAGGGTAGGGTAGATAGATAGATTTGTTTGGGAGAGTATTTGTGTAGCAATTTTTATTGTAAAAGCTTGTATTTATTTTGTGTAACAATTATTTTTTATAAGCTTGTACTTGTACAGCGTAAAAATTGCAACAAAACAATTCGTTTTTAATATGTTGTATGTTCGTTGGTGTAGTGCCTGTGTAGAAGGAGCGTTCAAGTACTAAATTATCGCATGCGCAGGATCTACACAATTAATTACGACGCAGACGTGTAGAGTTTATAAAAGTAATTTCACAAGCGTGCAAAGTGTCACGTCGGCACTTCAAACAAAACGGATAGTGATTGAGCTGTTTTGCACTACATTCAAAAACAATATGATATCTGAAACACGATTCACTATGATTTATGCTGGTGGGGACTTGACACAAACGGTTTGGACCCAGGTCACACCCGAGAGACATCGGGCTGATCTGGATCCAAAACGTTTGGCATCGGTTTAGACTTGGACGACCCGGCGTGGGACCATTCTTTTGTCGTAATACGAGATTTGAAGTTTGCCTGGCGATCAGTGTAGACCCGGACCAGGTGTTGCTTCATGCAGCGTCTGGTCGGAGTCTACACTTATACTGCTCACAGATGCACCTAATTTTTGGGTAGTGTTTTGTAGACAGTCTCACCTAGGATGTACTGACATGAGTTTGCAGCAAAATAGGGACAAAATGCCTAAATTTGCTTCACTCTCAAACTACACTTATCAAATTAGTTACACTTTAAATGCATGCGTAAAATATATGTTTTGTATATTATGTATTGTTGTGACGATGAGCTTGTAATGCTTAAGTCCAAATAAAATTTCTGTTCTGTTCTGTTCTGTTCTGTTTATTGCTCAGGGACTGGACGTCCGTCTCGCGCGAATGGTTTCTAAGGCCGTTGTCAAGATGTGTCGATGTAAAATTTCACACCTGTTGGATGACACGCTTTTATAATTACGCTTCCCACTGAAGCCTACACGTGACACTGGCTGTCAATAAAACTCTCGAAATCAGTCAAGTGGGACGTCCTAGCGTGGTCAATAAACAAAATAAATGAGTTTCCAACACGAAGGCGGGACATAAATCACGTAATCTGGTAAATGTGGGCGGGTTTTTTCTGCAGACAGGACGTCTCGATATCCATTTTCGGCCGTACTAAGGAATTTTCAGAAGTCCGCGGTACGTCTCTGATGTGTAATTTCGGCGTACACTGATTATTTCATTTCATTAAATCACCACCAGTTATTATTTTTCAGAATATAATGTTTACCTTTGAGAGAACCTTCGATATAGAATATGATACTTCATGCGCATATGACTACGTAAAGTTTTATCTGACTCCAGGACAGAATGAAAAGGGTAAGCAATGGCGTAGCAAGAGCGCTGAAAAAAATACGCACATCAAAGGGAGACTACTGGAACAAGCAGTGATTCTCTTCAATGGCGTCCCTTTTCAAAATTGCAACTTCTCTTTCAGAGAAGAGTTCGCTCCCGGGAGCGAATTCTTGCCTTTAAGAGTAGTTCCTTATGGTATACCACATTAGGTGACCTCCCTTGAATGTCACTGTGTGTACTACGCACGCGTGTAACTGTGTAATGGGAGCTACGCCAAGGGTACGTACTTTTACTGTGTCACTTTACATTTGGTATCGCAATATTTGAGTCACGAGATCGCATTTGTCCTAACTTTTCTGAGACCTTTACTCTTAATTTATAGTTCAATATGCCCCTTCTTGTGCTCCACAACCAACCAGTTTGCAGAGAAGTTATTTTTGCCAACTTAATCGCATATGTTGTCATTATTTGCAATATCTACATGTATTTAGAAAAAATCATAAATCATAAAGTAAATCCGTTAAGTGGTAAATGCTACCATTTCCAAAGGAGAATGGGCGGAGAAAACTATAAGCTGGGCTTAGACAAATATTACAATTATGATAGGTTATAGATCATATATTACAATTATGAAGAAATTAAGTGGTTAACTCGCTACGCTCGTTCCCACTTAATTCCCTTATAATTGCAATATACAGAGTTTATTAACAATATGGGATTTATAAACCGAGGGAGGTGAAAAAGAAACGAGTGCGCAAACACGAGCTTCTTTATTTCACCTCCAGAGGTTTATAAATCCCATATTTGAAATAAAATGATTCAATAAACTGTATATTACATGTATTCTGATTGAACTGCTTGCTCAAATCAAGACAATACTACGATATGCGTCGGGGCAAAACTAGTGGGGTCATGGCATAAGTAAGTAAGGGTGCAAAGATCAGGAATCGATACAATCAAGTACCACACCTGACCCAGGATACCAATTGGAAAGTGACAAACTAACAGTTAGACACCATAAACGAGAGCCAAGTGGTCAGCCTTTTCCCAGCATGTCTAATTCTAACATAAGTAGTCATACATCAGCTGCTCCCTGCTAAAAAATGGAAGTCCGCCATTTTGGAAATTTTTTTCAGCGAGTCCACCTCAGAATTACAAACGCATGTAACTTTTTTTTATTAGTGAACGAAATCATAAAGTGTGTGTATTCATTTTCTTAGTAAGATCGTAACGAACTTTATGGTACAACATTTATTGTGTTTTTTAGAATTTTCATAATTGTACCTCGATCCCCCAGTTTCTGTGTTGGAAGACAGAAACGTTATACAACGTCATTGCATGTGTAAATGACGTCATTTTGTAATGTTTGTGACGTCAAAAGTGAAGAGAAGCGTTATGTTTGTTAAAATTTAAATAATAAAACGAATATAAGTATGACGTGTTTCATCTCATCGATGCCTTGGGTCACCTGTGGCCGCTCTAGGTCTAATATAGGGATCAACAAAACTTTACACTCTCAAATGAGTTTGAGCAAACTTTCAGTTCAAAATGGCTTCTTATCAATTTGAACTAAGAAATCCAACTCAGTTCTAATAAAGGCAACAGCAAAACTTTACATTTTCAAATGAGTTAAAGCAAACTTCTTGTTCGAAATGGCTCTTTATAAATTTGAACTGAAAAATCCAACAGAGAGCTGCTCATTGTGTCTATCTTAATCCAACATTTTAGGATTCGTAGTGCTATACATGCGCATAGCTTCTTTATATGGTTTCGTTTTATCATTATATATTTGTGTGCACTAGTGAATTGATCATTTATTATACACAAAGAAACGAAATCAGGAAAATATTGATTAAATATAATGTATATTTAAAAAAGTTATATTTCACTGCCGTGAAAATAAAAAATATGTATTTCATGGGTGAAATTGGGTGCCCTCTGCTTTCTTCGTTGTTTTCCTCGAGCCCACTTCAGATGTTTAAACGCCTATAACTTTCTTATCAGGGGACAAAAACCACAAAGTGTGTGTATTCATTTTCTTACCTAGATCACAAGGGTTTTTTTTATAATAAATTGTCGGGCGCTGAAATTTTCACTCTCTCTACTTCTGCTTCTGTGGTTTCAGTTTTGGCCGACATTACACATTATGTAACGTCATCATTAATGTGACGCAATGTGCGAACGTGTATGACGTCATTTGGTGCAGAAAATCTGCCACGCTTAAAATTAAATATAATAAAAAGAAAATTCAGATTTTTCTCATGAGTATGCCATTTATTTCATCTCGCGGAGCGAGAAAAAGTATATTTTATTCGTGGCTTCGCCACTCATGAGAAATGCATTTATTCACTTCACTCAATGAAATCAATGGCATATTCATTCCAAAAATTTAATATCCTCTATATATCTTATGCACCTTTTCTTTATACTATGTGCATTTAGCATTGCATGCTGTCCATACATATTTATATGGTGTCCCATAGACATTATATCATGTCTATAATTCCTTATGTCAACTAACTGCGCGTTGGTTGTTAGAATGCAACACTATTCTGATTTCTGGCAGCGAAACGTTTTTATCTATTGCAGGTCCATTCTGCGGAAAAACTGCACCAGGGTCATTCAGCATGGTGGGCCCAAATGTAACAGTAGAGTTTAACAGTGACACCAGTGACGGGGGTTCTGGATTCAAAGTCAACTGGAGGGCGGTAAATATATATTTGATACTAACTTTTTGTACCATTAATACTAGTTATCATATGACGTCGCGTCTGGCAGTGTAATAACGCCATGCAATAAAATCGATAAACCACTAGTGGATTATAGATTTACGGGAAACGTTATGACGTCCATAACAACGTTGCGTACATACATTGTAATAAAATTATAACGTTTTATGCCAGTAATGAGATTTCAAAGTATTTGTCGTATGAATTTAACATTCGTACTCTTGTATTATTGAATTTATTAAACTCGTTGCGAAAAAGAGATAAAATGCTCGGCAAGCCTCACATTTTATCTCTTTTCCCCAACTCGTTTAATAAATGCAATAAAACATGAGCACTCATGTAAGATCCTCTGTTTTTAAAATTCGCAGCGCAGTGATTTAGTTGGTAGAACGTTAGACTGGGGATCGAAGTGATGCTAAAGTTCAGACTGACAACCAGCAGTGTCACTGTGATGCGTCCTTGAGCAAGACACTTAAGCTGCTGCTTATTTAATGGTTCAACCCGCAGGAAGAAATCGTCTTGACTTGACCGAAAGAGTGTTGACTGAGAAAAACATAAAACTTCAAAACAAACTAACACAACTATCTGCAGACAGAAATCGTACCAAACTTCTTAGAAGGGTCTAACATTCATAGTAAGTAAGGGTGCAAAGATCAGGAATCGATACATTCAAGTACCACACCTGACCCAGGATACCAATGGGAAAGTGACAAACTCACAGTTATACACCACAAACGAGAGCCAAGAGTAAACCAAATTCATCTTTGTTTAAAGACAGGCTGGCTCAATACATGTACCTTTGAATAGAAGTTACAAATGTAGCATTTTATGGAATGGTACCAAGATGTTACACACAAATTACATGAAAGTGTCATATCTGAGATTAGAAGATATTGCATCCTTCCCTTCTAAAGGCAAAAAGTATGCGGTCTTCAATGAAATATATTGTAATTTATCGCATGACGTCGCGTCTGAAAGTGATGTAACACCATGCGTTAAAGCTGCTTAGTCTGTAAATTTTGATCTTCTAATTTTGGAAATAAAGTTTCTATTTTTCAAGAATACAGTAAAAAATACTCAAATTCAGGTACACATTTTACCATTTTCATAAATCTTGACAAATTATTACTATCAAAACAACAGCATTTATGTTAAAATCAACTGTCTAGAATTATTGGAGGGACGTAAAAATTTCCTAACAAGATAAAAATCACCTGTTTTTATAAGATAATTCACTTTCCAAGCAGTTTTCAGCTGTACTGAACATATTTATTGTGAAAACATAACTTAATTCTATTTTTACAAATGATTTAAAAAAAATATTTTTTTTTCGAAAAATGTTCATAGTTACAGACCTAGTCTCTTTAAAAATCGATCAACCACTAGTTGTTTACAGATTTTGTAACGCTATGGAATGACGTCCATAACAATATGACAAAGTGTTAACGTTTTTTTACGTCCAAAACGCGATTTCAAAGAAATGTTAGAAGAATCTAACACTCGTGCTCCTGTATTATTATATTTATTAAACTCGTTGCCCCAACTTGTTTAATGCATTCAATTAAAGATGAGCACTCTTTTAAGATCCTCTATATTTTTGCTGAATCTATTGGCACAGTGCACGTGATTTCGGTACATTGTATTTATCGTATCAGCGAGCAGCGAAACCCTAGAGGAGTCTCGTCAGAGCCTTCACTGCTCGCATACACAAAGTATGGGTGTTTCTTAAAACCAAATATTGAGCATCTAGCTCTGCTGAATGAGAAGCATGTCTGGTCCCGATGTTATAATACTTTTTTCATGCTCAACTCAACTGACCGCGAAATTTCAAAATTTAATTCTCATAAAAACTAAAATACCGACAAATGAAGACGTTTCTTGCTTTAAGTCTCTCAGATGTTGTATTTATCATTTATGAGCAGGATAAATTTCGTGCTAAGCTGAGTTGAGTATGAAAAAACCTTTTTAATCTCAGGGCCTGGCCCACAGGCTATACATACGAAAATCTCTTGCACTAAACTTTAGCGAGTGTTGATCTACGTTGCACTGTAAGTCGTCATTGGGATAAGAAGTCTGATTTCTTTTAAACCACCATACATATGCCGTGCGTTCGATCCCGGCCTGGTACCATACGTTCGTGGAGATTTATCATGAAATAAATTCTACGGTCAATCCCCCATTCCGCTGATTCAAGGAGAGGTTTTGTCAGTTATAAGCAACAGTTTGTGCACAACGTACTGGTTAACCACTAAGTCAAGCTTGCACAGGAAAAAAGTGTGGTTAGGCGAACTGACAGTCCCGGCATGACCATAGATGTTGACTAGGGCGTTAAGCATCAAGCCAAACAAAAATATGGGTTTGCTCTGCTTGCAAAACATGTTGAAAGGCGTCTCTATGAGGTAAAATTTTAACGGTATTCGACTATATTTTTCAGAGCTGAAGGACTATGGTATCCCAGTATGGTGTGATTGGAGCCGCGTCATGATAAAAGCCTCTTCTACTATATATACAAAACTGCTTTATATTAAAGTGAATAAGCCACGAAAAGGTCGGCAGGATGTTTCTGCTTCGATGAACGCCTCAACTCATATTTTGTCACGACATGGCTCGTATGTGAATTGAATGTGATCAATGTGCGCTGTAGAAAATGTATCGCCTTATTTGTAGATAAAATGAGAAAATGATATTTTACATGATATAGTTTTGACTTGTCCTTCAGCCTATCTCATTTAGTTCTCAGAGAGTTTATTTTGGCTAGAAGTTTCATATATTTTTATGCTTTAAGAATTAAATAAACTGGTGTCTGGTGGAGCTGAAACAGACAGAGAAACACGGAAAACAGAGTTTAAGTCTGTCTTGTGTTTCAGAAAGACACACAATGCTTTAAAATAGGACGTGAGTATGGTCAGGAGATGCCACAATCACAAACTGCAGACAAAACCATGGTACCACGACGAAGAGCCACTGTGTGACACAACAATTACGAGACACCGGGAAGACAAACTAAGCAAAGTAACCAGCTCTCTCTCTTCCCCATCAATTTGATGGCAAAGCTATAATGGACATAAAGCAAGGCCCAACAAACATTGAACAATAACATAATCCCACAATGGGAGTTACAATCAACAACAAATCATCAACAACAACAACAGAACCACCCTCTTAGAACGGAACCACTGGGGGATTAAACTATTTTACTGATACCAAATCTTCGCCCTAGCTTCTGCTGTTGTTGAAGCACAAAAATGTTAAGCTCGCATGGAAGCTTCCTAACTATTGCAATGTATCATCATGGAAAAACAATTTTATCTATTTAACACACCATGATGAAACAAAGAAAATGGCTCACAGACAGTCAGAGCTAAGGAAACCCTGAAGTTGAGCCACGATGGACCCAGCTACATCTAAGCATCAGACACCAAACCACCGATTAAAGTTTTACGTCAGAGCCATTAATGTGTCTGTGGCCTGATCCACCGTCGTGTCATTAAAGAGGAAACCATAGCTATAAACCGTGACTGGGTTTAAAACCAGGCATGCAGACTGTCGCATGATATCCAAGTTATATCCAACCTATTAAATTGTTTCAGAGGGTCAATTAAGATTCCGTTTAGTTGTTTGTGCTCCGTGTCTGTCTTTGTCGGGAAGTCTTGTCTGTTTCTTGCAGTCTTGTTTTTTCACCTACTTGGGAAGGGCTGACCTCTTGGTTCTATTGTATTTGATGTTTCTTGTGTTTTTGCCACACTTCCATATGGTGTCCTAGGTCAGATGTGTTACTTGATTGTATCGATTCCTGGTCCCGAGGTTATAAAGCTTGAGTTAATTCTCAAACTACAAATAAAGCGCAATGATTGGCAGCTTGCGGACATATGTCCGCACGCATCCAATCACTGCTCTTTATTTTGAGCTTGAGACTGTATTCAAGTTTTATAACCTCGTGGCCTTTTATGCATTCTTCCTTACTTTTACTTTACAAATCAAAGTGGCAAATGAAAGCATAAACACATGATAAAATGAGCCAGCACATGAGATGTAAGCAACTATCGCTTATCCGAGCAGCAAAGTTTCAGACAGTTCTTCGCTGACGCACAGACTCACCAGAGCCTTCGCTGTTGCATACACAAAGTAGAAATGTAGAAGAATGTTCAGGACAATACTTATACATCCACTCTCTCTACACAGTTTTGAATACATGTTGAAATAATAGCTTTACGCATATGCGAGAAGTACCGAAATCCCGTGGGCTGGCTGAGCACATTTTCCATATTTACTAACTTTACCAGTAGTTCTTATCACATGACGTTGCGTCATGGAGTAATATTGCCATGTATTAAAACCTATAAGCCGTTTGTATTACATATTTTGGTAAAATTGTGTAATTGCTTCTATAACAAATTCATATACGCGTGGCAAAACGAAGGTGTTTTCACGCCGAAAACGCATTTTCAAAGTAGAAGTAGTGTTATATGAATAATTGGTTCTACCGCTCGTGCTCTGTATAATATGTTTGATATTATTTTGATAAAGTAGTGCGACAAAAGCAAAAGAATACTCGACACACCTTGCATTTCATTTCTTTTCCCCACCGTTTTTTAAATTCAATAATAAATGAGCACTCATGTAAGATCCTTTATATATATCCTGTATATACACTGAACCCAAGGTATAAGTGGCCGCATTAAATTTTTGCGCCTGTTGAGGGAGTAAAAATCGGTCTTACAAAATTTTAATTCTATAAAAAAATTCCAAGGCTTTGTCGTGACTCTGCAATTTATGACATTTCAAAATGACTGGTAGATCTTGCACAGACGAAGTCTGAGTAAAGGTACCCCCATTTCAAAAAGTCACAACTCTTATTGTGATATAAAATATTCCTCAGACATGTTATCCATTTATTATATAATTAGTTTGCAGCTATGATGAAAACGAATCAAACGTTTCGTGATAATTGAAAGCTCCATTTCTCTTCTATATTAACATGAAGACGGCCACTATCAGCAGCGTTAGCTTTAAACATGCAATGTGCATACAGACTTTGAGTTGATCTGCACGCTTTATTATGTGGGGAACGGCATTGAAATTATCAGCAATTATTCATTATGAATATGCGTCACTGTTCTACTTAAAACATATGTCATTTAAATTACCTTTAAAGTTTCACTTTAAAACTGGAAGTGGACACCACTTTGCAAAAGAAAAAATGTCGTTAGAAAACAGGCTGATGAGGCTGTAATTGGTTTGGTCAAACATGTTCACATAAAATAAAAGACATACAATGATTTTACTATGTGCAGAATATGATTTTCGAAAACATCGGAACATGCGCAAAATGAGCTTTTTTATAATAAACACAAACAAATCTGTCTTCAATCAAGTATTTGGTGTTTTTTCAACATAGTAAGTGAGTATGATCAGGAAATACAACATTCACAAACCACAGACAACCCCATGGCACCGCGAGGAAGAGCCACTCAACCATCACGAGACACCAAGAAGACAAACTAAGCAAAGCAACCAGCTTTCTCTTCCCCATCACGATGATTGCAATACTAGAATGGACATAAAGTAACGTACAACAAAACATAGAACAATTACAGACTCCCATTGTAAATAAACAAAAAGTCAACAACAACAGAACCACCGCCTTAGAACGGACAGCAGCCCAAGCCACTGGGGGGCTTAAATGCATTTTACTGGCACCAAATCTTTGCCCTAGATTCAGCTGTTGTTAAAGTACAAGAATTGTTCAGCTCGCATGGAAGCCTTCTATGTAATGCAGTGTATTATCATTGAGAAACAATATAATCAAATTAACACACCATGATGAAACAAAGAAAAGGGCTCACGACCCACAGACAGTTAGAGCTAAAGAAAACCTCAAGTTGAGCTACGGTGGGTCCAGCTACAGATGACCTTCAGGTACCAACCCACCGATTAAAGCTTTACGTCATAGCCATCATAGAGTCTGAGGCCTGACCCACTGTCCTGCAGTTAAAGAGGAAACAATAGTTATAAACCGTGATTGGGTTTAAAATCAGGCTTGCAGACTGTCACATGACATCCAAGTAATATCCAACCTTTATATAACGTTTTACAATCTTTTTGAATTGATCACTAATATTAGGTTTATCACTATCGTCGAACAAAAAAGCCTCGCAAAATTGATAATTTTCTTTATAGGCATTTTAAACAAGCTAATCACTCTACTAGCAGTATTTTTATTCAGCCTTTTGAAAAGATAATATATGGTGATAATTTTTCTCTTTTTGATATCCGTAAACGTAATAACCGATCTCATGGTAAACGCAAAAATGGAAATTTAAAATGCAAAAATAAACATGTTTTAACTCTTTCAGAATTAAGTATCATCTTAAAACATTCTGGCCGACATATGGCCCTTTTACGTTTAGAAACTCTTTCTATATCTTCACTTTGTAATTTGGATATTGAGGCTAATAAATTCTATGATAGAGCTCATAGACTTTATGATGCAGCAATTCTTACCCGGTGTTACACTCAACATGCTCTTCGGCCATATATAGATTAAGAGATTAATCATATTAGACATTTTATTAAAATTCAATTTGTCAACAAGGGGATTGAATTCATTAACTTACCCAGTATATTTAAAGATAAATCTGTTATTTCTTCTATTCCTACTTATTTTGAAAATAAGGAATCCCCTATCATTTGTTATAAGTATAATAAACCTATTCGTAGCACTGTTTTTAACTATATCAAATTAGTAACAGAACTTGATATCGAAAATTCTATTCCTGACTCCTGAGATTGCAAAGACTCTAAGTATTGCTATCAACCTGCTGGTCATATAGTCACAGGGGATTTAAAAATTATAAATGATTCAAAAATTCAGTCTATTATATGTAAGGGACCTAAATATAGGTTTCCTGTGCCAATAGACTTCAAATCATGTCGTGAGGAAATTGCAGGAGCCTTACAAGAATTTTGTAATCGCTGGTGTAAACGAGAGCATGTTGAGTCTAATGCCTTAAATTGTTGGAAACTAAATATTTTTAAAATTATTGACGGTAGAATTTCATTTTATTGCAACAATATAGATCTTCTACCATCTAAACCTAAATTCACTTTTAGACACTTGAAGAAAGGGATCCAGGAATTCCATAGGAAGTTTGTTTTGGCCCCCGCAGATAAGGCTGCTAACAATGTTGTGGTCATTTGTAAAAGATACTATATTAACACCCTAAAGCAAGAACTTAGCACTGCCAAAACAGATGAGCATAACGGGCTTGATGAGACGTCTATCGTTGATAGGCATCGATGCCATATGGCAGCTAAGTTTGGGTTGTTTGTTGATGATGACCATAGCAAGCTTCCTACGTTATACTGGTTACCTAAACTTCATAAACGGCCCTATAAGTCACGTTTTATTGCTAATTCTAGTGCATGTACAACTACTGAGTTGTCTATTCTTTTGACGTCTTGCCTCACTGCAATTAAAAACCATGTCATTAAATATTGCACAACAGTTTATGAAAGAAATGGTAAAAATTTATTTTGGTCTATTAAAAATTCAGGTGAAATTCTTAATAAATTGAAGTCTAGAGGTTTTCAAGCATCTGGTTTGTCTACATATGATTTCTCTACTCTCTATACTACATTGCCTCATAATCTAATAAAAGAAAAACTAACAGAATTAATTGAACAAACATTTAACAGAGAGGGCTCACTTTATTTTGCTTGTAATGATAAAAATGCCTTTTTTACTTCTGAACAACCTAAACGATATAAATTGTGGTCATGTCAGAAAATGTGTGATGCGCTCCATTATCTTTTGGACAATATATTTATCAGATTTGGCTCAAAATTATATAGACAAATTGTCGGTATTCCAATTGGTACTAATTGTGCTCCTCTTGTTGCAGATTTGTTTTTGTTTTGTTATGAGAGAGACTTTATGTTGTCTCTGTCAGACAAAAATCAAGCTGATATTATTGAAGCTTTTAACTCTATTTCCAGATGTTTAGATGACTTACTTAATATTCATAATCCTTATTTTGAACAAATGGTAGGTCAGATATATCCCACTGAACTTCAGTAAAATAAGGCGAATTCTTCGGATACTGAAGCCCCGTTTTTGGACTTGAACTTGTCAATAACAAATGGCATAGTCTCTTCTAAAATTTATGATAAATGGATGATTTTAATTTTGAAATAGTAAATTTTCCATTTCTTGATGGAGATGTTCCTTGCTCTCCTTCCTATGGTGTATATATTTCTCATCTTATTCGTTTTGCTAGAGTGTGCTCTAATGTTGATGACTTCAACAGAAACTTATTTTTAACTGCTAAATTATTAAAACAAGGTTATAGATATCATAAAATTCGAAAAGCATTTTCTAAATTCTACTACAGACACTCAGAGTTAATTGTTAAATACCACATTGGGTTAAAAACTCTTCTGCAACAAGGCATATCAGAACCTATATTTTATGGTGATTTAGTCTATAAATTCAAACGAATTGTTGGAAAACCTAATTTTAGTGATCAATTCTAAAAGATAGTAAAACGTTATATAAGGGTTGGATATAATTTGGATATCATGCGACAGTCTGCATGCCTAGTTTAAAACCCAATCACGGTTTATAGCTATGGTTTCCTCTCTAATTGCACGACGGTGGGTCAGGCCTCAGACTCTATGACGGCTCTGACGTAAAGCTTAAATCGGTGGGTTGGTACCTGATGCTTATCTGTAGCCGGACCCACCGTGGCTCAACTTGAGGTTTTCTTTAGCTCTAACTATCTGTGAGTCATGATCCCTTTTCATTGTTTCATCATGGAGTGTTAATTTGATTAGAGTGTTTTCCATGATGATACATTGCATTAGTTAGATGGCCTCCATGCGAGCTGAACATTTCTTGTACTTTAACAACAGCAGAAGCTAGGGCGAAGATTTGGTACCACTAAAATGCATTTAAGCCCCCCGGTGGCTTGGGCTGCTGTCCATTCTAAGGCGATGGTTCTGTTGTTGTTGACTTTTTGTTTATTGTTACTCCCATTGTGGGAGTCTGTAATTGTTCTATGTTATGTTGTACGTTACTTTATGTCCATTCTAGTATTGCAATCATCTTGATGGGGAAGAGAGAGCTGATTGCTTTGCTTAATTTGTCTTCCTGGTGTCTCGTGATGGTTGAGCGGCTCTTCCTCGCGGTGCCACAGGGTTATCTGCTGTTTGTGATTGTGGTATTTTCTGATCATACTCACTTACTATTTTTAATAAGTCGGCTACACGGGTTTGTAATCGCCTGTACTTCATAAAAACTGCAATCAAAATGCTTGTTTTCTTCAAAAAGTTAATTTTTGCATTTTTGAACCCAAAATTTGTAAAGTGATAGAAAACTCTTTCAAAGCACCGCTAAACTTTAGTCCATAGAATTGCACATATTTGAGCATTTTTTTTTTCAATATCCTTAGCGCTTAGTCAGAAAAATGGAATTGAAAAGTGGCCACTTATAACTTCGTTTCAGTGTAGTGCTCATCGCAGACATAAACGCCCAACACAATCTCACCATAGCAGGAATTGTTTTGACTCATATAAATTCTCGACTTTACCATGATTGTTATTTTTGTTATATCTTTCATAGAAAGTCAGTAGAAGCTAATGACCAATGGGGTTTTGCCAATTCTGATTCCGGGGCATTGTAATTAGGTTGTCGTAGGGACTTTTAGTATTTGTTATACTAAATATATCAGCTGTAGAGTATATGTACATTTTCCCCCATTGTAAGTTAATGGAAGCTCTGGAGCGAGCTGCACATATCAAACAAAGCAAGGAGAGTGATGACGATATTCCACTCCCAGGTTGCTTAAAATAAAATACACGTACCATACATATAACACGACAATCAAGGAAAGACATACAAATTGTTATTGGTTGTTAGAAAGTACCAGCAATTTACTTTGCATAGCTGTTAAGTGAGTATTTGCGGAGTATGGAAACCAATAATTTTTTTCTTGTTTGGTCTTGAAAAAACATTTTTATTCCGAGAAAAAGAGAAATACCCTACTTTGATAGGTCCGTCATTTCCAGGATTACTGAAGGATTTTTTGTCTTCAATTTGCTGTGGTTAAGTTTAACAATTTTATTTAAGGTATAATGAAGTGTATTTATCTCCCCTGTCAGGGTCAGAGACATGTTGTTTCCCCCGTGCGTTTGTCCGTCTGCCGTTCTGGTCAACACAAATTGTGTCCAGTCTTGTAAACGCAACAGCCTCTAAGAACTAAAGTTTTGGCCTTTAGCCGGATCGTTTTTAATAAAAAACTGTGCATATGTTTTTGCCAAGGTCTGACGGTGTGCATGACGTTTTGCTGTAAACCTCAGATAATTTTTTTCACTTTTTTTGCAATTCGAAATTCGTCATTTTTGGCTAAACTTCTACCAAAGCATATAGACACTTGGTATTTTATTAAATAAACTCCTAGTTTTAGATGATCTTTTAAAACGGTGTAGGTGTTTTGTCAAGGTCTGAAAATATGCATGACTTTGGGCTGTAACCCTCAGAACATTTCGTTGCTTTTTTGGCAGTTTAAACATAGTTATTTTTTGGCTCAACTTCTACCAAAGCATATATTATGGGATTATTGTGATCGAAACTCTACAGTTTCGGCCAGATCTTTTGGAAAGTTTGCAGCTGTTTTTGTCTAGGTCTGACTGTTACCCTTAGAATATTTATTGTTCCTTTTTGCAGTTTAATCTTAGTCATTTTTTGCTCGACTTCGACCTAAACATATAGACACTGTGTATCTTGTCAACGCAACTCCTCATACAGTATTAGCCATATCTTATTGAACCTTTGATGGTGTTATGGTCAAGTTCTGAAGATATGCATGACGTGTGGTTGTTATTTTCAGATTATCTTTGTTACTTTAAAATTTCACAATTTCAGTTTAGTCATTTTTGGCTCAGCTTCTACTACAGCATATAGGCAATGGGTATCTTGTGAACGGAACTCGTCCTACAGTTTTAGCCAAAGCTTTTTGAAACTGTTTTTTCAATGTCCTTAGATATGACTGACTTTTGGCTGTCTTGTGAACGCAACTCCTCCTACAGTTTTTACCAGATCTTTCTGACATTTGGCAGGTGTTTTTGTCTAGCTTTGAAGATATGCATCTACTTTAGGTGTAACATGGATTTTTCCATTATAATGGAAACAATATATGATTATTTTTTTTTCACAAATGATGGTAGTGCAATAGTTTACGTTATTATAAGATATCGCTGGATATGAAATCGTTATATTGTGCTTAAATCACTATAATTTCAGCTTGGAATTCATTTAATGACATTAGGACCTTTCTGTTACCATAAGTGTTGTGAGAAACATCTGCAATTTTTATAGAAAAAACGATTTAAGTTTTACATAATTTTGATTCTGTAAACTGTAATTTGAAAGAATATTGGAATAGCTGTAAGATTAACTAAGCCTTAGGTACTTACGGCGTTAAAAAAATTGATCCTTAATTTAAGGCTATATACAGTAAAGAATACAAGAACAAATTATTTCTCAAATTATCCAAAAACTCTAGTTGCTCTTTTTTTGAGTATCAACTTGTCACCTTGTAATTTGCTCCTGTTGTTGAATTGACTTTAAACCACAGAGACAAATTCAGAGCTGGTCAAATCAGTTTATAAATCTTTGCAAGAAGGACTTGATTGCACGACGGTAGGTCAGGTCTCAGACTCTATGACGGCTCTGGCGTAAAGCTTTAATCGGTGGGTTGGGACCTGATGCTTATCTGTAGCTGGACCCACCGTGGCTCAACTTGAGATTTTCTTTAGCTCTGACTATCTGTGAGTCATGAGCCCTTTTCTTTGTTTCATAATGGTGTATGGATTTGTTTAGAGTGTTTCTCCATGATGATACATTGCATTAGTTAGATGGCCTCCATGCGAGCTGAACATTTCTTGTACTTCAACTACAGCAGAATCTAGGGCGAAGATTTGGTACCAGTAAAATTCATTTAAGCCTCTCAGTGGCTTGGGCTATTGTCCGATCTAAGGCGGTGGTTCTGTTGTTGTTGGCTTTTGTTTATTGTTTCTCCCATAGTGGGAGTCTGTAATTCTTCTATTCTTTAAGTTACTTTATGTCCATTCTAGTATTGCAATCATCTTGATGGGGAAGAGAGAGAGCTGGTTGCTTTGCTTAATTTGTCTTCCTGGTGTCTCGTGATGGTTGAGCGGCTCTTCCTCGCGGTACTATGGGGTTTGTTTGCCGTTTGTGATTTTGGAATTTCCTGATCATACTCACTGACTATTTTTGAGCAAAAAGTAGACTAATATACAAGGATCAGCTGCATGAGAAAGTCTGTTTCATTTATTCTAAAAACAACTACTTTGTACGCAACAATTCACTTACCCATATTACGGAATTCAGGAGACATCAATCTACAATAGAACAAAATAAATATGTAAAAATGCATCCTTGTTTAAAAACAAAAGTGCTTGCAAGTGGTCAGTATATACAACTTTAAAAAATAGTAAGTGGGTATGATCAGGAAATGCCACAATCACAAACCGCAGACAACCCCGTGGCACCGCGAGGAAGAGCCACTCAACAACCAGCTCTCTCTTCCCCATCAAGATGATTGCAAAACTAGAATGGGCATAAAGTAACGTACAGTAAAACATAGAACAATTACAGACTCCAACAATGGGAGTAACAATAAACAAAAAGTCAACAACAAAAGAACCACCGCCTTAGAACGGAAAGCAGCCTCAGCCACCGGGGGGCTTAATGCATTTTACTGGTACTAAATCTTCGCCCTAGATTCGGCTGTTGTTGAAGTACAAGAAATGTTCAGCTCGAATGGAGGCCATCTAACTATATGCGCGTTGCTGAATTTCATATAAGGCTTACTTTTTGAGAAAACTTACCTCATCGTCATAAAGGATGGATCCGGTCTCAAATCAAAACTAAATGCCTCTACTTTAATTTCGATTGGTTCGTACGTTTGAAAATTGGTAGCGTCATATCTAAAAAAGGGGAGATAACTCTATCCTTGCAAAAAAGGGAATTGTGAAGTACGAATTTCGAATCGATTTTTTGCAGTGTTAAAACATTATTTTTTCGTAAATTGTTTTATTTTCTAAAATCAATTTATTTTTTATTTATTTTTAAATCAAATTTGGCTCATTTTCTTCATTTGCAGATATAGCTAATGAGGGATAACTCTTACTACCCTATAAGATAGAACATTTCCCTCCCTCGATATCGTTTCTAATACTACCGTTATTTTTAGTAAAAATGCGTATAATTTGATCAATTAGTAGAAACATATTCTGCTATTCAAAAACATGATTAACAGCATTCTGACATACTTGAAGGCTCTGAAAATCGGTTGCAAAGTTGCTATCCCCGTGTAAAAAATACTCTTGTTTTCGTGCATCTCACCAAAACACTTGATATACTATTAGGAGCAAGTTTCTGAATGCTTTTGAGAAAATTAATCTCATCGTCCTAAAGGATGAAACTAGTCTTCAATTGAAGATAAATGTCTATACTTAAATTTTTTTTGGGGGTCGCACACTCAGAAATGGAAAGCGTCTTATTGAAAAAAGGAGATAACTTTATACTCGCAGAAAACAGAATCACGAAATACGAATTTTAAAAGTATCAAGTATGGACTTTTTTTTCTGAAGACAAATGCTCTGACACATTTCTTTAAGGTAATTTGGTATGCTAAATCCGAAAACCAATGTTTGCAAGCTGAGAAATGGCGTCTTATTGAGCTTATTTGCATGTTTTCAAGATGGCCGCCATAATCATACCGAATCTTACATTGTTGTTGATTCATTGTTTAATGTACCTCTGAATATTTGTGGGGGTTCTGTGTTGGTCTTTAATTTATTATGCATCTCTTTGTGTTCTTTCTATTTTGTTAACACCTTGACGAGGAAGAGAATGATAGTTGCTTGGCTTTAATTGCCTTCCTGGTGTCTTATGACTGTAAGTGTTATGTTCCTCTTCCTCACGATGCCGTGGGTTGATCTACAGTAGTGATTGTGTTTTTTCTTGTTTATACTCACTTACTTTTTGCGTATTTAGTGTCCAGCTATTTTAATGAATGTTTCATTCATAGCACTATTTTGAACTAGGTTCAAGCTTTTAAAGTGATAAACGAGAAATGAGTTTTGAAAATCGACAAGTAGCGATGATTTGACTGTCGTCATAATGTCCATTCTTCCTAGCAATACCCATAAAATGTGTTACACTATCTATGCATATATCAAAAGTAAAAGCATTTAAATTCCTTAGTACCCAATGGTCAAATTAGACCAGCCTTGCGTCCTCAGGACAACTTCTCATGGGCGTCAAATTGTTTTGTGCGACCGCCTTTAATAGGTAAAAGTATTGCCCTGAAAATAACCCCATTTGAGCTATGTGAAATTGCGTGGTTTCCATGGCAACAAACAATTTGCTTCAAAACAGTTGGGTATGTCCCTACAAATAACTTACATCTCAGCAGAAACTCATCCTAAAGTACTAACTCGATAAAAACAAGAGTAAAACATAGCAGCTTCATTCAGCGGTAAAATATGCTAGTGATCAAATTTGTATATTAATGAAAATTAATGAATACATTAGGAAAGCGTAAACAATAAAAGGGTGTACGAGGGCTGTTCAAATATGAATGTAAGTAGCTTCATAACTTTCTTCACATATATGCTACGACAAAATGTCATACCTTTCCGGAAAGAACTATTTGTCGCTTTTAAAATGGCACCAAACATAAATAAACACTCACAATATTTCTCGAGTTACAGACGCTTATGTGAAGGCCATTCCTGTACACTGATGTTTTTCTGAAGCATTGTTCCATACGCGTTTTGGTACATGAGCGGATATAGAGTCATATCTTGGTAAGTTTGAGACAAAATGGCTCCAAATTTTAGATGTAAGTTTAAGGTACATTGACAAAGCTGCTTGCAGAAAAAAAAAATTATATAATCCTGTTTCAATCTCGAGTAAACAGTCACGTTTGTGACGTCATTAATTTTATGATAAACGTCATTTTTAGTTATCTACTGCTGATGCAATAATGAACATCGCTGGGTCTTTTTCTTTGCGTTTTGCTTAAACATGCTTAATAGGTCATAAGGAAGTTTTCAAAACGCTCCGTCCTCTATTTACAGAGTAATCATACTTTATATCATTTTCAAAGCATTTTTCTGCTTCTTATTGACGTGTTTACATGAATTAGAATATGTTCAATATGTCTATTCATCAAGACCAGGTGAGTAATTTTATGGTAAATAATGCCTATTTTGGTAAAATTTAAGGTTAACGTTCAAATTTAGATTATAACCGCAATGTTATGGCAACAAAATTAAGTACAAGTTCTATAACCCATTCACTTACGGCAGTTTTGACTTAATAAAATGCTTTTTAGCGTTTAAAAATTACCCACTATCCTTCAATGATTCGTAGCAACAGCTCAGTATGAGCGATCAACATATTGTCTTTGAGATAAAACTAGTTTAAATGTTGCTTCGTGCATTATGTTAGAGAAAAGTTTGACTGAAAACTGAAAGGTGGTGTTTTGTTTAAAATTTATTTGCAAACATAAGGAGACATTAGTTAACACGATTCGATGTAACTGAAGAAAAACACGTCGGATTTTCGCAACTTTCACAGAATCGTTATATAAGTATATGAGGATACTTCCTTAAAATTTTCAAGAAAATTCACCAATTTATCGAAAAATTATACGCTCGTCTATATCACTGGTATGTTCGAAGCATTGAGTTTGTTAGTATACTAAGGTGACCCTAATTCAAAGGGCTATAACTCGATAAGTATACTGTATTTTTCTTTAGGTCTGGTGCCAGTTTAAAGGTGACATATAATCCTTTATAGAAACGTATACCATTTTGTCGTAGCATATATGTGACGTAAGTTATGAAGCTACTTGCATTCATATTTGAACAACCCTCGTACCCACAAAGATACTTACAACTCAGCTGCGAATTATTTTAGACAACCACTCTTGGTAACAAATAATGCCAAATCACTGCACTTTTACCAAATTGTCCATTTAACAAATTTTCTAACATTCTCACTCATAAATACTAATCAAAATATAAGAAATAAGAGACAATTTTGGAAAAATTAAAGGGGTGTACTGTCAAAATAACGCATATGTCAGTTGCTAGTTATCCCATTCTCAAATTAAAGCCTAGAACTAATTTTTATCTTTCTGTGTTCTTTCTTTTTAATGTTTTCTTATACATTCATGAGTATGCAAATGAGATCATTTGTATATTCATCATTGGGTCAACGAACTATATCTCAACTTTCATTTGGTACCATTTTTGGTAGTCCAGGATATATGGCAGCTGAAATATAGGTTATTTTGTAGGTCAAACCACTTTAGTTTTCTACTATTTTTGACTTATTCTTTATGTGTTCTTTAATATTCGTGAATATGAAAATTAGATTTTTCGAATACATATAATCATAGGGTCGCATACCTGTATCTCAAATATTATTTGGTACCAAGTTGTGTAGTCTAGGTTAGTAAGCAGCTGGTGTAGAGGTAATTTGGTAGGGATACCACCTTAATTAATCTACCAATTTTGTCTTATTTCTTATGTTTACATTAATATTTATGGGTATTCAAATTAGATCATTTGTATATTAAATCATCTTCATCAAATGAAAATGTCTCAACTTTTATTTAGTACCTAGTTTTGAAGGTAATCATAGTTAGCGGCTGACTTAGTGGTTATTTTGAACGTAAATCACCTTATTTTTCTACAAATTGCCTCTTAGTTCTTAAGTTTTCATTAATATTCATGAAATATATTTAAATTAGATAATTCGTAAATGTAATCATTTTGGTCAAAATGCAATGTCTCAACTTGAATTTGGTACCAAGTTTTGCAGTCTACGATAGTTGGCAGTAGACATATAGGTAATTTTGTAGCTATACTCCCTTAATTTTTCTATCTATTTTCCTTATTTCTTATGTTTTCATTCATATTCATGAATATTTAAATTATAACATTCGTATATTTTATTATTTTGATCAAATGGCTGTGTCTCAACTTTTATTTGATACCAAGTTTTGTGAGATATGATAATTATCAGCTAGCGTCGTGTTAATTTTGTAGGTATACCACCTTAATTTTTCTAGCAATAATGTCTTGTTTCTTATGTTTACATCAATATTCATGAATATTTAAATTAGATAATTCGTATATTTAATCATTTTAGTCAAATGGTTATGTCTCAGCTTTAATTGGGTACCAATTTTTATAGTCTAGGATGGTTAGCAGCTAGAGTACATGCAATTTTGTAGGTAAACCCCCTTAATATTTCTACCAATTTAGTCTTATTTCTTATGTTTACATTAATATTCATGAATATTTAATTAGATAATTCGCATATTTAATAATTTTGGTTTAATGGCAAAGTCTCAACTTTTATTTGGTAACGCAGTTATTCAGGTATTTTTGTAAGTAGAGAATCATCTGAAAAACCAAATTTTCTGCAAACAAAATAATGTTTACCCTTGTTTGACTTGGCTCACTATGGACCAACCTGTGATTTTCAGCAGCCCTTGCTCTTTCTATTGAATTAATTTCTAAGTTTTGTCAGTTATTTAACTTGAATGAGTACGTATTTTGTTGTTTGTTGCTGGGGTGCGTCACTTGTATCTCATCCTAGAATGCCGCATTAGCCTAACTGGAAAGCCAGCTGGTTGAACAATGGCAAGGCAATACACAGGCTTTTATTCTATAAGCATCCGCAATAAGGTCACAGAATGTATTAATAAAGGTAAGGATCACCATACAAGATATTGACTTACAATAAATTATTAAGCGTAATAATGTTCATACCTGTACTTATTTATTTTCACCTTCTATTTTCTAGCATGGGTATACATCACTTGTGATAAGTATTTACGTATTATATACCCCTGTACAAAATGACGTGGTGTAGCGCGTTACAAAAGGGTGATATTAAAATGAAATTAAAACAAAAGATTCTTACAGTATTAAATATTGATAGGTCATAAGGTTTGTATCCCTTCATTGTTTTGTATCAAAAAGGCATTTTATTAAGCGATAAGTGCAAAGGAGAAAGTTTCATTGTATAATTTGCATTCATAAGAGTATCTAGTTTTGACAACAATGCTTATCCTAGCTACATGTTCAACAGAATAGATAGATTGAGTTTGTTGTATGATTATAATTTTTCATGTTGCTCCTATACATCGACTAAGCACAGGTTAATCGGAAATATGGTAGAGATGTTTACAATTTAGTTTATTGGTTTTATAGCAGAGCCCTCCGAAAATATACTGCAAGGAATTCGAATATTCCATGCAAGCTTCACAAATTTTGCCTCAACAACAACATAATTTTCGGCGAAGATTTGCCACTAGTAATGCATTTAAGACCCCCAATGGCTTAGACAGCTGTCCGTTCTAAGGCAGTGGTTCTGTTTTGTTAATGCGTTGTTGATTGCTACTCCCTTTGTTTGTGGGGATTCTGTAATTGTTCTGTGTTTTGTTGTGCGTTACTGTATCTCCATTCTAATTTTCAATCACCTTGATTGGGAACAGAAAGCTCGTTGCTATGCTTAGTGTGTCTTCCTGGTGTCTTGTGATTTTTGTGTTGCTTTTTCCTCGCGATAAATTTGTTTGTCTGCGGTTTGTGATTGTGGTATTTCTTGATCAAACACACTTACTATGTGTCTCTTACTAAAGGTAAGTAGTTGACATCTGCAGATAAAAGACCATGGCTGGTCAAGCATTTTCTCACGTTTGTGCTTTGTCAATAAGGGTTAAAGAGGAGAAGACAAAGATAAGGAATCAATACAATCAGGTACCTCACCTCACCCGATACACCATGTGGAAAAGCAACAAAACACTAGAAAAATCACACACAAGAGAACAAACAGGTCAGCCCTTTTCGAGCAGGTGATCAAAAGGCGTCAAAAAACAAACAACATGGTATAATAAAGACAAATGTGAAACATAATAATAAACATGAATCCACAAAAGAAGCATCACGTTAGAGCGATCCGTGAAAAATGACTAGAGGGCTGAAACATGTTCAACATTATCAACCATATCCCGAGCGCTGATGTAGATAGAGTCAAATAAATGTTTGGTTTGCATGATAAACCCCTAACTTATCGATGCATCATCTCCAGGTGCATACAAATCAAAATATAAAAAGGAGATAACACGAGGATAAGGAGTCAAGAGTAAACACAACTGAATACCAAAGAAGTCCAACAGTAAACCCCTGTGGGCCTGATCACAGACACTACATCAGACCCCAGTCCTCTCGTCGGAACCGTCTGAGGTCTGACCCGTCAGCGTACAATTGAAGAGGAAAGCAAAGTTGCAAACCATGATTGGGTTGACCACCATGCATGCAGTCTGTTGCAATACATTAAGATTATTACTATTTTATTATAATGCACTGATTCAGAAATGTTTCAGTGCCAGCATTAGACGAGTTGCGCTCAAGGTACTCACTATGTAATATATATTTAATTGTAATGCAGAAAAATAACACAGTTTAAAAGTTGAAAAAATGCAAAAATAAAGTCCTAATAATGTGAAAACAACTTGTATATCTTAATACTATAAAGAAAACACATGCACAGTTTCAAACACATTGGTTAAAAAGCGAAAGAAAGTTTGGCTACCAATCTCACTTTGTTAATAGATATGAAACTGAAAATGATGACAAAAATAAAACAAAGAATGTGATAACAATGTCTAAGCCACAAGTACCATAAACAAAGCACACGCGAATTTTCAAAAAGGATTGTGAAAACTGCGGGAGGAGTTGTGCTTACTAAGTTCACTTAACGTGTATAAGATGTCAGAAAATGACTAAGCTCACATGTTAAAAATTGGAAAAAAGGTAATGCTGTACAAACTACCTGCTGCATATCTTCAGACCATGATCAAAACATTTGCAAAGTTTAAAAATATCTTAATAAAACTGTAGGAGGCGCTGCACTCACGAAAAACTCACTTATTACATCTGAGATGGAAAAAATATACCCTCCCCCTCCCCCAGAAAAAATAAGAAGCGCATACAGTACAGCTGTTAAGACTTTAGCCAATTTAGTATTTGCAATGGAACGAATATTGAGGCTTATATATTGCATGAATATTTCATCTTTTCAACTTTTTTTTCAGCTTTGTAAAGCTCAAATGTCCATTTAGATTATTGTATGTACAGTGCATGTTTGAAACAAGAAACTTACGTGGACAGTTTACGTCACAATAAAACAACATTTTAATTATTCATTTCCTTATCTTATCATGATCTTTGATGTGGGTGCCATACATACGAGAATCAAAAGTTTCCTGGTAATCTACTTACACCTGGAAATCAGTGTGTCAATTATAAAGACCTATGTCGAAACATTATTACGACACATATCGTCTGCTTGTACGCATAGTTGACCTTCCAAGGTAATTTCGGCAGGCCATATTGGCGATATGAAACATTGGTGTCGTACAAAATTATGCAATAAGCAATCTTTATTACAAAATATGATACCCCGTTTTCGAGTATTGTAAAAGTGTTTGCGTTTCAAACCACACCGATAGCGTCCAAGTATAATTGAGCCGCGAAATGAGATTTCAAATAATGTGGTGTCACGGGGGTAATACCAAATTCGCTTTTTTGCTGGCGACCGAGACGGTACTGCGTACAGCTACCGTCGACCGTGGAGTACGGCTTTTCTGATGGAAAAATGGCCGCTAGGGGACGTCACTGTTGGGGAGTTTGAGCTTGAGTGTATATCAAAGTGTCAACGAATATATGCCACGCTATATTGTATTAGTGTGTTGCACGAAACTAGAATTACGTCAGGTGTTTTGCCCTTAGATAATTTTACATCAACTTTAATCGAAATTTCAACAATATCTTACCACCTCTAAGAAGCTTACATAATTTAATGGATGCTTAGCTTAGTACATGTACATTGAATTGTCTATAATGAAAATCAGTAAGTGAGTATGATCAGGAAATACCACAATCACTACCTGCAGACAAACCCATGGCACCGCGAGGAAGAGCCACACAACAATTACGAGGCACCAGGAAGACAAACTAAGCAAAGCAATCAACTCTCTCTTCCCCATCAATGTCATTGCAAAACTAGAATGGACATAAAGTAACGTACAACAAAACATAAATCTATTACAGACACCCACAAATGGAGTAACAATAAACAGTAATTCAGCAGCAACAGAACCACCACCTTAGAATTTACCGCAGCCTAAGCCACCAGGGAGCTTAAATACATTTTACTGTTACCAAATCTTTGCCCTAGATTTTTCTGTTACTTAAGTACAAGAAATGTTTAGCTCGCATCTAAGCCTTCTAACTATTGCAATTTATCGTCATGGAGAAACACTCTTATCAAAATTAACACACTATGATAAAACAAAAAAGGGCGCATGACTCTCAGACAGTCAGAGCTAAAGAAAACCACAAGTTGAGCTACGGTGGGTCCAGATACAGATAAGCTTCAGGCACTAACCCACCGATTTAAGCTTTACAACAGAGCCGTCATAGAGTCTGAGGCAGGACCCACCGTCTTGCAATTAAAGGGGAAAGCATAGCTATAAACCGTGATTGAAATAAAAAAAAAAGGCATGCGGACTGTCACATGACATCCAAGTTATATCCAACCTTTATATAAAGTTTGATATTTTTTTGAATTGATCACTAAAATTGGGTTTTTCAACAATTCTTTTGAGTTTATAAACTAAATCACCATAAAATATGGGTTCTGATATGACTTGTTGCAGAATAGTTTTTACCCCAATGTTGTATTCAAACAATTAACTCTGAGTGTCTGTGGTAGAATTTGGAAAATGCTTTTCAAATTTTATGATATCTATAACGTTTGTGAAATAACTTCATAGTTAAAAATAAGTTTCTGATGTTGTAGTCAACAACATTAGAAAGTACCCTTGCAAACCAAATAAGCTGAGAAATATATACACCATAGGAAGGGGAGCGAGGAACATCTCCATCAAGAAATGGGAAATTAATCATCCCCTTTATCAAAATTTTAGAAGAAACTATGCCATTTGTTACTTGTATGGACAAGTTAAAGTCCAAAAACGGAGCTTCAGTATAAGAAGAATTCGTATTATTTAGGATAGGTCTGACCTACAATTTGTTCAGGATAAGGATTATCAATATCAATATTAAGTAAGTCATCTAATATGGAGTTGGAGACAAAAGCTTCAATACTACCAATATAATTGTCTGACAGTGACTTCATAACAAAACAAAAACAAATCTCAAGAGTAGCACGCTTAGTATCAATTGGAATAACAACAATTTGTCTGTATAATTCCAAACCAAATCTTATAAATATATTGTCCAAAAGATAATGGAGAGCATATTACATTTTCTGAAGTTAAAAAACATTTCTATCATTACAAGCCAAATAAAGTGAGCCCCCTCTGTTAAATGTTTGTTCAATTAATTCTGTTAGTTTTTCTTTGATTAAATTGTGAGGCAATTTAGTTTAGAGAGTAGAGAAATCATATGAAGACAATCTAGATACTAGAAAGCCTCTTTACTTTAAATTATTAAGAATTTCGTCAGAATTTTGATAAGACCAAAATAAATTCAACCAATCCTTTCATAAACTACTGTGCAATATTTAATAACAAGTAAGAGTTCGCGTGTACCCTACATGTACGTGACTTTTCCTTTTGACCAAAACAGAACACAATAAAATATACTTAACTACTAAAGAAACCTGACACTTTTTGCTTGCTTCGAACTCTTGAATAACAAATATTAGAGCTTAACGCATATACTTATTTCAGTAACAAGATATCAGAACTTTTTTGTAGGAAATATACTTATCAAATATAGAACATGACGTTACAACGTCAAAAATACCGTTTTGACACTGTTTCCTTAGGAGTGTATGTTTAGATAGTTTCTTGAAAACTTTTGCATGTATGCAAGGCCAATACCAATACAGACAAAAGCACATTTTAAAATTTTGCATTTTTTGTCTTGACGTATGATATTGGATTTTACGTTGTGCTATCGACGCTATCTAAACGACAATGGTTTATTTCCTTCATTTAAGCTATTTCTAGACACTGAAATGACGAAGAGTCCACCAATCATTGTAAGAGAATGCATTTTCAAGAATCAGAACGTATGTTTATCATTGCGTTAAAAGATAGCGGCGGAATGAACCAAATTTAATTCAATTAAACTGTGGATCAAACCGCTTATTCTTTGTCAACGTATGTCGTTGTTTAGTGTGTGCTGTCTTCTGTGTTATAGTACCAATTGGCTTCACATTGCTTTATTCGCGTAAGATTTTCAATCTTTGCCGTATTAACACTATCAGCATTGTAATTGTTACGCTTGGCGTCGCTAAATTGACGAAATTTGTACCTACGGATTTTAACAGGACCGGAACAGTGTCAAAATGCATTACAAACATCATACAAAGTGAAAAGAGTTGATAAAAGGGACATTGCTTTGTGAAAGCTCATAATACGACGATACTGTAACACTGACGTTAAGCAAATTTAAAGAGGCTTTTGGCTTGAACCATGCGCACATGCTTTATTTGAATGACAAGAAGACGTCAACGCAATAACACAAAGCTACACTTAAGTGGTTTATTGTGAATTTTGCGCGTGTTTTCATTGCTTTTGCAAATTCGATTTTAGGGGCCACTTGACGCTTTGATAGCTTACGTATGAAATAAGATTATCTATTCAAATAACCTCCGGGCATATTAGTCTAACTTAGTTCAACTTTAAGCACAAAAGACATGTCGGTATAATTTTCATTTACTACCCTTAAATTGTCACACAGTATGTGTCAGGTTTCTTTAATTGTTAAGTATAGTTGACATTAAATAGAACACAGCAAAATAGTTTTCATGTTTGTCTTATCATACAGAACGACGTACGATATGTACCACGTTGTTTCTTTGTTTTTAAGGACAGAGTAAGGCTGGTGTTATCTGCAGCACATGGGCGTAGGTGAATGTCCGAAATGCCATTCTACCTTCTGAGTGAAAATTGCCGTTGGCTGCAATCTGAAAAATGGCAGAGTCTGGTGTAAAAACAAAAATATATTTTTTAAGGCGTGTCAATTGACACTACCTCTACATAGTGACCCGCAGGGTCACAAGGCTTCCAACTCGGCAGTTTCTCAAAGGAAGAGAAAAATGACATTGACCACACAGCAGTTAAAGTTCAAATAGTTGAAGCCAACTAATGAGATTTCTGTACAAACGACATAAGCAGGCAGCGATGGTTAAATTGAGGATGCATTGGCGATATCCGCTTACACTAGGTATCAAAGCAGATAAATGTTTGAACTGAACCCTGGCATATAGATCTGAAGTTGCAAGTAATTCTGGCACCGAAGTTACAAAATTGTTTTAGCACTGATACAAAAAGGATACAAACAAATGACGCAATTTTCAAGTTCCCTGAGTGTGATTTTTGACTAGAACAAATTTCATGCTCATGTGAGTTGAGCATGAAAATATTTGAGCCATGCCATGTGAACTTCCAACAATGTGATATTTTGACAAGTGTAGACACAGAGCCTGTGCAGCCTTCTTTTTAGCTTAGAATATCCAAATGGTGTTCAGTCAGTAGCTATACACTCATAAAATATGCAATCGACTAGCAAAGGCTCTGATCAGACTGCGCGTATATGCGCAGTCTGATCTGAGGCTTTGCTGGTCGCTCATACCACACTGTTGGGAATCTCATGCCGCGGTTCTTATCACACTGGGGCCTTGTTTTGTGCTGCTCTTCTTTGAGTCATTGCTTCACAAATTCACTTTTTTCAATAATCTATTTTAAAACTATTGAAATGGTTAGATAGAGTTATATTGCTTTTAAATTATTTGCAAATTTATCTAAAATTATATTAGTACAATGCTTTAAAAGTAGAACCAACAAATTGAATGACGCCTTTCGTTTGTTTTAAAACGTATCACAAAAAAGATGTCCTTTCAACGACTGGTTTCAATGAAATATATCTTGAACTGATTTCAGCATTTATCCAAAAAGTCTACACCCAGGCGACGCACACTTGCTTGTGCGTGTGTGTCTTGAAATTTACATAATTGTTCCAACGTCTTTTCCTCTTGTAATTTGTAAAACATGTATGTGATTGTGGCATTTCCTCTTTTTTCTTTGTTTGGGTTAACTTCTAAAGCACGTTTAAATCTACCAGCACGTGTCGCCTTGGCGAACAGCGACAACTCTGGCGAGACTGCCTCGCCAGCGTCTTTGCTTTTTCTACACACACAAAGTATGGATGCTATCTCAGAGCAAAACGTTAGTACCATTGTCTTGAGGACTGGCCAAATAATTTTCGTTATTTGCAATAGCGATTCGTTATCAAGTAAGCTGACCTAGTTGTGTTTTTGCCAATGGTACTTAGCCTGAGTTTCTCTGGGTTTTCGTCAGATGTCTTTTGATTGCTGACTTGTGAAGTATGAAATTGATAGTGTATCTGTCTGTCGCCTCCTTCTGTTTATTACCAGGTAGAGTAATCATTTCGCTCCTGTTTGTTGAAAATCTATTGGCATCCTTAATTTTAATCGGTTCCAGAAACTCGAAAATGTTTTTGGTAGTACATGTCGAATTTTCGGAACCAATTGCACTTAAGAATTTAAATCCAGACGCTTCGCTTGTATTTAAAACACAATGCTTTCGAATTTCCGTGAAACTTCTTACTGCTTCACGCACATTTAAATGTTTAATTTTTTAACCGTCCAGTGTACATGCAAGATTCTAGAATACAATATAAAATGCTTCATGTTCAGAAATTTATGAATTTCGTGATTAGAGTAATGAATGGTAATATGAAAATATAGTGATGAGTACGTGCATAAGGTTAAGCCAGCTTTGAATATTGTACAACACATCCACCTCTAACTTATTTCTTCAACGACCACTTTTTGGTCGTTCTTCAACCCTCCCGGTGTCAAGAAAACGCTGCCATATTCTCCGAACAACATATTGCGTGACGCCAAACTGAGCGGCTGCACATCGTTGGGTTGCTCCAACCTGAAATTCTCTCCATGTCCTTAACAGACAAATGTTTCGATTTGACATTTTAGTACACAAATGACTTCTGGTGCCACATTTAAATAAAGCACAGAGAAAATTGGCCCAAATATCCAGAAATGCAACTCTCGAAACAACTGACTTCCAAACAATGATTATAGGTAAATCTTGGGTAGGCAATATGAACACAGTTTACCCGTGCTATATGTGCGTTCATGCAAGAATAATCATAGTGGTCAGTTACCCCATGAATCGATAATTTTAATATAGTTCAAACTTTAAAGAAAATCATTTGTAAAAAATAGTTTTTCGAGATCTGTTTGACCCTTAACATATTTGAGCAGTATATTGTTATTCTTTTAAGAAAGATGGTATATATAACTGACTTAAGTTTGCAACCTTTTTGGTAGCACCACTATAAATGTTGTAGCATGAGAATGCCTTGTCTGTGAAAGTTACCTGTACATGTATGTATTAAACATTAAAATGACGCACCTAGCTCATCGACATCTCTGCTCGACGAGCAGAGATGGCGATGAGATAGGTGTGTCATATAATAAATGTTGAGGCAGATTTCAAATGGCTGGTGTACCTTCAGTTAGTAGACAACGCCATACTTTACTTCTGTGCTGAAAGATGGCAAACTTTTTTGAAAAGCTTATACTTGTGATATATTATTTTACAATGGAAATGCAATGTAAATATAAGCTAAACATCTTTATTTTAATTCTTTTTACATTGTAGTCTTTGGCTACCAATGTGGGCCTCAGTCACTGTATACAACTGATAGAGGTGAAATTAAGTCTCATGTAGGATATGATCTGGGACACAACTATGGAAGAAATCTAGACTGTACCTGGGTTATACAGGCTCCACCAGGGAAATATGTGGAGGTTACTGCTGAGACGTTTACACTGGAATCAAGGTACATGTGTGTCCCTGTGGCGTCAGTCGAATTTGCTTTAGGCATTTGGCTTTTGTGGATCATTAATGCTATTTCTGTTTTGTTTTGTTATGCTTTCATGCACGTCTGTTTGTTGATGCATTGTGGTCACCTGCTGGGAAAGGGCTCACCTCTTGGCTCTCGTTTGTGATGTCTTATTGTGACGTTGTCACTTTCCCATTGGTATCCGGGGTCAGGTGTGATGATTGAATGTATCGATTCCTGATATTTGCCCTCTTTCTTACTTTTTATAAGAATGATTTATCCATATATCTTATACTGATTCTTAGAAATACTGTTTGTTACATGTAATTGTATATAAAAACAAAGATCAGGAATCGATACAATCAAGTACCACATCTGACCCAGGACACCGTATGAGAAAGTGACAATAACACAAAACATCACAGAGCGCCAAGAGGTCAGCCCTTTCCCAGCAGGTGACCTAAGGCTTCAAGAAACAGACATGATATTATGGCAAAGACAAATAACAAAAAAGATCCACAAAAGAAACACCGCCTTGTGTAAATTGACTTGAAAATAATTAATAACTTGTTATTCTTTAAGGGAACACCAACATCAAACTGGTAAATGTATACGTCGATCTGCTGGTATTTACACGTATTGCCGGTAGTTCATAGACCGGAAGTGGTAGATATTGGTGTTAATACTATATAGAAAAACGTGCCATATGACTAAAGGACTATAGAAGTAGATCACTTTTAAGTATTCGGCATTCACATGGCGATTTATGTAAGCATTTAGGAATAGATTCGAGTACCGATCTGGATGATCGGTACTCGAATCTATTCCTAAATGGCGATTTATGTAAGCATTTAGGAATAGATTCGAGTACCGATCTGGATGATCGGTACTCGAATCTATTCCTAAATGCTTACATAAATCGCCATGTACATACTGAATACCTAAAATGATTGAAGTCTATAGTCCTTTAGGCATATGGACTGTTCACACGTATTCACTAGCTTCCATTGTTGACGTCCTCTATAACAGTAGCAAAAGAGAAGAGTATCATTAAGAAATAAATTCGATTGTTGGGATGTTTATGCAATCATGAATAATTCGAGTATTTTGCAAAGTAAGTGGAGCACGAAGGGCATCACGTTAACTTTGCAAGAGACACAAAGTATTCATGATTCCAAGACCAGACCCAAAATAGAAGTTATTGCTTATATTCACATTTTATTATAACTTACTAATATTAGCTTATATATATATATATAGCAAACAAAACAGTTTTGTATTTTATATGTACTCGTATTACCGTTTTTGTTGGAGTGTTGAACGAAAAAGCGAAACAGCCGTGTGAACACAGACAGCCAAAACAAAAAGCTTGTTTTGCACGTGCAAATCAGGTGTGGCTCGTTATCAATCACAACACCAGTGTCACGTCTGGCGAATGCATGCGATGTTCGTAGCGTATTGCATGGGCAAGTGAGCTTGGCAGCTGTCAATCAAATTTGTGGCTTTCATGAGGCTATGGACGGTTGCAAAATCTAGAGCTTCATTCAAGGCTTGCTTCGAAAATATAAACATAAGACAGAGCCTAGAACAAGGAATATCAGCCTCCATTAATTTTGTTTATGTTCATTTCTAAACTGTGTCTACTTTCATTTTTAAACTGTTACGATGGCTTCTTTAATTTTGGCAAACGTCAGATAAAAACCTAGTTAACATACTTTGTTGCATGCGTACATCAAAGACGCTGACCAGACTGCGAATCTATGCAGTCTGATCAGCGTCTTTGTTATTCGCTTTCTAGTACATGTAAGTATAACGACTCCATTTGCCATATGTAGCTTTTTCTTATATTAAAGTTTGCTGACGAAGCCCACTCAGTGAAGTCTCACTCAGTATCAGTCGGATTACACTGCTACCCGTACATGTGCTTTTTAATGGGTGGTAGGTATCTGGACAATGCAGATAACAAGGACTGTTAAATGATATCTGCTTTTATCCTAACTCATTGTATTCTAATGAATTCTTCCTTCTGGTTTGATACGATAAACGTGGTATAGTGCATTGCTCATATCTAGGGATATCAGGTTTTAATTAAAAAAATGTTTTACTCTTTTGTGTGAACATTGTTTTACCTTTACAAACAGTGTATACCCTGATGAAAAGCAACATGATGCTGCATTTCATCTGGGTCTTCACTGTTTGCAAAAGTGCTCGTTTAGAGTTTCCCAAATACAAAGGGTTAATGATCCGTCCCGCCAAAAAGAGTGATTCCTGCCGTCTGGGGTCTCCAGTTGATTTGAATATTGAGGGTTAAAAATAGAGCATTGATTAGGTAGAATATGAACGGTAGTTTTTGGCCAAATAATGCTAAATGGGCCTGGTATTCTCTACATGTATTTAACAGTCTTATTCTTATTTTGTTCAGAACCAACTGCCCTTACGACTACTTAGAGTTTTATGATGGCAATGGCACAAATACTACCAACCTGGGAAAATTCTGTGGAAGCCAATTCAACAGTCTGACGTCATCAGGAAATACTCTGACCTTACATTTTGTAACCAACGCAAATTCCTTCTATCGGGGTTTCAAGCTTTTCTACAACTTTACGGATCATATATCTAGTAAGTTGCTTTTAGATTGATATAATATTATATGAATCCATCATGCGTGTGAGGGTGGGAAAGAAAAATCCTAAGGTTTGCTACGAATTTGTTACGAAACGGTACGCTCCAAATAAGTTGCATAACGGATAGGTAGGGATTAGCAATATTTCTCTAGGTATTTCACGGTTTACTATGTAATAGAAAGGTAAAATACGGACTAATACGGTCCACGACTGTTAATATCGAATTAGCCAGCCCAGGAGATTCAGTTTGGTCTTGCCAGAAATAGCTTTTTCTGCTTATCCTTCCCGTCTTGCGTCCCGTCTTGCGCTACAATAGATGTTTAACCATTGTTTCCTAAATGAGTTCTTTGATAAACAGTGAAGACAGCAGCACAAAAATAGCGACCATAGGTATTACTACATATACAGCCAGTGAAAAATAGGGAACTGTATTCTCTTTGATTTTTAGAGATAATGCAATCAAAAAGACAGAAAAAATCAAACAAGTCATTAAATATAACAATAGACAAGAAATATTGCACAAAACATTATTATAATTAATGATCTACTCCATTTGGATGAGAGGAAATTGCAATCTGAAAATGCAAGTTTAGCCAAATTCATTTTTATTTTTAGAACCCAAATAGAAACTAAGGTATGATAAGTGATGAAATCAAGCTTTAGCTGTTTCAAAGATAAAGAGGCAACTACAGAAAAAAATGACCAGGCTTTACATTGAAGGTTGTTTAGACATTGCACCACTGCTTGTCCAAACATGCTATTAGATAAGGACAGTATGCTTATACGGCTCATGGACATATGAGCCGCGACATGAGATTTCCAACAATGTGGTATGTGTGACCAGCAGAGGCTCAGACCAGCCTGCGCATACGCGCAGTCTGATCAGAGCCTTTACTAGTCGCTTGACTATTTTATGATTGTTAAGCTACTGACTGAACATCAATTGGAGTTTCTAAGCTTAAAATGAGGCTGCACAGGCTCGTTAGAGTCTACACTTGTCAAAATGACACATTGTTGGAAATCTCATGTCACGGCTCATATTTATTGATCTGAGTGAGACCTTAATGTTTGCGCATCCGGGTACACTACTGCATACATCACCATTAACATTAAAATGTCACTAAATGTTTACAGCATTTGCAATGAGTATTGCCATGAAAACCACATTCAATTTTTATTAATATGCCAAATGAAAATGCACTACATTTGTGATAATTGAAAGAACATTAAATAACATTATATTAACATTGCCTTTAGATGAAAATACCTTTTATTCAGTGCTCATTATAATAATTTGACATAAATAAAGGAAAAAAACAATATCATGCTTAATTCAATGTTTGCTTTTTCTGTTTTCCAACCTCTTTCTGGAACGATTTTTATGCACCAACACAAGAGTGGTGATTTGGTTACCCGTCATTCTAATGGCACGACTGCATTAAATTCATTGTCATTAATTAAAATAGTGTTGGATTTACAATATTTAATCTTACTGTCCCATTAAATTCAATGTCATTAAAAATTGAAATAGTTAAATTAACCATCATTAAACTGTCTGCCTCATTACATTTATGATTATTGAAAATATACCCTATTAAGTTATCTAACATTAAATAAGTTGCATCATTTAATTTATAAACACTTCACCTACTGTAAACATCTTAATTTGACTACAGTTAATTTAATTGCGCCTTTACATCCAATGACACTCAATTTGTTTTACTGTTTGCTTACAATTATGATTATTATTTTAAATGTCATAAACAGCTTCGCCATTAATCTAGTTCCCATTAAAATTAGTAAGTGAGTATGACCAGGAAATACCACAATCACAAACCGCAGACAACCCAATGGCACCGCGAGGAAGAGCCGCGATTTAATATGACATCAAGTCAAGTATGCGTTGTTTTGGCATAAACAAATTCATGTTTCTCGTCCTCACATGGGCGACATGGCATCTGAGAAATGCATAACTTCTAAAACATGAACTAAGACTTTAGTCCTTCTATTGGTGTTTTAATGTTACATCAATGCATATTTTATGGTATGTGCGTGCAGTAGTGATAGAATGCACAAATAGTTGGGACTGGCCAGTCTATACATCTTTAACTTGTGGTAAGTGAAATGTTTCCAATATAAATTACAAAAACAATCGTAAAATGCTGCTGGTAAAATCCACTTGTCCTATGGCTAAAAAGAAATTACAGACTCTGGAATAAAGTTAAGCAAATGCATGTACTGCATAATATGTTTATTTCACTATGAAAATCCCGCGTGACAGCAAAACAAAAATCGGTTGGTCCAGTGCTATTATATACTATATACTATACTATTTATTTGTTAATAAAGTATACACTCTAGAGCTCGACTCTCCCGTATATGATACTTACCAAGAACGAAACCTAGTAAAACCTATGCTAAACTACGTTTTGTGTCTGTTATGGAATATTATACTCAACTTATACCTGACCTGACCCTTTCGATTTTATTATGCGGTGTTAACTCAATCGAAGACACTACTTCAAATAAGTAACATTTCAATAATAATTCATAGATAAACTGTAACAATAATTTGACTTGATAACAATTGAATCTGGAAAGGGAATAGCGCGTTCAAAGAACAAGACCTATCTAAAGCGCCAGGGTGATGCGATATAAGAGCACATGTAATCTAACAAGACACATATTGACAATTAAACAAGCATGTTGACACTTGAACATTAGAATTTCAAATGTTACAACTTGCATGAATGTCTTTATAATTCTATATAATTTTCAAATAAACAGTCATTTGTCTTTAGATAAGACATATGAGCTATTATAAGTTGCCTAGCAAGGCCGTATTTAGGGATTGACTTTCAATAGTCATACTTAAGAATATTTGATTTCTGTTAGAAGCAAAATCATACCATTGCATATTTATAACGTACAAATTGTGAGGTACTGTATTTTGATATTATACAATTATTGACTTTTGTTTAGGTGGACATTGAGTGTTATGGAACAGTAACTGTCATATATAGTTAACTGTTCAATAATACTCCATGTCTACCGAAACATAAGTCAACACTTGTTTTGTTATATGAAAGATGTAAGTTATGCATTGAATGCCATTTTGGACCATTAAACCATTGCCGTTGCAACATCACCTCCTGCATACCATGCGACATGTAATTATATCAGCGGCCGTCGATAAGCGTCTGTTCCAATCAGAAGATGTTTATTTATAGATTATATAATATTGTTTTATATTTTACAGATGCCTGTCACATCAGCGGACAATACAGGTGTGGTAATACAAAGTGCGTTCTACAAAGCTACAGGTATTTAGAACTTTACAAAGAAATTATATGCCTATTACAAATAATATTTTATATTTCAGCTTGAGTCTGCACGACCTTGCGCTTGACTAATTTAGGGTTGCAATGGGCATTGATATATGCATGAAAACGAATAATTGGGCCTGTACACAAACTTTAGTAAATATGGGGTTCCATAATACGAATAAATAGAAACTTATTACAAGAAAGCGGAGAACTGTAAGCCAACAGCGGAGACAAATACACTTTCTTTTGCCATAATATTATTAGACGTTGTTCTTGCTTATCTTTAGGGAGATACAGGTATGATTTCAGTGATGTTCTCCCCTTGATTATTTTGGTGAATTAAATCAAGGGTTTAATGTCGATGACAAAACAGGGTTTTACTAGTAATAAGTTATGTAAGAGGGTGGGGAATTACAATGTTCTATCTTTGTTAAATATTGTTATTTCTACATGTTAAAAATGCTGAATAAATTGCCAGGTTCGATGCAATACACCTCATTGTAGTATACAGCGGCAAAGGCCTAGGGGACATGTAAGAGGGGGTGGGGTCAATAGGTAATGAGATCGCATTCATAACTCCATCCACAAATATATTAGAATTATATACTATATGTCAAACAAAAGATCGAAGCACGACCTTTAAAATGGTGCATCAATCCTTTTTTATGTCTTTCTAAATTATTTAGCTGCAGAATATTAAATAAAAAAACACTCATATACACTGTTTATATTTTTCTCTGGGATGCAAAGAAATGTTAACAAAGGTAGGAAGGTACGCTGTATGTTCTAAAACGAACATTTAACAAGCATGAATTGCATATCTGTCGTTTTCGGATTCCATTCGTCTTTACCTGCTAAAACGCTGCCAATTTTTGACCAGTACCAATTTGTCGTGTGCCGGTTTTTTACATTACCTACTTTTACGTTGCTGTCGTTAAAAATTAAAAGACAACACTTAAATATGCACGGTTGTTGAAGGTTGGGGCCTGATGCTTTGGCTATTGTCGGGGCCCAATGGGGGTTTTACTGTTGGATCTCTTTGCTCCAGTATTCAATTAAATACACTGTTGAGTCCGTATCTTTGCTTTATTTCATTTTTATATTTTGATTTATATGTTCTTGGAGATAATTCATGGATAAGTTGAGGATCTTTCAAATAAACCAAACATCTATGTGTAGGCACATCAGAACTAAGGGAGAGGTTGGCGCAAGACATATTTAGAGGATGACTTTAAATAGTCGCACTCAAGAATATTTGAATTTCTGTTAGAAGCGAAATCATGGCATTGCATATTTCAAAACGTAAAAAGTGTGAGATACCGTAGTTTAATATTATACAATTATTGACTTATGTTGAGGTGGACATGAAGTGTTATAGAACAGTAAACGTCATATTGAGTTAACTGTTCAAGAATACTCCATGTCTACCAAAACATACGTCAACAATTATTTTATTATATGATAAATGTGTGTTATGCATTTTCTGCTAATTTGGACCTTTTAACCATTGCCAGCCCTCCAGTGGTTTTATTACTGACCGTTCCAAGGCGGTACTTCTTTTGTGGATCTTTTTTTTTGTGTTTGTCGTTGCCTTCTGTGATGTCTGCTTATTGTAGCCTTGTGGTCACTTGTTGGGAAAGATCTGACCTCTTGGCGCTCCTGTGTGTGACGTTTTCCTGTGCTTTTGTCACTTTGTATCGATTTCTGATCTTTGCCTTCTCTCATACATTGTGTAAATTAGGAAAGAAGCTGGACAGTTGATATTTTCCATATGATTAGCAAAGAAGCAGACCTTTTTATAAAATAAATAAAATGCATGCAAACAGAAATACAATGGATTAACCTGTTTTCATAACATACGGAACCTCCCTCGTATGCTGTGTAATATGCGCGCAGTCTCGCTAGAACCTTCTCTGCTGCTTCCAAACACAAAATTATAGAAGCAGTCAAACGCCATAAAATTCTTATCATTGTGACTAACCTTTTCATAATAGATAATGCGATGAAAGGCTAGTGTCTCAGCTTTAATTTGGTACCAATTTCAGCAGTCTGTAATAAGTAGCAGCAGGGTAATTATTCAATCCTATGGCAAGGGGGATAAATGAAAATCAAGAAATGGATTAAATTATGAAGTATAATATGCCATTTTGCAAAGTGAAGTCCAATCAAAATGATAATCTATATTCACAATATATAGTCGTCAAATATGTTAATCATTAAATTGATATACAATTTGATATTCCACTACAACGCTCATATTTTAATATATCGTATATACAAATGAATATATGAAAGACATTAATAAGTAAACATTCTACTAAACACAATATAAGCACTTAACAAAACGTGTTACAAATGCAAAAAAAAAAAATTAAAGTGGTGGGTGGGTGGGTGTTTTATAAAAGACGTGGACTTCAACTTTATACGTCTATCTCTGTCGGAAACTTTAAATTTCAAACTGTGAAGAAAGGCCTTTAACAAAGGAAAATCTAGCCAATAAATAAACAGGACTAAAATAGATGTAAATAGGAAGTTATACTAAATATCGAAATACCCAAAGAACGAATTAAGCCAAATCGTCTTCATAATTATACATTTTTAGAAGCTAAAAATCTTTCAATTATTCAATCCAGTGGCAAGGGGGATAAATGAAAATCAAGAAATGGATTAAATTATGAAGTATAATATGCCATTTTGCAAAGTGAAGTCCAATCAAAATAATAATTTATATTCACAATATATAGTCGTCAAATATGTGAATCATTAAATTGATATACAATTTGATATTCCACTACAACGCCAACCCACCGGCCAACAATACAAGCAAAAAGCGAAAAAACAAGACAAATGTCATTTAAATACAAAAATAAAATAAATATGTAAGCCAAAAATGACAAATCTTTAAGGTCTTGAATTTGATGAATTGAAAAAAATTTGCTACATCAATTTACATATGACAATTAATACAAATAAAAAATCTTCATAATGTAAGAATACTATGTAAATTTTGTAAGACCTCTTTTAAGGCTTAAATGTCATTTAAATACAAAAATGAAATAAAATTGTAAGCCGAACATGACAAATCTTTAACATCTTGAATTTTGATGAATTGAAAAAATTTTGCCACATCAATTTACATTTGACAATATAAACAAAAAATCTTCAGAATGTAAGAATACTATAAATTTTGTAAGACCTCTTTTAGGGCGTAAAAATTAATTACCTGAAGAAAGACAAATTCAGCATATCCTAAAATTTTGTGTAAATAGTAGCCCTGTCCTTTGTATTTAGTGACAAAAAAATAAGAAATAGCTCATTTAAACTAACAATAGACATATATACAGGGCAACTTCAAACATACATGCAAAGCAAACATAACATTTTCTGAAATCATAAATTCTGCAGCTGAATCCTCATAGCTTTCTTTGTTGTATAAATTTTATCTTATACAATAAAACATTATGCTGTTTATTCTAATTTAAATTTCCTTCTTCCTTTTGACGTGTGGCAAATTGAAGAAGAAAACTTCTACATGTAAGTCAAGATCCTTCATACTTTCAATCAATGTTTTATAAAAGACGTGGACTTCAACTTTATACGTCTATCTCTGTCGGAAACTTTTCAAACTGTGAAGAAAGGCCTTTAACAAAGGAAAATCTAGTCAATAAATAAACAGGACTAAAAATAGATGTAAATAGGAAGTTATACTAAATATCGAAATACCCAAAGAACGAATTAAGCCAAATCGTCTTCATAATTATACATTTTTAGAAGCTAAAAATCTTTCCATTATTGCTTTTGTAGGTATGTTCGTGAACCATTATAGATATTCATGACTATGCAAATGGGATGAATTACATAATGCTTGAAATGGATAAAATACATATCTAAGATTTAATTTGGTATCACTTGATGTTTAGTAGTCAAAGATGAGTAACAGCTGATATATAGTTGTGTTGGCATACCCCTATTCATGAATCTGTTTTGGGTTGCCATGTTAACAAAGATTTTTGACATAGCCCTAGTAGGTTAATTTTTAACATGTTTAAAGCTGATTTTGTTTCGCATTTATGTGGTCCTATTGGAATATTTAGTACCCATAGACAACTGTCCCAAGGGTGCACGGTAAGCTTAATAGACCCAGGAGTAATGTATTATGCTATTGATCCACAATGTACATAAACCATTAATGGGATAAACTTTTCTGCGGGTTACTTCATATGAACTTCATTGACTATCAAGGATTGTGACATGCAACATATTAGTGAAACTAGTAGAATGCAAAATAATTGATATTCTGAGCACTATTGTTGAGTAAAAAAGCCTCACGAATTTGATAGTTTTCTTTTTAGCATTTTTAACAACTAAGCCATTCTCTCACCCAGCCTTATTTTTATTCAACCTATGGAAAATGGCCTTAATAACAATTCTACAAAAGTTATATTCTTAGGCAGACATTTGAGTTAAAATGGATAACAATATTACACAAACAACATCCACTAAGTTTTAAGTTGATGATACTAGCAATTATTGGCATTTTAACATTTATTGGCAGGATGAAGGGAACGTTTGGGTTTGAAAAATGTCTTTATTTTTAGTAGTTTATTTTTATAACGAGTAGAACTATCATGATCAGTTGAGTTGAGCACGATAAAAACAATAGTAAGAGTACGAACAGGGAATATAAATACCACAATCACACACTGTACAGACCAACCCATGACACTGACCAGAAGAGCCACAGAACACTTACTGTCAAAATACATTCGGAAGACAATTAATGTAGAGTAACTAGCTCTCTTTTCTTCGTCAAGATGATTACAACCCAAGCAAGGACACGCTTTAAAAACCAATGATTAAACACAGAACCATCACAATCAATGGGAAAGACATTAAACAATGAATCAACAACAACAGAATCCATTGCATAAGAACGGACTGAAGCCTACGTCAGCGCTTGGGAGCTTTAATGCATTTCATCTGTGCCAATTCTTCGCCCTAGATTATGTTGTTGTTAAAACACACAAAAAATGTTTGTGAGTGGCTTCCAAACTTATACAATGCATAATCACAGAGAAAACACATAATCAATTTAACACACTACAATTTAGGGCTTATGACTCACAGTTTTGTCACAAACCAGAAGACAAGTTTTCTCACTCAAAACGAGGTTTATTCTATTTTTAGATGTGACAGTTATGATGACTGTGGAGACAACACTGATGAAATAAATTGTCCTCGTAAGTTCTTAAATGTTCACCCAATAAAGAAAACGTTCCACCAAGTTTGAAACAGTAACGCTTCGATTAAAAGTCCATTATTTCAGCCTCATCTTTGTAAAACCAACGAGGTGGTAAGTGTTTCTGATTCCTCAAATAACCATCTTTGTTATACATTACCCTTAAAACATATCTTAGACTATTAAAATAATGAATGAATGCTCCCTGCAACTGCTTTATAATTGAAAGTAATACTTCTAAATTTTAAAAAGTATACGTTATATAGAGGATCTTAAATGATATTCATGTTTTATTGAATTCATTAAACAAGTTGGGGGAAAGAGTTAAACTGCAATGTTTGTCGAGTATTTTATCTCTTTTATTGCAACGAGTTTAATAAATTAAAAAGAACAAGAACACGAATGTTAGATTTAATTTATCATATGCCATTAAGTTTACTCTGCTGTAAAAACGTTATAATTTTGCCATTATGTACGCAACGTTGTTATGGATGTCATAATGTTTCTGGTAAATCTGTTAACCACTAGTGGTTTATCGATTTTATTGCATGGCGTTATTTCACTCCCAGATGCGACGTGATATGATAAATAAGATTTGCATACTGCTATAACAGCCACCATTTCATCAATACTGTAGGCTTCAGGTCAGTCATCATTGAACCAGGCACCAGACCTGCCGCCGTGTAATTACAGAGCAAACCGTAACAGGGTTTGTGGCATCATGGAAAACTCAGAGCGTAACATGTGAAGGTTATAAACTAGTATGTATAAAGTTCGTAGTGCTTTTATCTTGAATAAGTTACATGTACACATATAGACATTTGTATGTAAGTTTCGCAACATTGCAAACAAAAGATAATATAGAAAGCTCGACAACTTTGTGCATTCAGCATTTATATGATCTAATGACTACACGCAAGAGGTCAATTGAAACAAAATTCTGGTTTCATAGCGAGGATTTAATCTGCTGAGCATTTTAATTGCAAACGCTATCCAATTGAAAGGGAGGTAATTTGAAAAATACGATTTTCAGCTAAAACTGACTGAAAAGGGCGAACAGAATATTCAGTTTTAAACCGGTTTTTACTTTTTCACTCTAGATCAAAAGAGTTGATGAAAAAATGAAAATTTTAGCAGAAAACTATTCGCGCTATTGCCAGATTAGCAAGGGGGCTTAAAACATGGACTTTACATTATCTGAATAAGTAATCGGCTCATAAACGTTTGTCAACATATATTTTTGATATTATGAAATTAAAAATCCTTTTTAATCCCGAAAGTATGATGCTAAACTTTTGTCCCTCAGTATATTTACAGTAGTATTCTTTCTCTTCAGCTAAAACCTGTCGTACGAACCAATGGCTATGTGCCAACCAGAAATGTATAACAGCGAGTTACCAGTGTGATGGGGATAATGATTGTGGGGATAAAAGTGATGAGACGGGATGTGCTGGTGGTACTGCGGCCTCACACATAGCAGGGTTTATTCCTGCTACGAGTAAGTATCCTTACAGCATCATTCTTTATTTCAGCGAAAACATGTCGTCCGGGCTATTGGTTGTGTGCTAACCAGAAATGTATAACATCCAGGTACCAATGTGACGGTGATAATGATTGTGGTGATAAAAGTGATGAGACGGGATGTGCTGGTGGTACGGCGGCTTCACACCTAGCAGGGTTTGTCCCTGCCACCAGTGAGTATACATAGGGTAAAGTTGAGTATATTCGGACAGACAGCTAAATTCGGACAGCCATTTTGTTTGTTTCATAGTTCAATTATTGGTATAAAAAATAAATTAACTAAGCAAACATTGAAAATCCTGATGAGTCGGCTCATCTGGATTTCCACTTTTTGCAAAGGTGTGTCCAAATTTACCTGATGTCCGAATTTACCCGACTTAACCCTACCTTGCATTATGTGCTTTAGCAAGACATATTACGGTAAAGTTGCGTAAATTCGGACACCAGGTAAATTCGTACACACATTTGCAAACAGTGTTAATCCAGATGAGACGGCTCCTTATGAACCGTCTCATCAGGATTTTCACTGTTTGCTAAGGAAATTTATTTTTATGCCCCCAAAGGAACTTTGGGAGGCATATAGTAATCGCACTGTCCGTCCGTCTGTCCATCCATCCCGCTTTCATGTCCGGTCCATATCTCCTATATTCTTTAAGGTAGGAATTCCAATTTTGGTGTGTGGATACATCTTGGGATGGCGGAGAGTCGCGTACCATTTTTGGGTCATTGTGACCTTGACCTTGACCTCTGACCTAGTTTTTAGAATAATCGTGTCGGGAGCATATCTCTTACATTTTTTTGAGGTAGGAATCTCAAATTTGGTGTGTGGATGCATCTTGGGATGACGAAGTGTCGCGTACCATAATTGGGTCAATGTGACCTTGAACTTGACTTCTGACCTAGTTTCTAGAAACTGCATTGAGTTTGGTGCATATCTCCTATATTCTTTGAGTTAGGAATTCCAAATTTGGTGTGTAAATGCATCTTGGGATGACGGGGTGTCACATATCATTTTTGGGTTACTGTGACCTTGACCTCTGACCTAGTTTAAGAATTATTGTGTCCGGAGCATATCTCTTATATTTTTTGAGTTAGGAATTCCAAATTTAGTGTGTGGATGCAACTTGGGATAGCGGAGGGTCATGTATCATTTTTGGGTCACTGTGACCTTGACCTCTGACCTAGTTTTTAGAATAATCATGTCCAGACTATATCTCTAATATTATTTGAGGAAGGAATCTCAAATTTGTTTTGTGGATGCATCTTAGGATGACAAAGTGTTGCGTACCATAATTGGGTCACTGTGACGTTGTAATTGACCTCTGACCTAGTTTTTTAAAAACTGCATTGAGTCTGGTGCATGCCTCCTTTATTCTTTGAGATAGGAATTTCAAATTTGAGGCGTAAATGCATTTTGGGATGACAGGGTGTCACATACCATTTTTGGGTCACTGTGACCTTGACCCCTGACCTAGTTTTAAGAACTATTGTGTACGGTCCATATCTCTTATATTCTTTGAGGTAGGAATTCCAATTTTGGTGTGTGGATACATTTTGGGATGGCGGAGTGTCACATACCATTTTCGGGTCACTGTGACCTTGACCTATTTTTTAGAATAACCATGTCCAGAGCATATCTCTTATATTATTCGAGGTAGGAATCTCAAATTTGGTGTGTGGATGCATCTTGGGATGACGAAGTGTCGCGTACCATCATTAAGTCACTGTTACCTTGAACTTGACCTCTGACCTAGTTTCTAGAAAATGGTGCATATCTCCTATATTCTTTGGAATAGGAATTCCAAATTTGGTATGTAAATGCATCTTGGGATGCCTGAATGTCACAAACCATTTTGCATCATTGTGACCTTGACCTCTGACCTAGTTTTAAGAATTATTGTGTCTGGTCCATATCTTTTATATTCTTTGAGTTAGGAATTCCAAATTTAGTGTGTGGATGCATCTTGGGACAGCTGAGTGTCATGTACCATTTTCGGATCACTGTGATTTTGACGTCTGACCTAGTTTTTAGAATAATCATGTCCAGAGCATATCTCTTATATTATTTGAGGTAGGAATCTCAAATTTGGTGTGTGGATGCATCTTGGGATGACGAAGTGTCGCGTACCATAATTAAGTCACTGTTACCTTGAACTTGACCTCTTACCTAGTTTCTCGATAATGGTGCATATCTCCTATATTCTTTGAAATAGGAATTCCAAATTTGGTATGTAAATGCATCTTGGACTGCCTGAGTGTCACAAACCATTTTTGCGTCATTGTGTCCTCGACCTCTGACCTAGTTTTAAGAATTATTGTGTCCAGAGCATATCTCCTATATTATTTGATGTAGGAATCCCAAATTTTGGGTGGTGATTCCTCTTGGGATGGTGGAGTGTTGCATACCATTTTGAGTCACTTTGACCATGACATTGACTTCTGGCCTCATTTCTAGATTTTTGTGCTATATTACAGCTAACTTTCCTCAAATGTGTTTTATGCTAGACCAATTCCTTTGGGGGCATTCGTCACGTGTTTGTGACATTTCTTGATATTCCAATATTTGAAATATGAAACAAACAAAGTCGCTGTCTGAATTTAGCCGTCTGTCCGATTATACCCGACTTTACCCTATCATGGAAGACGACGAATCGTTCTAATATGACTGGAAACGTGTTGACTGGGTCGCAAAATTTGAACACAAAAGTATGTTTGTATTTGCCAGTTCGTGATACATGTATTATTAATGGATCTTGTTGAGAAGAAAAACTGACTTTGTTGACAGTGAACATAAAAAGTCGCAAGCCAGCCTGCATCTGTCCAGTCCGATAAGTATCTATGCACTTCGTTAACTGCATATTATATATGATACGAGTATAAACTTGATAAAAATATAAATATTTATTATTCTGACCATTCTCTGTAGCTTAACAGTCTGGTTTGAGCATAGCCCGGTCGGAGACGCCGTAGACAAGTTATCCTTGCACGCTTGTTGGGGAAAAGAGAGTTGGTTGCTTTACTGGGGGCTGACTTAATTTATCTGTTTTCTTTACTCCTTCCAATTGGAATAGGCAGAACAGAAATCAAGTGCTTTGGAACACCTTGGGCGGACTTGATTTAGCAATTTTAGAGTATGCGAAGTACGCCAGAACAGCCGTCTAAAACAAGCAAAACTGGGCACTTTGGAGTATTCCAGAGTAAATCAAGCGATTATTGTTTGAATTGTGAAAAAATAAGGCAATCCGATTGCCAAGAAGAAAAAAAAGAAAAAATACATGTGCTTTCAATCCCTCTTACTAATTACCATATTTTATTCAATATGAATGATTATCAGAACCTATCGGGAAAGACAGAACAATATCTCAGTACAGTGTAGGCATTGCTCCGCCATCTTGATTTGGAACATGTCACGTGACTGTTCTGTCTACAACACCTCGGAAGATGTACGCCAGCCCACTTGATTTCTTTTCTTCCTGCATGGAGTAAAGACGCAACATGAGATTTCTAACAATGTGGTATGTGCGACCAGCAAAGCCTCGTATCAGCCTGCGCATACCCGCAGTCTGATCAGAGCCTTCGCTAGTCGTTTGAATATTCTACGAGTGTTAAAAACATCATTTGGAATTTCTAAGCTTAAAAGGAGGCTACAAAGGCTTGTCAGAGTCTACACTTATCAAAATACCACATTGTTGGAAATCACATGTCGCGGCTGATTATTATTGCTTGATTAATTTTTGTGAATTCACAGTGTGTGATTTGGGCATTTTATGGTAATATTGATTTCATATTTTCACATGACCCACGGTTGTCAGTATTTAATCAACACGGGTGAAAAAGCTTGGATCCGTATATCTACTACTGGCCTGCCAGCCAAGAGTATCAATGCTACAGATTTTTTTAAAATTATTATTTTTACATATTTTGCATCACAATGTTATGATGTAAGGTTTACTTATACATGAAAACTTTATTTGAAAAAGAAATATGCAGAAATGTAATTTTGGTGGATTTTTTTGTAAGCCTGGGGTCACTGTTGTATATTTTGCATATTTAAGGAAAAATGTGGAAAACTGACCTCACTTGATTTCTAACAGAAAAAACTTGTAAACCAATCATTTTTATTCATATATTCTAAGATTTTTAATTTCTTTGTTTTAATATCTTATTAGTTAATTTAAAATGACAAAGTAAATGTTTGAAAAATGAAGTTACCATGTAAGCCTTGGCTTGCACCCCTCCGATTGTCTGGACTGGACTAGGTAACTTGCTATTCAGACATGTTGTATGACGAACCCTTTTCCTGAAATACAGATAAATACATGTATTTAGGTCATGTTTGTTATGAATACTATTATCATGAATTCAATTTAAGAAAATCTTTGTAAAATAATCATTGTTATCCCCACGCTTTTTTAAAAAAGCAAAGGGGATATTGTTATCGGCTCCGTCCGTCCTTCCGTCTGTCCGTCCGTTATGCTATCTCCTCCTAAACCATTGGACGAAATTCAACCAAATTTGGTGTGTGAGTTACTCACATGAATGGGGCGCGCAACGTAAAAAAAAAATTGGCCCCAGCTCCTGGGGCCCTGGGGAGGGGTCAAAAGGTCAAATATAATTTAATTTCTATTACAAAGTCAATTTCAAAGATTTTTTGTACCAAACTTTGTGTGTGTTCTCACAAATGAAAGATACAAAACATATCAGACTGGGTTTTTATTCTTTCCCTTGGGTCATGCCCCAGGGGAGGGACTTTTGGGAGCTGGGGGTGCCCAGGGGGTCAAAAAAAATATTTTTTCAAACAAAGTCATGTGGTATATCAAATCGACGGAGATGACAAGCAGAACAGAATGCAAGTAAAATTTTCATCGTAGGGTCAAACTGGTGACCTTGGGGCGAGGTCAAAAGGTCAAATATTATTAACATGTCAATTTCAAAGATTTTTATACCAAACTTTGTGTGTGTTCTCACAAATAAAAGATCGAAAACATATTGAACAGAATTTTCATTCTGTTGGCAAGGTCATGCCCCGGGGTGGGACTGCGGTGTGCCGGGGGAGTCAAAAACTTTAGCGTGGGGATTTGCGATGGCGCCAAATTGACTGCGCACTCTAGTATTACAATTATAGCAATTATTATTTAACAATTTCACATTGTTTAAGAATAATGACAAAGTTATAGTTATATTTAAATAGTTTGGAAACTTTTACCTGAAACTGTTTTTATGGAAAATATTATGCAATGGAGAATAAATTAAAAATGCTTTCCAGTGATTTATCATCTGATTTACTAAGGATCATATGAAATATGCTTGTGTATTCCACCTATTGGTGAAATGTATGTTATTTCTATACACATGAACTATGGTAAATCAGATCAACCAAAGGCAAAAATTGAAAGATAACAATGCAACAGGTATAGAACATACAATTGGAGCAAAATATTAAACAAATTATAAGCAATTCTATAACATGCAAACGTTACAAATAGCAGACAGCATGCAAGTAAGTAGAGGGTATATAAGCTGCAAAACAAGTAACATTAAATAGGCATATAAAACAATTCAAATAATGGTAACTTTCATTTGTTTCTCTGATTGTAACTGAGTGCATTTGAACAGCATGCTTCCTGAATCAGGGAACTGAACACCATGCTTTCAGCAACAGGAAGAAACCAACTCTGTTCCAATACCTTCGTATAATTTTTAGATCATTATTTTTGTAATCATCTAGCAGTTTGTAGGTATACACAGCCGCATCATCGTCATAGACAACGTTGTACCAATCTGGATACCCTGGCACTACAGATATAACTCTTCCAGTGAATGTATCATCAGTAAATGTGTGTTCTATCTTCTTACCGACCAAAAGTGGAACACCTCTCTGCTGATTTTCTGTGGTTGGCCTTTTCATTGAGTCTTCAAGAAGTTTAATCAAATTTTCTGTTAATTCTCCTACTGTTAGATCTATGTGTTTATTGTTACTACCTTTTCTACTGAAATTGTAAATTGTTTTATCATTGTGCTTTTGCTCAAAAATTACTTTCCGAAACTTTAGTTGCCACATTACAGCTTCCCTTTTCTCCTTTTTTGATTTGAGTGTGCCAATAGCCTCATCAATACTTTCCTTTGACTGCCAGAGTCCGTAATACAAAATATTTTTTACAATATCTTCTTTCTTTTTCTTCGCTTTCACATCTTTCCTTTCAGCCTCAGCTGCTTTCTCAGCTAATATTCTTCTTCTGTGCTCCTGAATTTCCTTACAACGTAATTTGAAAGTTTCACGAAACTTTCTTCCATCAGCTCGACATTCTTTCAAGAGCTTTTCCTTTTCTTCATTACCAAGAGATTTAAGCCATTCCTGAGTTTTGTTCATAGAAAACATCAAAAAAGCTTCATTGACCAGGGTTGATGCATTTGGTCGATATCTCAACTGAAAAATCTAACACCCCAAATGCGAACTCTGGTAATTTATTGTGGGGTACAACAGAAGCAGTTTTATTTTTCATTTCTTCAGTTACTTTGAAAAACTTCCCACCTGGCAGGTGATCCTCAACCATCCTTTCAATCAGTGAGCGAAGCGCGGTAGCTAGACTTTTTTTGATTTCTTCAGCGTATCAATCAATTTTTTCATTTGGCTTAATTAGGCACTGAATCACTTCATCCTTGTGTATGTATTGTTCATCAAAAGGGCATTCTTCTCCAGATAAAAAGCCAGCTGGATCCTTCGAAACTCTGTCCAAATACCGAAAAAGTACAAGGTAATGATCAATCATTTGCATTTTATGCATTCCCCCTTCTTGTATGCGCCATAAAGGTGCAGTAATTAATTTCGATATCAGTCCAAGGACTTTGCATCCTGAAATTGAAATGTTCTCTTTAGCATCCATAAAAACAGCTTTTTGAAGTCTATTTGTGGGTATGTCCTTTTTCTCAAAGAATGCAACAACATCATCTTTGTGATAATACAGAACCTCAGCAAGTAAAAATATGATGTTAAATCTGTTTCCATGAAAACGTACAAATTTAACGCGTTTCCCAATAGTAGACAAGTATGTCTGGAAATCAGCAAAACAACCGCTTTTTTCGTCCCTGCCTCTTGAAAGACACTTACTACATGCCCGGATCAACCGCACTGTTGCAGATTCTGATGTGTTACCAAATTCAGATTTAATATCTTCATCTTTCTCTAAACCAATACTTTCATCTTTTTTGACATGCTCATATTCATGTAAACATTTTGCACACACTTCTGCAAATGCAACTAATAAATGTAGTCCACAGAAGAAAAAATGCATTTTCGTCAGTGATGCTTGTTGATCTTCAGAAAGATCTGCCCAGCCATTGGTCACTTTTAGAAGAATACTTTTTCTGTAGCTATCCAAAATATTGTTGAAAGCCTTCTCCGTACTCACCCTATCAGACATGGTATTTACAATATTACTAACAATGAGGTCACCAACATTTTTTTCACTATCCACTACTGAATCATCTAAGTCTTTCAATATTGTCTGAAAAGTTTCAAAGGCTGTTTCAGCAGATTTATTATACATTTCCCTTAACCCTAGAAAATATGTTGATTGATGTTCATCTGCCACAATATAGGTATTGTATGTTTTACCAAACTTCCTTGTCTCATCTGTGTAGAAAGTTAAATTTCTTTTCGATGGCAGTACATTACACAACTGCTTCTGTGTTACAACTGATTTAACTGATATCATAGAGTCAATAGTTGCTCTTTTTGATAATCTGTTCGGCTTTTTATCTGCCAGCTCAAGAACTGATTCAATTACTTCTGGAATTTTATGATGCGCAACATTACAATTGCTTAGCTTCATCACACACTCCATAGTTTTGGTGGAGAAAGAATTTGTTGACTCATCAAACAGATCAACTTCTTTATTATCATCTAAAAGTTGTTCCATATAACTATTATTGATGTCAAGTTCTTTTACACTCTTACTTAGCTCAGAATTCTCTACATGAAGACTGTCAATTTGTTGGTTAGTTTCTACTACCTTAGAAACTGTATCAGACAATTGTTTAGTTAAATTATCATTCTTTTTCTTCAAATTAATAACATGAGCTGTTAACGTTTTGTTACACTTTTTTAAATTACTACTTATTTCTTTCTGATGTGTTAATGCTTTTTGAGCCCTTTCATTTTTTAAATTGTTTTTCTCTAAAGAAGATGTACTTTTTTTTCAATCTTTTAATTTCAACTTTATTTTCTAAACTTAATTCAAGTTTTCATTTCATTGTACCCATTTTTCTATTAAGTTGCTAACTTTTTTCTTGTAATTGTTTAACTGTTGACCGTCTTTCAATTAATTTATTCACAAGGTCTTTATTTTTTGCATGCAAACTATTAATCTGATCCTCTTTTCCCTTTACAACATTTGTGTTGATAGATTCATTACTAGATTCATTTATGTCATTACTAGTATGTGCATCATTTGATAAGGATAATGTCTGTTTAGGTATAGTAAAAACAGAATTCAAGTAATTGGTTTTATAGGAACCTTTTTTACCCTTTGCCTCCTTAATAATTCTATATAACTTAGTGGTTAGAGCTTTGATATTAATAGTTTGTTCATCGACAGAACCTAATATACTAAAGAGGTAACCAAGATGTTTGTCAGATAATTTTTCTTTCTTGAATAGTTCAAATGCCTTTATAGCATGGCCATTTAAAATGGTGCCTTCAACGTCAAATGTTTCCAATATGTTCTTGACAACATTCATCATTAATGAAAACAGTTAATTTATGCTTATAATTAAAATGTATAGCTTGAAATTGGCAAAACAAAGTAACATAAAACTTTTGACAAAATACTGACACCTTGTCAGCTTAAAAACAATATTTACACCACCTTTCTTCTTGAAAGACTTATTTTTAGTTATCAAAAGTTTAACATATGCATAATAATACAGCTTCTCAAGAATGTCACAATTTGCTGACATAGAAGCACTATTTCTGAATTTCACTTTCATCTCCTCAACAAGTTTCAAACACAGGTGTGCAAATGATGGCTGGCCAATCTCCATAGCATTAAGTTGTGCTTGCACTATTTCTTGTATCTAACGGTTTCTGCACAACCTAATAATGACTTTTTTCATTCTTTTAAGAACAACCTCATCTCCATCTATCTCAATTCTAACAAGCATATAAATTACTAATTCTTCTTCATTCATTTTTCCCATATACTGCCTATTAATAAGCTTTTTCCAAGACATTCTGTCTCATGTATCTAGGATCTATTGTCTATAAGATACTTAATCAGGTACTGTGTTTTGGGGTTTAATTTCAAATTTATACAAGGCTCCTGAAAGAAATAATAATTAATGATACAATGATACGAAATAAAACATAAATAATTTCCTGACATATTTTATAAATACATGAATAAGATGAAAATTCTATCATTTAAACCTTTTTCATGATTTTATAAAATATATCACAGCATCAAAAATTGTATATCTAGCCCCTCCATCCTTCTAAAAAGGACCCAACATTACCTTCTTACGCACTGCTATCTGCGATATAAATGAAACATGAGTACATTCCATTTCAAAACAAACAAAAAATCTACATAAATATCCTGAGAGTTTGAGAGTTTTATTCATTGACCAAAACCCCTAACCGGGGTACAAGTCAAATGTGTCGCATGCTAGATACATTACCATAACATATCATGCATAAGCCAGGTGCTTTCAAAAGGTCAAGCACCATCCTTGCTGGAAGCATGTATTAAATGGGCACAAATCACAGTTCAGATGTTAATAATCAGAGCTTAGAATAAATCTACATGTACAAGCTCTAGAAGTTCAAAATGGAAGCATGCAGTGGGCAATAATACATACAATGATAGGGCTAAACGACCGCCAGCTTTTTTGAAAAGCTAATACTTGTAGAAATAAGAATGAATTGGATGCACATGCGAGGTTAAAATCACCACGGTCTTATACACAAATCGACATGTCACGCAAATGGGCTTCTACAGAAATGTCAAATAGTATTTGTGCAAGCGATATGACGTCTAAATTTCATTCATATACCTGAAAAAACACTTAAAAATGGTCTTAATGTTCTTCCTTCGTGTTGATTTTCACAGACTTTTTACACTTGGGACGCTTTGGTTTTTATTGCTATAGCCGGTCTGCATAGGGAAAAAAAATAGAACATATCCGAATGATTTTTAACATCGCGATTAAACTTACCAAGGTCTGAAAATGATCGAAAAAAAAGTACTTTGTCCAACCCATCCATGTAAAAACACTTTTGCAATCGCTAGACGAAATATTCTTTAAGTAATATTTTATGTTTAAAAGACTGTAATAAACTGTAGTCATATGTATTTTTTCCATCGAAAATTTCAAATCGATATATTTTGTTATATTTGCGGGTTGGACGACAATTTTTTCATGATTACACATCCGGGAATGTATCTTAAATTAGATTCAGTTATTTTTGCAGACCAATCAAATGTTATCTTTCTGCTAAACACGGAAAACCAACATGTGTATTTCTAGATCTTGCGAGGTCAGGTTTGTTTGTCGTTCTGCGCATATTGCTGCGAAGCGCCACCTAGTGACTGTATCATTGCTACCAAGAGTGACAGTGAGGTCATGTATTGTTTACAAAGTTTACAAAGTTTTCAGGGACTTATAATCGATAGATCACTCGTGTATTTATCATATCCTATCGATTCGCATAAGCTCAAGTGGAGTTTACAAGTTAATGTTTTACTTAGCAATTGTTAACAAAATATTGCATCAATGTCACTCTCGGTTGGCACAACAGTAGAACTCACTGTGTATTATCTAATCAAGCTCACTGTATGTAAGTTAGCATCAACAACTTCAAAGCCTAAGCAGCATATGTGTTCAGTAAATCATACACACAGGTTACTATATAGCCCAGGTGTGCCTTTATGTCATATTGGCACTGGGGTAGCCATATCAGCCCAAGGGCTTTAGCACCACGGCCATATCATATCATTTTTATTACATCCGCGTAAAAAGTAACTTTTCTTTTACCTCCGTTGGCTTTTTATACCAGTAGCTCCAGTGAGACCGAAAAAATTGACGTGATGAAAATTGCAACAACAAGGAGCGTGACATAGAAAATAACAGTGTTTACATTGTCATTGACGACGAGACATTTCACTGATCATACCTTATCAACAATAAAACAAACAGAGACGGCCTTAAGATAAGCATTCATGATTAATACCTTCCTTCTTGCACTGTATTTCATAGAAAATCATTTTTTTCCGAAAAGAATTTTATTTGGAGAGCTGAAAGGATTTTTTTTCGCGATCGTTCAGATCCCCGGATAACGATCGATCAGCTTGACAGTGTACTTTATCAGCATGGGGGCTAGTTATTTTGTTTGTTTTACCGAAACTGACGAAAAGCCCAACTGTTCCATGTTCTTCTTTCCCATTCTTTATTCTTCTGGCATTTCGCATTTTATAGCCCCAATTGAGCGTAAAACACATCAGAAAACAGGGTCTCATAACGATGCTAAGATCTACTCAGCCATGTTTAAAAAGGACGAATCGTAAAAGTGCACGTCACTACTATGAGGCAGTGCCAAAAATCCATATTGATGCCTTAATATGGATTTTTGGCATCGTCATGTGACTGTGCCAATATGGATTTAGTCGAATGGAAAATATTTCCGAGTGCTAACGGCAATTTTACAGTATGTAAATTTTAGAAGGTATGTAATACAATAAGTAAGCAAATGCAATTTTGGAACTCAGTCTGCGGCTAGATGCTATTGTCTTAATTTATCATAGGCGACTAGCTAATCCACATCATCTCTAGAGTATTAACTGCTTGAATGCAATGAAGTAAATAATACCTCAGACAAACAATTAGGCTTCTATCCTGCCAGCATAAATTCCAGACCAATGTCAGCCGGCAGCAAAACGTCATTTAGGCTATATGGCGTTTCACTGGCGGGCTGACAGTTTCTATTGCATATGTCACAAGTGTAGTTCCATTGTTAATCAATTGCTTTACATGTACGTTATCTCTATCTTTCCTATCTCATTTGCTGGTTCATATCTCCTATTATCTTCCTATTCATAATAAATATGCTTGGTTTCTGTTCTCATGCAGTGTTTATGTTCCTTATAGCAAATATCTTTTGTTATATCCTTGTTTGGTACTGATATACCAAAAGCTTTGAAGCGTGACTGTATTTACAATATTGATATGTTGTTCTAGAAAAAAGGGCTTCAGGCATTTATTTACATTTACTATAAAAGCCTTGACATACACAGATGTTCCAGCCCGACTGTCTCATTTTAAGCATTCTGCATTAATCGTTAGACATAGAAACACCCAAAGGTCATTAATCAGAGGTCGTGGTACATCTATACACGTATTTTTCTCATTCAGGAAGTGTGATTTAGTTAGTTTAAGCTTTTGCTATTAGCGCGCGTCGTGGGTTCTTGTATGTCAACGAGTGCCTGTTAAAACTGCGGTTGTACATTTGTTGTATTTATCGCGCTTAAGGAGAGTGCTCATTATGTTGTTACATGTACGTGTGTGTGCATGTATGTGCGTGTGTTTGACGTGTTTGTTGTCTTAGAAACATGTGACTTCTCCTGTTTGTTTAAGTGATTGGCTGTAAAACTGTGACTGTAATATTTCCTGGTCATTAGAACTTTCCATTGCTTTCTAAAATGTTATTATCTTTACAGACTTTGGACTACGTGCAGACTTAGATCTACACGGTTTAGGAGCACTTGTAACAGACATTACGCCTGCACTGAATTTCCTAACCCGTCTGCAAACTATGGAAAATGACATTAAATTACTACCATAAACAGTACATATGTCAGCATAAATGTCCGTTGAACCTCTGATGAGTAATGCGCGAGTCTTAATGTCAGCCCTGGTTTCTTTCGCATTTTCAACGCTTCTTCCAACCATTTTGCTTAACCGCCTATGAGTAGGGTTAGTGCAAAAGTAAATTGCATGCAAGATATTGTGTCTAAATGTGTAGTTGCTACATCGATTGAAAGGTGTGAGAATGGAGAACACGTATAAGGCCTGGATTATGTCATCCCGCTAGCATTTGCTGTGACAATTAACCGGTGGCATTACTTTTGATCCCATCCTCGTAAAAAAGCCGACCCTTCCGCAATCTTATGACTCCATTACTTTATGTCAGCGACTGATGAAGGCTCTTATGATACTTTTTCGTAGCACTGGCTCGGCTGAACACCAGCTACTTGCCTTTGGACAAGCTTTTCTAGGGCGAAGATTTGGTACCAGTAAAATGCATTTAAGCCCCCCGGTGGCTTAGGCTGCTGTCCGTTCTAAGGCGGTGGTTCTGTTGTTGTTGACTTTCTGTTTATTGTTACTCCCATTGTGGGAGTCTGTAATTGTTCTATGTTTTGTTGTACGTTACTTTATGTCCATTTTAGTATTGCAATCATCTTGATGGGGAAGAGAGAGCTGATTGCTTTGCTTAATTTGTCTTCCTGGTGTCTTGTGATGGTTGAGCGGCTCTTCCTCACGGTGCCACGGGGTTGTCTGCAGTTTGTGATTGTGGTATTTCCTGATCATACTCATTTACTATTTTCAAAAAAGCATGTCATATTTCAGCATTAAACTAAAGTGCGTTATTGGCTACTAACAGACTGAATGTACAGAAACCATTTGAAAGCTTTTTCAAATGAATGCGGTGGTATCCTATTTGACGCAATCACTTGGATATGTCGTTTTAGCGTTGGGACACCATGGAAAACAGTTTGCAAACTTCAATTATGAGGGTCTCAATGGGGTATCCCTGAAATCGATAATCAGTAAAATTTAGGCCCAAAAATCGTTAAAAAGTAAAATTAAGGTCCAAAAATCAGCAATCGGTAAAATTTATGCTCATAATTGGTACTCAGTAAATTTGGGCCATAAAATCAGTAAAACAATAAAACTTGGCAAATTCATTGAAATATAGTTTTAAACTTTTCTTTTGAGGAAGAAATATTCTCTGTCTACTGTAAAATGGAGTTTTTAGTAGAACTCGCTAATTTTATTATAAGTCATTCCGCTCTCCAGTATTTTTTTCCGAGCAAAATTCGCTAATCTTTACTTATTTTTGCTAAAATTTGCTAATCACATTCAGCTATTCGGTAAAACTATCCCTCATAATCGCTAATCGTTAAATTGTAGGGCCAATATTCGCTAATCGTGAAATGTTAGGGCCATCGCTAATCAGTAAATCCCATTAAAACCCTCAGATTATGTGCCAGCACATTACTGTATATTCGGAAATTTTCGCGAGGTTTTTATTGCGCAAAAATTCGCATATGCGAAGTTTTGTAAAAATGAAAACCTTGCGATTTCGCGCAATCACTCTCTCGTCTACTGATATAGGTAAACCATGCCATAGTCGCGATTTATCAATGTCGCAAATATGTCTTTTACATAAATTTTCGCGAAAATTTCTAGATTTTTTACAGTAGTTTATTTTCACTTATTGCAGCTTGCGGAACAAACATTACAGGATCGACAAATGGATCAGTTGTAAGCCCAAACTACCCTGGCACCTACCCAGATCTCTCATCTTGCAGAACGCACATCATATTACCAACAGGATATCATGTAAGATTATTATTTAAATAGTTTGCTATAACCTTAAGTGTAGTTGTCTCTTATTTCATATGTTTTACAAACTTTCTGTTCAAATTTAAATGGGCAACAATATGACAAAAGGTACATTATGGTTGTGTTAATCAAAATCCAGCTTATGTTGCCTCTGCAAATTACTATCTCTTAGAAGCATTCCCTGAAAATTTGAAGCATTTACCTTCAATATTGACGAATATATGGAGGTTTGAAGTAACATATGTAATTTGGTTTTGAAAGTGACGTCAAGAAGAACGTTTAACCGTATATGCGTGTTTGTCTCCAGCTGTTCTAAGTCGTATTATAGGCAATTAACATCACCCACTCTTCATTATGAGCCCTTACAGGTGTTATGGCCTAATTGTTGCCATGGCAACAGGCAACAGGCAGCATACAGGACTTTAAATATAATCAGAAATATTTGCTACTTTGATGACATCAAGCTATAGAATCATTTTCGTGGTAATATAGAAGCTTGTGAAATTTTGTCATTTTATGCATTTTTCAAATGTCTCTTATGTAATTATTGCTGGAATGCCTTAAGGACCCTTTTCTCAGATCCGTGCTGAAATCATTTTGATGGAACGCTCTAACTTTCTTGATCCCCAAAAATAGATTAATGTTGATGTATAACAACATTACCATATTTGACCCAAGAAACACCAAGGTGACCTATGAATGGAGTCTTTCAGATTTAAAAAATAAGATCTTTAACAGGAAGACAATGCCTCCAGACTGGCACTTTTCTTTATAAGTTTTGCTCTTTCCTTACAGCAAATGTATTTGCCAATGGCGGACCAAGAGTCTATTTGCTGCTTGAGGGGGTTCGAACGGCCCTCTTTAAAAAATATAAATGACAAAAATAATATAATATAAAAAAATCCGGATCTACATATGAGCCGCGACACGCGATTTCCAACAATGTGGCATTTTGACAAGTGTAGTCTCAGACGAGCCTGTGCAGAATCCTTTTAAGCTTAGAAACTCCAAATGCTGTTAAGTCAGTAGCTTAACACTCATAGAATATGCAAGCGACTTGCAAAGGCTCTGATCAGACTGCGCTTATGCGCAGGCTGATCAGGGGGTTTGCTGGTCGCACATACCACATTGTTGGAAATCCCATGGCACGGTTCAATTATGTTCGCTTTCCGGTGAGAAGCAATATATTTGTTTTGCAGCATATGTGTTGGTTTGATTTGATTCTTTACGTCCAAGTCAACAATTTTTCAGTTAGGTATGGATTGGTCCTCCCATTTTTAACCAGTAATAAGTAATGGTTAATGTGTCTTGCTCAAAAACACAACACAATGACGCCGGTGAGGCTCAAACCTACAACCCTTTAGTCTCGAGTCAATCACTTTACCACTGAGCTACTGCGTTCCCATTTTTATTGCAGCATCTACTTTTAAGTTGGGCTAGCGGATTCTCTATAGAGCCGGCTACTAATTGTGATTACGACTATGTCAAAGTGTATGCTGCAGGGAGTAGCAATACTCAGCAAGGTAACGCTAAACACATTTCCTCATAAATAAACACACTACACAACCAAACAAACAACAACAGCCACAACAGCCATTCATGGAGCAATTTGGAAGCTTGTTGAAGGCTTAACAAAAAAAAGCCACACATCGAGCCATTTTGAGGGTTTTGCTTCAACTAACAAAGGCTACATTAAACGTGCTGTCATACGTATAATATTACTGCAAAAGTCATATTCGCTTATTTGGCTTCTTCTTTGAAGATGTCTTTCTTGAAATAAACAAAAGAAGTTCAACACCTGCATTCAACACCAATGTAATTAATTTTATGATATCGTGAGAATAATTTCAAAAGCTAAAGTTTCAGCAAAATTAATTCATAATTTATTCAGGGTGAGTTTTACAACCAATTACAACTATGTTCGTTGTATAAGTATAATTTCGAGACAGGCACCTAGAGTGCATGTGGTACTTATTATCTAACCCCCCCCCCCCCCATTCCACTGGACGGCGATTCCGCTACGCTCTTGGCGATCTAGGATTTTCTCTAAAACTATTCCAAATCGCCGCGGACGCGTAGACAGCCGCACGATTTGGGGACTTGACGCTTCCAGCACGCTCCCACTACGCTTCTACTACGCTTACGCTACGCTGCTGCTACGACCCCACTACGACAATGAATATCTGACTACGCTTAGTCTACGCTTATGGCGATGTAGCTGCGACCTAGCTACGACCTTGGCGATGGAGCTACGCTTTCCTTGCGCTTTTATATCCTTTCTATATAGAATCTGAAATTCCGATACGCTTCTACTACGACATAGGCGCTTCTACTGCGCTTCAACTGCGCTCTTGCCGTTTCTGCTACGGTTCGTGTCATATTGACCAAAATTTCGAATCGTAGCGGAATCGCCGTCCATAATAGTGCGCAATTTTATCGTTCTTTTTCATGTTTTTTCATGTTTTTGTCGTCTTATGATTTTTTTTCATTAATCATCTTTTTTCGAAAAAATATTTTATAAATACCGTCAGAGTGTCAAATAGTTTGGATCCAGAGCAGACCTGATTTCGAGCCTGGTCTGGATCCAAACTGTTTGCAAATTTTAAAATAAAGCAGGCGTTTTTATTCGGTAATGCCGATTTTAGCATGTACTTTTGCATCCTAGGGAAATATTGTGGCACTGTAGTCCCAGGTCCACGCACGATGAACGGTACCCACTTTGTCGTCGAGTTCAACAGTGACACAAGTGATCATTTTGCGGGATTCAGGCTCAACTTTAACGCTACCGTATGTATCATTGAAATATTTCCAATACTCTTTGTGTGCTATAGACGAGCAGTCAATGCCAATATTGTGTATATGTTGATGAGAAAGCGGGGTGTAAACAAGGATCAAACATGGTTTGCTTCTGTTCACAGGATCTATCAAACATTAACTCCACATCAACACCAATTACTACTACCAATACAAATGTTTATTGCTGTACTGGGTGGGGTACAAATAGGTTCGTGTTTCAGTAACAGTTATACCATGGGTTGTCCGCTTGTACGTGGAGATAATCCAGGAGCTTTAGCGAGTGGATTATCTTACGTACAGGTGGACAAACATGGTATAACTATTTTTATAACACCTACATCACATCAAGTGATATTTCATGCTAAAGTTGGTGAAGGTGGTATAATTGATTTAATTAGACGAGTTTAGGTAAAACGAAAAAATGCGAGGCTTAAAGAGTATTTTATCACCTTTTTTCAACGGGAGTAATAAATTCTATATTTCAGGGGAACAGACATTGAAGTACAGTCACAACTCAGAATTGAGCCCAATGGTTGGTTTATTGCCGACACGTGTCCGCAGGCAGCCATATCATTTCGCTTTATTTGTATAAAGTTTTATAACCTCGAGGCCTGATGTTAGAATTTTTGGCGGTTCAATAGACTCCTGATTGTGTTTTCGGTGTGAAAACGTCAGTGTTTTGCCATATAGATGCACCGTTGTTATGAGCGCTACTAAATATGTAAACCACAAGTGGTTACATAGTGTTATATCTCTCCCATCATAAGATATACAAAGAGCTACGTGCATTAAGGGGCAAATTTTGCCCCCTCTGGAGCCAAAAACTGAAAGTTGCTCTTCACCAAAATCACCCAATTAGTTTATAAGGAGAATAAGCCAAGTGTAAAATTCTGACATTTATTTTACTTCTACTGTTGCTATGGTAACAAAAATGATCGACAAAATAGGCTTAAATAGAGAAATTGCCATTTTGATTTTTAGATATCAGCACGAGCAAATACCCCCAAAAAACTTTTAATATGTTGTGTGACGTGATAATTCTCATCATCTGTTAAAATATCTTTTGGTATTTGCTTGTGCTCTATGTTAATTTCTCAGTCAAATGAAATGGGAATGGCAAACGAATGTCAAACAATTTACATTCAATATAACGCTGGAGAAGGAAGGCTTGTTTGATTGTTTTCAAGGCACAAATAAACAGACGCACACAAAGGCAAAACAAACACCAGACAGAAAAACATAAATGATCCACAAAAGAAGTACCGCCTTGGAACGGTCAGTAAAACTATTTTACTCCAGGAGGGCTTAAACAGGCTTCACGGCGCCAACCTGACCCTTATTCAAGATGTGGATCAAGACACATAGATATTTGGTTTGCATGAAATACCCTTAACTTGTAAATGCATCATCTGCTAGAGCATATAAATCGAGATATAAAATATATACATGTATATAAATATAAAACCAACTGCATTTCATTAAATCAACTAAAGTGTAGAAAGCAAATAATAAAGTGCCACCCAAGAAGCTCATCCCAACAGACACAAGTTTTCACCAGCATCTTTAGCGACATTAATACATATTGCTCGCCCACTTATCGCTCAAGACAAGCTGTTTCATGGGGAAAACGCCGTGCGGACTTTCCTTATCCCATCCACGTGACCTGCTTATCCCATCCACATGACCTGCTTATCCCATCCACGTGACTTCAAATTATAACAATTTAGGCTGTTTTTAGAGTAGTTCATGCCTAAATATTATGTAGAGATATCAAAACGGCAATATATAGTGCCGTTTTCGCATGTTTGAATGACGTCAAAAACATTTCTGACGTCACTAAACTGCAACAACAATGTAACGCACGTTATTGCCACAGTTTGGCGCCACGACGTCTTTGTCAATACATGTAGATACTGATACCAACATTAGTTTCAAACCCCAATAAAAACAAAACTGACGCTTGAAATGCTTTTAGGTGCTAAACTGTGTTAACATATCTGCATCTGGAAAATTCGTTGGCGATCTTAATTTTTATTTTGGAATAAACGCAAAAAATCTAAAAAAATATGCGGAACTGACAGAATTTATATAACAACTTAAAAAATCACTAAGTGGGCGTGAATAAGTATCCATCATGATGTATTGTTGTTTGACAAGGAGATCCCACCCTCGGACCTGAATAACTATTCTTGTCCTCGGATGGGATTTCCTTGTCCCACAATAATACATATGAAGGATACTCTTAATCTCAGCTTTTGATACGGATGCAATGTTTCACAGGATTGCCTCCATTCTCCAAGGGAGCTTGCTACTAACTGTAGTTACTTGAGGACGACATGGGTTTGTTAAGACACACATTATGCCAAAGTTATATGTATCTGTAAATTTTGCCAACGCTACACGTACCTGCTCACTGACATAATTTATTATAGTACGTTGCGTCTGGGAGTGATACGACGTTATGTGTTAAATTGACATACAAATTTTGGTAACGGTTATGAATGACGTCTATTACCATGTCGCGTATATTTGACAAAATCTTGCCGTTTTCACACCATAAACGCGATTATAAAATAGTTTTAACGTCAAATGATGAATAGAATCTAACAGTCCCTTTCATGTAATAACGAATTTATTGAACACGTTGGCAAAAAGCAAGAAAAAGCTCGGTTAACCTCTTATTTATTCACTTTTCCCCTAGCTTATTTATACATTCAATAAAACAGGACCACTCACGTAAGAACCTCTATCTATACATGTGAGTCAGAATGTTTTGAATTATCAGGCATGTTATTAGGTTTATGCGTGTAAGCTCTCAAACTCAGCACGTTTTTGTACTTAGTAATACATTCGAAATACTGGCAGTGTCAATGGGTATGGACGACGACTGTAACACAGACATGATTTAAATTATTAGTATAGTATTCAATTAATGGTTTCAAGAATGACATTGTTACATTCTTGACTTTTCGTCTACACAATTCAACATTGATATCAGATATCTCACAAAATTTGCAATCCAAATTTGTTTTACGAATTTAAGAAAGCCAAGTCTGCTGTTTTCTAATACGGTAGGTTCTCACTTTTTCTGAAGGGTCTGTTTATCCCGCTTATTTAGAGGTCGCAACAGCTTTAGTTGTTTCTGAGTGGAGTTTAAACTTCTCCCCGTGCACGTATATATAGAGAATACTAGGTGAGTGTCTTTTGATATCAAGTTTACCAGGCAAGGCTTTGGTGTCAGGTGTGGTACTTGATTGTATCGATTCCTGATCTTTGCACCATTACTTACTTTGAGAACGCTTGTTGACATCGCGAGGCTTGCCGAGCGATTCAACATGCGTTCTCAAAGCCGAGCATGGTAAAATTGATATCAAAAGACGCGAACCTGGTATTCTATTTATCAGTTTACCCATTGTTAAACACTCTTCAAACTAGCGATTATGACGTAATTTTTTATTTCTGTGTTGATTCAGCGTCATTAGCGACGTCATTCAAAAAGTGCAACGTCATCATGACCTGTTAAAGGTAACATGCCGTGAGATAGGAAACGTTTATTAGGTTATGTTGAAACAATTCAGTTAATATGAGGGGTGACTGATAAATTGATGATATGTTTTCATTATCTGGTCTTTAGCAAATAGGGGGTTCTTTCGGAAAATACCTCTTAAGCTGGTGCTAGGGGGTGTACATGAACAGACGCAATAAAAGTGAGTCTGCTGTTTTCTAATACTGTAGGTTCTCTCTATTTCTGAACGATATTTCTCCAGATTATTTACTTTACACTCAGAGAGTTTTTAGTGGGTGGGGTACTTCAGGGAGAGCAGATTATTTAGTAATAAACCCAGCATCTTCAGATTTTATTAAAACACATGGGTGTTTCCTGCTAATTTTATACATTACGCAGTTGGTTAGTGGGTAATCTCCATAACCTCTCCTCCAAAGCCCTGTTAATTGAAGTGTTAAAAACATAATCGGTAAAGTACTTTTATTTAACCATTATTCCTTAACATTTTTACAGTTACATCATGAGTGCTTATAATACGGCTGCTTACGTGTACATATTGCTTTTTAGTCGGGGAACCAAAGTCGCCTATCGTGCAAAAACACACATTTTTTGCACCCGAAAGGTATACGGCTGGAATTTTGTATACTGATAGTCTAAATAGTGCTTGACATGAAACCACTATATAGCAATGCAACCAGAATTGCATTTCGTGGAAAAATGCGTTTTTGTATGCCACATAGGTCATGTTAAGCACTCATTCATAGCATAGAAATTGTGATGTTTCCCATATTAATAAGTTAAAGAGTGTGCTTTTGGTCTTCAAAAGAACCGTCTCATTTAATAGGTCCATTTAAGTAACCACAACATATGTTTTGGTTGAGAAATAACAAACTAATTTTCCATTACGCACTCTTATCTGGAGGATGGGTATGAGAAGCGTTTGACTGTTCGATAATACTATAATACACTATCAAATGCATTTAAAAGTATGGGCAGCCATTTGTGCACCAAAATAGTCTTCTTAGGGGCATTCTTGTCTTTACAAATACTATGCGGTTACATTTCTGCATCTCAGACGGGGACAGGCAGGTATTTATGGTGATATGATAATAGTTATACGAGTTTTTTTCATATCTATTTTACCACTGTTAAATGAAACTATTGTTTTCAGTTGATAAAAATCCACTTGGTCCCTACAATGACCCTCTGTTTCAAAGCTGCTAAAAATATTGAAGATAAACATGCTTTAAACCATGATACATTTCATTTATGTGTAAAACAGCTCTTAAGTTGTCCTGGTATTTAACTACGCAAGAGCTGGCATGGGATAAAATACTAAGTATCAATTTATCGTGGTTTCATATTTTTACTTTTCAGCTACCTTTTCTAGTTTGTCATAGAAAATAAAATGAATTGTCTTAAATTATGTCCCAAACGTCTGTGTAACTGTATGCAGTGCTTAAAGCTGCATACTCTGTAACTATGAACATTTTTCGAAAAATTTTGTTTTCTTTTTAAATTATTTGTAAAAGTAGAATTAAGCTATGTTTTCACAACAAAAATTTCAGTACAGCTGAAAACTGCATGGAAAAGTGAATTGTCTTATGAAATAAGTGTTTATTTCTCTTGTTGGTAATTATTTGCGTCCCTCCAATAATTCTAGACCGTTGAATTTTAACATAAATGCAGTTGTTTTGATAGTGATAACTTGTTAAGATTTACGAAAATGGTAAAATGTTTACCTGAATTTGAGTATTTTTACTGTGTTCTTAAAAATAAAAATATTATTTTTAAAATTAGAAGATCAAAAGTTACAGACTATGCATCTTTAAACACATTCAATTTAAAATTTATTTATTTATGTAAAAAAAATATGAAATTCAAACCACTTCTACGAGAGGATAAAAGTAAATAAGAAAGCACACAATTTTTTACGAGATATGCTTCCAAGCGATATATAAATAATTATCAAATACATTTTTTGGCAATAAATGTAGTTTTAATGAGATTTGAAGAAAAGAAATCTATAAATTTAATTTCAAAATGGGGGTGCCCTAATCTACATGCTTTAAAAATCAATAAGCAGTATTCTTAGATAACCACCACTGCTTCTGAGGTCTACGCCGATGTTGTATTATTATATGAACTCATTATTTTTCAATCCTGATCTTATTTGATAAAAATATATAACATTTTGAAAAATCATATTTTGACATGTCCTTGCTGGGCTTCCGTAGAAAGTTGACTGCTCTGACGTAATGCAAGTCGACCGAGTCTGCTATACAGTGGTTTTAGATACACCATAGAATTACCTTTGCAACCATACAAAATCCAGCTGTATACCTTTCGGGTGCAAGGGTTAGCATTTTTTCTACCTTGGTTCCCCGACTATTTGCTACAGAAGTGTGTTTTTGAAATGTTAGATCTTATAGAATAGAAATTACAAACAAAACGTGTTACTATTAAATATTTAGATATCTTAAATAGCATTTTAAAGGCAAAGTGTGCTTTAACAGACATAAGCTTGCATGTTACCAATTGAATTTCCATTTTACTTATTCGAAATAATCTGCAACAAGAATATTCATCAACAATGACGCAAGAATTGTATAATCTATACTTAGTATGCGTTTGAAAACACAACCCTAACTCAATGGCCTTAAGTAGGTGGTGTGAATAAAAGGTGACAACGCGGTTAGTATTCAAAATGAATATGACATCATCAAGTTTAATGATCCACAGATGATATCTCTGACCATACTCAGGCACCTTTTGATAGCATAGGTGGTGCGTTAATTTCTATAGATCTATTTACATTTGATTTTTTTCTGCATTTGTTCTGCTTGAGTCTTTGTTTTTTCGCCTATGCGATAAGTTACCAAAATCTCACGTGTTACTGTCGTGCCAACCCAGAGTGACAGTGATGTAATATTTTGTTTACATTTGTTAAGTAAAACATTAACTTGTACACTCCACTTGAGCTAACGCGAATCGATAGGTCACTTGTGTATTAATCCTATCTGTAGCTACGGATAGGATTAATACACAAGTGATCTATCGATTATAAATCCCTGATAACTTTGTAAACAAAACATGACGTCACGGTCACTCTTGGCTGGCAGGACAGTAGCTAATATAGAGGTTCTACAGAGTAGTTTTATTTTCTTTTACAGGTATAACAGACATTACAGACATCGAACTCATTTACATAGATATTTTATTTTCGCTCTATATACCTGAACTTACTGTATGTGTGATGTATTTGATCATGTGTGTATTAAATGTAATACGTGTAGTATGTGGTTTAGAATTCTTTAATCAAAGAAATAAAGCATTTGTTGGCCTTCTTAAATACCGAAATAAGCACAGATGGTCTGCGTGATACCCATTTGAACAGGAGCAGATAAAGCAAAGGAGATGTGAAGCGTTGGACTTAAGACTCTATGACGGTAACGACTTAAAGACTTATCTATAGAGGAGATGGTTAGGTCCTGATGCTTTGGCTGGTGTCAGGCCCACCAGGGTTAAACTGATAAATTTCTTTAGCTCTAGTATTCAGTTTTATGTACATGTACTGTTGAGTCCTTATCTTTGCTTTATCACCTTTTTATATCTTGATTTATATGTTCTAGGAGATAATTCATGGATAAGTTAGGGTTATTCCATGCAAACCCAACATATATGTGTCTTTAACCACATCTGAACTCAGGGTGAGGTTGGTGCCGAAAACTAATTTAAGCCCTCCAGTAAAAAAATATTTTTACTGACCACTCCAATGCGGTGCTTCTTTTGTTGAGCATTTTTGTTATTTATGTTTCGTGTTTGTCATCCATTTTAGCCTGTTCATGCAGCCTTGTGGTCAACTGCTGGAAAAGGGCTAATATCTTGGCTCACTTGTGTGTGATGTTTTATATGTTTTGCCAATTTCTCATGTGGTGTCCTAGGTCAGGTGTGGTACTGTATTGTATCGATGCTAGATTTTTGCCTCCTTACTTACTTCGAATTGATACAATGCTATAGCAAGGACATTTGACTATGGCTACAAATATTTTGTTCATACACCCACCTCCTTAATAGCATCCATGTTTACCTTAGACATGTTACATGTATAATTGGGCTCCTGTACAAGAAAATCTTGCTTCAGGACTTCCAATCAAGTAAGACTCAATCCAGACTGCTCAAGTAGAGGGACTTGCTAGAATCATGACATTGTATAATGCTCGATGATCCTTTTGAACTGATAAAATGTCGTCTTTCTGTCTGAAAAGCGTTTTTGTTGTTTGCTTATTACGAGACCTGTTTCATGTTTATTTGAACAAATGTGAATTTCATTTTTCGAGGTTGCATGTAAATAAAATAAATAACTTTTGCTTTCTCTTAAATAACAGACGTGTCCCTTGTATGGCCAAATAGACAAATAGGCAATTTAAAGCAAAACCATTACATGGCGTCCCAAAATACACACCCACCCTCCTTTTACTGATTTTAAGAGCTAAAACGGATATATTTCTAATGAAAATGCATATAAAAGTGTTCAGATTTCTTTTAAGCTTAGAGGAGCATTCAGTCTATTATTCAAATAAAAAAACAGCTTCTGTGCGCCTGCTTCTGCTTGACAACTGGGCTTTATAAGTTCTACCATACGAGTTCCCAAATGGGCATTCCATATATAAAATGTGTCCTGGAAGTATTGTGAAAAACAAATTCTCAAAACTCACAGACGACACAAGTTCTTAAACAGTTCAAGAATATATCGCCGATAAAAACTGATCACCAAATATTGCATTCATGTATTTTGCTTACAATTTAGTATAGTTTTGGAAACTGTAAGCCCAGAAATTTGATGTTAAAGTTGCTTCAAAAAAGTAAATATCCAACGGAAATGCTTTTTTTCTTAACAGAACACACTTTAACCATTTATGTACACTTTATAAAAGGTTCCAAGAGAGAAACCTCAACTACTTAAGAAAAATCGTTCTAGAACGATTTTGAACATTTCGTTTCAGACAGCAATTTTAAACGCTTAAATTTTGACGACTCATCTTCAGAGAGTGTTTTGATCCAGCGCATAAAGTTAAGAGATCTTTTCTTGGTGCCTGCGCATTCCTGAAGATCAGATAAACCAATGTAAAGTAATTACTACTAAATATGATAAGAAATAAATGAGATACGGCAATTTCAAATTTGTTCAAATAAACATGAAACACCTCTTGTATAAGGTACTGATCATCCAGACTCTAGCTAGGTTCTGTTGCGGAGCAGGTCTGGTAGGGTCATACCTGGCAGTAAACAACACAAACAAAGTTTCTTTTGTTTGATCACAATTATGATCAAGTAAGCCCTACACATATACACTATTTTGTAGAGTTTCTACAGCTCCATAAGAGTTTCTACAGCTGCATATTGGTCGTTTCTTTTATATAACATTGGACGTAGATCAGCTCATTTGCGTAAGTTCACGTTTTGTCAGTGAACTCAGTCTCATTATTTCTAAACAACTATTACTTAAGCAGATATATTTTGCGTAGAATAAAATTATGTAGGACTTGCGCTGTCAATGACATAACATCCACTAGATGGTGTGCATTTCCGAGGTTGTTTAGAACATTTTCATCTCACTGACAAACATTTGTTAGTCTCACATCCACAGCTAATAACATGTAGCTACATTCACGCGTGTGGGACTGATGATAAGCGCTTCCAAACGACTTTATTCCATCTGTATTTTATCAACAGTCAATAGCTTCCCTTGGTTTATTTTCTAGATCCATTATTGTATGGTTTGCTTGAAACCATACCTAAGCTTGAAAGCTTGTCCTTCTGAGATGTTACTACATCCTAGTGTTCACCTCCTCTATAAGGTGACAAGTGGGACACTTCTTATGTTGGATATTTGTAACTTTGCCACAAGTTTAGGACCAGTTCATAGTACTTGGTGAGCATAAGTCTGATTTGTCTGATAATTTTTCTGTACTTTTGACAGCAAAAACTTTCAAATTACCTTCGATTAAGAGCTGATTAATTTGGGGGGAATTAAACATACCCTAAGAGCTACTGTGACATCGAATGCATAAAACGTCCCACTTGTATTTCAATCATAAAGATCTGGACACTAGGATATTAGTACATGCGTTAGACGCAATAACCGTATGGTATAAAAGAAATGTTGGCGAATTTCATGACACATTCCAAAGTTTCATATGTGTTTATACTGTTACTGTATCACCTCAGGGGCTGCACTATTGAAGTGTGGATGCTTGCAGGAACAGCCAGAGTAATGAAATTCTTTTCTGCCCATTTTGTTGTTTAACAGTTACCCAAGTCAGTATTGTCCAACATTTTTGACTTAAATGCGCTAACAGGATGCAATACCATGCTATATTTTTCTGACAAAGGCAATAATGCATGCTGGAAAATGTTTTTCTTAAGTATGCCAATCTTCTTACTGCAGTAGCAAGGGATGATAATGTCGATTATGCTTAGGCATTTGTGTGTTCATTGTATGGGATTGGAGAAAAGGATACCAGAGATATTGATGATCTAAGGGATACTCTTTATGTTAAAATTGAACGTGTCAAGATGTATTACCCCCATTTCATGGCGCATAAAAGTTACATATCACAAGGGCAAACTATTAAGCTAAGATATGTCTACAAGCAGACTATGTAATAATGCCTCTAGAAAATATACATACTACAACTATTTGGTGTAAAGAAAGTACAGATGGACTAGAAGTTGTCTGGAAGCCATTGCTAGCTATCACAGAGGTGTGAATATAGCTTATTAGCTGTGGATGCAACATGAAATGCACCTCAATGAGGTGCAAGTGTTCTAAAGCATCTCTGAGATGCACACGAGCTTGTAGGTTTGATGCCATTAGTTTTCCAAATCTTACCTATTCTTCTTAAAATAGATCTGCAGCTTACACAAAAGAGCTGATCTATTGTGACTTTTATAAACAAGGACTTACCAAAATGCAAGTGAGTGTGACCAGAAAACATCAGAATCATTTACTACAAACCAATTCACACACTGTAAGGAAGAGACACAGACCACTAATAACCACAAGACATCATGAAGACAGTTAAAGTAAATCAACTAGCTCTTCTCGTCTCTCCGAGATGACTGCAAGACGAGATAGGACACTATAACTCACGTGCATATTATTACAGTTGTCTCTCTACCTACTGAGCCACCAAGGCTTTACATGTCATGCTCATTATTTATCACTAAATCCGTACAATTGTTTTACCTGCAGTGTTATTATTTTTTCTGAATGAACTAGAATGATTAAATAACGGTATTAAGCTGCTACACCTGTTTTCTATTGGACTCTATCTATGACGGACTATACACTTACTGTGTGATATCTATACCTGCAGTGTTATTTTTTTCTGAATAAACTTGAACGAATGAATAACGGTATTAAGCTGCTACACCTGTTTTCTATTGGACTCTATCCATGACGGCCTTTACTCCTACTGTGATAGGACTCTAAAGTGGAGTGTACAAGTTAATGTTTTACTTAACAATTGCAAACAATGCACGACGTCACTATCACTCTTGGCTGGCACGACAGTAACAGCGATTTCCGCTCAGAAGATAGTATGACATTTCGAGCAGTCACCTACGTCCTTGTGCGGCAGATAACACCAGCCTTACTATGTCCTTGAAGACAATAAGAAACCGCGTGGTACCTATCGTACGTCGATCTGTACGATAAGACAAACATGAAAACTATTTTTCTGTGTTCTGTTTTATGTCAACTATTTCATTGTGTTCTGTTATGGTCAAAAGGAAACGTCACATACTCGTAGCGTACACGCGAACTTTTACTTCTTATAGACACTGCAATGTACGCATCTTAAATAAATTAGGTGGAAAGTTATTCTTGAAGTTTCGATGAATATTGACACAAAATCAACAAAAGGCAAGATACCTGACGAAAAACTAGTTTCATGCAACAAACTAATACCATATTGCGTGGTATATGTTCGTTGACAACTTTATACACACTCAGGCTACTCACAATTAAAGAAAATATGCCATATTTTACCTTGTGAACACGACTTACTTAGAAAGTCCAACCCATGGGCTTAACAAGTGTCGTGTTTTAACAAAAAAAACAGAATCTAGGGCGAAGATTATGCGCCAGTAAACTGTATCTCAGCTCCCAGTGACTTGGTCTACCGTCCGTTCTAATGCAGCGGCTCTGTTGTTGTTGTTGTTAAAGGTCTCATTGCTTGTGTGCGTGAGGGATTGGGGGCTCTATGTTTGATCCTCGTTTTGCTATACAGTGCTTAGTGTACCTTTTGTTTTTTTAGCTCTGAACGAAACGGGTAATTTACTGAAAAGTGTGAAGCCCTAGGTAACATTTTCAATATCAGTTAAATCTAAAACATGATGAGAAGAAAAAAATGCTGCTACTTCACTGAAAATTGTATGCGAAAATCTTTATTCAATAAAATATTATGATAAAACAAACATGAACGTTTTTTGCATTAAGTCTATGGAAAATATTTAGCTGGGGCCTAACTTACATTTAATTTGGTCAGTTTAGTTCTTGCACCGAAGTATAACAAAACTGTTTTAGTGCTCAACGTATTTGAGCATGAATTTGTAAACTGCACCAAAAACGGATACAAACAATTCTAATGCACTTGATTTTGTAACGCGCGACGTCTGACTGGATAACGTCAAAAAATTACGACAAAATATCCTGCGATATACTGTCGGAAATAGTTTTACGTCATTAATTGCGTCACATCACGTTAGATGACGTGCGGCTTTATGCAGCAAGCAACGCTCCAATTTGAGGCGAAACTACAGAAGTGCATTATAATAGGGATAACCATCACCGTCTATCATCGAAACCGGAAATAATGTAACGTTACCACTGAATCGAGAGTAAACAACACACGAGGATGAGTGCTCATCAAAAATAGCACAATTCATTATAAAATCGCTAAAGTTTTGCAAAACACTTGCAATACGTAAATAGTGGATATATTAAGCTTGAACCGCAAGTAGTTGTAATTGTTCATTAACGAATTTGAAGGCTGGAATGGATCATCAATCCGAAAGCTGGTACCGAAAACACACTTCATTTTGACATTTACTTTCACTTTATTCAAAGATAGTATGTGGATTTTGCCGATTTTTCCAATGGAACGCAAGTGAAATTATAGAAAACAAACGTTTTTGCAAGCGTTTAAGCTAGAATCCATAAATTAAGGGCTGATATTTAAATCCTGTTGTGTACCGCGAATAGGTGCGGATGTGTACTGCAGATAGCAAATTCATAAGAAAAATGTGTACTGCGAATAGTTATGAGTTGTTACCCACTATGAAGTAAAACTGCTATTTTGGGGTATTTTATTATAATTGAACTGGTGCAAAATGTGATCGGTTTAACGATCTGCCAAAAGAAGACAAACTGTCAAATTATGGAAGCAAATGCTATATGCTTCCTTTCTAACATATAAAATATCCAATGAATAACATGATATAACCTAAAGCATGAGCTGGTGTAGTTGCCGTCTGTCCATATGTCTGTCCATTCACATGTCCATCAACTAGATTAAAGATATGCATCTGTCTCGAAGTGTACAATGTAGGCAAACTGTTGTGGTTATTTTTTCTTATTGAATTTATTTCGTATTTTTGACAACTATCACCAGCCAATTTTGTCTGCTCTTTCATGTGTAGCCTATATTGCAAACAATATGGACCCAGATTTGACTGATCCTTTAGGAGCAGTCTGATCAGGGTTCAAAGTGTTTGCGTTCATGAAAAAAATAGTCTGAAGTACATTTGAATAAAGCAGTCTAGATGTAAAGAGCGGATAACACTTTTAGGCCCCAAAATAGTGGCAGGGAAACATATATTTACTTTGTTTTTGCTATATTTGACCGACTTATTTGACACTGCTTAACGAGTAGATATTTGGGTTGTGCCCTTCGATAGAAGATGAGAAGCTTCAGGGTTTGTTTATTATTAAAGCTGCATAGTCTGTAACTTTTGACTTTAGAAATAAAGTTTTTATTTTTCAAGAATACCAGTAAAAATACTCAAATTCGGGTAAACATTTTACCATTTCTGTAAATCTTAACAAATTACCACTATCAAAACAACAGCGTTTATGTTAAAAATCAACTGTCTAGAATTATCGGAGGGACGTAAATAATAACCAATAAGAGAAAAACACCTAAGTATTTCAATAAGATATTTCACTTTTCCTTGCAGTTTTCAGCCGTACTGAACATATTTATTGTAAAAACAAAACTTAATTCTATTTTTACAAATGATTTAAAAAGAATTTTCTTTTCGAAAAATGTTCATAGTTACAGACCTAGTCTCTTTAATAAAAAAGAAATCAAACAATAAAATAAATGAGATGAGACGAGGGTGGTGCTGTAACCCGAGCCTGACAGGTGTTTTAACAGCACCCGAGGGGTCTAGCAAACGTTAATAAATACTTGATCGCTATTATTGCATAAATTCATATTGTTGATTGAAAGCTTTGGGGAAATGATTAAAAAAGTTGAACTATTGTAGTGTAATAATGGCGCACATAATCATGAAAGATGCATAGGGGGGTTTATGCTGTGAAAAGGCCATGTTTTAAAGATATAATGCAGAAACAAAATTCTGATATCAATCAAGGGCTATAACTCTGTTACAAATAAGCAAAATATGGCAGATAGCAATCCCAACATATATCTTATGAATATATACACATTTACAAAATTTGGTGAAATTCTATCCATTTGTCCTCAAGATATTGAGCAATAACACAATTTTGTTGCCAATCAAGGGCCATAACTTCGTTACAAATTTATGAAAGATAACAAGTAAAATCCTATTGACACATATCTTGTCAATATAAATGCATTTATAAAGTTTGGTCAAATTCTGTTCATTTATTCTAAAGATACTGAGCAGAAATGAAATTCTGACATGAATCAAAGGCCATTACTCTGTTACAAAGAGTCATCAACCTAGATCTTGTCAATAAGAATGAATATATAACATTTAGTAAAAATCTGTCAGTTTTTTTTTCACAAGATATTAAGTGGAAACAAAAATCTGGCATAAATCAAGGACCATAACACCAGTACAAATGTTTGAAAATCATGTGTAGCAATCCCAACCTAGATCTTATCAATATAAATGCATATATATATATATATATAATTTGGTGAAAATCTGTCAATTTGTTCTCAGGATATTGAGCAGATACAAAATTTTGGCATAAATCAAAGGCTATAATTCTGGTATAAATGTGCGAAAAATGACGTGTAACAATCCCAAGCTATATCTTATCAATATGAATGCATATATAAAATTTAGTGAAAATCAGTCAATTATTTCAAAAGATATAGAGCGAAAACAAAATTCTGGTGTAAATCAAAGGCCTTTACTCTGGTACAAATGTCCGAAAAACGATGTGTAAAAAATCCCAATTTATATTATGTCGAAAAATAAGTCAATATCAATGCACATACAAAATTGGGTAAATTCTATACAGTTGTTCTCAAGATATTGAGTGGAAACTAATTGATGACAGACAGATGGAATGACAGACAGAATGATGGAATGACAGGCAACCCAAATCTAATATAGCCCCACTTTTCCTGAGGTCACTTCTTGTGACGTCCCCAAACTGTGTATATGTTTAGTCCAAAAGCCGTGAGTCAATAGCACGTGAATTGCCTTGATAATACGCTGGTTAAAAATGACTGTTAATAGCACGTGACACACATTTTTTTCAATAATGTGAGATATAATATGTGTCTCATAGTAGTAGTCCAAATGGGACTGATAAGGTATTTGCAACAGTGGTACATGAACCCATGTGGGAAAACCCATATGGGTTGCATGTGGGACCCATTTTGGGCAACACATAACGGTTATATGGTCCTCAATGCCAGAAAACCTGTCTTTGGAGGTTCGCGAACAACAAAGGCGCAGACCAGCCTGCATTTCTGCTTTGTATGATCAGCACCTTTGTTGTTCACTTTTTGTAAAGTATCATAGCTAAACTGGCTACAGGTGAAATATAAAATTTCTAGTCAGTAACCAGTACTGGGCTGGTGGAGAGGGTTGTGGTTTTATTTTCTGGATCACCCAAAGGCTCAAACGGCAGTGGTTCTGCTTATGTGATTGTAAACAAATATATTTGCCCTATGTAGATTCTACATGGGCTTAAGTTTCCATCTGGCACCCACATGAACAATACGCTCAGATAGAGCCGACATGTGAACCATTTAGCCTTGTGTGCTGGGGGTATTTTTTTTTTCGTCTTTAGGCCTCAGTCAACAAAATTTCAGTCATGCCAGGATGGGTCTTCTTGGGTTAAACCAGCACTAGACAGATGATAAGTTTCTTGCTCAGGAAGACAACACAGTGCCGCAGGTGAGGCTTCAACCTGTGACCCCTCAATCTCGAGTCAAGCACTCTACCACTAAGCAACTGCGCCCCCCATTTAATCCTCATGGTTTACATATTAATTGAAATGAACTCCAATGCTAAACAAACAAATGTTTCATTTATTTTTCTAGTGTCAGCCATGAAATAAGCGCCAATCTCATTAAACATTGCCACTATTCGAGGTACACAATTTTAACTAATCGCAGTACACGAGTTTTGCCATCAACAACTATTCGCCGTATACCACAGTTATTTTGTTTCAATATATTTCAATTGAAAATAATCAAACCAAGACCGGAGATAAAATTGGGATGGTGCAAATTGCATGTAGAAATAGGGAATTAACTTCTTACCCGAAGATAAACCATGTATTCGTTAGTCCAAATGCTGTTTTTACGGCATGAGCACTTTCCAGCCAGTACCAAGCTGCGATAACTTTGTGTAAACAAAGCTATGATGACACGCAGAACACAATAAAGATACACAACATTGAAGTTAATCCCTTGGCAATTAATCTTGGTGTCAGTGGTTGCTCGGGAGCAAATGATAAAGCTCAAATAAAGGTAAAAACTCACCGCCCGCCATGCCGTTTTTCTCTACTTTTGATTCAGTGGTACGCTATTTCTGGTTTCGATGATAGACGGTGACCATATTCAACATTTTCATTTGGGGAGGTATATCGTCGGATATACGTTCGGAAGTCACGCTTTACAGCTCCGCCCGCGAGTCGCCTTCAAACTAAATTTCCGATTGTATATCCGGCGATATACATCCCCAAAAGAAAATTTTGAATAAGGTTATCCCCTAAATGATGCAATTGTCTAGTTTAGATAAGCATTATTATTATTCAAATACATGTTCCCTGGGCGTTACTTTTGGCTGAAACAAAGTTCGTGCTCATGTAAGTTGAGCACGAAAATATTTTTAACATTGGGGTCTGGTTTTGTGTTGTTCTCAGTCTTTACGTCATTTCTAGCTTAGAAATTATCTCGCTGACGAACAGAGGATTTATGCGTCGCTTCACAAATTCACAATACCTTATGTAATTAATCTATTTAGAGAGTGTTTTAAACGGTTCGAATTACATTGCTTTTAAATCGATTGCAAATTTATCTAGATTATATTAGTGCAATGCTTCAAAAGTAGACCATACAAATCGAATGACGCATTTCGCTTGTTTTAAAACGTACCAAGACAAATGGATTCCGAACACAACCCCAATACAAAAAGATTACCTTTCAATGACTGGTTTCAATAAAATATAAAATGAACTGATTTCAGCATTTATCAAAAAAGTCTGGACCAAGGTTCGTATACTTGCTTGTGCGTGTGTTTCTTGGCATTTTGTACATTTGTTCCAACGTCTTTTCCTCTTGACATTTGTGATATTTGATTGTGGCACTTCATTATCACTTCTTTCTTTTTCTTTGTTTGGATTACCTTCTAAAGCACGTTTAAATCTACCAGCACGTGTCGCCATGGCGAGCATGGAAGATTCTGGCGAGACTGCGCATCTGCGCAGTCTGGCCAGAGGCTTCGCTGTTTCTACAGACACAAAGTATGAATGCTATATCAGAGCAAAAAGTAAGTACCATTGTCTTGATGACTGGCCAAACAATTTTGGTAATTTGCAATAACGATTCGTTATCAAGTGAGCTGACCTAGTTGTGTTTTTGCCAATGGTACATAGCCTGAGATTCTTTGGTCTTTCCTCAGATGTCTTTTGATCGCTGACTTGTGAAGTATGAACTTGATAGTGTATCTGTCTGTCGCCTCCTTCTGTTTATTATCAGGTAGAGTAATTATTTCGCTCCTGTTTGTTGAAAATCTATTGGTATCTTTAGATTTAATCGGTTCCAGAAACTCGAAAATATTTTGGTGGTTTATGTCGAATTTTCGGAACCAATTGAACTTAAGAATTTAAATCCAGACGCTTCGCTTGTATTTAAAACACAATGCTTTCGAATTTCCGTGAAACTTCTTACTGCTTCACGCATATCTAAATGTTTAATTTTTTAATCGTCCAGTATACATGCAAGACTCTAGAATACAAATTAAAATGCTTCATGTTCAGAAATGTATGAATTTCGTGATTAGAGTAATTAATGGTAATATGAAAATATAGTGATGAGTACGTACATAAGGTTAAGCAAGCTTTGAATATTGTACAACACATCCACCTCTGACGTATTTCTTCAACGACCACTTTTTGGTCGTTCTTCAACCCTCCCGGTTTCAAGAAAACGCTGCCATATTCTCCGAACAACATATAGCGTGACGCCGAACTGAGCGGCTGCACAACGTTTGGTTGCTCCAGCCTGAAGCATACCTGAACTTCTCTCCATGTCCCTAACAGACACATGTCATCGATTTGGCATTTTAGTACACAAATGACTTCTGGTGCCACAATTAAATAAAGCAAAGATGAAATTGGTCCAAATGTCCAGAAATGCAACTCTCCAAACAACTGACTTCCACACAATGATTATAGGTAAATCTTGGGTAGGCAATATGAACACAGTTTACCCGTGCTATACGTGCGTTCATGCATGAAAAATCATAGTGGTCAGTTACCCAATGAATCGATAATTTTAATATAGTTCAAACTTAAAAGAAAATTGTTTGCAAAAAATAGTTTTACGAAATCTGTTTGACCCTTAACATATTTGAGCAGTATATTGTCATCTTTTAAGAAAGGTGGTATATATAACTGACTTAAGATTGCAACCTTTGTGGTAGCACCGCTATACGTGTTGTAGCATGAGAAGACCTTTTCTGTGAAAATTACCTGTACATGTATGTATTAAACATTAAAATGACACACCTAGCTCATCGTCATCTCTGCTCGACGAGCAGAGATGGCGATGAGATAGGTGTGTCATATAACAAATGTTGAGGCAGATTTCAAATGGCTGGTGTACATTCAGTTAGTAGACAACACCATACTTTACTTCAGTGCTGAAAGATGGTAAACATTTTTGAAAAGCGTATACTTGTTATATTATTTTACAATAGAAATGCAGTGTACATATAAGCTAAACATCTTCATTTTAATTCTTTTTACATTTGTAGTCTTTGGCTACCAATGTGGGCCTCAGTCACTGTATACAACGGATAGAGGTGAAATTAAGTCTCATGTAGGATATGATCTGGGCCACAACTATGGAAGAAATCTAGACTGTACCTGGGTTATACAGGCTCCACCAGGGAAATATGTTGAGGTTACTGCTGAGACGTTTACACTGGAATCAAGGTACATGTGTGTGCCTGTGGCGTCAGTCGAATTTGCTTTAGGCATTTGTCTTTTGTGGATCATATATGTTATTTCTGTTTTGTTTTGTTATGCTTTCATGCACGTCTGTTTGTTGATGCCTTGTGGTCACCTGCTGGGAAAGGGCTTACCTCTTGGCTCTCGTTTGTGATGTCTAATTGTGACGTTGTCACTTTCCCATTGGTATCCTGGGTCAGGTGTGATGATTGAATGTATCGATTCCTGATATTTGCCCTCTTTCTTACTTTTTATAAGGATGATTTATCCTTATATCTTATACTGATTCTTAGAAATACTGTTTGTTACATGTAATTGTATATAAAAACAAAGATCAGGAATCGATACAATCAAGTACCACATCTGACCCAGGACACCGTATGAGAAAGTGACAATAACACAAAACATCACAGAGCGCCAAGAGGTCAGCCCTTTCCCAGCAGGTGACCTAAGGCTTCAAGAAACAGACATGATAGTATGGCAAAGACAAATAACAAAAAAGATCCACAAAAGAAACACCACCTTGTGTAAATTGACTTGAAAAGAATTAATAACTTGTTATTCTTAAAGGGAACACCAACATCACACTGGTAAATGTATACGTCGAACTGCTGGTATTTACGCGTATTGCCGGTACTTCATAGACCGGAAGTGGTAGATATTGGTGTTGATACTATATAGAAAAACATGCCATATGACTAAAGGACTATAGAAGTAGATCATTTTTAAGTGTTCGGCATGCACATGGTGATTTATGTAAGCATTAATGAATAGATTCGAGTACCGATCTGGTACTCGAATCTATTCCTAAATTCTTACATAAATCGCCATGAACATACTGAATACCTAAAAATGATTGAAGTCTATAGTCCTTTAGGCATATGGAATGTTCACACGTTTTCACTAGCTTCCATTGTTGACGTCCTCTATAACAGTAGCAAAAGAGAAGAGTATCATTAAGAAATAAATTCGATTGTTGGGATGCTTATGCAATCATGAATAATTCGAGTAATTTGCAAAGTAAGTGGAGCCCGAAGGGCATCACGTAAACTTTGCAAGAGACCCAAAGTATTCATGATTCCAAGAACAGACCCGAAATAGAATTTATTGCTTATATTTACATTTTATTATAACTAACTAATATTCGCTTATATATAAGATATATATATATATATAACATAGGAAACAAAACAGTTTTGTATTTTATATGTACTCGTATTATAGGTAAAATTTGTATAGAGTAGAGTGACGTCACTAATTATAACTGTAATCGGAGAGGTCTATTGACAATAAAAGGCATTCCCGCATTTAGACAGGTAAACGAAGAAGGATTTTGGTAGTTGTATCCTTACTAATGCATTAAAGTTATCATTGGGCGTCAAAGACCAGTGGTCCAGTGGTTAAGTAGCAATATTTACATATTCGAACCTGTATTTTTGTCTGAGGGGTTCGAATCCCTGTGTTTTTATTTTTTATTTTATTTTATTTTCTGGGCAGTTTGAATTACCTAGCGCTGTTACAAACAGTGGCGGATCCAGAAGGGGTTCAGAACAGATTATTTCATTTTTACAGGGATATTCAAGAAAAATGAGAGATCATCTGCAAATCGACTCCCCCATCCCTAATTTATCTGAATCCCCTCTCCTGGAGTCGTGGATCCGCCTTTGAACAAAAAGGCATACATTGTGTATGTCGATATTTCAGGCTTTACAGGAAAACCAGTGAAACGCATGGGTTTTAACGACCAACGAAGTTAATGTATCAGAAAACCATGTTTGATCGTTATTATTTCATAAAGTCATTTTGTCACTTGAAAACTTTGGAAAAACGCTTCGAAAAGTTCATTTTTGTATTACTATAATGGCGCACAAAAGCATGAAGGATTCGTATGCTTTGAAAAGCCTGTTCCAGAGCGAAGTCTTACGTCATCCTAACATCATTGAATTACGTTCATTTCTATATACATTACTGTTGATGACGTCAATTTTTGTGACGGCCTAAAATGCGTATATGTAAAGTACAAAAGCCGTGCATCAACAGCGCGCGAATTGCCTGATTAATACATGGGTTTTCGCCTGTTAAAACATGGGCGTTAATAGCGTGCGGCACGGGATTTTATGCAGTATTTAAAGTTAAAATGAGTCTTTATCTACATCCACACAGTAGGTTGTGTAACGCTCTGGTGAGTTTGCATATTTCCGCAGGCTCACATGATCCTTTGATGCTCAGCATTGTGATAAAAATCAAGATCTCACTATGCTGGCATTATTTTATGAACTTTTTATATCATGTATATATTGAAATAAAATACTATTCGTAAAAAAAGATTTTAAAATATAGAAATTGAAAAAATAAAATATTAAAAATATAAAGAAAAATGCACAAAATAAGAAATTATCTAGAATAAGAAAATACACAATGGAAACAAATGAAAAAAATAGAGCATATCAATAAGACTATAAAATGCTAAATGGGATTCGAACCCGTAACTTTTTACATATCTCATGTGCATATTATTACAAAAGCCTCTCTACCTACTGAGCCACCGAGCTTTTACATGCCATGATCATTATTTATCGCTAAATCCGTACAATTGTTTTACCTGCAGTGTTATTCTTTTTTTCTGAATGAACTTGAATGAATGAATAACGGTATTAAGCTGCTACACCTGTTTTCTATTGGACTCTATCCATGACGGACAATACTCTTACTGAGTGAGATCTATACCGTTTTTGTTGGAGTGTTGATCGAAAAAGCGAAACAGCCGTGTGAACACAGACAGCCAAAACAAGAAGCTTGTTTTGCACGTGCAAATCAGGTGTGGCTCGTTATCAATCACAACACCAGTGTCACGTCTGGCGAATGCATGCGATGTTCGTAGCGTATTGCATGGGCAAGTGAGCTTGGCAGCTGTCAATCAAATTTGTGGCTTTCATGAGGCTATATACGGTTGCAAAATCTAGAGCTTCATTCAAGGCTTGCTTCGAAAATGTAAATATAAGACAGAGCCTAGAACAAGGATTATCAAGCGACTGTCCGCCACGTACGTCACAGGGGCAGCCTCCATTAATTTTGTTTATGTTAATTTCTAAGCTGTGTCTACTTTCATTTTTAAACTGTTACGATGGCTTCTTTAATTTGGGCAAACGTCAGTTGAAAACCTAGTTAACATACTTTGTTGCATGCGTACATCAAAGACGCTGACCAGACTGCGAATCTGTGCAGTCTGATCAGCGTCTTTGTTATTCGCTTTCTAGTACATGTAACTATAACGACTCCATTTGCCACATGTAGCTTTTTCTTACATTAAAGTTTGCTGACGTAGCCCACTCAGTGAAGTCTCACTCAGTATCAGTCGGATTACACTGCTACCCGTACATGTACTTTTTAATGGGTGGTAGGTATCTGGACAATGCAGACAACAAGGACTGTTAAATGATATCATCTTTTATCCTAACTCATTGTATTCTAATGAATTCTTCCTTCTGATTTGATACGATAAACGATTGCTCATATCTAGGGATATCAGGTTTTAATTTTCAAAAAAAATAAAAATGTTTTACTCTTTTGTGTGTGAACATCTTTTTTTACCTTTACAAACAGTGTATACCCTGATGAAAAGCAGCATGATGCTGCATTTCATTTGGGTCTTCACTGTTTGCAAAAGTGCTCGTTTGGAGCTTCCCAAATACAAAGGGTTAATGATCCGTCCCGCCGAAAAGAGTGATTCCTGCCGTCTCGGGTCTCCAGTTAATTTTAATATTGAATGTTAAAAATAGAGCATTGATAGGTAGAATATGAACGGTTGTTTTTGGCCAAATAATGCTAAATGGGCCTGGTATCCTCTACATGTACTTAACAGTCTTATTCTTATTTTGTGCAGAACCAACTGCCCTTACGACTACTTAGAGTTTTATGATGGCAATGGCACAAATACAACCAACCTGGGAAAATTCTGTGGAAGCCAATTCAACAGTCTGACGTCATCAGGAAATACTCTGACCTTACATTTTGTAACCAACGCAAATTCCTTCTATCGGGGTTTCAAGCTTTTCTACAACTTTACGGATCATATCTCTAGTAAGCTGCTTTTAGATTGATATAATATTATATGAATCCATCATGCGTGTGAGGGTGCGAAAGAAAAATCCTAAGGTTTGCTACGAATTTGTTACGAAACGGTACGCTCCAAATAAGTTGCATAACGGATAGGTAGGGATTAGCAACATTTCTCAAGGTATTTCACGATTAACAATGTAATAGCAAGGTAAAATACGGACAAATACGGTCCACGACTGTTTATATCGAATTAGCCAGCCCAGGAGATTTAGTTTGGTCTTGCCAGAAAGAGCTTTTTCTGCTTATCCTTCCCGTCTTGCGCTACAATAGATGTTTAACCATTGTTTCCTAAATGAGTTCTTTGATAAACAGTGAAAACCTAGATACCATGCCACAAAAAATCTCATCAGGATCTGTACAGTTTGTTAAGGTACAACTGATTATTAGGTACATAAAACATACACATTTGGAAGATGTGACCAGTAAACCCATATTATAAAGATATACAATGGACAATCCCATCTTAATTTTACCAATCCATGAAAAAATCTGTTAGAATATTCAGGCTTAAAGAACCCTGTAATTAGCTCAGGACTTGCACGATTTTTACGATGTGACCACTCTGAGAGGGTAATTGAAAAAATTATGACAAGCGATCATTACTTTGATAATCTTTATCGACCTACTGTTGTGCCAACTGCTTGTCCAAACATGCTATTAGATAAAGACAGTATGCTTATACGGCTCATGGACATATGAGCCGCGACATGAGATTTCCAACAATGTGGTATGTGCGACCAGCAGAGGCTCAGACCAGCCTGCGCATACGCGCAGTCTGATCAGAGCCTTTACTAGTCACTTGACTATTCTATGATTATTAAGCTACTAACTGAACTTCAATTGAGTTTCTAAGATTAAAATGAGGCTGCACAGGCTCGTTAGAGTCTACACTTGTCAAAATACCACATTGTCGGGAATCTCATGTCACGGCTCATATTTATTGATCTGAGTGAGACTTTAATGTTTGCGCATCCGGGTACACTACTGCATACATCACCATTAACATTAAAATGTCATTAAATGTTTACAGCATTTGCAATGATTATTGCCATGAAAACAACATTCAATTTTTATTAATATGCCAAATGAAAATGCTCTACATTTGTGATAATTGAAAGAACATTAAATAACATTATATTAACATTGCCTTTAGTTGAAAATACCTTTTATTCAGTGCTCATTATAATAATTTGACATAAATAAAGGAAATAAACAATATCATGCTTAATTCAATGTTTGCTTTTTCTGTTTTCCAACTTCTTTCTGGGAACAATTTTTATGCACCAACACAAGATGGATTTGGTTACACGTCATTCTAATGGCACGACTGTATTAAATTCATTGTCATTAATTAAAATAGTGTTGGATTTACAATATTTAATCTTACTGTCCCATTAAATTTAATGTCGTTAAAATAGTTCAATTAACCATAATTAAACTGTCTGCCTCATTTCATTTATGATTATTGAAAATATACCCTAGTAAGTTATCTAACATTAAATAAGTTGCATCATTTAATTTATAAACACTTCACCTACTGTAAACATCTTAATTTGACTACAGTTAATTTAATTGCGCCTTTACATTCAATGGCACTCAATTTGTTTTACTGTTTGCTTACAATTATAATTATTACTTTAAATGTCATAAACAGTTTCGCCATTAATCTAGTTCCCATTAAAATTAGTAAGTGAGTATGACCAGGAAATACCACAATCACAAACCGCAGACAACCCCATGGCACCGCGAGGAAGAGCCACTAAACGATCTAATATGACATCAAGTCAAGTATGCGTTATTTTGGCATAAACAAATTCATGTTTCTCGTCCTCACATGGGCGACATGGCATCTGAGAAACTTCTAAAACATGAACTGAGACTTTAGTCACACTATTGGTGTTTTAATGACAAATCAATTCATATTTAATGGTATGTGCGTGCAGTAGTGATAGAATGCACAAACAGTTGGGACTGGTCAGCCTAGACAACTTTAACTTGTGGTAAGTGAAATGTTTCCAAGATAATTTTCAAAAGTAATCGCAAAATGCTGCTGGTAAAATCCACTTGTCCTTTGTCTAAAAAGAAATTACAGATTCTGAAATAAAATTAAGCAAATGCATGTACTGCATAATATGATTATTTCACTATGCGAATCTCGCGTGACAGCAAAACAAAAAGCGGTTGTTCCAGTGCTATTATATACTATACTATGTATTTGTTATAAAATACTCGACTCTCCTGTATTTGTTACTTACCAAGAAACAAACATAGTAAAACCTATACTAAACTACTTTTTGTGTCTGTTATGGAGTATTATAATACAATCAACTTACACCTGACCTGACCCTTTCGATTTTAATATGCGGTGTTAACTCAATCGAAGACACTACTTCAAATGAGTAACATTTCAATAATAATTCATAGATAAACTGTGACAATAATTTGACTTGATACCAATTGAATGTGGAAAGGGAATATTGCATTCAAAGAACAAGACCTATCTAAAGCGCCAGGGTGATGCGATATAAGAGCACATCTAATCTAACAAGACACATATTGACAATTAAACAAGCATGTTAACAATAACAACAATTAAGCAATCAGTTCTCTTCATTGTCATTAACGCGATTGAATTTGGCATGATTTCAAAGATCTCGAACATTAGAATTTCAAATGTTACAACTTGCAGAAATGTTTTTTTATAATTCTCAAACACTTTTCAAATAAATAGTTATTTGTCTTTAGATAAGAAATATGAGCTATTATAAGTTGCCTAGCATGGCCATATTTAGAGATTGACTTTCAATAGTCATACTTAAGAATATTTGATTTCTGTTAGAAGCAAAATTATAGCATTGCATATATATAACGTACAAATTGTGAGTTACTGTATTTTGATATTATACAATTATTGACTTATGTTTCGGTGGACATTGAGTGTTATGGAACAGTAAATGTCATATATAATTTAGCTAACTATTCAATAATACTCCATGTCTACCGAAACATACGTCAACACTTGTTTTATTATATGATAAATGTGTGTTATGCATTGAATGCCATTTTGGACCATTAAACCATTGCCGTTGCGGATGGCTCATAGAAAATTACTTGGCGTTCTTGCGTCACTTACCATAAGCCTTGCAATATTACCTAGTGTCGTGTGCTTTGCGTCACCTACTGCATACCATGCGAGATAGAATTATATCAGCGGCCGTCGATAGGTGTCTGTTCCAATCAGAAGAGGTTTATTCATAGATTATATTATATTGTTTTATATTTTACAGATGCCTGTCACATCAGCGGTCAATACAGGTGTGGTAATACAAAGTGCGTTCTACAAAGCTACAGGTATTCAGATTTTTACAAAGAAATTAAATGCATATTACAAATAATATTTTATATAACAGCTTGAGTCTGCACGGCCTTGCGCTTGGCTAATTTATGGTTGAAATCTGCGTTGATATATGTATGAAAACGAATAATTGGGCCTGTACACAAACTTAAGTAAATGTGGGATTCCATAAAACTTATTACAAGAAAGTGGAGAACAGCGGAGGCAAATACACTTCCTGTTGCCATAATATGATTTGACGTTGTTTTTGCTAACTTTTAGGGAGATACAGGTATGATTTCAGCGATGCTCTTCCCATTATTATTTTTGGTGAATAAAATCAAGGTTCAATTTCGATGACAAAACAAGGTTTTACACCTCATTGTAGTATTCGGCGGCAAAGGCCCAGGGTACATGTACATGTAAGAGGGGGTGGGGTCAATATGTAATGAAATCGCATTCATAACTCCATCCACAAATGCATTAGAATTATATACTATATGTTAAACAAAAGCTCGAAGCATGAACTTTCAAATGGTGCATCAATCATTTTTTATGTCTTTCTAAATTATTTAGCTGCGGAATATTAAAACAAAACACTCATATTCACTGTTTATATTTTTCTCTGGGATACAAAGAAATGTTAACAAAGGTGGGATAGTATGCTGTATTTTCTAAAATGAACATTCAAGAAGCATGAATTGCACATCATTCTATTCCTCTGTACCTGCTAAAACGCTGTCAATTTTTGACCAGTACCAATTTATCATGTGCCGGTTTTTTTACATTACTTACTCTTACGTTGCTGTCGATTAAATTAAAAGACAACACTTAAATATGCACGGTTGTTGAAGGTTGGGCCCTGATGCTTTGGCTATTGCTGGGCCCACCAGGGTTTAACTGTTGGATTTCTTTGCTCCAGTATTCAATTAAATGTACTTTTGAGTCATTATCTTTGCTTTATCTTTTTTTATATATATTTTGATTTATATGTTCTTGGAGATAATTCATGGATAAGTTGAGGATCTTTTATACAAACCAAACATCTATGTGTAGCCACATCAGATCTAAGGGTGAGGTTGGCGCAAGTCATATTTAGAGGTTGACTTTCAATAGTCGTACTTATGAATTTTTAAATTTCTGTTAGAAGGGAAATCAGAGCATTGCATATTTCAAAACGTAAAAAAAATGTGAGGTACCGTAGTTTAATATTATACAATTATTGACTTATGTTGAGGTGGACATGAAGTGTTATTGAGCAGTAAGCGTCATATTGAATTAACTGTTCAAAAATACTCCATGTCTACCGAAACATACGTCAACAATTATTTTATTATATGATAAATGTGTGTTATGCTTTTTTTGCCATTTTGGACTTTTTAACCATTGCCATCCCTCCAGTGGTTTTATTACTGACCGTTCCAAGGCGGCACTTCTTTTGTGGATCTTTTTTGTGTTTGTCTTTGCCTACTGCGATGTCTGCTTATTGTAGCCTTGTGGTCACCTGTTGGGAAAGAGCGGACCTCTTGGCGCTCTTGTGTATGACATTTTTCTGTGCTTTTGTCACTTTGTATCGATTTTGGATCTTTGCCTTCTCTCATACTCAAGAAGCTGGACAGCTGATACTTAACATATGCATTGCAAAGAAGCAGACCATTTTATGAAAGTAATTATAATGCATGCAAATAAAAATACAATGGGTTAAGCTGTTTTCATTACATATGGAACCTGCCTCTTATGCTGTGTAATATGCGCGCAATCTCGCTAGAACCTTCTCTGCTGCTTCCAAACACAATGTATTGAATAAGGCAAACGCCATAAAATTCTTATCATTGTGACTAACCTTTTCATAATAGATAATGCGATGAAAGGCCTGTGCCTCAGCTTTAATTTGGTACCCATTTCAGCAGTCTGTAAGAAGTAGCAGCAGAGTCATTATTGCTTTTGTAGCTATGTTCGTGAACAATTTAGATAATGATTTCATAAATGTTTATGACTATGAAAATGGGATGAATTAATTAATGCTTGAAATGGATAAAAACATAACTAAGATTTAATTTGGTATCACTTGATGTTTGGTAGTAACAGCTGATATATATTTTTTTTGGTATACCCCTATTCATGAATCTGTTTTGGGTTGCCATGTTATCCAAGAATTTTGACATAGCAAAAGTAGGTTTATTTTTAACATGTTTAAAGACGCTTTTGCTTCGCACTTATGTGGTCCTATTGAAATATTTATTTAGTACCCATAGACAACTGTCCCAAGGGTGCAGGTGAACTTAATAGACCCCGGAATAATGTATTATGCTATTGATCCACAATGTACATTAAACATTAATGGGATACACTTTTCCGCGGGTTACTTCATATGAACTTCATTGAATATCAAGGATTATGATATGCAACATATTAGTGAAACTAGTAGAATTCAAAAGAATAGATATTCTGAGCACTATTGTCGAGTGAAAAAGCCTCACGAAATTGATAGTTTTCTTTATAAGCATTTCAAACAACTAAGCCATTCTCTCACCTAGCCTTATTTTTATCCAAGCTTTGGAAAATGGATTTGATAACAATTCTACAACAGTTATATTCTTAGGCAGATATTTGAGTTAAAATGGATAAAAATATTACACAAACAACATCCACTAAGTTTTAAGTTTTACGTTGCTGATACCAGCAATTGTTGGCATTTTAACTTTTATTGGCAGGATAAAGGGAACGTTTGGTTTTGAAAAAGTCTTTATTTTTAGTAGTTTATTTTTATAACGAGTAAAACTGTCATGATCAGTTGAGTTGAGCACGATAAAAAACAATAGTAAGAGTACGAACAGGGGATTTAAATACCACAATCACTGAACAGACCAACCCTTGACACTGACCAGAAGAGCCACAGAACACTAACAGTCACAATACCTTCGGAAGACAATTAATGTTAAGTAACTAGCTCCCGTCTCTCTCTTCTTCGTCAAAATGATTACAAAACCAACAAGGACACGCTTTACAAACCAAGGACTAAACATGGAACCGACACAATCCATCGGATGGACATTAAACAATGAATCAACAACAACAGAATACATTGCATAAGAACGGACAGCAGCCTACGTCAGCGCGGGGAGCTTAAATGCATTTCATCTGTACCAATTCTTCGTCCGAGATAATGTTGTTGTTAAAACACAAAAATGTTTGTGAGTGGCTTCCAAACTTAAAAAATGCATCATCACAGAGCAAAAATCTAATCAATTTAACACACAAGAATTTAGGGCTTATGACTCACAGTTTTGTCACAAACCAGAAGACAAGTTTTCTCACTCAAAACATGGTTTATTCTATTTTTAGATGTGACAGTTATGATGACTGTGGAGACAACACTGATGAAATAAATTGTCCTCGTAAGTTCTTAAATGCTCACCCAATTAAGAAAACGTTCCACCAAGTTTGAAACAGAAACGCTTCGATTAAAAGTTTATTATTTCAGCCTCATCATGGTAAAACCTACGAGGTGGTAAGCGTTTCTGATTCCTCAAATAACCATCTTTGTTAAACATTACCCTTAAAACATATCTGGGCCGCGGCATGAGATTTCCAACAATTTGTCATTTTGACAAGTGTAGACTCGGACGAGCCTCCGCAGCCTCCTGTTAAGCTTAGACCCTCCAAATGATGTTTAGTCAGTAGCTTAACACTCATAGAATACTCAAGCGACTTGCATAGGCTCTGATCAGACTGCGCGTATGCGCAGGCTGGTCTGAGCCTTTGCTGGTCGCACATACCACATTGTTGGAAATCTCATGCACTGGCTCAATTCTAACACTATTAAAATAAAAAATGAAAGCTCCCTGCAACTGCTTTATAATTGAAAGTAATACTTCTTAATTTTAAAAAGTATACGTTATATAGAGGGTCTTACATGAGTTATCATGTTTTATTGAATTCATTAAACGAGTTGGGGAAAAGAGTTAAAATGCAATGTTTGTCGTGCATTTTATCTCTTTTATCGCAACGAGTTTAATAAACTAAAAAAACAAAAGCACGAATGTTAGATAAAATTAATCATATGCCATTTAGTTAACTCTGCTGTTAGAACGTAATAATGTTTCCCGTAGATCTGTTAACCACTAGTGGTTTATCGATTTTATTGCATGGCGTTATTTCACTCCCAGTTGCGACGTGATATGATAAATAAGATTTCCATACTGCTATTACCGCCACCATTTTATCAATACTGTAGGCTTTAGGTCAGAGTCATCATTGAACCTGACACCAAACCTGCCACCGTGTAATTACAGAGCAAACCGTAACAGGGTTTGTGGCATCATGGAAAGCTCAGAGCGTTACATGTGAAGGTTATAAACGATTATGTATTACTTAACTGTTCACTTACTTTAAAGGCGGCGCCTCATGAATGCGTAATTAGGACTAGTCAACCTTAGGCATAGGTAAAAGCTGAAAAGGAGGCGTGGTTTTATGCAAAAGTAACTGTAATATCTTGTACCACAACCTCAGTCATTATTTAGTCCTTGAAACGCCTGCAAAATAACTGCATCTGAAAATGTTTATTTAATATGAGCAGGGGTCAAACATTGTGGACCCAGATCAGACTGCTCCTACAGGAGCAGTCTGATCAGGGTTCACACTGTTTATCTATGAGGCTTCAAATAGTTTAGTGGACGACATAAACACACATTTTGTGATTATGCGCTTTAAGGGTTAATAAATGTGAGTTCAGTGTGTATACGGTTAGGATTTTCATTAAATGCACGCACGTTTGCGCGGCTCAAAAAGCTTATTAACTCTTTAAACCCTGATTTCCCTTCCTTACCAGATGAAATAGCTGAACCCAACCCAGATATGAATATAAAAGTTGCCGCCTTTACAGTAAGCGAAAAGTCAAGTAATATAAAATCTTGAATACGTTACATGTACACATATAGACATTTGTATGTAAGTTTCGCAACATTGCAAACACAAGATAATATAGAAAGCTCGACAACTTAGAGCATTTAGCATTCTGTTGGAATCCAATATCCTCAAACGACCAGAATCTGAAGAAGCAAGAAATATCTTTAAAAAGTTAATCGGCTCAGATTAAATGAAAGTGTGTTTGATAATTTATATAGAGGATCTTACATGAGTGCTCATGTTTTATTGATTTTATTAAACGAGTTGAGGAAAAGGGATAAAGTGCGGGGCTTGCTGAGCATTTTATCGCTTTTTCGCAATCAGTTTAATAAATTTAATAATACAAGAGCACGAATGTTAGATTCTATTTATCATATGACATTGAGATTACTTAGAAATCTCATTTCTGCTGTAAAAAACGTTATAATTTTGTCATTATTGATACAACGTTGTTCTGGACGTCATAATATTTCCCGTAAATCTGTTAACCACTGGTGGTTTATTGATCTTATTGCATGGCGTTATTTCACTCCAAGATGCGAAGTGCTATGATAAATTTGATTTTCATACTGCTATAACAGCCACCAGTTCATCAATATTTTAGGCTTCAGGTCAGAGTCATCATTGAACCTGACACCAAACCTGCCACCGTGTAATTACAGAGCAAACCGTAACAGGGTGTGTGGCATCATGGAAAGCTCAGAACGTTACATGTGAAGGTTATAAACGATTATGTATAAACTTCATAGTGCTTTTATCTTGAAAACGTTACATTTACACATATAAACATGTGTATGTAAGTTTCTCAACATTGCAAACACAAGATAATATAGAAAGCTTTAAACTTTGAGCATTCAGCATTCTGACGGATTCCATTATCCTCAAACGACCAGAATCTGAAGAAGCAAGAAATATCTTTAAAAAGTTAATCGGCATCGATTAAATGAAAGTGGGTTTGATAATATATTGTTTGCTAATGTCTAACCTATGTAAACAGAACATAAGCTATGACCAAACTTGGACACCATAGAAAAAGCATTCCTCCACAGGTGTCACCACATAGTATGTTACTATATGTATATGTAGACTACATCAGAATTACAGTGAGCCACTTTAGTTACGCACCACTTTTTAAGGGCCCACATTTTTTCACAAAAATGCTGGAATCGAACATTCTCTATGATAATTTCCTTATTAAGATTAAATCTGTTTGATGACATCGAAAAGAAATATCGGAATCACTCATGTGAATCATTCTGCTACGCCAAAGGCAATTTTTACAAAAGTGCACAACTGCACGTGCAATCTGAACGTCTATATTTTCTATTTGCGTTTTGCGCTAGGCCTTATCCATGGTGATCGTTGTGACAGAAAAACACCAAAAAAAATATTTTATTCAAGTAACCCCCCTTTTTTGTTCGTTGAAATCAGTAACACAGTTACTGTTTGCAGAAATGCTCGTTTTGACGTCATATTAACCTCAGATACAATAATCAAAGAGATTTCTCTTCGTAAATTGTCTTGTTATGAGTCACTTGTTGACATAGAAGTATCAAAACACTAAAACATCTTATCATTGACACGTCTTTAGCCTTGGTAGTAATGACGTCATCACTAACGTCAACACCATGACGCCAGTAAATCCATTATTTTTTTTACACAAATAAATGGCGGATACATGGTTGTTTAAAATGAAATTATAAAAGAAGTGTTTTGATAACTGGTTTACTATGAATCATACTAATTTTATCTAACTTTAAAAAAAGTACTAAAATCAACTTTTTTCAAACCTTGGCCAGCTGGGAACCAGACTAGTAAAACGGAATTACAGTGAGCCACTTTAGTTACGCACCACTTTTTAAGGGCCCACATTTTTTCACAAAAATGCTGGAATCGAACATTCTCTATGATAATTTTCTTATTAAGATTTAATCTGTTTGATGACATCGAAAAGAAATATCGGAATCACTCATGTGAATCATTCTGCTACGCCAAAGGCAATTTTTACAAAAGTGCACAACTGCACGTGCAATCTGAACGTCTATATTTTCTATTTGCCTTTTGCGCTAGGCCTTATCCATGTTGATCGTTGTGACAGAAAAACACTAAAAAAATATTTTATTCAAGTAACCCCCCTTTTTTGTTCGTTGAAATCAGTAACACAGTTACTGTTTGCAGAAATGCTCGTTTTGACGTCATATTAACCTCAGATACAATAATCAAAGAGAGTTCCCTTCGTAAATTTCTTGTTATGAGTCACTTGTTGAAATAGAAGTATCAAAACACTAAAACATCTTATCATTGACACGTCTTATAGCCTTGGTAGTAGTGACGTCATCACTAACGTCAACACCATGACGCCAGTAAATCCATTATTTTTTTACACAAATAAATGGCGGATACATGGTTGTTTAAAATGAAATTATAAAAGAAGTGTTTTGATAACTGGTTTACTATGAATCATACTAATTTTATCTAACTTTAAAAAAGTACTTAAATCAACTTTTTTCAAACCTTGGCCAGCTGGGAACCAGACTAGTAAAACGTTAATTTTTTTATTAAGTTAACAAACACATTCCAGTCTTAGATATTACCAAGAATAAATTGGTTCTTATCTCTGGCATAGCAGGAATTCGACCCTGAAAAAAAGTGCAATGTGATCTGCGTTTCATTCGAAATAATGCAATGTGAAATGGTATTTTGAGGGTAGTGCCCTTCAAGATCCATTTTCTCATTTGTTTCTAATCTGAGCACAATAAAATTTCAATGGCCAATGCAACTATAAATGCGCTTTACGCTGGTAGTCTCTGATTAAATATATCCTATTTCTTTTTTGAATAATTTTACATTTTATAAGTGGTGCGTAACTAAGGTGGCTCACTGTACTGACATTTTCAGTCTTGGGCTCAAGTTTATATAATCAAGGCAGATAAATGAGTGTATTTATTCCTGAACAATTCATGCTCTTAGTCTAAGACACTACCACCTAAAACGCCGGTGTTTATACTACTTATGACATCACTCAAAGGGAAATTCCATTTATTTGGCGAGTCCTTGTCTAAAATGTGTGTCAGCATTCAGAACTGTCTCGGATCAGAGACATGGATTGAGCTAATACCCATGAGGCTTTAATATAACTGACTGGAGGTCTGATTAGGCATAAGCACTCATCAAATAATTTTGGAATTATGCAAAGAGGTTCATACTGAGTCACAAAGATCTAACTCCATGGGATAAAACTAATTGCTGGTTCCTCATTTCCTTGTTATAAGTAGCTCTAAATTTACTCTGTCATAATTTGAATATGCACATTACTTATCCAATGAAATAGAGTAAATAGAAAATAAGCAGAATATGATAAATGCTGTAGTATATTCTCTATCTGCCCATTTATCACACCAATTACTTGTGCATACAGTCTAGACCCAGATCAGGCTCGACATTTTGTCAGGCATGATCTGGCTCAAAGTTGTTTGACACACTGAAATATTTTTTGAAAAGTTGATTTTGTGGACAGCTATGTAGCCACGTTAGCATGGTTAGCGGGCTTTGTGGCTACTAACGGCTGCTACACAACTACACAATTTATTTTATACACTTGCCCAAAGTTCTAAGCGGTCACCTTAAAATCACCAGGTATTTGTCCTATTAACACGGGCATTTGGTTCTTCATTAATTTCACGTGAAACATCATGGAATGATTTTTTGTATGACATCTCTCAATAAAAAATGTCAAAAGATGAAATTAAAACTAGCTAAAGATGATTAAAAATTTTGTCAAAATTTTGGAATTGCTAGGTGACCGCTTAGAAGTTTGTGGGAGTGTATAAGCAAAGTACCAATGGACAAAATTACCACTGCTTGCCACATGATGCGTATGTTTTAAAGGAAGGTAACTTTTACATTGTAAGTAATAAACACAAATATTACAGGAGAATTTTACACAGGGCACTCACTAAATCTATGTTTAATATTCATTTTGCAGAAATGGACTGTTGTGTCCTTATCTTTGTTTTTATCTCCTTTTTATATCTCGATTTGCATTAAGTAGGAGATGATACATTGATAAGTTAGGGATGCTTCATGCAAACCAAATATCTATTTGTCTTGATCCACATCGGAAATAAGGGTGAGGATGGTACCATAAAACTAGTTAAAGCCCTCCAGTAAAAATAAATTTTACTGTCCGGTGCTTCTTTTGCGGATCATTTGTGTTATCTAAGTTTTTTGTTATGCTTACTTGTCTGTTCATTGCAATATTGTGGCCACCTGCTGGGAAAGGGCTAACCTCTTGGCTCTTTTTTATGTGATGTTTTCTTGTGTTTTTGTCACTTTACCATGTGGAGTCGTTGGTCAGGTGCCGTACTAGATTGTATCGATTCCTGATCTTTGCCATCTTACTAACTTTCATTTTAACCAATAGCATTTCTGAAAAAAGGAGAATACTTTGTGTAAGAGTCTTAGCCAAAACAACTCCAATAGCTGTGTGTCACAATACTATATTCCTATTTGTGACCAGGTTACGAACTATTTAGATTTGGAACAAGTATCCTATATTATCATATGACGTCGCGTCAGGGAGTGAAATAACGCCGTGCAATAAAATCGATAAACCACCATTGTCTGTGCAGGCGCGATACTAAACGGATCGACTTGTCTGCTATGGGACATCACGACTGAAAAATCGGGTTTGTGCTGTTACGCGGTAGGCATTACTCAAAACACTTACGTTAAAAAGTAACAAGCGTTAAATACCTACAGACAATCCTTCAATGGAGATATCTAGTAATTTTGGGTAGCCAAATCATAACAATGATATGTATTACGGTATTCAGCCATAGACTGATCATATTGTATGCACTAAAACATTTTTGAAAACATTCTCCGCATGGCATTTTCATAGAAACCGTTTCAGTGACACGTGATGACGCGCTTGATAAGCAATATTGAATCAACCAATCTGGATAATCGCATGACTCTGTGACGCATTTGGTAAACAAATATGTCACATGTACCCACAGTGCTCAAATCAGACAGGTCAGTATTTGATAAAAATGCTTTCGGTCGATGACAATGGAGAAACCACTAATGGTTTATAGATTTACGGGAAACGTTATGACGTACATAAGAACGTTGCGTACATAATAACAAAAGTATAACGTTTTTACGCCAGAAATGAGATTTCAAAAGTATTTGTCATTTGATAAATAGAATCTAACATTCGTGCTCTTGTATCATTGAATTTATTAAACTCGTCGCATTTTGTCTCTTTTCCCCAACTCGTTTAATAAATTCAATAAAACATTAGCACTCATGTAAGATCCTCTATATATTTGCTAAGGAAGCTAGTCAATCATTTTGAGGCAACACATGATACTGGTACTTCTCATATTAACAAGCAACAAATACTGTACGCAGGCGAGCATGTGCTAAATTGTAGACTCGCAATAGCCTTCGCTGCTCGCATACACAAATAATGGATGAAGCTTAAGCGTCAGATTATAATTTAGACCTGTAGTCACGCTGCATAAAGAAGTAAGTGAGTATGATCAGGAAATATAACAACCACACACTGCAGACCAAACCATGGCACCGTGAGAAAGGTCCACATAACACATACAGTAACAATACATATGTATGACAATAATAGCAAAGCAAGCTTTCTCTTCCTCTTCAAGGTGATTGCAAAGCTAGAATGGACACAAAGTAATGCATAACAAAACAAAGACAAACACAGAACTCCTTCAAACAGTGGGAAGTACATTAAACAATATATCAATAACGATAGAACCACCGCCTTAGAACGGACAGCAGCCTGAGCCGCTGTGGTGGATTAAATACATTTTACAGGCGCCAAACCAAGTCAGGATTATCAAAATGGCATGTGCTTGCCAGAGTTTGGGTCATGGTATTTTATTTCAAATAGCAATGTATGTACTACATGATTAGTGTTCGTTTTCAAATAGCTCTCTCCTACGAGCAGGATCCCTTTAAATCATTAATTTTACAAGTTATACTCGGTAGGCGAGTGTTCGAGTGTCAAGGGAGAATAATCGATTCAAAGTTGGTGATTGCTTAAAAAATGCATTTTGCAGTCGGTATAATCATCTTTAAGTTGAAAATCAGAAACTGCATTATGTAGAAGTCTTGTTGTTTAATACATTTCGTTTAGGATTGCCCCCTACCCCGTCTATTTATTTTTCTTACATATGAACGAAAAAGGAAAAGATATACTGAGGGAAAAAAGTTTAGCAATAAGTTATTATGGGTTTTCCAATAGGCGATATTTTAAGCATTAGATCTGATGTATCAGCAGGTGTACAAACATGTCAGTTGTTAGAAAAAACAACAACAACTTTTTGTGGCTTTTCCATGGGTAGTAACCAGTACGGGGCCGGGAGGGTTTATGATTTGTGTGTTTATTATATGACGGAAACTCCCGAAGGCTCAACCAAAAGTAGTTTTATGGAGAAGCCGGGAATCGAGCCTGCGACCCCTGGTTTACAAGGCATAGCGCTTACATGTATCCACTACACCACGGGGGCTTCTCTCAGTTGTTTGAAAATGATCTAATAACTACCCGCAAGAGGTCAATTGAAACAAATTCTGGTTTCATATCGAGGATTTAATCTGCTGAGCATTTTAATTGTCTAACGCTTTCCATTTGAAAGGGAGTTAATTTGAAAAAAAAAAAACGATTTTCAGCTAAAAACTGACCGAAAAGGGCAAACAGAATATTCAGTTTTAAACCGGTTTTTACTTTTCCACTTTAGATCTAAAAAGTTGATGAAAAAAATGAAACTTTTAGCAGAAAACTATTCGCGCTATTGCCAGATTAGCTGTTTTAGCAAGGGGGCTTAAAATCGGACATTACATTATGTGAATTAGTAATCTGCTCATAAACGTTTGTCAACATATGTTTTTGAGATCATGAAATTAAAAATCCTTTTTCTTCTAAACTGCGAATCCCAAAAGTATAATGCTAAACTTTATTCCCTCAGTATATCTACAGTAGTATTCTTTCTCTTTAGCTAAAACCTGTCGTACGAACCAATGGCTATGTGCCAACCAGAAATGTATAACAGCTAGTTACCAGTGCGATGGGGATAATGATTGCGGGGATAAAAGTGACGAGACGGGATGCGCTGGTGGTACTGCGGCCTCACACATAGCAGGGTTTATTCCTGCTACGAGTAAGTATCCTTACAGCATCATTCTTTATTTCAGCCAAAACATGTCGTCCGGGTTATTGGTTGTGTGCTAACCAGAAATGTATAACATCCAGGTACCAATGCGATGGTGATAATGATTGTGGAGATAAAAGTGATGAGACGGGATGTGCTGGTGGTACGGCGGCTTCACACCTAGCAGGGTTTGTCCCTGCAACCAGTAAGTATACATGCCTTGCATTGTGTGTTTTAAGACAATTTATCATAGAAGACGACACATTGTCGTAATATGACTGGAAACGTGTTGACTGGGGCGCAAAATATGTACACAAAAGTATATTTGTATTTGCCAGTCCGTGATACATGTATTATTTATGGATCTGTGACGTCAGCGTTATGTTATCACACGCGGTATCAAAGTAGATCCTCGATGTTCTTCCGTGGTCTTATTCCACGGAATTTTGCGGAATTGGCTGAAGCAGCTCCGATTGGCGACCGATAACGTTCTTCGTCTCTTCCTCACGGTGTATGTGTTGGTCTGTAGTGTTTGATGCTTAGCATTGTTTGGCCATACTCACTTACTCTTTCTTGCATCAAGGCCCATTTGAACTTTTATGGGTGAGTGTTCTTTACATCCCATCAACAATCTTTCAGTTATGTAGGGACCGGTCTTCCTGGTTTGAACCAGTACTAAGCTAGAATTAATTTGTCTTGCTCAATGACACAACGCAGTGACGCCGGTGAGGCTCAAACCCGCGGCCCCTCGTACTCAAGTCAAACACTCTACCACTAAGCCACTGCGCTCCCTTTTATGGGTGAAGGGACACTGTGTGTCCATAAAACATCAGGCCTGCCATTTCGTCCTTACACTGAAAATTGAAATAGACTTGATTCAGCGGCTGGTCGGCATGATCTGAATGAGTGATTATTGCTGGATTATCTCATGGCGTTTCTTTGGTGGGCTGACAGTTGCTATTGCATATGCCCAAAGGGTAGTGTAATTGAAAGTCAATAGCTTTACTTTTTCGTTTAGCTCTATCTTTCTTATCTCATTGGCTGGTTCATATCTCCTATTCTCTTCTTACTCATAGTAGATATGTTTGCTTTCTGTTCTACTCCTGCTAGCTATTTTTTTTGTAATTTCCTTGTTAGGTACAAGTGATTTACATAGTTTGAGCTTTTGTTATTCGCGCACGTCGTGGTTTCTTGGCTGTTAAATTGTGGTTGTATTTATCACGCGTAGGGAGAGTGCTCGGTGTGTTGTTACGTGTGTGTGTACATGTACGTGCGTGTGCTTGACGTGTCTGTTGTCTTGGAATCTTGTGGCTTCTCCTGTTTGATTAAATGAATGTAAAACTGTGGCTGTATTATTTCCTGGTCATTAGAATTTTCTATTGCTTTTTAAAAAAATATAAATTTCATAGATTTAGATAAATTAAAATGTTCAGCTGAAATTGTAAATATTTTCTTCCCCATCATATTTACATATTTAACACATGTTTTGGATGCTCAAATGAACCGTCTCATTAAACGGCTATTTTGAGTACCCACAACATATGTTTCCGTTGAGAAATAAGAAAAATATTGTTTTGATACACAGTTTTAACTTAATTATTTAATACATTTCTGTCAACGAAATCAAACCGCAACAATTGTTTTACTCGTAGATGTTCTTTATGTCAGCTAATATTCTTGAACGTGTTTGTAAAGTGAATGTATACCCATACAACGGATACCACCACTATTTAACCATCAAATACTTTTATTATAAAATTTGCAATTTTAATGGAAATCTTTTTTCTTGAACACCGGATAAGGATATCTGAGAGTTTACCCTGGGAAAGAAAATCTGATCTTACCCATGCTACCTTACCCAGGACGTTAAGTAACGTCATCACGTAAAGTTGCATCTTAGCGTATTCAGGGACTTCTGGAAGCTTATTTTAAAATAAATAATTGCATAAATAAAAGAATAAATAATTTGAATCAGTGGTTAGCAAGAAAAAAATCCTTTATTCGTGTGAAAGCCTTGTGATCCCAAACGGTGATTTTTGGGACGGATTTTTCTATCCTACCCTCACAATTACAATGTATGATATATTCTTATATGATCATTTTTAAGGTTCGATAGGAAGAACATGTCAACTTTAAATTTCTTTGTCTCCTTTTTATTATTAAAAAAAGTGTTGGGCATCCCACGTGTAACGTAGTTGGCTGTCTTGCCGAGCAAGGTTAGAAGAAAATATCGTGAGTATGAGGGTGGGGTGGAAAACCCCGTCCCAAGGATCACTAATTTGCTTCACGAGGCTTGCTGGGAGATGACAATCTGTGCTTGCTAGGGACGGATTTTTTTATCCCTTCCTCACACGAATAATGGATTCTTTTTCTTGCTCACCACTTAATGCCTCAATTATATTGGAAAAACTTGAAAAAGATTTCCAGAAAATCCTGAATACGCTGAGATGCGACATGGTGACGTCATTTTAACATTACAATGACGTAACGATTGACGTGCTGCCTGCGTGCTGCTGTTCGTTTTTTTATCTTTCCCTTGGGCTATTACGGGTGTGTGAGATAGAAGTATCTCACATGGGTAAAAACAAAGGAAATCCCGATCTGGTGTGCGAGAATGATTCTTCTCCTGAAAAATCTTTGTTGTGTTTTCACATTTCTAGTAAAGAATTTCTAACCAATAATTTCAGCAACAAATTTTACGAGTTTGAAATTTATAAAAAAAAATCTTGGAAGCTATTACAATTATTAAATTAATCCGAGTCCATAACCAAGATCTTAAAACATTATCTCTAAATCTCACACTGTGTTTCGCTCTATATACAATAAAGCCACGATACAAACGCCGACCCTTCCGCAAACTAATGACTCCATTATTTTATGTTAGCGACTGATGAAGGCTCTTATGAGACTATGTCGTAGCACTGGTTCGGCTGAACATCAGCCACTAGCCTTTATCCTCATATTTAAGCATTTAACTAAAGTGCGTTGTTGGCTACTAACAGACTGAATGTACAGAAACCATTTGAAAGCTTTTATAAATAAATGCGGTGGTATCCTATTTGACGCAATCACTTGGGTATGTCGTTTTAGCGTTGGGACACCATGGAAAACTGTTTGCAAACTTCAATTATGAGGGTCTCAATGGGGTATCCTTGAAATCGATAATCAGTAAAATTTAGGCCCAAAAATCGTTAATCAGTAAAATTAAGGTCCACAAATATAGCAATCAGTAAAATTTATGCTCAAAATTGGTACTCATTAAATTTGGGCCATAAAATCCGTAAAACAATAAAATTTGGCAAATTCATTGAAATATAGTTTTAAGCTTTTCTTTTGAGGAAGAAATATTCTCTGTCTACTGTAAAATGGAGTTTGTAGTAGAACTCGCTAATTGTTATTATAAGTCATTCCGCTTTTCAGTATTTTTTCGGAGCAAAATTCGCTAAGCATTACTTATTTTTGCTAAAATTTCCTAATCACTTTCAGCTATTCGGTAAAATTATCCCTCATAATCGCTAATTGTGAAATTTTAGGGCCATCGCTAATCAGTAAATCCCATTAACACCCTCAGATTATGTGCCAGCATATTACATTTTGTACTGTAAATTCGGAAATTTTCGCGAGTTTTTTTTTTGTAAAACTTCGCATAAGTTTTGTGAAAATGAAAACCTCGCGATTTCGCGCAATCACTCTCTCGTCTACTGATATAGGTAAATCATGCCATAGTCGCGATTTTTCAACGTCGCAAATATGTCTTATACAAAAATTATCGCGAAAATTTCCAGATTTTTTTACAGCAGTTTATTTTTACTTGTTGCAGCTTGTGGAACGAACATTACAGGATCAACAAATGGATCGGTTACAAGCCCAAACTACCCTGGCACCTACCCAGATCTCTCATCTTGCAGAACGCACATCATATTACCAACAGGATATCATGTAAGATTATTATTCAAATAGTTTGCTATAACCTTAAGTGTAGTTGTCTCTTATTTCATATGTTTGCAAACTTTCTATTCAAATTTAAATGGGCCACAATATGACAAAAGGTACATTATGGTTGTGTTAATCAAAATCCAGCTTATGTTGCCTCTGCAAATTACTATCTCTTAGGAGCATTTCCTGAAATTTGAAGCAGTTACCTTCAATATTGACAAATATATGGAGGTTTGAAGCAACATATGTAATTTGGTTTGACACATTACGTCAAGAAGAACGTTTAACCCTATATGAGTGTTGGTCTCCAGCTGTTTGTTGGTTATTGTTGACTCAGTGTAAGAATCTAACAATTATAATGTTATTCGTATGCATTATCTATGTTATAATGTAAATGCAAACGAACTTGCACAAATTTATAAGGTCTAAGTCGTATTATAGGCAATTAACATCACCCACTCTTCATTATGAGCCCTTACAGGTGTTATGGCCTAATTGTTGCCATGGCAACAGGCAGCATACAGGACTTTAAATATAATCAGAAACATTTGCTTCTTTGATGACATCAAGCTATAGAATCATTTTCGTGGTAATATAGAAGCATGTGAAATTTTGTCATTTAATGCATTTTTCAAATGTCTCTTACGTAATCATTGCTGGAATGCCTTAAGGACCATTTTCTCAAATCCGTGCTGAAATCATTTTGATGGAACGCTCTAACTTTCTTGATCCCCAAAAATAGATCAATGATGATGTATAACAACACTATCATATTTGACCCAAGAAACACGAAGGTGACCTGTGAATGAATCCGGATCTAAATAATTATGTTCGCTTTCCGGTGAGAAGCAATATATTTGTTTTGCAGCAAATGTGTTGGTTTGATTTGATCTTTACGTCCAAGTCAACAAGTTTTCAGTTAGGTATGGATGGGTCTTCCCAGTTTGAACCAATACTAAGCAATGGTTAATGTGTCTTGCTCAAGGACACAACACAATGACGCCGGTTAGGCTCAAACCCACAACCCTTTAGTCTCGAGTCAATCACTTTACCACTGAGCTACTGCGTTCCCATTTTTATTGCAGCATCTACTTTTAAGTTGGGCGAGCGGATTCAATATAGAGCCGGCTACTAATTGTGATTACGACTATGTCAAAGTGTATGCTGCAGGGAGTAGCAATACTCAGCAAGGTAACGCTAAACACATTTCCTCATAAATAAACACACTACACAAACAAGCAAACAACAACAACCACAACAGCCACTCATGGAGCAATTTAGAAGCTTGTTGAAGGCTTAACAAAAAAAAGCCACACATCGAGCCATTTTGAGGGTTTTGCTTCAACTAACAAAGGCTACATTAAATGTGCTGTCATACGTATAATATTACTGCAAATGTGTGATTGTGGAATGTCCTAGTCATATTCGCTTATTTTGCTTCTTCTTTGAAGATGTCTTTCTTGAAATAAACAAAAGAAGTTCAACACACCTGCATTCAACACCGATGTAATTAATTTTATGATATCACAAATTTCACAAGCTAAAGTTCTGCAAAATTAATTCATAATCAATTCAGGGTGAGTTTTACAACCAATTACAACTATGTTCGTTGTATAAGTATAATTTCGAGACAGGCACCTAGAGTGCATGTGGTACTTTTTATCTACTCCCCCCCCCCCCCCCCATTCCACTGGACGGCGATTCCGCTACGCTCTTGGCGATCTAGGATTTTCTCTAAAATTATTCCAAATCGCCGCGGAAGCGTAGACAGCCGCACAATTTGGGGACTTGACGCTTCCAGTACGCTCACACTACGCTTCTACTACACTTACGCTACGCTGCTGCTACGACCCCACTTCGACAATGAATATCTGACTACGCTTAGTCTACGCTGATGGCGATGTAGCTGCGACCTTGCTACGACCTTGGCGATGGAGCTACGCTTTCGTTGCGCTTTTGTATCCTTTCTATATAGAATCTGAAATTCCGATACGCTTCTACTACGACCTAGGCGCTTCTACTGCGCTTCTACTGCGCTCTTGCCGTTTCTCTTACGATTCGTGTCATTTTGACCAAAATTTCGAATCGTAGCGGAATCACCGTCCAGTGGAATGGGGGGGGGGGGAGGGGTTTACGGAAATCTTTGTGTAATTTGGGAGTTGAGAGTATAAATAAAACGTTACTCTCACAAACAAGAGCGTGCAAATCACGCATCGTATATACTAGTCAAAAGTTCTAACAGGCCACGTATGTTTTTAACGATTTTCTAAAAAGCTTTAAGTACAATATAGATTTCATTTTCATTCACGAATAGGCCAGCCAATTAGAAAATGATACCAGAAAAACGGCTTAGCAAACTTCTAAAAATTGTTTCCGGGAGGCTTTGCCGAATACACATACCCTCAATTTTAAAATTCACAATAATTTGCATTGGATGCTGGGGTAATTTTCAACACTTTGGCCAATAGCAACGAGTCTCATGCAGATGGAGTGTTCATTTTAGCTCTTAAGTGTTCAATGTGAGTTTGGCTTTTGAAATGAAATCGTTTTGCGCGTGAAAGTGGGTTATTTAAAAAAGTCATGACTTACAAATTGTGCCAAAATGCGAATTTTAAAAATGGGGGTACGACTATTCAAATGGACATCCTGCATGTACTGTTGAAGATGTTGCCAATATCTTTACTGTCTAGGGTACATGACATGTCTGGCTATTTCGAGGTGCAAAAAGTGTAGCCATGTCATTGTACATTTTGAAGAAAATTAATGAAATACAGGTGGTCGTTTAGAACTTTTGGCTAGTATATATTTGATATGACTATGAGCTGTATATGGTTATGTCAAATAAAGTTATGTTATGTTACGTTATATTCGATATACCAAAACAAAAGTATACTTCACTCAAACATTTGAAACACATTACCGTGATAAGGGAGCGCAGTGGCTCAGTGGTAGAGTGCTTGACTCAAGACCGAAGGGCCATGGGTTCGAGCCTCACCGGCGTCACTGCGTTGTGGTCTTTGAGCAAGACACATTTATCCTAGCTTAGTACTGGTTCAACCCAGGAAGACCCGTCCCTATATAACTGAATGATTGTTGATGGGACGTAAAGAATCAAATCAAACAAACAAACATTACCGCGATAAAACGCAGTTTTCATCAAATAAACAATAATTAATGGTATTAGCCTGACTTTGCTTAATGCAAAAAACAACAACAAAAAAAACATCCAGCGCATCTGCACAGTCTTATCTGCACCTTTGTTGTTCGCTATCTTGTATCCTGAAAATATAATAGTGCGCAATTTTATAATTCTGTTTTCATGTTTTTGTCGTCTTATGATTGTTTTTGTCATAAATCATCTTTCTTCGAAAAAAAATTCATAAATACCATTAGAGTGTCAAACAGTTTGGATCCAGAGCAGACCTAATTTCGAGCCTGGTCTGGATCCAAACTGTTTGCAAATTTTAAAATAAAGTAGGCGTTTTTATTCGGTAATGCTGATGTTAGCATGTACTTTTGAATCCTAGGGAAATATTGTGGCACTGTAGTCCCAGGTCCACGCACGATGAACGGTACACACTTTGTCGTCGAGTTCAACAGTGACACCAGTGATCATTTTGCGGGATTCAGGCTCAACTTTAACGCTACCGTATGTATCATTAAAATATTTCCAATACTGTTTCTGTGCTATAGACCAGCAGTCAATGCCAACATTGTGTATAGGTTTTGGGAAAGCGGGGTGTAAACAAGGATCAAACATGGTTTGCTTCTGTTCACAGGATATCAAATATTAACTCCACAACAACACCAATTACTACTACCAGTACAAATGTTTATTGCTGCACTGGGCGGGGTACAAATAGGTTAGTGTTTCAGTAACAGTTATACCATGGGTTGTCCGCTTGTACGTGGAGATAATCCACGAGTTTTAGCAAGTGGACTATCTTACGGACGGGTGGACAAACATGGTATAACTATTTTTATAACACCTAAATCACATCAAGTGATATTTCATGCTAAAGTTGGTGAAGGTGGTATAATTCATTTTATTAGACGAGTTTAGGTAAAACGAAAAAATGTGATGCTGAAAGAATATTTTATCACCTTTTTTCAATGGGAGTAATAAATAATTCTATATTTCAGGGGCACAGACCTTGAGGTTATAAAACTTGAGTACAGTCACAACTCAGAATTGAGCGCAATGGTTGGTCAATTGCGAACACGTGTCCGCAGGCAGCCATATCATTTCGCTTTATTTGTATAAAATTTTATAACCTCGAGGCCTGATGTTAGAATTTTTGGCATTTCAATAGACTCCTGGTTGTGTTTTCGGTGTGAAAACGTCAGTGTTTTGCCATATAGATGCACCGTTGTTATGAGCGCTACTAAATATGTAAACCACAAGTGGTTACATAGTGTTATATCTCTCCCATCATAAGATATACAAAGAGCTACGTGCATTAAGGGGCAAATTTGGCCCCCTCTGGAGCCAAAAACTGAAAGTTGCTCTTCACCAAAATCACCCAATTAGTTTATAAGGAGAATAAGCCAAGTGTAAAATTCTGACATTTATTTTACTTCTACTGTTGCTATGGTAACAAAAATGGCCGACAAAATAGGCTTAAAAAGAGAAATTGCCATTTTGATTTTTAGATATCAGCACAAGCAAATACCCCTCAAAAAACTTTTAATATGTTGTGTGCCGTGATAATTCTCATCATCTGTTAAATTTTCTTTTGGTATTTGCTTGTGCTCTATGTTAATTTCTCAGTCAAATGTAATGGGAATGGCAAACGAATGTTAAACAATTTACATTCAATATTACGCTGGAGAAGGAAGGCTTGTTTGATTGTTTTCAAGGCACAAATAAACAGACGCACACAAAGGCATAACAAACACAAGACAGAAAAACATAAATGATCCACAAAAGAAGTACCGCCTTGGAACGGTCAGTAAAAATATTTTACTCCAGGAGGGCTTAAAGAGGCTTCACGGCGCCAACCTGACCCTTATTCAAGATGTGGATCAAGACACATAGATATTTGGTTTGCATGAAATACCCTTAACTTGTAAATGCATCATCTCCTAGAGCATATAAATCAAGATATAAAATATATACATGTATATAAATATAAAACTGCAACTGCATTTCATTAAATCAACTAAAGTGTAGAAAGCAAATAACAAAGTGCCACCCAAGAAGCTCATCCCAACAGACACAAGTTTTCACCAGCATCTTTAGCGTATTAATACATATTTCTCGCCCACTTATCACTCAAGACAAGCTGTTTCACGGGGAAAACACCGTGCGGACTTTCCTTATCCCATCCACATGACCTGCTTATCCCATCCACGTGACTTCAAATTATAACAATTTAGGCTGTTTTCAGAGTAGTTCATGCCTAAATATTATGTAGAAATATCAAAACGACAATATATAGTGCGTCCGCCGTATTCGCATGTTTGAATGACGTCAAAAACATTTCTGACGTCACTAAACTGCAACAACAATGTAACGTACGTTATTGACACAGTTTGGCGCCACGACGTCTTTGTCAATAGATACTGATACCAACATTAGTTTCAAACCCCAATAAAAACAAAACTGACGCTTGAAATGCTTTTAGGTGCTAAACTGTGTTAACATATCTGCATCTGGAAAATTCGTTGGTGATCTTAATTTCTAGATTGGAACAAACGCAAAAAATCTAAAAAAAATATGCGGAACTGACAGAATTCATATAACAACTTAAAAAATCACAAAGTGGGCGAGAATAAGTATCCATCATGATGTATTGTTGTTGGACAAGGAAATCCCACCCTCAGACCTAAATAATTATTCTTGTCCTTGGGTGGGATTTCCTTGTCCCACAATAATACATATGAAGGATACTCTTAATCTCAGCTTTTAATACGGATGCAATGTTTCACAGGATTGCCTCCATTCTCCAGGGGAGCTTGCTACTAACTGTAGTTACTTGAGGACGACATGGGCTTGTTAAGACAAACATTATGCCAAAGTTACATGTATCTGTAAATTATGCCAACGCTACACGTACCTGCTCACTGACATCATTTATTATAGTACGTTGCGTCTGGGAGTGATACGACGTTATGTGTTAAATTGATATGCAAATTTTGGTAACGGTTATGACTGACGTCTACTACCATGTCGCGTATATTTGACAAAATCTTGCCGTTTTCACACCATAAACGCGATTATAAAATAGTTTAACGTCAAATGATGAATAGAATCTAACAGTCCCATTCATGTATGATCGAATTTTTTGAACACGTTGGCAAAAAGCAAAAAAAAGCTCGGTTAACCTATTATTTTTTCACTTTTCCTCTAGCTGTTTTATACATTCAATAAAACAGGACCACTCACGTAAGATCCTCTATCTATACATGTGAGTCAGAATGTTTTGAATTATCAGGCATGTTATTAGGTTTATGCGTGTAAACTCTCAAACTCAGCACGTTTTTGTACTTAGTAATACATTCGAAATACTGGCAGTGTCAATGGGTATGGACGACGACTGTAACACAGACATGATTTAAATTATTAGTATAGTATTGATTTAATGGTTTCAAGAATGACATTGTTACATTCTTGACTTTTCGTCTACACGATTCAACATTGATATCAGATATCTCACAAAATTTGTAATCCAAATTTGTTTTACAAATTTAAGAAAACCAATTTGTTTTACAAATTTAAGAAAACCAAGTCTGCTGTTTTCTAATACTGTAGGTTCTCACTTTTTCTGACGGATCTGTTTATCCCGCTTATTTAGAGGTCGCAACAGCTGTAGTTGTTTCTGAGTGGAGTTTAATCTTCTCCCCGTGCATGTATATATTTAAGATATGAGCCGTGGCATGAGATTTCCAACAATTTGACATTTTGACAAGTGTAGACTCGAAAGAGCCTCTGCAGCCTCCCTTTAAGCTTAGAAACTCCAAATGGTGTTCAGTCAGTAGCTTAACAATCATAGAATTCTCATGCGACTAGCAAAGGCTCTGATCAGACTGCGCGTATGTGCAGGCTGATCTGAGGCTTTGCTGGTCGCACATACCACATTGTTGGAAATCTCATGCACTGGCTCATATGTTTTCATTATCTGGTCTTTAGCAAATAGGGGGTTCTTTCGGAAAGCAAAATACCTCTTAAGCTGGTGCTATGGGGTGTTCATGAACAGACGCAATAAAAGTGAGTCTGCTGGTTTCTAATACTGTAGGTTCTCTCTATTTCTGAACGATATTTTTCCAGATTATTTACTTTACACTCAGAGAATTTGTAATGGGTGGGGTACTTCAGGGAGAGCAGACTACTTAGTAATAAACCTAGCATCTTCAGATTTTATTAAAACACATGGGTGTTTCCTGCAAATTTTATGCAGTTTGTTTGTGGGTAATCTCCATAAACTCTCCTCCAAAGCCCTGTTAATTGCAATATTAAAAACATAATCGGTAAAGTACTTTTATTTAACCATTATTCCTTAACCTTTTTACAGTTACATCATGAGTGCTTATAATACCGCTGCTTAAGTGTACATATTGCTTTTGCTACAGAAGTGTGTTTTTGAAATGTTAGATCTTATAGAATAGAAATTAAAAACAAAACATGTTACTATTAAATATTTAGATATTTTAAATAGCATTTTAAAGGCAAAGTGTGCTTTAACAGACATAAACTTGCATGTTACCAATTGAATTTCCCTTTTACTTATTCGAAATAATCTGCAACAAGAATATCAATCAACAATGACGCAAGAATTCTATAATCTATACTTAGTATGCGTTTGAAAACACAACCCTAACTCAATGGTCTTAAGTAGGTGGTGAGAATAAAAGGTGACAACGCGGTTAGTATTCAAAATTAATATGACATCATCAAGTTTAATGAGCCACAGATGATATCTCTGACCATACTCAGGCACCTTTTGATAGCATAGGTGGTGCGTTAATTTCTATAGATCTATTTACATTTGATTTTTTTCTACATTTGTTCTGCTTGAGTCTTTGTTTTTTCGCCTATGCGATAAGTTACCAAAATCTCACGTGTGACTGTCTTGCCAACCAAGAGTGACAGTGATGTAATATTTTGTTTACATTTGTTAAGTAAAACATTAACTTGTACACTCCACTTGAGCTGACGGGAATCGATAGGTCACTTGTGTATTAATCCTATCTGTAGCTACGGATAGGATTAATACACAAGTGACCTATCGATTATAAATCCCTGATAACTTTGTAAACAAAACATGACGTCACGGTCACTCTTGGCTGGTAGGACAGTAGCTAATATAGAGGTTTTACAGAGTAGTTTTATTTTCTTTTCAGGTATAACAGACATTACAGACATCAACCTCATTTACATAGATATTTTATTTTCGCTCTATATACCTGAACTTACTGTTTGTGTGATGTATTTGATCATGTGTGTATTAAATTAAAACGTGTAGTATGTGGTTTAGAATTCTTTAATCAAAGAAATAAAGCATTTGTTGGCCTTCTTAAATACCGAAATAAGCACAGTTGGTCTGCGTGATACCCATTTGAACAGGAGCAGAGAAAGCAAAGGAGATCTGAAGCGTTGGACTTCAGACTCTATGACGGTTACGACGTAAAGACTTATCTATAGGGGAGATGGTTAAGTCCTGATTCTTTGGCTGGTGTCAGGCCCATCAGGGTTAAACTGTTGGATTTCTTTAGCTCTAGTATTCAGTTTTATGTACATGTACTGTCGAGTCCTTATCTTTGCTTTATCACCTTTTTATATTTTGATTTAAATGTTCTAGGAGATAATTCATGGATAAGTTAGGGATCTTCCATGCAAACCCAACATATATGTGTCTTTATCCACATCTGAACTCAGGGTGAGGTTGGTGCCGAGAAACTATTTTAAGCCCTCCAGTAAATATATTTTTACTGACCATTCCAATGCGGTGCTTCTTTTGTTGAGCATTTTTGTTATTTATGTTTCGTGTTTGTCATCCATTTTAGCCTGTTCATGCAGCCTTGTGGTCAACTGCTGGAAAAGGGCTAATATCTTGGCTCACTTGTGTGTGATGTTTTATATGTTTGTCAATTTCTCATGTGGTGTCCTAGGTCAGGTGTGGTACTGTATTGTATCGATGCCAGATTTTTGCCTCCTTACTTACTTCGAATTGATACAATGCTATAGCAAGGACATTTGACAATGACTGCAAATATTTTGTTCATACACCCACCTCCTTAATAGCATCCATGTTTGCCTTAGACATGTTACATGTATAATTGGGCTTCTGTACTAGAAAATCTTGCTTCAGGACTTCCAATCAAGTAAGACTCAATCCAGACTGCTCAAGTAGAGGGACTTGCTAGAATCATGCCATTTTATAATGCTCGATGATCGTTTTGAACTGATAAAATGACGTCTTTCTGTCTGAAAAGCATTTTTGTTGATTGCTTATTATAAGGTACTGATCATCCAGACTCTAGCTAGGTTCTGTTGCGGAGCAGGTCGGGTAGGGTCTTACCTGGACGTAAACAACAAAAACAAAGTTTCTATTGTTCGATCTCAATTATGATCAAGTAAGCTCTACACATAGAAGCTATTTTGTAGAGTTTCTACAGCTGCATAAGAGTTTCTACAGCTGCATATTGGTCAATTTTTTATATAACATCGGACGTAGATCAGCTCATTTGTGTAAGTTCACGGTTTGTCAGTGAACTCAGTCTCATTATTTCTCAACAACTATTACTTAAGCAGATATATTTTGTGTAGAATAAAATTATGTAGGACTTGCGCTGTCAATGACATAACATCCACTAGATGGTGTGCATTTCCGAGGTTGTTTAGAACATTTTCATCTCACTGACAAACATTTGTTCGTCTAACATCCACAGCTAATTACATGTAGCTACATTCACAGGTGTGGGACTGATGACAAGTGTTATCAAACGACTTTATTCCAACTGTACTTTATCAACAGTCAATAGCTTCCCTTGGTTTATTTTCTAGATCCATTATTGTATGGTTTGCTTGAAACCATACCTAAGCTTGAAAGTTTGCCCTTCTGAGATGTTACTACATCCTAGTGTTCACCTCTATTAGGTGACAAGTGGGACACTTCTTATGTTGGATATTTGTAATTTTGCCACAAGTTTAGGACCAGTTCATAGTACTTGGTGAGCATAAGTCTGATTTGTCTGATAACTTGTCTGTACTTTTGACAGCTAAAACTTTCAATGTACCTTCGATTAAGAGCTGATTACTTTGGGTGGAATTAAACATACCCTAAGAGCTATTGTGACATCGAATGCATAAAGCGTCCCACTTGTAATCCAATCATGAATATCTGGACACTAGGATAGTGCTACATGCGTTAGACGCAATAGCAGTATGGTAAAAAAGAAATGTTGGCGAATTTCATGACACATTCCAAAGTTTCATATGTGTTCATACTGTTACTGTATCACCTCAGGGGCTGCACTATTGAAGTGTGGCTGTTTTCAGGAACAGCCAGAGTAATGGAATTCTTTTCTGCCCATTTTGTTTAACAGTTACCCAAGGCAGTATTGTCCATCATTTTAGACTTAAATGCGCTAACAGAATGCTATACCATGCTATATTTTTCTAACAAAGGCAATAATGCATGCTGGAAAATGTTTTTAAGTATGTTCATCTTCTTACTGCAGTAGCAAGGGATGATAATGTCGATTATGCTTAAGCATTTGTATGTTCATTGTATGCGATTGGAGAAAAGGATGCCAGAGGTATTGATGATGCCAGGCATACACTTTATGTTAAAATTAAACGTGACCTAGATGTGTAAACCCCATCCCATGGCGCACAAAAGTTACATATCACAAGGGCAAACTATCAAGCTAAGATATGTCTACAAGGAGACTATGTAATAATGCCTCTAGAAAATATACCGACTACAACTATTGGTTGAAAAGAGGGTACAGATGGACTAGACGTTGTTTGAAAGCCATTGCTAGCTGTCGCAGATGCATGAATATAGCTAATTAGCTGTGGATGCAAGATGAAATGCATATCAATGGGTGCAAGTGTTCTAAAGCATCTCTGCAGCTTGAATCTTCGTAGCCGATTCATTGGTTCTGCACACTGTGTCACTAAGATGAAAATTTGACCAGTTTAATGAAAACCCTTCCACGGTTAAAGGTGATATGGAGCGGACACGAAACTCAAGTGTAAATTCCAACAAAATTGAACTAAGACCTTGACATTGAGTCTGAATAACTGAACAATGAGTTCCGCACATAGTCTCAGTGAGATGAAAAGTTGACCACAATTTAATGAGAATCCTTCAAGAAGTAAAGGAGATATGGAACAGACACACAATTCAATATGTAAATTCAAGACATTGAACTGTGACTTTGGCACTGAGTCTACGTAACTGAATCAGGGGCTCTGCACATTGTCTCACTGAGATGAAGATTTTACCAGCGCTTAACAAAACTCTTTAAAAGGACGAAGAGGAGATATGGAACAGACAAGAAAGTGTTAAGGCTGGAATGACTGATGGACACATAGACGGACAGACAAACGGACTGATGAATAGATGAATGTCATTACTATAATCCCTTTCCGCTTTTTAACCCTTAAAGCGCCAAGAAAAAAAATGCATCTGAAAATGTCGACTGTTGAAGTTGTCTGCTACAAATAATTGCCTAACATTACTGATGAATTAAGTATAGAAGCAAACAGCGTGGACCCAGAACAGACTGCTCATATAGGAGCAGTCTGATCTGGATCCACACTGTTTGCCATAGAGGCTTCTTAAATATTTCAGCAGACGAGATAAGCAGACTATTTTGTTGCGATTGGCGCTTTAAGTGTTAATAGGACAGTTACAACAGTAGCAGACACACGCTCTAAATAACACATTTAAAGCCCTGGCCCCGAGGTTATAAAACTGTTTTCATGCTCAACTCAGTTGAGCACGAAATTTATCCTGCTAATAAATGTTAAAAAGCCAACAATTGTTCAACAACTTGTATTTTAACATTGCACGATTAATACAACATCTTATAGTTTGAAAGCAAGAAATGACCTTAATTTTTAGCATTTTAGTTTTTGAGCAGTTGAAATTTTGTGCGCATTTGCGTTGAGCATGGAAAATATTCTATATTCTGGGGACCTGGTCTAACTGGTGACAATGTCTTAATAACTCACCATGGACACGAAATGATACGACCAATTAGAGGTCTGTACTAACTCTTCCCCACGACTTTGTAAAAAAATAATTTAGTATGACTAGGTAACATCATAATTACACACTGCAGACCAATACACGTTATCACGAGAACGAGTCAAAGAACACTATCCATCACAAGACATAAGGAAGACAATAAAGTAATTTAAAAGTAAACAACTCTCTCTTCCTCATCAAGATAATTACAAAACATTTAGCGAGTATGATCAGGAAATACCAAAATCACAAACTACAAACAAACCCATGGAACCGCGAGGAAGTGCCGCACATTACGAGACACCAGGAAGACAAACTATGCGAAGCAACCAGCTCTCTCTTCCCCATCAAGATGATTGCAAAACTAGAATGGACATTAAGTAACGTACAGCAAAACATAGAACAATTACAGACTTCCACATTGGGAGTAACAATAAACAACATATCAACAACAACAGAACCACCGCATTAGAGCGGACAGCAGCCTAAGCCACCGGGGGGGGGGGGGGGGGGGTGGGGGCTTAAATACATTTTACTGGTACCAAATCTTCGCCCTAGATTCTGCTGTTGTTGAAGTACAAGGACTGTTCAGCTCGCATGTAAGCGTTCTAACTATTACAGCGTATCATCATGGAGAAACTCTCTTATCAAATTTAGAAAAATGAGATGAAGCAAAGAAGATGGCAAACGACTCACAGATACCATTAATCCTATAGTAAAATTGGCAAAAATATGGGTACTCTTGGAAAATTAGCACATATCAAAATAACAATCTTTATTTTCAATAATTACACCTAAGATATTGTTGTCTAACTTGATTTGAGTTAGAATTTTCAACTGTTTTTGATATTTGTTTTTATAATAAACAAGTAAACTTCAGAAATTGAACATGCCTATGAAAAAAACTGACATGGAGCTAAACTTATTTTGGCCAATTTACATGTACCTGCACATCCAGATCTAAAGGCTAGGGTTCAGTTCAATCATTTATCAACTTAAAAACCTAGTGTAAGCTAATGCCGCCAATGTCGAGGGCTATGTACATCCTCAAATGAAACATCGCTGCTTGCCTATGTCTAATATACAAACACATGCGCGGCTCCAGAAACTTTTATCAGAGGGAGTCGAACTTTGACAACGTTTTTTAGTTGAGAGGAGAGATGATCCAAATAACACTAAAAGCGGACCATCATCGGTCCGCCAGCGAAATCCACTTTAACTAGCGTTCCGCTGGCTTGCTGATGATAGCCCAACATTGAATTCTGGCTTGGTAGCTTTGTGATTTTTCGGGGGATCCGGCATTGCTACGAAACCCTATTTTTTGTGATTTAAGGGGGGGGGGCTCCGGACCCCCTCTTCCCCTCTGGATCCAACCAAGTGAGCTTCAACCATATTAACATCAACTGCTGTGTGGTCAATGTCATTTTGTCTCATCCTTTGTGAAACTGCCGAGTTGAAACTTTGTGACCCTGCAGATCATTGTGTAGAGGCAGTTTCCATTGACACGTTTTAAAACCATTTTAGTTTTTTTCCAGACTCCAACATTTTTTCAGATTGCAGCTACTGTCCTGCCATCCAAGAGTGACAGTGACGTCATGATTTGTTTACAAAGTTATCAGGGACTTAGGATCGATATATCACTTGTGTATTGATCCAATCGATTCGCATTACATGTAGCTCAAGTGGAGTGTACAAGTTAATGCTTTACTTAACAATTGCAAACAAAGCACGACGTCACTATCACTCTTGGCTGGCACGACAGTAACAGCGATTTTCGCTCAGAAGGTAGTATGACATTTCGGGCAGTCACCTACGTCCATGTGCGGCAGATAACACCAGCCTTACTATGTCCTTAAAGACAATAAGAAACCACATGGTACCTATCGTACGTCGATCTGTATGATAAGACAAAAATGTAAACTATTTTTCTGTGTTCTGTTTTATGTCAACTATTTCATTGTGTTCTATTTTGGTCAAAAGGAAAAGTCACATACACGTAGCGTACACGCGAACTTTTTTTGTTTGTTTGATTTGATTCTCTACGTCCACTCAACAATCTTTCAGTTATGCGGGACGGTCTTCCTGGGTTGAACCAGTACTAAGCTAGGATAAATGTGTCTTGATCAAGGACCACAACGCAGTGACGCCGGTGAGGCTCGAACCCGCGGCCCTTCGGTCTCGAGTCAAGCACTCTACCACTGAGCCACTGCCACGCGAACTTTTACTTCTTATAGACACTGCAATGTACGCATCTTAAATGAATTAGGTGGAAAGTTATTTTTGAAGTTTCGATGAATATTGACACAAAATCAACAAAGGGCAAGACACCTGACGAAAAACTAGTTTCTTGCAACAAACTAATACCATATGGGCCTCGACGCGAGAAAACCTGTTTTCGGGGGTTTGCGAACAACACAGGCGCAGACCAGCCTGCGCATCCGCGCAGTCTGATCAGCGCCTTTGTTATTCGCGTTTTAGAAAGTACCATATTTAAGCTTGCTACAAGCGGAATTTCAGTTTTGTAGCTAGTCTCTGTAGCTGTAGAGACCGGTTTGAAACTCGCTATGTCGGAAACCCCGAAGACAGGTTTTCTCGCGACGAGGCCCATATTGCGTGGCATATGTTCGTTGACAACTTTATACACACTCAGGCTACTCACAATTATAGAAAACATGCCATATTTTAACTTGTGAACACGACTTACTTAGAAAGCCCGACCCATGGGCTTAACAAGTGTTGTGTTTTAAAGGCATATATTTTGTGATGTACGGAATCATTAGTAAATTTATTGATAAGGGAAAGTTTCAGTATCTCACAAACTTAAAGGGGCCTCAAGAGGGAACTTACCTGTATACAACACAATTTCTTTCACTAAGATAAAGATCAATATTTTATCAGAAAATACCTAATCCCTTCATGGGACCACTTTATTGCCCCCTGTAAGGAAGTCATAATCATTTTAAAGATTAGCCTTTGATCTGTCCAGTATGACCCCTGGAGAGAATCATAATGAGTGGTACCAGTATTATTGCTAATTTTTCTATGTCTTTGACAAAAACAGAATCTAGGGCGAAGATTTTGCGCCAGTAAACTGTATCTCAGCTCCCAGTGACTTGGTCTACCGTCCATTCTGGTGCAGTGGCTCTGTTGTTGAAGGTCTCATTGCTTGTGTGCGTGAGGGATTGGGGGCTATATGTTTGATCCTCGTTTTGCTATACAGTACTTAGTGTACCTTTTGTTTTTTAGCTCTGAACGAAGCTGGCAATTTACAGAAAAGTGTGAAGCGCTAGGATACATTTTCTATATAAGTTAAATCTAGAACATGATGAGAAGAAAAAATGCTGCTACTTCACTGAAAAATGTATGCGAAAATCTTTATTCAATAAAATAATATGATAAACTAAACATGAACGTTTTTGCATTAAGTCTATGGAAAATATTCAGCTTGGGCCTAACTTACATTTAATTTGGCCAGTTTAGTTCTTGCACCAAAGTATAACAAAAATAGTAAGTGAGTATGATCGGGAATCCACAATCACAAACTGCAGACAACCCTGTGGCACCGCGAGGAAGAGCCGCTCAACCATCACGAGACATCAGGAAGACAAATTAAGCATAGCAACCAGCTCTATCTTCCCCATCAAGATGATTGCAATACTAGAACGGACACAAAGCAACATACAACAAAACATAGAACACTTACAGACTCCCACAATGGGAGTAACAATAAACAAAAAGTCAACAACAGCAGAACCACCGCCTTAGAACGGACAGCAGCCTAAGCCACCGGGGGGCTTAAATGCATTTTACTAGTACCAAATCGTCGCCCTAGATTCTGCTGTTGTTGAAGTACAAGAACTGTTTAGCAAAACTGTTTTAGTGCTTAACTTATTTGAGCTTGGATTTGTAAACTGCACCAAAAAAGGATCCAAACAATTCTAATGCACTTGATTTTGTAACGCGTCGTCTGACTTGATAACGTCAAAAAATTACGACAGAATATCCTGCGATATACTGTCTGAAATAGTTTTACGTCATTAATTGCGTCACATCACGTTAGACGACGTGCGGCTTTATGCAGCAAGCATAGCTCCAATTTGAGGCGAAACTACAGAAGTGCATTATAATAGGGATAACCATATTCAACATTTTCATTTGGGGAGGTATATTGTCAGATAACGTTCGGAAGTCACGCTTTACAGCTCCGCCCGCGAGTCGCCTTCAAACTAACCTTCCGACCGTATATCCGGCGATATACCTCCCCAAAAGAAAATTTTGAATAAGGTTATCCCCTAAATGATGCAATTGTCTAGTTTAGATAAGCATTATTATTATTCAAATACATGTTCCCTTGGCGTTATTTTTGGCTGAAACAAAGTTCGTGCTCATTTATACACAACTAAAGGGTATGGTTTGTTTGATTTGAGTTGGACACTTAACGTACCTGCTGACACATTTGTTTTTGTTCAGACGTTTACAGAGTGACGACAAGCGTGATTTTTGCTTAGGACACTGACAACTGAAATCACAGTACACTCTCGCCAACTAAAGCCCTGGCTACTGATATTACAGACTCTAGTATATGAGTTTTACGTCGGGCGGGATCCTTTCCTTCAACTCTATTGCTGATGACTCAAAGTGGAATTTAGATATCCTGACTTGAGTAAGCGAGAGTAGACTGTATTCGACGAAAAGTCTCGTCATCAGGTTTAATGACATTTAACTTGAGAAACTAATGACTAAAATTTTATTGATTGGGCCGTAACTTTCTTTTTACACATTATAGCAATATAGCAAACTCATTTTTACCATTTATTAAGATAAACAACACATACTAATACCATAAACTACGTCAAATACATATAATACAAATATTTTGCCTCTTCTCTGGGGACTGCCTTAGAACCTCTCTTCAGCCCTTTCACTTGCATCAAAGTGAAAGATACATATAGCCAAATTGATCATGTGATCATGCCTGAGCACCTGTGAGTGATCTCACCAGAAGGTGCATAGAATGTGATAGTACGAATTCAGGGACAGCAAAACACCTGTGAGTGATCTCACCAGAAGGTGCGTAGGATGCGATAGTACGAATTCAGGGGACATCAAAACACCTGTGAGTGATCTCACCAGAAGGTGCAAATGATACGATAATACGAATTCAGGGATATGTAAACTGTAGCCATGGAAGCATGACATACATGCGTGTTCCCCTGGTATTATAATGAACGCTTTTTGGGGGTGAAGAATGGCCAAGGCAAATCCCATGTATTGCTGAAATTCAGACACCTACACAATAAACATGTGGAAAACAAGATTCATGGTTAACAGGAAAGTAAGGCACCACACCTCGCAGCTCTTATCTTAGCAATTACTCTTTATATTCTTATCATTTCCTGCATGGTGTGTGATTTGAGCTGTTCGCTTGACAGAAGTATAATGTATGGCTTACAGGAAAATAGGAGGAGCTGGGGTTCGGCGGTGGGTTACGTTTCCGTTCAGCATGAAATCAACAACTGATTATGAGCGAGAATTTTAAGGAAAGCTCCGCCCATCGAACTCTACATGATTGGCGCAGCTTCCACCAATAGAAATATACTGCAGGATGATTTCTTATCTGACAGTTAAATACATCTCCATATATTTCCCCTTACGTCCCTTCAAGTATGTTTTACCTATTACGTACAGAGCACCGCAGTTTGAGAGGAGTCTCTATAAACAACTGACGTTAGTTAAGTTATGCTCAATCAAATTGAGTCTGCTGTTTTCTAGTCATCTCTATTTCTGAAGGTCCGTTTGTATAAATTCCAAATTAAATAAATTATTAATTTATACACAACTAAAGGGTATGGTTTGTTTGATTTGAGTTGGACACTTAACGTACCTGCTGACACATTTGTTTTTGTTCAGACGTTTACAGAGTGACGACAAGCGTGATTTTTGCTTAGGACACTGACAACTGAAATCACAGTACACTCTCGCCAACTAAAGCCCTGGCTACTGATATTACAGACTCTAGTATATGAGTTTTACGTCGGGCGGGATCCTTTCCTTCAACTCTATTGCTGATGACTCAAAGTGGAATTTAGATATCCTGACTTGAGTAAGCGAGAGTAGACTGTATTCGACGAAAAGTCTCGTCATCAGGTTTAATGACATTTAACTTGAGAAACTAATGACTAAAATTTTATTGATTGGGCCGTAACTTTCTTTTTACACATTATAGCAATATAGCAAACTCATTTTTACCATTTATTAAGATAAACAACACATACTAATACCATAAACTACGTCAAATACATATAATACAAATATTTTGCCTCTTCTCTGGGGACTGCCTTAGAACCTCTCTTCAGCCCTTTCACTTGCATCAAAGTGAAAGATACATATAGCCAAATTGATCATGTGATCATGCCTGAGCACCTGTGAGTGATCTCACCAGAAGGTGCATAGAATGTGATAGTACGAATTCAGGGACAGCAAAACACCTGTGAGTGATCTCACCAGAAGGTGCGTAGGATGCGATAGTACGAATTCAGGGGACATCAAAACACCTGTGAGTGATCTCACCAGAAGGTGCAAATGATACGATAATACGAATTCAGGGATATGTAAACTGTAGCCATGGAAGCATGACATACATGCGTGTTCCCCTGGTATTATAATGAACGCTTTTTGGGGGTGAAGAATGGCCAAGGTAATGCGATAATGGCTCAAATGATCTGATCCAGTGAATTTGAGCAATTCTCGCATTAGACCCCAAAAAGAAGAGGACCTCCCCCACTAACTTATATCATACGGAAAATACACCAATTTATGGTTATTTAACTATATACATTGTGTTTTATCAACTGGTCTCGAGTAAGCTTGATGTACATGACAAGCGGAAAGAGCGAAACTGAGATACACTCGTGCGCTGTCTGATCAGCAATAGCTATCATTATCAGAAAAAAAGAAGCAACAGCTGTTAACTGCGGTCTGATGGCTTTAAACCCTACCAATCGCTCTGATAGCGAAAGATTACTAAATTACCTCGCAAACCGCCTCTTGTCTATAATAAAGCATTCACGTCCAGATAGGCGGGTGATAAGTTCCAGACCACGTGCTGTATCAGTCATGCTAATGGCATACTGATCGTTTCAAGACAAAATTTGATCGATTTAATACCTCTTGTTGATAAACTAAAGACATACATTTTTTTAACAGGGCGCGACTAGCAATAACTGGCATTTAAATGTCATTCTTTTATCCCAAAGTTCCAGACAATTGGGAATAACGCTTTATTTAATTAACTGCATCTGTTAACACTATGACAGACATGTTGAACGTTTGATAACATGAACCATGACTAATATGAAAGCTGTGTTGACTTTACCGAGAAATTAGAGTAGTGTTCGGATGTTGCCCACCCAAGGACACTAAATTCAAAGTACATCGTGTTTGACTCATAACATAGCTGAACAACAAAGGCCCAGACGAGCCTGCACCTACGCGCTTACTCGCCAGCTCTTTCATAGGAACGAAATGATAGCTATGATGTATTTACATGTAGCCTCACAAGATAGCTGTAACAAAGATTTGTTTTCTTGCTTATGCGATGCGTAGCCAAACCTCATGAGCTGGAAAATATATACATCTATTCGTTACTATAGACACAACGCTTATTTTCAGGAATGACATTCAAATTATAGGACTGAAGCCACGTAATCAAAAAGCAACATCTTAAATGAATGATGTGAGTAAACTAACCTATTGATTAATGACACAAATACTGAGATCCCCCAGACCACCAGCCAACATCACCATAGGCAAGCAACATCAAACATACTGAGCTAACTGCCCCTACATGAGCAGTTTGATCTGACTGTCTGAGGTCTGCTGTTTGACTAGAAATTGATATATATAATTTTGTTGTAGAGTGAAAGCTATTGCACATATGCTTGTCAACTCGTATCCCGGAAAACGAGTATTGTCTGGGTATATCTCAGTATTAACGCCTTTGAGAGCCTAATTTTTCCTGGGCTATTTGAAGATTCGCTTTTGGTACTCTGATATATCGAATATAACAAGATGAGTTCCAACGACCAAGAGTTTTAATTAAATGGTCCTCAATCCCCACTGATGCTGCCGTCGTGGCAGCACCAATGCGAAACGAATGACCACCATAGTTCCAGTCTTTGTAGCCCAGTTGATGTAGAATATCTCGTAAGTATGAAATAAATAGGTCCCTGCTGAAAGGTCTCTGAAAGGAATCTACGAATAGCGGAGAGCTACTACTCAAAGATTCCCTTCTAGTACATGTTAGATATGAAATCATACAAGTAACCGGGCATAGGCTACTCGTTTTAAAAAACGGGATCTGCACACCATAACGAAATGGGTCTGTTTTTGACGATTGTAAAGAGAGATAAAACATGGACCTATTTGAAGCCAGTTGGACATCTCTAACTCTCAGAAATTGTTGTGCTGAATTTACATTACGCACTGTGAATTCTCCACAACGAAGAAAACCATAAAATGCCAATAGGCACATACATTCCAATGTCTTGTCAATAACGGGTGAATACCGCCCTGCATGCAATAAGTCACAGATTTGCCTTAAAACTCGCATATCAATGGGCAAACGCTGTTTGTTTACATTATTTTGAGATCGTTTGATACCCCTTATCACACATTGAAGTCTGTCAGTAAACTCTAGGGGATTCCTACGACCCGCTTGTAGGTAATGAAATCGAATTCCTGCCAGATATAATTTAATTGTTGTGCACCTTAATCCAAGACGTGAATGACAGTATGTCACAAAATAGATAAGCATGTCCTCTGTTAACTCAGGAAAATTTCCTGGACTGAACAGAACACATGACATTGCCAAAAAAGTAAACAAACAGCGTAACCCTGCTTTATACGACTCGCGAGTTGAAGACGATATAGATAGTGACCATAACTTATCCACTTCTTGCTTTAAAAGAGCATCAGGTCTGAAGCCTTGAGACAGTTGACAGGGCTTGGGTCTAGTGAAGGCATCAGGCGTCGTGCTGTCGAAATCTGTGAACGAGAAATAGCGTCAGCTATAGAATTTTTAGCACTTCGTATATGCTTTGCGCGAATAACAAAGTTATATTTTGCTTCAAACCAAACTAACTTTCTCACAAACTTCATTATGAATGGAATTTTAGATCGCCCTTTATTGATAATTTCCACAGTTGCCTCATTGTCACAGTTAACCAAAATCCTCTTTCTACACCATTTGTCACCCCATAGCACTACTGCCATCACAATGGGGTATAGTTCATACAGGGCCATAGATGCCTTGCAGTCTTCTGGAATCATATCCTGATCAAATAACCCATGGAACCATTTTGTTTGATAGTAACCTCCAAATCCTTCTGGAGTTGCATCTGTGAAAAATTGCATATCTGCTGCATCAGTTTCTACTTCATCCATAAAAAATGATTTGCCATTCCATTGTTCTAAGAAAAGAGACCACATTTTTATGTCCATGCGACATTCTGAAGTAAGTTTGATGTGATGATGCAGATGCTTAACTGATGCAGACAATGCAATTAAATATGACACAAATGCACGTCCAGGATAAATGACTCTACATGCAAAATTTAAATGACCAAGCAAGCTGAGAAGTTCTCGTTTTGTACATGAAGGCCTGTTGATAAACGTCTCCAACAAGCTAGATATTCGTTTAACTTTATCGAGGGGTAACCTAGCTTCCATTTGTATGGAATCCAAGACTACTCCTAAATATTCTAAGACAGTTGCAGGGCCGGCCGTTTTGTGGACGGACAAGGGAATATTCAACTTATTGAAAACCAAAGTTAAAATAGCCATAGTTCGTTCTGACAAGAAATCAGGATTATCTATAGTCAGGAAATCATCCAGGAGATGCAAGACATGTTGAACATTGTAATTATTTCTCAAAATCCAGCACAGTGCTTCAGATAAGAAGTCAAAGATCTTGGGGCTAGAACGACTCCCGAATACCAGCTTTGTATAGAAATAAAAGCGACCACCCCATTGTATGCCATAAAATGGCCACAAACTTTCCTTTATAGGAATTAATTTAAACGCGTCTCGAATATCTACCTTACACATTTGAGCCCCTTTACCACATTTCACTATAATTTTGATTGCATTATCTATAGTAACATATGAGAGAGAAAAATCTTCCTTATTGATCAACTCGTTCAAGCTGGCGTGAATCTCATTATCGTGTGGAGCTGATAGATCTACTATAAGCCTTTTCTTTCCAGAATATTTCCCCACTGCTATCCCTATAGGACTAATTCGATAACACGAAAATGGAATGAAATCATATGGTCCTATTACATATCCCCGTTCGAGCTCAGTCTGCAATAATTCCATTGTAGACTGTGGCTGCTTCGTTGCAGACAGTAAATTTTTACATATATAAGGGATGACAGGGAGTTTGGTAATCCCAGTATCGAATCCATCATTGAACCCTTGCATTAAAAAGTTAACAAAGTGTCTATCGGGATGACTTGTGAGTTCTGTCTCAAGTTGCGAAGTATTGACTGGACTGGGAGTGGGTTTACACATAACGCGAGTTGGTTGCTGTCAGGCTTTGGTAGTTTTAGAAACAACATTACACAAATGCTGAGGATGCTCTTTTTTACATCGAAGGCAGACGTGAAGATTGTTACATTTACCATCCATTTTGCATCCCTTTACTGCATTATAGTTGTTACATATTTCCTTGCCGTTAAACTGGACCCGTGTCCTTCCTCTTACGTCCGTAAGCCAGTTCCTACTTGGACTACTTTGATTGTAGGGTCTAATCCGATCATTTTCTAACTGTTTAGGACAGAATGATGTCAGGTGGAGTGAACTATTGCACATGAAACAGTTAGCTGCTCTGCTATTGATGAAAATAGTTGAGAATAGCTTATTATTTCTAACAGACCAGTCAACCTTTAAATTAGCATACTTCAAATGTGCAGCGGCCTCAGCGGAGAATGATTTGTGGTACTCATAAAACCCTTTTCCCGGGTAGCGAGATGCCATATCCATGATGTCACGTTCATACAAATCCAGTTCCACTCTTCGATTGGGATAAGTTTCGCACATGATATTCTTATATATCCCAAAAGCTTGTATGAACTGCGGAAGCGTGAGTGTAGTATTCAGCCGGGGGTCTGGTCGATCTTTGCTAGCTTTTGACGGATCTGAATGTACACCAGTATAGTAGGGTATCAGAAGAGCAGCTAAATTAATGTCCCTACCTTCGATAATGTGTTTCTTGAGAGAGGGGTGTACTGTCTCGATAAAGGGAAGAGACTCCGCAGAATAGCCAAATTTCGTCCGGATACCAATCTCTGTGCTGTTCAAGGAACTGGTACTATTCCTGGTCTGGTGTGGTGAACCTGCAAGTAACGCCTGGTGTGATGTATCTTGTAAATAATCCATCTGTGTGTCTGCAGGAATCGTATCCACCAAGTTATTCTCTCCAGGGTTAAATACAACGGTATTTTCTTTAGTGACGATGCTGTCCACCCTGCGGGAAAGGTTTGTCACTGATTCCGTAAGTTCTTGTACGGTCTTTGTTATCTGACTTAAATCCACAGCCCCCTCTCTAGCTACAGGAATCGGCACTTCTTGTCCCAAGCTTGTGGGCGTAACTAGGCCATTGTCCTTGCACAATTGTAGCAGTTTTAGTTTCTTGTCTGATTTGTTAAATAGTATACCATTACGACTTAATTCTGCACGAAGTTGTGCCACTGTCCAATTCTTTGACAGTCCAGAGTCAAAACGAACATTGTTTTCATCTGAGCGGACGTTGTTGTCTGGGTCCGCCAGCATATCCACAACATGGCGATGACGTCTGTTTCTAGTAGCCATAATCCAAAGTATCCTGACTAAAGTTTGAAATCCGCAAATAAAATACTGCTTAAAATGCAATATGAAGTCGTATTATCCAATAGAAAGTGCGTTATTTCTGAATGTTAATTTTTTTTTTTTTCTTCTTGAAGAAATTTAGCACCGAAAAATATTACGTTTCCGTTCAGCATGAAATCAACAACTGATTATGAGCGAGAATTTTAAGGAAAGCTCCGCCCATCGAACTCTACATGATTGGCGCAGCTTCCACCAATAGAAATATACTGCAGGATGATTTCTTATCTGACAGTTAAATACATCTCCATATATTTCCCCTTACGTCCCTTCAAGTATGTTTTACCTATTACGTACAGAGCACCGCAGTTTGAGAGGAGTCTCTATAAACAACTGACGTTAGTTAAGTTATGCTCAATCAAATTGAGTCTGCTGTTTTCTAGTCATCTCTATTTCTGAAGGTCCGTTTGTATAAATTCCAAATTAAATAAATTATTAATGTAAGTTGAGCACGAACATATTTATAACATTGGGGCCTGGTTTTGTGTAGTTCTTCAACTTAGAAATTATCTCGCTGACGAACAGAGGATTAATGCGTCGCTTCACAAATTCACAATACCTTATGTAATTAATCTATTTAGAAAGTATTTTAAACGGTTAGAATTACATTGCTTTTAAATTGTTTGCATATATTAGTGCACTGCTTAAAAAGTACACCATTCAAATCGAATGACGCATTTCGCTTGTTTTAAAACGTACCAAGACAAATGGATTCCGAACACAACCCCATCACAAAAAGATTACCTTTCAATGACTGGTTTTAATAAAATATAACATGAACTGATTTAAGCATTTATCAAAAAAGTCTGGACCAAGCCTCGTATACTTGCCTGTGCGTGTGTTTCTTGGCATGTTGTACATTTGTTCCAACGTCTTTTCCTCTTGACATTTGTGATATTTGATTGTGGCACTTCATTATCACTTCTTTCTTTTTCTTTGTTTGGATTAACTTCTAAAGCACGTTTAAATCTACCAGCACGTATCGCCATGGCGAGCAGGGAAGATTCTGGCGAGACTGCGCATCTGCGCAGTCTGGCCAGAGGCTCCGCTGTTTCTACAGACACAAAGTATGAATGCTAGATCAGAGCAAAACGTAAGTACCATTGTCTTAAGTACTGACTGAACAATTTTGGTTATTTGCAGTAACGATTCGTTATTAAGTGAGCTGACCTAGTTGTGTTTTTGCCAATGGTACATAGCCTGGGATTCTTTGGTCTTTCCTCAGATGTCTTTTGATTCCTGACTTGTGAAGTATGAACTTGATAGTGTATCTGTCTGTTGCCTCTTTCTTTGTATTATCAGGTAAAGTAATAATTTATCTCCTGTTTGTCGAAACTGTATAAGCTTTAATGTTAATTGCAATCGGTTTAAAAATGACATTTGGGGAAGCTATGTCATATTCTCGGAATCAATTGCTGATTAGAATTTTTTAAGTCCAAACCCTTGGCAGGGATTTTTGGATGTATTTGAACCCTGCTACTGTTTAACATTGCTTTCTCAAGTAAATGACGATTGATATAATGTTTATACCCTGCGATTTTATAGGATATTAGACTACCTTTAGAAATGTGTGAATTTCATGATTATTGTAATGATTGACAATATAAAATATACAGATATATGCAATTTAGTAAACTTTTGATCAGGTACTGTATACTGTAAATTCGGAAATTTTCGAGAGGTTTTCATTTTCGCGAAACTGCGCATATGCGAAGTTTCGTGAATATAAAACCATCGCGAAATGGTGAATTTACTGATATAGGTAAATCATGCCTTAGTTGCAAATATTAAACGTCGCAAATATGCCCTATAACGCTATTCGCGAAAATAAAATTCTCGCGAAAATTTCCGAATTTACAGTTCTGTAAAACGCTTATATTTTGGGGCATCATTTTAGCTATTGGCGGAAAAAAATCGCCAAAATATGTGACCGTGAAACTGCTGTTTCGAATCTCGTTCCACAATGAGCAATAAAAGAGAACAGTCACGGCGTTGAAATCGTAACATTGATATGGATAAAATCGATTTTCTCCGTCAATGCGAGTACTTATCCGTTTCGCGTCATTTCTTAGATGACCGTTTACTGTTTTCAGTCTTTCCGTTGATGATGAGAGTTAAAATTAATCTCATTATTTACCGAGAAATAGCCGTTCAAAGTTTGACGTTGACGTCTTCATAACACAGTGCTCAGCATGTGTATGATATAGTTAAAACTTATATTTCTTAAGCACATTAGTTTTTGCTTTACATGCTCTTTATTTCATCAGAATCTGATCAGTATTGGGGTGTACAGAATGAAAAATCTAAACTACCATTGTAATATATGGCGGGTTATTTCTGTATGTCAGTATAGTAGTACAATGATTTTTATCCATAAACCAAATGAGCCGTGACATGTGAGTTCCAACAATGTGGCATTTTGACAAGTGTAGACTAAGACAAACTTGTGTAGCCTCCTTATACGCTTAGAAAATCCAAATGATGCTCAAATCATAGAACATTCAAGCGACTAGCAAAGCCTCTGACCAGGCTGCGCATATGCGCAGGATGGTCTGAGCCTTTGCTGGTCTCATGTACCACATTGTTGGATATTTCATGTCGGGTTTCAAATATTGTGTTCCGATGGAAAGAAAAAATACCGCTTAAGCCGGTGCTAGGGGCGTGAGAATTGTTGCACTTTCCATAAGTTCTCATGAACAGACTCAATAAAACCGAGTCTGCTGTTTTCTTATATTGTAGGTTCTCTCTATTTCTGAAGGATCCGTTTTTCTAGATGATTTTGAATGGTAGAAATGGTTTCCGCGCTTAGAAAACCATGTCTTAAAATGGGCTACTAGTATCGGAAAGAATATGTTCCCCATACGGAGTATATTCCTTTTTAAGAGGAGACCTTCTTAGAATATAAAAAAAGCTTAAGAAGGCATTCAATTGAGAAACAGCCATAATTAAACAAAACCAATATGGTAATATTTTATAAATCACCAACAATTGATACCCCCAATATTAAGTGTTTACTACGGAAGCGTATAGGTAGCCCCTATTATTTTATTAGGACACATTTTATGCTGTGAAACCGGATAAAATCATGTTATATTGACATACGTTTGTCGATATATTGAGATAAAATATTATGATCATGTTATAATTTCTCATGTTCGACACTTTGCTGTATTTCGTCCACGAAATAATGTATCTCGATCTCATAATACTGGATATGGTATCACATCACACAAGTAAGTTTTAGTGACAACCTGTCCTTTTTGTAGTAATACACAATAAAACTAATATGAAATAGGTGCGACCTAACTGCAACCAACCAATGGTTAATAGCAGTTGGCTTTAATGATTCACCTGCTGGGAAAGGGCTGACCTCTTGGCTCTCGTTTGTGGTGTCTAACTGTTAGTTTATCACTGCCCCACTGGATTCCTGATCTTTGCACCCTTACTTACTTTGTGTAAATGTACGACCAAATCCCCTGGACACCCCTGCTCATTTTACATGTAGTACAGGGAGACATAATAAAGATAAAAAATGGTCATTTGTCGAATCTCTTAAAAAAGACGCGTTTGGGATCGCATCACTCAGAGAAAATGGAATTCTTAATACAGATCTATACAAAGGAAAAAGCCAATATATGCTATAGGCAGTTTTAATCAGCCTTCACAGGCGAAGGCGACTCTGACCCGCCCTCTAAAGGGGCTAGTCCGTTCTCCCCCATGGGGGGGGGCATAACAGTTGACCCGAAAGGGGCCGCCAAGCTGTTGGACGAACTACATGTTTTGTTTTTTTCTTCAAAATTCCAAAACCGCACTCCCTGGTGTAATGATCAAAATTTTATCGTGTCAGTACTATAAGAAAGAAAGAAATCCTGGGACCCCCATGTTTTTGAAATGCTGCAAGCTCAAGATTTATTGGTGTTATTTGTACAATTTTTGTGATACAGGCTGTTATTTGATTAAAAGGAGGTCCATGCAGGGAATCAATGCATGAATAGTCAGTCTCCAATACGCGGATCCAGGATTTTTTTTTTTTGGGGGGGGGGGGCTGCCTGAAAACAACCCTGACATTTTTTTAGTACTCAACTTTAATGTTTTACAGTTATAGAGAGGAGGTCCCGGATCCGTACATGTCCCCATAGTTCCGAGAGGCTGATTCTAGGGGGTGGGGTACTCATATATTTTTATACATATGAATGGTCCCATAGCCCTCTTTGCAAAAAGTGGGAGTGTCGCCATACTAACGAATTTAGCCTCCTTCAAAAATGAGAGTCCCAGCACCAATCAGCAGTTAGTAAGAGCTCTGACGATGCTATGTTCTTGCACTTTTTTGTTAGTTCGCAGCTCATGGGAGCGCAGTGGGTCAGTGGTAGAGTGTTTGAACCGAGACTACGGGCCGCTGCGGGCTCGAACCTCACCGGCGTCACTGTGTTATGTCCTTGAGCAAGAACATTAATCCTAGCTAAGCACTGGTTCAACCCAGGAAGATCCGTCCGTAGATAACTGAAAGAGTGTTGATGGGACTTAAAGAATCAAACCAAACAAAGTTCGCAGCTCATCCTCTTTAACTTTAACTTTTGTATAATAATAAATGATTTTTTACTTTCTGGTTTAAAACAATTACGAACTTGGGATAGTCCATTGTATGGAAAAAGGATGTCAGGTAAACTTTTCTAAAATATTGTATTTTTGTACCTGGAACTCTTTTTTACCATAGCTAACAGACCCTGGTGAAATGCAGCATGATGTTGGTTTTCAATTTTGAATCTGGTCTTCTCTGTTTGTAAAAGTACTCCCGATTAGCGATTACAAATGAGTTATGCTTACAATGCACAATTCGTATCTCTGGTGGACACATATAAGCCCCTGTTCTTAAATATATTTTGGCATCTGCAGTTTCGTCATATGATTTTCCAGAGTGTCCGGACAAGTATTTATAGGAAAGTTTATACATAATGCTTTGTTATTTTCCAGAGTGGATGGGAGTGTTCATTAATAGCCGTATATAATAATAGAAGATATATGGGCCTCGATGCGACAAACAATGTCTTATTAAGATTCAAATCAGCTTGCTCAGCTACGGTGACTAGCTGGAAAAATTAAAATTTCGCTTGAAGAAAATTCAGATATGATGCTTTCCAAAAGGCGAATAACAAAGGCGCAGATCGGCCGGCGCCGGTCAGCGCCTTTGCTGTTCGCACCCTCGGCGCCAAAGACAAGTTTTCTTGCATTAAGGGCCCTATGTTAACACCATTACATGGCATGTTTTTTGTTTAGATGGCCTCTAAATCCAGAGATCGAAGAGTAGGTGGGCACGCAAAACACGTATACGTCTATGAACGCACATCGGCTGATGGCTGGTGATCTTTGGTAGAATGCATAGTCTCCATGCGGGGATCTAGGAAATTTTGTCAGGGTGTGTGTGTGTGTGTGTGTGTGGGGGGGGGGGGTAGTCTGACGGCCTGAAAACAGCCTGGACAACGTTTTTTTTTGTTTTTTGTTTTCTTTTAGTCCTCAACTTATTTTACAGTTTACAGGGGGGGTCCAATGGTTTTATTACAGAGAAAACTATACTTTTCAAAGGATCGAGGGAGTCCAACTTTTCTAAGGGGGGGGGGGGGAGGGGGGGTCCAGGGCCCAAGTGTTAATTTCTATAGAAACCCATATAACTTGTGATTTTCCGGGGGGGAGGGGGTCCGGACCCCCCATCGCCCCCTCTGGATCCGCAAATGGTCTCATCGCCGGATAACTCTACCTCACTACATGTGTAAACTACCCGGTAGGGTAAAGTCGGGTAAATTCGGACACTATTTGCAAACAATGCTAATCCAGATGAGACGGCTCCTTATGAGCCGTCACATCAGGAGTTTCACTATTTGCTTAGGTAATTTATTTTTATTCCAGTATTTGAAATATGAAACAAACAAGGTTGTTGTCCGAAATTAGCCGTCTGTCCTAATATACCCGACTTTACTCTATACATTTTACCTCCATGGATATGCCATAATGGTACAGTTAATGGCCCAGTTCCGAATCACTTTTACTTCAAGGCGTATTCCAAATAGTTGCTCCGAGTAAATAAGATCTTTGCTTTACTATTACAAAGCACTATCATTCTCCTAAATAATGCACCTCAATTGTATCAATCGGACTCTGCTATGTGCCATACCACGGCTTCGAAGTAGGCCGCCAATTTGCCTAGTTGCGGGTCATTTGCCCAGTTTCGAATCACTTTAGAAATTCTAAGAAATTACCTTCAGTAGTACAGTTGCATTAAGGTTTTGACATTGCTGGCTTATTCACTACTTCCAATGACGTGTTTGACGCATTATTTTACCGTATTCATTGCAGTAAACTTGCACGGACACAGAAAGTAACTAAAACGGACAACCATCGGCCCGCCAGCGAAACGTCGTATAAATGGCGCCTCGCTAGCGGTCCGATGATGACCCGACATCGGTAGCTTTCTACGTTTCCAACCAGTAATCCTAAGGTAATCTACAGCTTTGTGCTTTTCCATGCGGGAGGGGGTGGTCCGGACCCCTAGTACTCACTCCTGTGGATCCGCGCATGAATTAAGATCCTAAGGCTTTGAACATTTTTACCACATGCAAGTAATACTCCCGATTATACACCTTGTTTAATGATCGAAAGGTTTACAGGTAAACTTGGTCTATGAGATGTAGTGTAGAGTTGAACTAGATCAGATAGCTGCTAGAGGCGCGTTCTAATCAGGATCTACACTGTCTGTCATTTGACGCATCGCTTTGTGATACATACACTAACATTCACTTTTTCAGAGTATTTTTTTTTTCTATTTTGTGACATTTTTATTTAACGTCTGTGCTTATTTCCATTGTTATTTAGCGCACGCATATACCAACACGCGCGTTGTGAGAGTAAAATGCATTTGTATCCCCTGCCCCACCCGCCAACACCGCGGGCGGTCGACACACATGATACTATAGCCGGGTCATGGTAGATATTTGAATGGTTATAATGTCTTGACCCCCCCCCAAACCCACACACACACACACAAACACACACACAGTGCGGGGTAAAGGCCAGGTTGAAAACTACGATCGACGAAATCTGCGCCAGTAAAAAGAAAAACTGGAGAGCTTCAACATGTTTAACGGTACCAACTTCACTCTTAATTCTGATTTGGCTCTGGTCTCTACCCAAGTAAAAACTCTGTTATACATAGTTGGGCAAAAAGCAAGGGAATCATCCGGCACAAGTATGTCCACTTGTGATGGAGTGAGACATATACCAGGGCACTGGAAAATCAACAAGGCGTTAGCCCTACTTTTACTCATAGGAGAATGTAGTGCATGTGCGGATCCAGAGGGGGGACAGGGGTCCGGGCCCCCCTCGAAAATCACAAAAATATAGTTTTTAAGCAATACTGGTCCCCCTACGATCCCCTTAAAACCGTAAAGCTACCAAGCCACCGAGCCAGCTTTCAATTTTGGGCCATAATCGGCACGCCAGCGAAACGCCATTTAAATGGCGTTTTGCTGGCGGATTGAAGATGGCCCGCTAATTGTGGTTTTTGGATAATTCCTCCCCCCATCAAACTAAAAAAAACGTTGTCAAGGTTGGACCCCCTGTGACAAAACTTTCTTGATCCCCGCATGTAGTGGTTACGGATAAATGATGCATAATTAGGATAATGGGCTTCTACCAGCTAAGGTTAATCGGGAACGGGACTGATTGTCCTGTATCGAGCTTGGGATCCCTGGTCTGCTAGGTCTACACCAGATATGCTGAGAGAGAGAGAGAGAGAGAGAGAGAGAGAGAGAGAGAGAGAGAGAGAGAGAGAGAGAGAGAGAGAAAGAAAGAGAGAGAGAGGGAGAGAGAAGGGGGGGAGAAAGAGAGACATGCAGACAGACAGGCATATACATATATAGAGACTTAGATAGACAGACAGACTGATAGACAGACAGACAGACAGACAGACAGTGTAATTCAACAGACACACATAAAGGCAAAATCCTCATGCATACGCGGATCCAGTGAAGACTGGGGGTACAGACCCCCCCTCCCCCCAACCCCCCGCCAACCCCTGTAAAGTCCCATAGCTACACCCCTAAAATTCAATCTATTTTCACACTAATGCTCTCTAGAATCAAATGGAGTTTCGCTGGCGGACAAATGACGGCCCGCTCTTGTGATATTTTGATTCTCTCTTCCCTCATCAACTAAAACGGCATGAAATATAAAAAAACGTTTTCAGAGTCAAAACACTCTGGATCCGCGTCTACTAAGAGAGAGAGAGAGAGAGAGAGAGAGAGAGAGAGAGAGAGAGAGAGAGAGAGAGAGAGAGAGAGAGAGCATATGGTGCCCTTGAAACTTTTTCACATAATTTTGACTTCTATGTAACGCGTGTACGTTATTGTTATGTGACGTGAAATAAACTTGTGTTCAGCTGATTCGAAACTGGGCCAAAGAGTGACTATGATTACACGGCTACCACGGAACCAAAAACAGAATAAAAGATCCGCTTTTTTCTTGGATGTGTTTAAATAATTGTTGGAAAACATGCTGAAACCGAAAGTTTGATAAAAATGCATTTCAAACGAAAGCATTTTTCGGAAATATGCAGTTAACATATGCTGACACGTGTGAAAATATACCTTCATAAAATGGGTCATGGGGGAAAATTGTAATTATTTTCACCAAGCAGATGACTTATAGATATTTGCTTTCACTTACATACAGAGGGATAATTATACAACAAAACAAAACCAAGATATGTATTTTAAATTTTACCACTGATGTGTAGTTTGCAACGAAACTATGACGTGATTCGGAACTGGCAAGATTCGAAACTGGGCCATTAACTGTATAGGACCTACTACTGTGTCCAATAATTTTGTTACTGTCAGGGATATTGGATATTCAGAAAAAAATATGGGGATATTTGCCAGTTCATGAGGGATACTTGCCTGTTTACTTCAAGGAATATTGTTACCTCCCCCCCCACCCCCCCTCTATACAAGCCTCTACAATACATGGGTATTTTGTGAGCGCAACTCCTCATACAGTCATTCGGTTGTTGTTGATTCACAGTTTAATCAATGTTCCTCCCATTTATTTATTCTCCGTCTTTGATTCTTGCTTTGTTATGTATTTACCTCTGTGCCCTCTCTAGTTTTGCAAACATCTTGACGAGGAAGATGGAGATGGCTGCTTTATTTAGTTGTCCAACCGATGTCTAAGCTCTGGTCTGTGGCTCTTTCTAACGTTACTGTGGGTTGGTCTGCATTGTAAGATTGTGGTATTTCCTGATCATACTGCATGCACGGACCAAGCAAATATCGTCGGGGTAGCGGGGGGGGGGGGGTGGGGTCCAGGCCCATCCGCCACAAGTTTTTTCAGTCATCAACTTAATTTACGGTCCTTTTTAAAGAAAACTATAATTTTCCAAGACTCCAGAGAGGGTCCAACATTTTCCGGGGGGGGGGGGGGGGGGGTCAAACTTTACCCCAGGGGGAGGGGGGTCAAAGTATAAGAATCCAAATAACTTGTGATTTTCCTGGGGGTGGGGTTCGGACCCCCTCTCCCCCTCTGGATCCTCGCATGAAAACTCACCCTTCAGATGTTTTGCTCATGGTTTGAAGATGTGCATGTCATGTGCTTTGGACATTATCGTCAAATTATTTTCTCTGTCACTTTTTTATGAACTTGTGATCCAATTACAGGTTGAAATTTGCATTTTAGATACGATTTTGATGCTCCCCGAATTTGGTCCCCAAGTCTGGGGCGTTGGCAACTGTTGGGGAGTTTGTCCTTTGTGTTACAATGACGTGACGTCATTTACATTTTAAATGACGCAATGGATTGCAAAAACAACAACAATGAATTGACAGCAAGTTGAAGTTAAGGAAATCGCTTCCACATGTTTTATCGGACGTTTTATCAAACGAAAATAAAAGAGTTTGTGACGGAAAGGGTATTGTCGCAAAAAAGACTGCAGTATTGATGTGACTTATTTCATGTGTTATGATCCGTCGAAATGGAAATGAAAAGTTTGTCGGAGCGGTTTCCGTTTGGAAAAAAATCGCAACAGATCCTCTAGAATAAGGTTTGTTTTATTTCTAACAAGTGGCGATGGAAGCATTGCTCTGAGTGTTTAATTAAGCAAGATAGTTGTATTCAGTGCGGAAATACACCGGAAACAACCTCCAGGCTCCAGTAGCCGGAAGTTGCTTTGACGGTCGAAAAATTATGGCCTAGTATGTAGAAGTGGGTTGGGTATGTCACTGAAAAAAAGCATGTCTAATCGTAAAAGCAACCAACTCTCGTGTTGGCAGCCTTCGGCTGCCAACACTCGCTGGTTGGTTGCTATTACTGATAGAGAAAACATTTGTCGTCATAATGAATATTGGCAAGAATAAGTGACGTCACACTATTGAAGAAAACTCTTTCTGTCAACCATGTTGTCCACATCCGCATGAAATGTTTGGTATAAAGAGGAACCATGTGGCCCTGAATCGCTCACCTGAGTGTTGTTGCTTCCTTTATAAGTGATTATCTATTGGAAACCCAATGACATCTTTTTTTCAATATACCAAATAAGTTTAAGCTATTTTTTGTAGGTCTCCTAGTGACGATGTCTGCCATTATATTTTTTTAGTTCTGATCAGTTATTTTAGAAGAATTTTTATACCATTGTTTACAGAGGAGGTATATAACTAATATAAGTTTGTTGACCTATTTGTGAGATATAGGCAACAGTGCAGAACCCGATCCGACACCACAGAAGGTGGCGTCTGATCAGGTTCTCCACTATTTGCTAATATAACTTTATATTAAAATTTGAATGAAATGAAAAATACAACCTAGGAACCCTTAATACGGAAATGGACTTGTCCAATTGATAACAGAGGGTTAAAGTGTCTAATATATGGTCAATTAGGAATCAAGCCATGCCTCTGGGTGGCCATATTATTTGGGCCTCAACGTGAGAAAACCTGTCTTCGGGGGTTTGCGAACAACACAGGCGCAGACCAGCCTGCGCTTCCGCGCAGTCTGATCAGCGCCTTTGTTATTCGCTGTTTGGAAAGTATCATATCTAGACTTGCTACGAGCAAAATTTCAATTTTCTAGCTAGTCTCTGTAGCTGACCAGGCTGGTTTGAATCTCACTTTGTCCGAAATCCCGAATACAGGTTTTCTCGCGACGAGGCCCATTTCATTCCGCTATTTGTGTAGAATGTAAAATGGTGACCATTCCTGCTTAATGAATTTGAATTCTGAGGAGAGGTTTCAGAGGAAAGGTTTTTTAGTGTTTTTTTTTTGGTGGGGGGGGGGGGAGGGGGTCTGGATAAGCCACGCCACCTGGTGGCTTACACTGTGACATGATACCGTGTTGTACAACAATCACCGGAGTGACAACACTGCCGGAGCAACCACAAGGTTATATATGATAAAAAAGGCTGTCACAGTGTGAACAACCACAAAGTTGTCTTGTAAACAAATGAGCTACAGTGAGCCAGATCTCCCAATCGCCTTATACAGGATTCATGAGAGGCCTAACCATCAAATATATTTGCTCTTATCTGTCCAATAGCCTTCTAAGACAATGAGCTGAAATTAGCTATCTCTGAGGCTTATTTCCATTGTGTGACGTCACATATTCTCGCAAATATTTATTATGACGACAAAAGTTTTGTCAATAAGTAATATATTTTATTGTGTATCACTACAAACTAGGACGGGTTGCCACAAAAACTTACTTGTGATTCGTAAAACATGTGGTGTGATACAATATCCAGTAATATGGGACCGAGATACATTACTTCGTGAACGAGATACAGCAATGTGTCGAACATGAGAAATTATAACATGATTATAATATTTTATCTCAATATATCGACAAAATTATGTCAATATAACATGATGCTATCCTGTTTCACATCATAAAATTGTGTCGTAATAAAAATATTAGGGGGGTACCTATACGCTTCCATATATAACAGTATGTCGTCATAACCTGATATTTTCACGATTTGACGCTAAAAAATTACGTCGTTATAGAAATATTAGGGGGAGGTACCTTTACGCTTCCCTAGTTTACAGAATCAAAATATACACTATAAATAGAAAATATATGATGCTAGTTTAAAAATGAAATTCCGTGTACACGAAATCTAAAGCTCTGCATTATATTTTTATATTGTAGTCTTTGGCTACCAATGTGGGCCTCGTACACTGTATACAACGGATAGAGGTGAAATCAAGTCCCATGTAGGGTTTGATGCGGGTCACAACTATGGCAGGAATCTGGACTGTACCTGGATTTTACAAGCGCCACCAGGCAAATACGTGGAAGTTACTGCCGAGTCGTTCACATTGGAGTCAAGGTACATGTTTGCCATTGCATCGCTTTTGCTTTATCACATGACGTCGCGTTTGGGAGTGAAATATAAGTCCAGGCAATAAAATCGATAAACCACTAGAGTGGTTTGCAGATTTACTGACGCCCATCATAATGACAAAATAATGACGTTTTACGAAATATATGATGGTTCAAAGTATAAAAGAGGGCAAAGATCAGGAATTGATACAATCAAGTACCACACCTGACTCAGGATACCAATGGTAATCTTTATGTTATATGATAAAAATAATCTAACATTCGTGCATTTGTATTATTGGATTTATCAAATTCGTTGCGACAAAGTGAGAAAATGCTCGGCAAGCCTCGCATTTTATCGCTTTTCTCTAGCTCTTTCAGTAATTTCAATAAAACATGAACTCTCATGTGAGATCCTCTACTTAGACTTTTTGCCGATTAGTATCACTTATCTTTATAATATACCGAATTTTCAGAAAAAAAATATCGCAATTTTATATGACAAATCTATTGCCTGGAAATGAATCAATAGCTTATTATTCTCAAAGGGAAAACACACCATCATTTAAAGCAAGTGTGCATTATAAATCCCTGCAATATGTTGCAAACCGAATCAACATTTAATTAACAAAAAAGAAAGACAGTTATATATATTTGTTCAGCAGAGAATTGTAAGCTACGGAGGGCAGCCATTTTAAGAGAGTGTGACTTCATACATTTCCACTTAATTAAATACAAGACATATCTTTAAAAATGATATACGACGAAGTGACAGAAGACATATTTGATATGAGTAACGTGAGAATCTTTAAAGAAATTGAGAAGAAAACAATGTGGGATGTTTATACTTTGTTATGTCTTCGGTCAGCTAAGCTCAGTAAAGCGTTTGGCTGAGGGAACCTATGCTATTCCAAAATGTATCTGTAGTTATGCTTCTAGGGGCGAAAACTCGAGTCAGAACGAAAACCAATATGCCCTGCGCCCAAATGCCGCATATTTAAATAGCTAGTGTCATACATGTCTGGTGCAAAAATCTAAAACAGTTGTAGAATTTAGTTGACCGTAACGTACAAATATAGACAACATTCTGAGTTACTAAAACTAGCCCGGCGGCTTTGGATAAAAGGTAGCTGGTTCTGATTTGTTCATGATTCGCTTTCTAGTGCATGTACGTATAACGACTTCATTTGCCACATGCACTTTGTTCTTATATTTAAATTTGTCGCTGTAACAGAGCAGCCTGGTTGGAGTCGTATTTGGCCGGCAAACATGGAGACATATTTCTCGCGACAATACCAATTTTATATGTGTAGTAGCTAACAATGTAGAACCGGGTGCGGCATCTGATATAGGTAGTATAGCATCTTTGTCTACACGCTTTACTTATGTCCCATTACTGCAAATGTAGTACAATGGTTAAACTCTACCATTTACAAGGTATTCCGCAGGTGCTCGGCCTATCAAACTGAAAAATCTGGTTGACACATGCATTATTTGGACGTTCGTTAGAAAATCTGATTTTGTTGCATGCAAAAAAAACAAACAAGGTACTGACAAGCATGAGTGTCAGTGCAGACAAACAAGCGTCTTTGTTATTAGCCCTCTATATACTAGTAAACTAATTAAACTCGATAAAGGCAAACTTACATTTTTCACCAATACTCTTTAGCGAAGCAGGGTGGTTTGAACATTTACTGATCGTTAACCCAAGATAACCTAATTAGTTGGATCACGTACACTGCTACATGTACTTAATGGGAGGTGGGTAGTATTTGCACAGGACCCAGGACTATTAAATGTTATCTGCTTTATCTCATGATCAGTCCCGCCTAGGTGAAAGGTTCTTGTCCTCTCGAGATTTAGTTGATTTGAATATTTAGGGTTAAAAACAGAGCGTTGATTAGGTAGAATGGTGTCAGCTTGGAGAAAACGGTAGTTATTGGAAAAACAATGCTAAAGGGTCCTGGCACTATCTATTTAACATTTGAGCCGTGGCATGTGATTTCCAACGATGTGGCATTTAGACAAGTGTAGACTCAGGCGAGCATGTGCAACCTCCTGTTAAGCTTGGAAACTCCAAAAGATGTTCGGTCAGTAGCTTAACACTCATAGAATATTCAAGCTACAAGCAAAGGCTCTGATCAGACTGCGCGTATGCGCAGGCTGATCTGAGACTTTGCTGGTCGCACATACTCCATTGTTGGAAATCTCATGCACTGGCTCATTTCTATATTGTTATTTTGTACAGAACCAACTGCATTTACGACTACTTAGAATTTTTTGATGGCAATGGCACAAACACTACCTCCCTGGGAAAATTCTGTGGAACCAATTTCAACAGTATGACGTCATCAGGAAATGTTCTAACCTTACATTTTGTAACCAACGCAAATTCATTCTATCAGGGTTTCAAGCTGTTCTACAACTTTACGAGTGTTCTCTCAAGTAAGTTGCATTTGAATTGAAATATTATATGAATTCATCATGTGTGTGAAGGTGGGAATGGCAAAGCTGTCCCAAGGATCTAGAATTGGCATCACGGGGCTTACCTAGTGTTGACAAACGGTGATCCCAGGAGACAGATTTTCCTATCCCATGCTCACGCAGTTAATTGCTCAACATTTACTACTGCAGTTTTATAAGATTAAAATGATTCCTGAAGTTCCGGAATACGCTATGATGAGATGCGACATATACACTGTATATCAAGATGGCATCACATTATTTTATCAAGGCGTCACTTGGGTCAGAACATCTGAGTAAAATGATTTTCTTATGTGGAATGTTGAAAGACTTACATTTACTATCCTGTTTGCAAGAATAAAAGGCTTTACTATGTTTTATGTTGATTATGAATGTGTTCGTCCTGACCCAGCTGGTGTCAGATAATAAAATATAGATGCATTTTGTAAATGTGTTTGTTTGTTTGTTTGGTGCTTAACGACGTATCAACCCTTGTGGGTCATTAGCGTCAGACGGTATTAAACTAAACATGATGTGGATGGAAAGAGTAAAATTTGTAAGATGAAATAAAAGGAATGATGATGATGAGTTTGTATAATGATAATAAGTTGCAATACGATTGTTGACAGGAGAAACCACATACAATATCTGACAGTTTCAAAGAGCTATTCAGATAACTGTACATGTTCTTTAACTGAACAGAATACAACATAATATAATCTTGATTATGGTCTGGTACAAATGTAAAACAAAACATAATTTTAAAAATAGCAATTAGATTTTGTTAGAAAGATTTATTTGTCTTAAAAATGTCATAATACTATCAATATGTATATCTTGAAAAAAATATTTCATGTTATCAACATGAAAGCAATTATTTCTTACTTGTGCAAAGTCGGCACATTCCAAAAGGAAATGACGTAGAGTGAATGATGCGTCGCAACCAACACATTGTGGCTGCTCTTTACCGTGTAGTAAGTATGAATGAGTGACTCTTGTATGACCTAAGCGGAGTCGAGCTGAAACTACTTCTTCTTTTCTAATGTTTCGAACAACTGATTGATATTCACAAATAGTTAGTTTGATGTCAAGATGTTTATTTCCACTGCTGTTATTCGATGAAAATTGCCATTAATCCAAGATACATTTATTGATAGATGGCTTAAAATTAGAAAATGAAATCTTAAAAGAAGTTGGTTCTAATGAAAGCGATGTTTTTGCTTGCTTATCTACCATCTAATTCCCTTGGATACCTATATGCCTAGGAATCCAACAGAGTATAATTTCTTTATAAGCTAAAAGCTCATGACATTTTTCTAAATTTTTCTGAATCTGTGGATTCTTTGACCTGGTATGGTTCATTGCTTTCAATACAGAAAGCGGGTCAGAAAATATGATTAATTTATTGTAAGCATCACAAGTGCTAATGAAATCTAAAATAGTAAGTGAGTAAGCTGGATCAATTGCTTTGGCTTCAGCAGTGAAAATTGATGAATCGTCAGGCATAAATTTTGCATTTTGTAAGGAGCAGAGCAGAATATTGCTTGGAAATATTTACCTGGCACTCATGCATGTTATATAAACTCATTGAAGATTTCCAAACATTACCGAAAGTATTTGTTTCGGAATGATACATTTATTTTCTAATCTGATTTCCATCACTGTTCCAACTTACTTGGTCAGAGCGTAAAATTGTCAGAATTAAGATGTTGGGTTCCAGTCTCAGCACATATCGTCATGTACATTTTAAATTTAAAAAGTAGTTTTTTTTTATTAATTGGTTGTAATTAGCCCAGGATATGTACGATTTTAAGCTTATGACATTCCGAGAAGGTAATTGAAAAGATTATGACAAGCAATCATGTATTGGGCGAAAATATGGACACACAGAGTCAACTCTTTACAATCCCCATTACGAGCTTACCTCCTACCACTTCATCGTCGTGCTGAAATCATTTGTTACATGCTTTAATCAGTAAAAATATAGAATACACAACGAACGTGGCCGATTAATGTTGATAGTAATGAGTGCCAGGTATAAATTGTCAAGTAATTATAACTAGTGCACTACTTAATATCTCGATGAGAGGAAAGTGCAATCTGAAAATGTCAGTGTAGCCAAACTCATCTTTATTTTTAAAGCCCCTAAACAAACTTAGGTGAAAAGATATCAACACAAATTGATGTAAACAAGCTTTAGCTGTTTTGTGGAAAAAGTGGCATATGCAGACAAAATTGACCAGGCTGTACATTGAAGTCTGTTAAGAAATATACTGCTTGTCCAAAAAAGGTATTAGATAAAGACTCATGGACATATATTATGTAATACTTACTGTTTGCGTATCAGGGTATACTACTGCAAACATCACCATTAAAGATTAATTTAAAAGCATTGAAAATATCATATTGTACAGCATGTTAAATGATTTCTGCCATGAAAACCACTTTGAACGTTAATTAATGTACCCAATGGAAATTCTAGACATTAATGGTGATTTAAAACACATTAAAACGGCACTATATTAGCATTGCAGGATTCGTTATAAACAGTAATTTTCGGATGGGAGGAATTGTAATTGGATTTTCATCACCATTAATTCCCCATTATGATGCAGATTAAAAAGGTATTAAGGACAACTAAAATTCCCTTGAATTCCATTAAAATAATAAATGGGGGCCATTAACATGCTATACAATAAAGAACATTTAGTACTTGTGATGCAATTGGGTGCCATTAACATTTTCATGGCGTGCTTAATTTAATAGTCACTGATTTTTGGCTAACCATGAAGTTGACCGTACATGCTTGCCTTTAAACTTATGCTGGAAAAGAGCTGACCTCTTGGCTCTCGTTTGTGATGTCTAGTTTTGAAAAAAGTCACTCTCAGTTTGGTATACAGGGTCAGGTGTGGTGCTTGATTGTATTGATTCCTCATCTTTGCCCTCTTTCTTACTTTCATTGGAAATGTCTTAATTTCATGGTTGTTTAATGCTGCCAACAATAGGTTATTTAGCATGCAAATTCCAATGAACATCTCTTTTGTCCCTTCCCCTTTACCATTTTATGACCACTTGTTCACTAAATTTGGTTGCGTTGTTCTTTCGACTTTAGAATTCTGGAAGGGCACTTAGTTATGTTGCAGTTCATCTGGCTGAGATCCTCAAAGATACACAATTGTGTATTATATGATGCATTTCAACTTTGTCTGAATACTAGTTCTGGTCGAAAACCCGTCATCAAAATAATGTCTGAAAGTTGATAATCTAGGCATGGTACATAATTGAAATATATCAGGATTTAAACTATACTAATATATATTACTTACCTTGTACATTGTCTTATAATGCATCATATACATGTACATTTTAAAATTCTGGATCCCTAATCAAATAATTTGAGCTATGATTTTGAATATATGTGTATTGGTTACAATATTTCCCCAAAATGTATTCTTAAGTGCAACTTTTGAAACTCAACCTCTAAATACGGACTTGCTGGGCAGTTTATAATAGCTCACAAAAAGTACAATGATGCATAATCAGCGAAAATTATGCTTATACTCTATGACGGTTCCGACTTAAAACGTATCTAATAATGAGATGGCAGGGGCCTGATGCTTTTGGCTTTTGTCAGGCCCACCTGGGTTTACCTGTTGGATTTCTTTTGCTCCTGTATTCTGTTTTATGTACAGTTGAGTCCTTATCTTTGCTTTATCTCTTTTTCATACGTTGGTTTAAATGTTCTATGAGATGATGCTTGAAAAGTTAGGGGTCTTTCATGCAAATCAAACATCTATGTGTCTTGATTCACATCTGAACTAAGGGTGAGGTTGGCGCTGTTAAACCGGTTTAAGCTCTCCACTAAAATATTTTTACCAACCGTTCCAAGGCCCTGCTTCTTTTGTGGATCATCTGTATTCTGTATGTCTTGTGTTTGTCATGCTTTCGTGTCCCTTTATTGCTGCCTTGCGGGAAAAGGGCTGTCCTCTTGGCTCTTGTTTGTGATCTCATATTGTTATTTTGTCACTATCCCGTGAGGTATAATGGGTCAGGTGTGGTACTTGATTGTATTGATCTTTGCTGTCTTTCTTACTTTCACAAAAATAAATTGAAATAAATAAAGGCAATAGATAATAGCATATCTGATTAAATTTTTACTGTTTCTTTCTTTCTTGAAACTGTTTTTATGCGCCAAAACAATACTGGTGATTCAGTTACATACCATTGTAATGGCAAGGCTGCGTTTAATTCATTGCCATGGACATATTGTTGAATTTACTACATTCATTATAACTGTCCCACGAAAGTCATTAACATTAAACATTAAAATTTTTGAATCAACTATCATTAAACTGTCTGCCTAATTAAAATTATGAAGAGTGAAAATAAGTATACTCACTTAAGACAACTACCATTGAACATGTTGCGACATAAAATTCATATGCTTTTACCGCATACTTCGTAATTTGACTACAGTTAATTTAATTGTGTTATAACATTCAGAGACATTTAATTTATTTTACTTTTGAATAATGGGGCTTATATTTACGATCATTTATTTCAGTGTCATAAAAACTTTCCGCATTAATCTAATCCCTGTTAACATTGCATCAAAACAGCTATTTTCAAGAATTGGCAGTTTCCTAATTGCCATGAAAGAAGGAGTTTCAGTTGAAGAATAATTTGGAGTTATTTTAATGCATTCACCATTTAATGTCATGGCATTTAATGTTAGAGTATAATCCTATTAAAATATTAAAACATAAATTAATAGCAATAATGAATGGCACACTTTAATCGTGTTGTAATGACAAATCAATGCATATTTGAGGGTATGTGTGTCCAGTAGCGATAGAATGCACAAAAAGTTAGAACTCATCCGCCTATACATCTTTAACTTGTGGTAAGTGAAATATTTACTATATAAGTTAAAAAATAATCGTAAAAATGCTGCTGATAAAATCCATTTTTCCTATGACTAAAACGAAATCATAGGCTACGAAATAAAATTAAGCAAATGTATGTACTGCATAGTATGCTTAATGCACGATGTAAATCCCGCACGACAGCAGCACAAAAACAGTTTAACCTATTTATTGGTTATGAAATATACACTTAGGAGTTCCCCTTCCAAAAGTAAGATACTGAACAAGAACAAAACATAGTAAAACCTAAACTAATCTACGATTTGTGTTGGTTAGTTTAAACATATTTTATTGCCAAATATATACAGCAATGGGGTTGGGTCACAAGTTCTCACAACATTAGTTACGACCCTTCCCCTACATCTTAAACATACATAATAGCTAATAAACATGGCTATATATATACAAATGCATTTATGTTATACACACCTAATGAACAAAGCAAATAAGTTAGGAACATATATTGGAAACATATCAGAATAAATAAATATATAAAAAAAAAAAATAAAAAAAAGATAAATAAATAAGTAAATAAATGAGTAAATAATAGACAGAAAGAATAATATGAGTATACAGAAGTAAATAACAAAAATAACTATGTATATTAAGTATACTAAAGACAAATAGGATGATACAATAGTAAGTAGATAAGTATATATTAATTTAAGAAATATAATAATGACTATGAAAAAAAAATACAAGACTGCTATTATGACTACCCCATGGGCTCAACAATAAAACATAGTTCAGTTGGTATTCACGTAATATGATGTTTTCAAACAAGGAGTCTAAATATTATTGAAACGTTTAGTAACTTGTATGTACCTTTGGACTGCTCTGAACAAGACTATGTTGGTTTCCAAATTCCAGTTTTCATTGCCAAAAAGCATTAAATTAATGCTTAGGGGTTGTAACATTCCCACTGTATCATTGAATACCTGTCTTTCAATTGTGTATCTTCTACAATGGAAGAAGTAGTGAATGGCGTTCTCTACCACACCACACAAGTCCCAAAGAGGGCTATCACGTATATGATTTATATAAAGGTCATTATTTAGGTTGCTACACCTATTTCTGAGCCGTTCATGTAAGACTGATATATATCTATTTCCAAAGGTAAAGTATGATGGAATGTATGACTCGTTGAACTAAGAGACTACATGTTTTTTTGAAGGTAGTTAAAGTTGATAAGTTTTTATAATCATCTTCAAGGCCATTCCAAAATCTAATGGATGAAGGTATACATGATTTCTGTGAAATGGTCAACCTATTATAAGCAAGAGAGATGTTTCTATTATTTCTCAAGGGATAATTTTAAAATTTCATTGACTAATGGAGGGATTAAATCAGAGATATATGATGGCACTAAGCCAGCATTAACATTATACATGAATGAAAGTTTATGTTGTTGTCTTCTTTCTGATAGAGTTAACCATCCACACTCTTTGTACAGGTTTTCTAACGATACATATCTAGTAAGTCCTGTTACAAGGCGTGCTGCTTCATTTTGTATCTTTTGAAGTGTTTGAGAGTCCCGTTCAGAACATCCATTCCATACCACTGATGCATACTCAACAACAGGAAGCAGATAGGACATATACATCTGGTTGAGGGCATTTCTGCTAATAGAGAATTTAAGTTTAAGCATTAATGCTAAAATTTTACTTGCCGAATTAACATGTGAATGCCACTACCCATTGCTAGTTTGTGTTAGTTATGGAATAAGCACTAGCAACTGATCTAATCTGCTGTCACCATGATAACAAATTCATGACGATTGTGATTACGCTCATACACAACACTATACGCGTATTACAATATGTTTTTAAAAGCATTTACTATACCTGACAAAAAAGAAACGCACCACGTAGAACAAAATACTAAACATTTCGACTTTACTATTTGGTGTTAACTCAATCCTAGACGTGAAGTCATATGAATGATACGTTGCAAAGTGAGTAACATTTCAATAATAATACATGAATAAACAAATACAATAATTTGACATCATAACAATTGAATATGGTTAGCGAACGACCCACCTAAAGGACAAAGTAAGAAAGGTGACAAAGATCAGGAATGGATTCAATCAAGTACCACACCTGACACCAAGATGCCACATGGGAAAATGACCAAAACCACAATTAAACATCTCAAACAAGAGTCAAGAGGCCTGCCCTTTCCCAGCAGGTGACCACAAGGTAGCAATGAACAGACGCGAAAGCATGACAAAACACCGGGCATCAATAACACTAATGATCCACAAAATAAGTACGCCTTGGAACGGTGAGTAAAATATTTTACTGGGGTGCTTAAACCAGTTTCATAGCGCCAGCCTCACCCTTAGTTCAAATGTGGATCAAGATATATAGATGTTTGGTTTGCATGAAATTACCCTATATTATCCATTAATCATCTCCAAAAAGATATTATAAAAGGAGATACAGCAAATGTACATAAAACTGAATACCGGAGCCAAAACAATCCAACAGACAAATCCTGGTGGGCCTGACCAACAGCCAAAGCATCAGCCAAAGACCAATCTATACCACGTGGTTGATAAGATATGCGAACACATCTTATCTAACAAGACACATAAGACAATTAACAAGCATGTAAATAAAAACCACAATAATAGCAACAACAACTTAGCAACCAGCTATCTTCATTGTTGTTAAAGAGATTCACATGATAACACAAATTTTGTACATTTGACTCCAAATATTATAATTTGTAGTTATAACTTCAAATTATGTTTATATATTTTCAATTAAAATGGTCATTGGTCTTTAATATATACAATTAGATAAGCCAGATGAGTTATTATAACCTTCCCAACAAGTCAGTATATGGAGGTTGGCTTTCAATAGTCGCACTTAAGTATACTTGACTTTCTATTATGTTAGAAGCGAAATCATAGCAATATATTTACATTTCCACTGCGAGTCTTTAAATGAACCTTTACATTTGAGATGTGGTTCATACCTTCATGAACAAATCGATTTAAGTCACATCCACATACGCGCCATTTGAGCGGGCTAACGTCAAGTCAATCCAATAACGTGGCTTGTTTAATGACGTTTGCGTGACGTTGAACACGTATCGCCATGACGTTAAGCGCGGAAATTTTGCGTTTTGGCTATTCCAAACCCTACGTTATGTCTGATTTAATTTAAAATATCTGGAAAACAAGCCAAGTTAGGTGAAAATTGAAAATTGGTACTTGACTGATAATATAAAATGTAAATATAAGTAATAAGTGCAATTTTTGGAATGTTCATGGAATCATGAATACTTCGGGTCTCTTGCAAAGTTAACGTAAAGCCCTCTTCGGGCTTCACGTTAACTTTGCAAGAGACCCAAAGTATCCATGATTCCATGAACATTCCAAAAATTGAATTCATTTCTTAAGTATATTTTAAAACACAACGAGTGTGAGATACCGTAGTTAATTATTTGTTATTTTATATATTTTACAGATGCGTGCCACATCAACGGCCAATACAGGTGTGCTAATCAAAAGTGTGTTGAACAAAGCTACAGGTATTTAGATTTTTGTAAAATATTATTCAATGTATTATAAAAACAATGCTTATCAGAACAGGTTGAGTCTGCACGACCATGCACTTGGCTAGCATATGGTTAAAATGGGAATTGATTTATACATGTATATGAAAAAGAATAGCTGGTAAATTCATGAGTGATCTATGTTTGAGTGGATCCATAATAAGGAATTATAGAATTTTATTACAAGAGAGCGGAGAACTACTCATGTCCAATGAAAACGCACCACTCTTCCAAAGTGCATGTTTGTGGCCTATCAAACGCTGTGCAAAACTGTGTAATTTATATTTATTATTTAGGACAAATGCGATGTTTTCGCACAAAAATTTCAAATCCAGTGACTCGGTTAACACATGACATAACGTCAGCCGCAAAATTGCGTTAATCGCATTTTGGGCGTATTCAAAAAGACCTTAAAATGTCGTTTAAATCTTTTCTGTCTGCCTGTAGACCTCCTGTTATTTCGCCACAACTTTGACAGTTGTGACGCAACAGCTAACGCTACACTAACGCGAACAATGTCACTATGTAAGCTTAAATATGGACTGGTCCGACAAAACTTGACTTAAAATGTGTAATTGCGATTTCTGCAGTCCTAGTGTTCTACACAATGCTTATTTCCGTCGTACAAACTCACACACATGCAAAACGTCATACAAATCCTCTAAAAAATTGACGTTACATCATTGACGTCAACTTTGAGCGCGTCGCCAGCAATTGTTCGCAACGCTAGCGTTTTAAATCATCTAAAATTTGTGTTCATCTGTTAGTGCCAGTATTATCTAACATCAATTTCAACACAGATACACTTAGGTTTGTGTATACGAGCCTTTAGAGATTGACGTTTATCAAAAAAAAACACGTTGATATCTACGCTCCTTTGATGTTAAGGACCCGCTACATAAGCAAGAAATCTTCATGCTACGACCTTGTCGTAATTATGCATGAGCAAAAGAAGGATTCCTTGAATGTCTTGATTTTACACCTAGTCAAAGCTATGCTAGAGACGTCACATCGTGACGTTATAGTCGCGTTCGAGGAAAGATAACTATTCCTGGCGATCAATTTAGAGATTCTTTGCAATTTCTACAAAGAAAATTGCGAGAATAATGCTTTTGAAAATTCTGACACATTCGATGGCTGGTTCTGTGACTTTCTGTTTTGACGGTTGTTTGTTAAATGGTTCCAGCACGTGTCATCAGCGATCATTCGGTTTTAAAGGCCTATCAGTGACTTACAAAATTGCTACAGTACAATAAGACGCAATTTCAAAAATAAAATGTTATGTCGTTTAAAAAATATAGTCATTTTTGTAGGTGGTGCGTTTTCATTGGACATGAGTATATTAGCCAAACGCGCAGGTTTTCAGTTAATTCAAATGAGGCGTAAAGACACTTCCGTTCGCCATAGAGTAACATTATTACCATATGCTGTTGTATATAGTTTATGATGTCCTTGCTCACCGAAATGGAGATACATGTATATGTTTGCAATGATTTTTTCCCTTTTGTTTATTGCTGATAGTTTAAATCAATGGTTCAAATTCGACGAGACAAACTTTTACTAATTAAAAATAATGTACAGGGGTGCAGTATTGCAATACATGCTATAAGTAAATTATTATCTTAGTTAAATATTGGTATTTAAACATGCTGATTTAAATGTTAAATAAATCGCCAGGTTCTATGCAGTACATGTGTTCAAAGACGCCGTTATTGTCTACGGCGGTAAAGGTCCAGGCTACATGCACGTGGGGGTTAAATATATACTGAATTTCTGAAATCCACAAAAGCGTTATGATTCTATACTATATGCCAAACTAAGGCCCAAAAATAGAAAGTGAGTATGATCAGGAAATACCACAATCAAAAACTGCAGACAAACCCTTGGCATCGTGAGGAAGAGCCACACAACCATCAAGAGTCACCAGGAAGACAATCAAAGCAAATCAACCAGCTCTCTCTTCCCCATCGAGATAATTGCACAACAAGATTGGACACAAAGTAAAACACAACAAATCATAGAACAATTACAGAATCCCAACAATGGCAGTAGCAATTAACAACAAATCAACAACAACAGAATCACCGTCTTAGAACTGACAGCAGCCAAAGCCACTGGGGGTCTTAAATGCATTTTACTGAGCCAAAATCTTCGCCCTAGATTCTGCTGTTTTTGAAGCACAAGATTATAAAGCTCGCATGGTGGGCCCAATTACAGCCAAGCATCAGGCACCAACCCACCGATTTGAGCTTTACGTCAGAGCCGTAATTGAGTCTGAGGCCTGGCGCGCCGTCGTGCAATTAAAGAGGAAACCATAGCTATAAATCGTAATTTACAACCAGGCATGCAGACTGTCGCACTTTATCCAAGTTATATCCAAATTTTTAAGCCTAAACAGTCAATTATGGCATCATTTCTCAACGATTTAGTTACAAACTTTTAAAAGCGTATTCATAAACACTGTATATTTACCTCTGGTATGCAAAGAGCCATTATAAAAAAAGTAGGAAGGTTGGCCTCTTGGCTGTCGTGTGTGTTGTGTTTTGTCGATTTCCCAAAGGTGCCCTTGTCCACATCAGAATCAAGGATGAGGTTGGCGCCGTGAAACTGGTTTAAGCCCTCCAGTAAAATATTTTTACTTACCGTTCCACGGCGGTACTTATTTTGTGGATCATTCATGTTATATCTGTCGTGTGTCTGTTATGCTTTTGAGCGCGTCTGTTTATTGTTGCCTTGTGGTCACCTGCTGTGAAAGGGCTCAACTCTTGGCTCACCTTTGTGATGTCTTATTATGAGTTTACTACTTTCCCACTGGTATCCTGGGTCAGATGTGGTACTTGATTGCACAGATTCCTGATCTTTGCTTTCTTTCTTACTTTTACAATTATAATGCTGTATTTTCTAAAACAAAAATTTAAGAAGCATGAAACGCATATCTGTCGTTTTTGGACTCAATTCCTCTTTACCTGCTTAAACGCTGTCAACTTTTGACCAAAACCATTTTGTGGCTGTTATATTACTTTATCTACTCTTGCGTTGACATGGTTTAAAGCAAGAGACGTAACATTAAAATATGCACGGGTGTTGAAACTTGGCTTTTTTGGTTTTGGATCAGGAAAGTTTGAATATGTTCTGTGCATAGGCAAAGATAATTTTAACTGAAAACAATACTAGGGTATCTTATCTGAGTGGTATACCTTTTTCGTTTCTTATTATTGTATTGCCTGAAATTGGCCAGCCAGATTATTTACATGTCAGTATGTGTAAAATATCAAGAAGTGTACCATTGCAAACATCGATAAAAGTGATGTTTTGTCTTATTCAATTTAGTTTTAGCCAAAGATTACATTATTTAAAGTGAATTGTTTAATTCAAAGGACGTATTCAGAGGTTCTTTATAAGCGAGAAACAATGTGAACATTACAAAAACGGCTGCAGTACATGCAAAGGAACACCATAGTGACCAGTACAAATGTTACAAACGATTTTCGCATACATTTTTATATGTAATCATTAACACAAAAATGACTATGTGAACTGAATGCCAGAGAAAATGGCATCAAGGATAATTTTTAACCAAAATGGCAGCATTTTTTTTGGTAGAATATAACGCAATATCTAAGATTTTCTCAATTATTAATCACCTATATATAGATAGTCACCATACGAAGAAGCAGGCTGACAGCTTCTTTAGTTCATGTAGTTTCCTGCTTTTGAGAACACTGTTTTATTTCATATTGTAGTGTAATTCAGTGTCCTTTTTTAAACGCGGCTTGTGTTAATCAGGAATTTCACAGAATCTGAACAGCTGAAATTTACATTTGCATAGCCAAGAAGCAGACCTTTTATGGACGCAATTATAGTGCGAGATAATAAAACAAATGCTTCATTTGTCTGTTCCCTTTACATAGGGCACCGCTCGTACCCTATGCATACGTACAGTCTCGCTAGAACCTTGTCTGCTGCTTTCAAACATTATGTATTGAAGCAGGCAAACGCCATAGAATTCTTATAATTATGAATATTCGTGGCATACATGTAAACGATCATGCGATAAACGGCCTGATTCTTAGTTTAAGTTGGTATGCCGATGTCAGTAGTCTATAGTTAGTAGCAGCTGAGCCATGATACAATTCATTATCATTCTACCTGTGTAGGTATATCAAAGTTCATGAACCACTTTTATAATGATTTCATAAGTATTTATAGATATACAAATGAGATCAAATGCGTATGCTTCAAATGGATAAAAGACTAACGCCTCAGCTTTACATGTAACTTGGTATCCCTCGAAGATTGTAATCTAGGATGTGAAACAAAATTTGGAGACACGCCCCAATTCGTGCATCTGTTATGGGTTGCCATGTAAACCATACATTTTGACATAGCCCAACCAGGTTTATGCATTTAAGCCCACCGGTTGCTTAGGCTGCTGTCCGATCAAAGGTGGTGGTTCTGTTGTCGACTTTTTGTTTATTGTTACTCCCATTGTGGGAGTCTGTAACTGTTCTATGTTTTGCTGTACGTTACTTTATGTTCATTCTAGTATTGCAATCATCTTGATGGGGAAGAGAGAGCTGACTGCTTTGCTTAATTTGTCTTCCTGGTGTCTTGTGATGGTTGAGTGGCTCTCCCTCGCGGTGCCACGGGCTAGTCTGCAGTTTGTGATTGTGGTTTTTCCTGATCATCCTCACTTACTATTTTCAATTGTTAAAGACTACTTTGTTTTAGGGGCTCTAATGAACAATTAAGTACACATGGTAAATTGTACTAGGGAGCATGGAAAGCTTAATTGGGAAAGCTTAATTGGCCCCGGAATATATTATATTGCTGTAGATCCAAAAATTTAACCTTAACTTTAATGGTAGACACCATTTTCTTTTACTCTATTTATACTTCAATGAATATCGTGCACGGATCCAAAATGTATTGCCAAAGGGATCCAACTTTGGCATTTGTAAGGTGATGAGTGACGGGCGAGCGGATCCAAACACCACTAAACCTGACCGTCATCGGCCGACCAGAAACACTTAGTTTTAAGTTGAAGATACCAAAAAAAAAAAAAAAAATTTTGTGGCTTTTCCATGGGTAGTAAGCAGTACTAGGCCGGGAGGGTAAATGATTTGTGTGTTCATTTTATGACGGGAACTCCGAAGGCTCCCAGAAGCTGGGATTCGAACCTGCGACCGCTGGTTTACAAGACATAGGTTTATCCCCTACACCACGGCGGCTTCACTTGATACCAACAACTGGTGGCATTTTAATATTTACTAGCAAGATAAAGGGAACATAAGACGGTTTGATTTTTATACCCCGCCATTTTAAAAAGTGCGGGGTATTATATTATACCCTCCATTCCAAAAATTGCGTTCGAGTGTCCGTCCGTCCTTCTGTCTATCCGTATGTCTGTCAATCCGTCTGTCTGTACGTCCGTCCGTCAGCGCATTGTTTTCACTCTCTGCTTGGAGCATTTTATAACCAATTTTCTTCAAACTTGCTATGAGAGTTGATATTGGGAAGGAGTATCCTGGGATTGCAGATGGGTATATTTTGATAAATAAGTACAGAGTTATAGCCATTGATTGACGTTAGAAATATGTTTTCACTTTCTATCTTTGGCATTATTATTAGATTATGTATTTGCTAAACATAAAATTCATTTGACTCGCACGGGTGGCTTCCTCACTTATACAATGCCGCATCATCACGGAGCAACAAATGTAATCAAACTAAAACAACATGATAGAACAAAAAAGGGTTTTAGACTCACAGTGCTAATTTACAAGCCAGAAAGCAGGTTCTCTCACTCATAACGAGGCTCATTCTGTTTTGTTTTTTTCAGATGTGACTCTTATGATGACTATGGAGACGACTCTGATGAACAAAATTGTCCTCGTAAGTACTTGAACATCAATCTGATTAAAAAAAAACTTCGCCATCAAGTTTGATACATTAAAATTTGAAAAGTCTATTTTTTCAGCCTTCTTATGCCAACACGTGATTCAGATGATTTCTCAGATTAACCAATAAAAGCTACCTGAAACTGCTGGAAAATTGATAGCTCGTAACACGGAGTAAAACTTCTTTTAAAAATGGATAAATTCTATAAGATTGACATCTTTCTACAACTATGAGCACTTGCGTAGCTAAGATTTGGCCACTAACTCTCCGATACTATAGACTTTTGTTAAGGGTCATCTTTGACTTGCCGCCGTGTTATTAAATGTGTTATACATGTAACAAAGCACGATGACAGGCCTTAAATATCTATATGTGTACCATCTCATCAATAGATAACCAAATCACGGTTGGCAACTTTTGTTTCCTCTTTAATTGCACGCCGGTGGGTCGGACTTCAGACTCTATGATGGTTCCGACTTAAAGTCTTATCTATTGATGAGATGGTAGGGGCCTGATGCTTTGGCTGTTTGTCATCATTAATTCAGATGTGGATCAAGACACATAGATATTTGGTTTGCATGAAAGACCCCTTACTTATCAATGCATTATCTCCTAAAACATATAAATCAAGATATAACAAGGAGATGAAGCAAAGATAAACCCTGGTGGGCCCGACAAACAGCCAAAGCATCAGGCCCCTACCATCTCATCAACAGATAAATCTTTAAGTCGGAACCATCATAGAGTCTGAAGTCCGACCCACCGGCGTGCAATTAAAGAGCAAAGCAAAGTTGCCAACCGTGATTGGGTTGACTACCAAGCATGCAGTCTGTTGCAAAACATTAATGTTATAGCCAATTTTTTTATAATGGGAAATTATTTGAATGAACTGCGCTGAAAATTTTTTAGAGCCAACAATTTTTTTCAATTTATACACCAAGTCACCATAGAAATCAGGTTCCGAAAGTCCTTGGCGCGAGAGATTTTAATTGGAATTTAGAAATCAAATCATAGTATTGTCTATAAAATGTTTGTCTGAAGTTTATGATACTGATAGCCTTGTTTAAGAAGTTTCTGAGTTAACAATTTATTGCGAGTGTTGAAGTCAGCAACTTAGCTAGATGCTCTAGCAAAACGAATGAGTTGAGAGATATAGACTCTCAAAGTGTAGGTTTATAAGTTTGTTTAAGTGTATTATACAGTACCTAGTATAATGACATGTGAAAAAAAAAATCGATCATTACTTTTCAGTGGTTCCAGAAAAAATCCCAACCCTTATGACCACCGCTGAGTGGGAAACTCGGCGAGCCTTGTTTTGCAACGGAGAGGTGGGCCATTGGGTTGGGATATTCCTGTCCCAACTGAACACCAGTGATGAATTCTTTTTTTCTCACATGCCCATACCAGCCTGTGGGAAAGATAAAAAAACGAATAGCCGCACGTCGGCATTATGCTAGCCGCACGTCGATCCGTGACGTCATTGTGACGTTAAAATGACGTCATCGTGTCGCATCACAGCAAATCCAGGATATTCTGGAAGCCTTTTTCATGTTTTTTTCTTATATAAAATGAGGTATTTAATGGTGAGAAAAAAACACAGTTTTCGCAGGCCTCCAGATAAGAGTGCGTAACTGAAAATTATTATTTTTATTTCTCAACCAAAACATATGTTGTGGGTACTCAAAAGAACCGTCTCGATGAGACGGCTCTTTTGAGCACCCAAAACACATGTTTAAACTGATAGATACGAGAATAATCGCAATTTTACGCTCAAAAAATTGCTTAACTGTCCCTATGTTTTCGTGTGAGATGTGATAGAAAAGATCGTCCCTTGTAATCACCATTTGCCATCTCTCGGCAAGACTTGTGATGCCAATCAGTATTCCTCAGGACGGATTTTTCTATCTCAACATCACACTCATGATAGATTCTTATAAACTGCTATCACCGATTTAGTTTCCTTTTGAGTAATTTATCGAACAGTTTGCATGAAACGTTTCTTTGCCAGTCAGTTTAGATAGAACCTGATTTCCCTTTTTGAGCAGATGAAATAGCTGAACCACACCCAGATATGAATATTAATGTTACCGCCTTTACAGGGACCCAAAAGTTCTATGATATACTAGAGGACTTTGAAAACAAATCACCATATTTTTGCACTCTTCTTGCAAATCGTAAATGCGATTGAAAAGTCACTTTCAGGTTTTAATGTGTAACCCAGAGTTGGTATAAATCAGTCGTTAATTTGACTGCAGTATCACGCGATGCTGCTGATGGCGTCACATGGGTACATACAGCACCCAGCACCTTTCTGCACAGTCAGTTGAAGCGTTTTGATTATTTTTGTGTTTAAACTGTGGCATGTATGACACAATATCAGCAACAGAGTTTATAGACTTTTTCTAATTAAAAGTAACTGATAACTTCAATATATATCGAAAATAAACGTCAAACTTAAACATCAGTTTACAGCTCCTTTTTCAGGAACATCTCCATAAGTTAACTTAATGCACACTTTCATTACTGATATTGACTACTTACACTGACAAGCATTTGTGGAAGGCGTTTTGATGTGAATCATGGCAGGAGATATGCTGTCAAGTGATCGAGAATGTCTTAAAAATTTACGCTAACGTCACTTGCACAATACAATAGACACGTAATACAAGCTTAATGTATGCATAAACTGTTACTTGTGTATGCCCTAAGCCTCTTCCAACAAACTCAGACGTAAAAAATCGAATCATTGAAAGGCCCAAGATGCTGACTTTAATTACTGAATTATAGTAATTAGGTTGGGTGGAGTATGTCTGTATCTTTAAAGTGGTGTAAATATGAGCATACCGAACTGTCAATTAATTTCGAATTGTTCAATGATGAATGTGCAATCGTTAAAGAAGCCCAGGACGCAACTGCAGATCCAGGGGATGCGAGTGCGATCCCGGCCCGGTCCCATACTTTTGTGGAGATTAGTCATAAAATATTTTGTATTGTCATTCCCCTCTCTTCCGCTGATCATTCAAGGAGGGTTGTTGTCAGCTTAAGCGAAATTATGTCCTCGAAGTACTGGTTATCTGCTTGTTCAAGCTTGCCCAGGAAAAAGTGTGGTTAGGTGTACTGACCGTCCCGCCATGACCATAGCTGTTGACTTTGGACGTAAAGCAACAAAAACAAAAACAAGCAAAAGCCCAGGATGCAAATCTGTTGAGTCATACTTGTGTTATCTAAACTATCCTAACTGGTTTTGTGACATCTTTGAAAGCTCATACGGTATCTACATGTAACTTGTTGGGGTTTTTGACGGTTTATAATCGACGATTATGTGTAAGATTCATAGTCATTGTATAGTCATTTAGGGCGTCTGGATAGCTTAGTCAGTCTGACTATCTAGATACCTCTGCGAAGCAGGTACGAATCTCGCTAGCGTCGCTAGCAAAAATATCGATTAATGAAACAATTATCAAAATAGTTCCTGCAGTGGTATGTTTCAATGACTGATTGTCACCTTCTGGGTTATGGTGGCTTCACACGACTGAGAACTGCACTGGCTTTACCCCACCACAGGACAGTCGGCATCTTAGAAGCAGAATTGCTCCAGTCTGGCGTTACATGCATTAATCATTGCATAGACGTTTTACACCACTGCAAACCCTACAGAGTTGCAAAGATCCTCAAAGTTTGATTCCTCAAAGTTTCAAAGTTTATTCAAAGCACTCAGCATATGTTAACATATAATATGAGGTGATACAAACATATACATATATTGGTGCCCGTCAATGCCCACCCAAGATATTACAGATACTGAATAATACTAAGGTATCAATATCCCCATATCTCAAAGCCATAAGTTAAAATTGGGTCAAAAGTATAATTAAAACGTTTCAATTGACAGTCTATAGGTAACCAAACGGTGCTTTCCTTGCCTGGTCTACAATTTGTTTTTTTTTAGTTTGGTAAAAACTGCTTGATTTTGTTTAAACTACCCCTAGAACAACAAACATGAAATTTATCTAGTAAATCTTACAGTTCTTCCATAGTTTCAGCTAACAATACCATGTCGTCTGCATATGGCAAACCATATTTTTTTAAACAGCATTGCAACGTGTCATCAAGGATGTTCATACCAAAGTTATTTCCCAATCAGATCATTTAAAAATAAAAAAAAAATAGTATAGGTCATAAGTTTTCTCCTTGTCTCAGACCCCACATTCACAGACCCATAGATTATCTGGGGATCAAAACAACATCAAAGAAAAATATGAAAAATAATGGATCATTCCAAAGTAGAGAGAATCCACACAGCTTTATAATAACAGAAATGTGTGTACATGAGATTATAGAAAGTTCGACAATAAGCAATCCACTCTCCAAAGACCAGAATCAACAAGTAAAAAGAAATGTCTTCTAAGAAGATAATCGGCTCAGATTAAACGAAAGTGAGTTTAATGATACATGTATATTGTTGGGTAATCTGTATATCTAATACATGCACTTTTGTAAACAGAAATGTCTTATAGAACTATACTATGACCAACCTTGGTCATAGTATAGTTCTATAAGACATTTTTGTTTATTGTTACTCCCATTGTGGGAGTCTGTAATTTTTCTATGTTTTGATGTACGTTACTTTATGTACATTCTAGTATTGCAATCATCTTGATGGGGAAGAGAGAGCTGATTGCTTTGCTTAATTTGTCTTCCTGGTGTCTCGTGATGGTTGAGCGGCTCTTCCTCGCGGTGCCACGGGGTAGTCTGCAGTTTGTGATTGTGGTACTTCCTGATCATACTCACTTACTATTTTGGACACCCTAGAACAATAAGCCAGCATTCCTCCACCTGTGTCACCACATAGTCTGTTGCTACATATTCATTTTAAAGAGCTATCTTTCCTTTATGTTATGACGGTGGCATAGAAAAAAATAAAAATACCTGGGTAGTAGAAATCAATCAATTGTGTGATGGTTAACGCGATACCATGAGAAGTTCTTATGCCATCGACAAAATGTGAGGGGTAAAGTTGTTCACCCACTTCTTGAAAAGTAGGGGTAGTGTTATTTTCTTGAATAAAGAACTAAACAAGTCACACTTTTTGCGCGACGAAATGATTTTTATGCATTGTTGGCTACAAATAAAGCAAAACATACACTCAATAGGCATTTTTCGTGCTTCTGTAGTGACACAATTCATAGTAAAAAAAACTAAAGAAAAGTTTAAAAAAAGTCCCATTTATGAAATTTTACCATTTCTCTATTAGTCAACATTTTCCAAATGTAAAGGTGTAATTCGTGCAAGCAGGGATCGCATAATGTATTATAATAAATATTAAGTTGGCACCACATCGTTAATTTGTCAAACCATCATTGTAAATGAGGTCCCCAATTTTCCTTTGTTTTTATACAAATATTTTGCTTAAAATTTCGGCCAATGTATAAACCCTACTCATTTTAAGCATGTGCTGCACGTGCACGCTAAGTCCTTTTTTGACAAAAATTTAACCATCAAGTAGACGTTGCATTCTAGTTTCCGAAAATGTATTATTTGATAGCATTTTATCAATGCATTGTGAAGTTATGATACCATGCTAAGAACTTTCCAAATGCCCCTCGTAAAAAATATCGTTAAGGAATGTCCCTTTCCCCGTCTATTATTTGTTTCACAGGTAGTAACTGGTACAAACGGTTTAAGAAAAAAACAACATACATGTAATTTTTATAATTTGAGCCGCATCATGAGATCTCCAACAATGTGGTATGTGCGATCAGCAACGGCTCAGATGAGCCTGTGTATACGCGCAGTCTGTTCAGAGCCTTTGCTAGTTGCTTGAATATTCTACGAATATCAAGCTGCTGACAGAATATAATTTGGAGTTTCTAAGCTTAAAATGAGGCTCGTCTAAGTCTATACTTATCAAAATGGCACATTGGTGAAAATCACATATCCCGGCTCATTTACAGTAGTATTCTTCCTCTTCAGCTAAAACATGTCGTACGGGTCAGTGGCTATGTGCTAACCAGAAATGCATAAGATCAAGTTATCAGTGCGATGGGGATAATGATTGTGGTGATAAAAGTGATGAGACGGGATGTGCTGGTGGTACGGCGGCCTCACACATAGCAGGGTTTATTCCTGCTACGAGTAAGTATCCTTACAGCAGCATTCTTTATTTCAGCGAAAACATGTCGTTCGGGTCAGTGGTTGTGTGCTAACCAGAAATGTATAACATCCAGGTACCAATGTGACGGTGATAATGATTGTGGTGATAAAAGTGATGAGACGGGGTGTGCTGGTGGTACGGCGGCTTCACACCTAACAGGGTTTGTCCCTGCTACTAGTAAGTATACATCAGACATGGGGTGAAATACTTTTGAAAGTAATGTTTGTAATTAGCACTTCTTGCCAAAAAATGTGCATTGAATTAGCATTACCATTACCTGATTTTGAAACAGTAATGCATTGAATTAGCATTATTTAAGAAAGTAATGCATTGAATTAGGCATTACTTTCATTCACGTGAAACAGAATCCTAAAATACTGTTATCTCTGAACATTTTTGATACATTAAACAAAATGTGTGCATACCGTAAACATTTGAATTTCACATATGGAATATGTTACACACTGTTTTTTAGTGAATTTTGTATTCTTGTCAGTAAGATTTGTTGGAATTTCATAATTTTTGAAAATTGGAGGCAATAACACTCAGATGTAGCAACCCCAGATCTTTTTTCAAGTGATCATATTTCATTGTGCCATATTATTATCATACAACTGAGAAGCTTTCCAACCAAAATATGTTCTTATTTGGAAGTATACTATATGGGAGGAAAATTATAAACATTTTGAGTCTTTTGACTGAATTATCCAATCAACAAAGCGCAGTCTGTATTTTAATATGTAATCTCTTTTATTTTTGACTCTCATATATATTTAGCCTGTAGCTCAACTGACCACAGAGATGCACTGTTAGTGTCAATGGGAAGTGTCAAAATGTATGAACAGAACAATCAAGTGATAATTACCCTTATTGTGATCAAAACATTTGCTTCTTTGAAATTGATATTGGATTGTAACATAATTCACACCATAATAAAGCTCATTTAATTAGCTCTAAAATTATTTATATATAAAAAACATTTGACTTAAATAAAGTGGGATAAAATACTTTACATTTTAACACGTCCCAGCTACATTTCCACTATTCAAGGTTCATCTGGGATTGCCAGTGACTGTAAGCTGTTTTACTTTACTGATATAAAATCAAAGCTTTTACTTGCAATTTTTTTCAGTTCATTTTGCATAGTCTTTACAAGCATGTTGAACGAAAGAAAAATGTGAACGGAATTAACTTATGGAAACACATCCTTTTGTTGTGTATCTCATTTCTCTGTTGTGCATCCTGCATACTATTGATGGCAACTTTTCTGATAGACAGTAACTCAAAGTAATGCAAGTAATGCAGTGAATTTTGACTGAAGTAATGTATTGAATGAGCATTAAAGAAATTCAAAAACTGGTGAATTAATCATTACCTTGAGATACTTGAAAAAAGTGATGCATTAATAATGCATTAGCATTAACGATTAATTCGCCCCATGTCTGGTATACATGCCTTCTATTGTGTGCTTTAGTAAGACTGTTAGGGTAAAGTCGTATAAATTCGGACATCAGGTAAATTCGGACACACATTTGCAAACAGTGTTAATCCAGATGAGACGGCTCCTTAGGATTTTCACTGTTTGCTTAGCTAATTTATTTTTATTCCAATATTTAAAATATAAAACAAACAAAGTCGCTGTCCGAATTTAGCCGTCTGTCCGAATATGCCGGACTTTACCTATCATGGAAAACGACGAATCGTCCTGCTATGACTGGAAACGTGTTGACTGGGTCGCAAAATATGAACACAAAAGTATATTTGTATTTGCCAGTCCGTGATAAATGTATTATTAATGGACCGTGTCGCGAAGAAAAACTGACTTTGTTGACAATGAACACGAAAGTCGCAAGTCAGTGTGCATCTGTCCAGTCTGATAAGTACTTATGCTATTCGCTTACTTCATACTATATATTATACGAGTATAAAATTGATAAATACATAGAGGATCTTACATGAGTGCTCATGTTTTATTGAATTTATTAAACGAGTTGGGGAAAAGAGATAAAATGCGAGGCTTAATAAATTCAATAATACAAGAGCACGAATGTTAGATTCTATTTATCATATGACATTAAGATATCTTTGTAGTTTCATTGCTGACGGTAGAACGTTATGGTATTGTCATTATGTACGCAACGTTGTTATGGACGTCATAACGTTTCCCGTAAATCGATAAACCACTAGTGGTTTACAGATTTTATTGCATGGCGTTATTTCACTCCCAGACGCGCGACGTCATATGATAAAAATATTTATTATTCTGACCCTTCTCTGTAGCTTAACCGGCTGGTTTGAGCATAGCCTGGTCGGAAACACCGTAGACAAGTTCTCCTTGCACGTTCGTTGGGGAAGAGGGAGTTGGTTGCTTTACTAGGGGCCGACTTCTTTACTCCTTCCAATCGGAATAGGCAGAAATCACCTAGGGCGGACTTGATTTAGTAATTTTAGAGTAGGCGAAGTACGCCAGAACATGCTGCTGCTAGCTATTTTTTTTTATATTTCCTTGCTAGGTACAAGTATTTTTCTTACTCGCTAATAACTAAACTAACTAAATCGCACTTAAGACGCACCGTGGGTTCTTGTACGTCAACGATTGGCTGTTAAACTGTGGTTGTATTTATCACGCTTAGGGAGAGTGCTCATTATGTTGTTATTTGCGTGTGTACATGTATGTGCGTGTGCTTGACGTGTCTGTTGTCTTGGAATCTTGTGCATTCATTGATTAAATGAGTGTCTGTAAAACTGTGGCTGTAATATTTCCTGGTCATTAAAACTTTCCATTTCTTTTTTTTTAAAAAATATTTCACAGATTTAGATAATTTAAAATTTACAGCGTCAACTTGTAAATATTTTCTTGCCTGTCATATTTACATATTTAAAATATATTTTGGATGCTTAAATGAACCGTCTCATTACAACGGCTCTTTTGAGTACCCACGACATATGTTTCCCTTTGAAAAAATCAGAAAAATATTCTTTTGATACGCAGTCTTAACTAATGGCCTGTTTATAATTTGGAACATTTCTGTCAACGAAATCAAACCGCAGCAATTGTTTTACTCGTAGATGTTCTTTTTGTGAATCTAATATTCTTGAACGTGTTAGTAAAGTGAATGTGTACCCATATAACGGATACTAGCGGTTTTCATACCCTCAACATTATATTTTTATTATAAAATTCGCAATTTGAATAGAAAACGCCATGTGTGAATCCAGGACGTTTTGTTTGTTTGTTTGTTTGTTTTGATTCTTTACGTCCCATCAACAATCTTTCAGTTAAACAGGGACGGGTCTTCCTGGGTTGAATCAGCACTAAGCTAGGCTAAATGTGTCTTGCTCAAGGACCATGACGCATTGACGCCGGTGAGGCTCGAACCCGCGGTCTCTCGGTCAAGCACTCTACCACTGAGCCACTGCGCTCTTAGAGGAAGCTTTGTCAGAGGGTCCAACCTTGACAACGGTTTTTTTCGTTGATAGGGGGTTTACAGTAGTTTATTTTAAATTGTTGCAGCTTGCGGAACAAACATTACAGGATCAACAAATGGATCGGTTGTAAGCCCAAACTACCCTGGCTCCTACCCAAGTCTCGCATCTTGCAGAACGCACATCATGTTACCAACAGGATATCATGTAAGATTATTATTCAAATAGTTTGCTATAACCTTTAGTGTAGTTGTCTCTTGTTTCATATGTTTTACAAACTTTCAAATGTAAATCAGTTTGATTGAGTGCTCAATTTTTCTTGATTTCAAAACATAGATTGATTATGATCTATAACAACACTACCATATTTGACCCAAGAAACACCAAGGTAACATGTGGATGGAGTCTTTTTCATTTTCAATTATCATTTTTTACCAGGAAGACAACGCCTCTAACTGGCACTATTATTTATGAGTTTTGCTCTTTCCTTACAACACATGTACTTGCCAAAGACGGCCCAAGACGGGGTACCGGGGTATGGACCGCCCCTTGAAAATCACAAATATCTATAGGTATCTTTAGAGTCACTGGCGGTAACCAACCTCTTTTGAGAAGCAATTGGACCCCTCGAGTCTAGAGGGGGGAACATTGTCGAAATTTTCTGGATCCACCTATGCTCGCTTTCCTGTGAGAAGCAATTTATTTGTTTTGCAGCATATTTGTTTGTTTGATTTGATTCTTTACGTCCAAGTCAGCATTTTTTGAGTTAGATCGGGATGGGTCTTCCCAGTACTAAGCAAGGATTAATGTGTATTGCTCACAGACAAAACACAGTGAGGCTCAAACCCACAACCCTCGGTCTCAAGTCAAGCACTTTACCACTTAGCCATTGAGCTCCCATTTTTTATTACAGCATATACTTGTAAGTTGGGCTAGCGGATTCTCTATAGAGCCGGCTACTAATTGTGATTACGACTATGTCAGAGTGTATGTTGCAGGGAGTAGCAATACTCAACAAGGTAACGCTAAACACATTGACATTTCCTCAGAAATAAACATACACACAAACAAACAAACAACAACAACCAAAACAGTCATCCATGGAGCAATTTCGAAGTTTGTTGCACTTAATTAACAAAGGCTTAACAAAAACGCATTTTGAGGGATTTGCTTTAACTTACAAAAGCTACATTGAAATGTACTGTCATAAGAATGATATTACTGCAATTGTGTGATTGTGGCATTTCCTAGTCATATTCACTTATTTTACTCCTTCTTTGAGGATGACTTTCTTGAAATAAGCAAAAGAAGATCAACACACCTGCATTCAACACCGACACAATTAATTTTACGACATCGTGAGAATAATCATACAAGCTAAAGCTCGGCAAAATTAATTCATAATCTATTGATGGTCAGTTTTACAACCAATTACAACTATGATCTTTGTATTACTTGACTTTTCGCTTACTGTAAAGGCGGCAACTTTAATATTCATATCTGGGCTTGGTTCGGCTATTTCATCTGCTAAGTAAGGGAAATCAGGTTTTATTTATATGTGGTAAAGAGTTAATAAGCTTTTTGTGCCGAGCAAACGTGCGTGCATTTCATGAAAAATCCTAACCGTATACACACTGAACTCACATTTATGAACCCTTAAAGCGCATAATCACAAAATGTATGTTTTTGTCGTCCACTAAACTATTTGAAGCCTCATAGACAAACAGTGTGGACCCAGATCAGACTGCTCCTGTAGGAGCAGTCTGATCTGGGTCCACAATGTTTGCCTCTTTGCCTATGTTACATAGACATTTTCAGATGCAGTTATTTTGCTGGCGTCTAAAGGACTAAATAATGTATTTTGTGTCTATATTGAGGTAATGGCGCAAGATGATACAGTTACTTTTGAATAAAACCACGCCTCATTTTCAGCTTTCACCTATGTCTAAAGTTGACCAGTCCCAATTACGCATTCATGAGGTGACGCCTTTACAGAAGGCGAAAAGTCAAGTAATATAAGTATACTTTCGAGACAAGCACCTAGAGTGCGTGTGTACTTACTATCTAACGGAACTCTTTGTGTACTGTATAAACTCACGAACAAGAGATTGTAACAAACACATCTTATATATGTTATACGACGATGAGCTGTATATGGTCATGTCAAATAAAATTTATGTTATGTTATGTTGTGTTATGTAATGTCTTTCAAATGTTTGAGTGAAGTATTATTTTGCTTTGGTATACTTCACTCAAACATTTGGAAGGCATTACGGGGATAAAACGCACGCAGTTTTCATCTGAGCCAGATACTCAGGTAAACAATAATTAATGGCATTAGCCTGACTTTGCTGAATGCATAAAAATCATCCTGCGCATCTGCACAGTCTTATCAGCACCTTTGTTGTTCGCTATCTTGTATGCTGAAAGTATAATAGTGCGCAATTATATCATTCCTTTTCATGTTTTTGTGGTCTTCTGATTGTTTTTTTCCCATTAATCATCTTTTTTTCGAAAACATATTTCATAAATCCCATCAGTGTCAAACAGTTTGGATCCAGAGCAGACCCAATATCGAGCCTGGGCTGGATCCAAACTGTTTGCAAAGGTTAGATAGAGTAGGCCTTTTTTATTTCGTAATGCTGATGTTAGCATGTACTTTTGCATACTAGGGAAATATTGTGGCGCTGTAGTCCCAGCTCCAACCACGATCAGCGGTACACACTTTGTAGTTGAGTTCAACAGTGACACCAGTGATAATTTTCCGGGATTCAGGCTCAACTTTAACGCTACCGTATGTATCATTGAAATATTTTCAATACTGTTTCTGTGCTATAGACCAACAGCCAATGCCAGCATTGTGTATATGTTGATGGGAAAGTGGGATGTAAGCAAGTATCAAACATGGTTTGCTATTGTTCACAGGATATATCCAATATTAACTCCACAACAACACCAATTACTACTACCAGTACATTTTTTTATTTGATTCTTTATTTCCTATCAACAATCTTTCAGTTAAACCTGGGTTGAACCAGTACTAAGCTAGGTTAAATGTGTCTTACTCAAGGACTACAACGCAATAATAGTACACATGTATATTGCTGTACTGGGTGGGGTATAAAAGACAACAATCAGTGAGTGTTCATGTTTTATAAAACTTATTAAACGAGTTTAGGTAAAGCGATAAAATGCGAGACTTACAGGGCATTTTATCGTTTTTTTCAACGAGAGTAATACATTCTATATTTCAGGGGCACAGGCCTCGAGGTTAAAAAACTCTGCGCACGATGATTGGCTGCTTGCGGACCAGGTCCGCAAGCAGCCAATCAATGCGCTTTATTTTGAATTTGAGACTGTACTCAAGTTTTATAACCTCGAAGCCTGATGTTAGAATTTTATCATATAGCGTTTAAAATAGACTTCTGATTGAGGTTTTGGTGTGAAAACGTCAGTGTTTTGCCAAATATATACATCGTTATTATGAGCGCTACTAAATACGTAAACCACTAGTGGTTACATAGTGTTATATCTCTCCCGTCAAAGGATATACAACGAGCTACGTGCATTTAGGGGCAAATTTGGCCACCCTCTGGATCCAATAACTGAAAGATCCTTTTCACCAAAATCACCCAATTGGTTAGTAAGAAGAATAACCCAATTCTGACATTTATTTTACTTTTACCGTTGCTATGGTAACAAAATGGCCGACAAAATAGGCTTAAATCAGAGAAATTGCCATTTTGGGCTTTTGGAGACCGATTTTTAAGAATTAGATATCAGCACAAGCAAATTTCAAAAACACTTTTAATATGTTGTGCGCCATGATAATTCTCAACAGCTGTTATAATATCTTTTCGGTATTTGCTTGTCTTCTATCTTGATTTCTCTTTCTGATGTCTCAAATTTGCTCCAAAATGGTCACTTTCCTTATCTATTTACATTTGATTCTTTTCTACGTTTGTTCTGTCTGAGCCTTGGTTTTTCGCCTATGCGATAAGTTACCAAAATCTCACGTGTTACTGTCGTGCCAACCAAGAGTAACAGTGACGTAATATTTTGTTTACATTTGTTAAGTAAAACATTAACTTGTACACTCCATTTGAGCTAATGCGAATCGATAGCTCACTTGTGTATTAATCCTATCCTACGGATAGGATTAATACACAGGTGATCTATCGATGATAAGACCTGATAACTTTGTAAAAAAAACATGACGTCACTGTCACTCTTGGCTGGCAGGACAGTAGCTAATATAGAGGTTCTACAGAGTAGTTTTATTTTCTTTTTCAGGTATAACAGACATTACAGACATCAACCTCATTTACATAGATATTCTATTTTCGCTCTATATACCTGAACTTATTGTATGTGTGTTGTATTTGATAATGTGTGTATTAAATGTAATAGATTGTGGATTAGCATTCTTATGTCAAAGAAATAAAGCATTCGTTGGCCTTCTCAAATACCGAAATAAGCACAGTTGGTCTGTGTGGTACCCATTTGAACAGGAGCAGATAAAGCAAAGGAGATCTGAAGCGTTGAACTTCAGACTCTATGACGGTAACGACTTAAAGACTTATCTATAGAGGAGGTGGTTAGGTCCTGATGATTTGGCTGGTGTCAGGCCCACCAGGGTTAAACTGTTGGATTTCTTTTGCTCTAGTATTCAGTTTTATGTACTGTTGAGTCTTTATCTTTGCTTTATCACCTTTTTATATCTTGATTTATATGTTCTAGGAGATAATTCATGGATAAGTTAGGGATCTTTCATGCAAACCCAACATATATGTGTCTTTATCCACATCTGAACTAAGGGTGAGGTTGGCGCCGTGAATCTAGTTAAAGCCCTCCAGTAAAATATTTTTTACTGACCATTCCAATGCGGTGCTTCTTTTGTGGACCATTTTTGTTATTTATGTTTCGTGTTTGTCATTCTTTTTTGCCTTGCCTGTTCAGCAGCCTTGTGGTCAACTGCTGGGAAAGGGCTAATATCTTGGCTCACTTGTGTGTGATGTTTTATATGTTTTGTCAATTTTTCATGTGGTGTCCAGGGTCAGGTGTGGTACTTTAAAATATTTTGTTCATACACCCACCTCCTTAATAGGGTCCATGTTTGCCTTAGATATGTTACATGTATAATTGGGCTTCTGAACGAGAAAATCTTGCTTCAGGAATTCCAATCAAGTAAGACTCAATCAAGACTGCTCAAGTAGAGGGACTTGCTAGAATCATGACATTTCGCATAAAGCAAGCATAGACTATGATAATAATTATGGACCTCGTCGCGAGAAAACCTGTCACTGGGGTTTCCGACTAAGCGAGATTCAAACCCGTCTCCTCAGCTACAAAGACTAGCTAGAAAATTGAAATTTCGCTTGTAGCAACTTTGGTTATGATACTTTCCAAAGGCGAATAACAAAGGCGCTGATCAGACTGCGCCTATGTGCAGGCTGCTCTGGGCCTATGTTGTTTGCTAACCTCCAGAGACAGGTTTTCTTGCGTCGAGGCCAAATTATACTTTGCAGTGAGAGACAAATAAAGACGCTAATTAGACTGCGCCGATGCATAACCTTGTCTGTGCTTTTGTTTTCAATTCAATAAAATCACGCGTTCTTGCCCAATCAAAGTCCATCCCTTCATAAAAAATTGTCAGTTGGTTGTTTCTTAAAACTTACTCAAATGAACAAGAATAAGCACAATTAGAAATTTAAAGACGCATAGACAAAAGTGCATGCGGGAGTATCTGAATAGTATAATGATTATCCCATTTCGTAATTGCTTCACTAGTAATAGTTCAGAATGATGCTAAATATTCACGGCAATTGCATCTTGCGAAAGGAGACTCATACACTGTGCTATTACAGTATAATATTTACATTTCCACTGCGAGTCTTAAAATGAACCTTTACATTTGACATGTGGTTCATACCTTCATGAACAAATCGATTTAAGCCACACCCACATATGCGCCATTTGAGCGGGCTAACGTCAAGTCCATCCAATGACGCTGCCTGTTTACAGACGTTTGCGTGACGTCGAACACGTATCGCCAGGACGTTAAGCGCGGAAATTTGGCGTTTTGGCTATTCCAAACCCTACGTTATGTCTGATTTAATTCAAAATATCTGGAAAACCAGCCAAGTTAGGTGAAAATTGAACATTAATACTTGACTGATAATATTAAATGTAACTATAAGTAATAAATTCAATTTTTTGGAAGGTTCATGGAATCATGAATACTTCGGGTCTCTTGCAAAGTTAACATGAAGCCCTTCGGGCTTCACTTACTTTGCACGAGACCCGAAGTATTCATGATTCCATGAACCTTCCAAAAATTGAATTCATTTCTTAAATGGTCATATATGTTTAAGTCCTACACTAACATTGGCCAAGACCAGAGTCCAAAGTTACATGTCTCCTTAAAGTTAAATTCGACCTCAGTTAAGCATTTTGTTGGATACAAAATGACGTTTCAGACTTTATAGAATTAAAATTGTTTCATTTTATTCTGTAGGTCATAATAACATCTTTAACCATATGGACTGAACCAAACCCAGCAAGTTATTAAAATATTTATTTTTATCGCGTTAGAATGCCAAAGGCAACACTTAACTAAGGTAGTATAACTTGACTTTTCGCTTACCGTAAAGGCGGCAACTTTAATATTCATATCTGGGTGTGGCTCGGCTATTTCATCTGCTAAGGAGGGGAAATCAGGTTTTATTTATAATTTGGTAAAGTGTTAATGAGCTTTTTGAGCCGCGCAAACGTGCGTGCATTTCATGAAAATCCTAACCGTATACACACTGAACTCACATTTATTAAGTCTTAAAGCGCACTTTCGTCCACTAAACTATTTGAAGCCTCATAGATAAACATTGTGAAACCAGATCAGACTGCTCCTGTAGGAGCAGTCTGATCTGGGTTCACAATGTTTGCCTCCCTGATTATGTTAAATAGACATTTTCAGATGCAGTTATTTTGCTGGCGTTTTAAGGACTAAATAATGACTGCGGTTGTGGCACAAGATGATACAGTTACTTTTGAATAATACCACGCCTCCTCTTCAGCTTTTACCTATGCCTAAGGTTGACTAGTCCTAATTACGCATTCATGAGGCGCCGCCTTTACAGTAATCGAAAAGTCAAGTAATACATGTTCTTAATTTTAAAGAAGCACTATGCAATTGGACTCGGGTCACTAGGCCTGGTGTTCAAATATCTAATATGCAAGGCAAGTATTAACAGATTGTTAATACAATGAAAACAACATGTGTTACGTTTCTTCTTGTAATATATCTCAAAGCAACCAACCTCGCACTGCAAATGCTGGTTAAAAAGTAAACTAAACAAAAGGTTCTTACATGAGTAATATTTTTTTTTAGGGGGGGGGGGCTTTTAATTGAGTCTTTTAAAAACGACAAAACCGAGACTTGCTCAGTTTTTATCATTTTTTAAAAAGAGTAAGCGCGTATATTCAGGAAATACCCATCAAGATGATTGCAATACTAGAATGGACATAAAGTAACGTACAACAAAACATAGAACAATTACAGACTCCCACAATGGGAGTAACAATAAACAAAAATAACAAATACAACTCAAGACGAATGTAATAAATCCAAGAAATCATAATTACAATTGTGAGATTCTATATTAAGAACTTTTGTTGACCTGAGCAAGAGTGCTAAAATGAGCTAGAAGTAATTGGATAAGTCAATGTCAATCATATGTCAACAATTTGCTTTAAATCATATGAGCCGCGACATGAGATAACCAACAATGTGGTATGTGCGACCAGCAAAGTCTCAGATCAGCCTGCGCATATGCGCAGTCTGATCAGAGCCTTTGCTAGTCGATTGACTATTCTAGGAGTGTTAAGCTACTGACTGTACAGCATTTGGAGTTTCTAAGCCTAAAAGGAGGCTACACAGGCTCGTCTGAGTCTACACTTGTCAAAATGCCACATTGTTGGAAATCACATGTCATGGCTCAATTATGTCAACAATTTGCTTTAGATGGCATATCTTCCCATACTGCTGGACTGATTTCATCAAATTTCACAGGAATATTTCCTTGGTGACCTTGTTAAAAGATAGCTAAACGAATTTGATCTGCGAAACAATTGCCACAAGGGGTAAGGCTTATTGTGGATGAGGACTGTTTAAAAATACAATTGAAGAGAAAACCATTAGCTATAAACCGTGAGTGGGCTTATAAACCTGGCATGGGTTATATCGCATGATGTTCATGTATACTGAAGGACATTAGAGATACACCACTTGCTAAAATGCTAATTTATTGTTCAATATTTAATATTTAAATTATGTGTAAACTAAAATTGACAAGTTCCGTCATTTAGTTTGCATTCAAAAAGAAAATCAAAACGCTGTAGCTTATGGTTGCTGTGACGTCTAAGACAACTCACATTTAAAATGTCAAAACCTCCCATAATGAGCGCGAAAATTAAACGATTATTTTAGAAATTCTGTGTGTTTCTTTCTATTGGTTAAGACATCTAGCTACCAGCTAAAGCTAAAAGTGTTTGTTTTCAAATTAAACTAAACTCACATTTGTCAGACGACAGTTGTTGAAAAACACTAACTTCAGTGTTACGACAGAATGAACAGCATGAGCCAGTCTAAATTATGGCAAATCTTGGTTCGCTGTGTAAATGGATAAAAATTAAAAGGAAAACATTCTCAAATTAGCCATGTTGAAGAGACAATGAATGTAAAATGGTGCGTTTCTAAAGTCCCTTAGTATAGTTTCCCACTTTTTGTATAATGATCGATGCTCTTTTTGAACTGATAAAATGACGTCTTTCTGTCTGACAAGCACTTTTGTTGTTTGCTAATTATTAGGTACTGGATTATCCAGACTCTAGCTAGGCTCTATTGCGGAGCAGGTCGGTTAGGGTCATACCTGGCCGTAAACAACAAAAACAAAGTTTCTATAGTTTGATATCAATTATGATCAAGTAAGCCCAACACATAGAAGCTATTTTGAAGAGTTTCTACGGCTGCATATTGGTCGTTTCATTTATATAACACTGGACGTAGATCAGCTCATTTGTGTAAGTTGCTGCGTCATAATTCACGGTTTGTCAGTGCACTCAATCTCATTATTTCTTAACAAATATTACTTAAGCACATATATTTTGCGTAGAATATATAGGATTTGCGCTGTCAATGACATAACATCCACTAGATGGTGTGCAAATTGTTTAGAACTTTTCCATCTCACTGACGTACATTTTTTCGTCTTACATCAACAGATAATTAGCTACATACACGCGTGTGTGACATGACAAAAGCTTCCAAACGACTCTATTTCATCTGTACTTTATAAACAGCCAATAGATTCTTTGGTTTATTTTCTGGATCCATTATTGCATGGTTTGCTTGAAACCATACCTAAGCAGCTTGGTAGGTGCCCTTCTGAGATGTTACTATATCCTAGTGTTCGCCTCCTCTTATAGGTGACAAGTGGGACACTGTATACGTTGAACATTTGTAACTTTGCCACAAGTTTAGGACCAGTTTATAGAATTTGGTGAGCAAAAGTCTAATTTGACTGATACCTTGTCTTTTCTTTTGACAGCTAAAACTTTAAATTACCTGAGACTAAGAGCTGATTACTTTGGGCGGAATTAAACATACCCTAGAAGCTACTGTGACATCGAATACATGAAGCGTCCCACTTGTAATCCAATCATGAAGATCTGGACACTAGGATAGTGCTACATGCGTTAGAAGAAATAGCAGTAGGGTATAAAGAAATGTTGGCGAATTTCATGATAAATTCCAAGGTTTCATATGTGTTTATACTGTTTCTGTATCACCTCAGGGGCTGCACTATTGAAGTGTGGATGCTTTCAGGAACAGCCAGAGTAATGGAATTCTTTTCTGCCCATTTTGTTGCTTAACAGTTATCCAAGTCAGTATTGTCCAATATTTTAGACTTAAATGTGCTAACAGGATGCAATACCATGCTATAACAAAGGCAATAATACATGATGGAAAATGTTTTTGTAGTATGTTCATCTTCTTACTGCAGTAGCAAGGGATGATAATGTCGATTATGCTTAGGCATTTGTATGTTCATTGTATGGGATTGGAGAAAAGGATACTAGAGTTATTGATGATGCCAGGCATACACTTTATGTAAAATTAAACTTGGCCTAGATGTGTTACCCACATCCCATGGCGCATAAAAGTTACATATCACAAGAGCAAACTAACAAGCTAAGATATGTCTACAAGCAGACTATGTAATAATGCCTCTAGAAAATATACCAACTATACCTATTGGTTGAAAAGAGGGTACAGATGGACTAGACGTTGTTTGAAAGCCATTGCTAGCTATCCCAGATGCGTGAATATAGCTAATTAGCTGCGGATGCAAGATGAAATGCGTCTCAATGAGATGCAAGTGTTCTTAAGCATCTCTGAGATGCACACGAGCTTGTAGGTTTGATGTCATTAGTGTTCCAAATCTTACATATACTACTTAAAATAGGTCTACAACTTACACAAAAGAGCTGATCTATTGTGACTATAATAAACAAGGACTTACCTAAATGTAAGTGAGTTAGACCCAAAAATATCACAATCATTTACTGCAGACCAACTCACACACTGTAAGGAAGAGACACAGACCACTCATAACCACAACACATCAGGAAGACAGTTAAAGTAAATCAACCAGCTCTTCTCTTCTTTAGCGAGATGATTGCAAAACGAGATTGGACACTAAATACAGCATAACAAAACAAGGACCAACAATATCAAAATCTGTTTAGACCTGCGTCATCTGTGCACATCTTCAATGTTTGAACAATCATTGTGCAAAGTTCAAATATAAAGGAAAGAAATCTGTTTGAGATACAGATAACACACAAATTACACAATGTAAGCACTCCAAAGGTGGGTTAGACGTAATAATGTGTAAGTTCAAAACTCCAAAATATATTATCATATGTGCACAAAATATAAGGTACACATGTTCAATGTGTGAACAATCATAATAGAAAGTTTGAATATAATGAAAACGTCTTGAGTTACATATTACCCAGACCAGAAACACCTAAGCATTTCAGATGGAAAAAATGTCTTAGTTCAAAGCCGTTAAAATATGAAAATATTTATCAAATGTGCACAAAATAAAATCATTATGCAAAGTTTGAATATTAAGATATGAAAACTGTTGGAGTTATAGATTACACAAACCATACACCATCTAAGCATTTTGAACGGAAAACATGTCTTCAGTTCAAGACCCTGAAAATGAAAAAATAATCGTGAAATGTTAACAAAATAAGAAGAGCACATTTTCAATGTGTGACCAATCAGTATGCAAAGTATGGATATTAGGGAATGAAAACTGTTGGAGTTACAAATTACACAAAAAAATAAAGTAAGTATGATCAGGAAATACCACAATCACAAACTGTAGACAACCCTGTGGCACCGCGAGGAAGAGCCGCTCAACCATCACGAGACACCAGGAAGACAAATTAAGCAAAGCAATCAGCTCTCTCTTCCCCATCAAGATGATTGCAATTGACATAAAGTGACGTACAACAAAACATAGAACAATTACAGACTCCCACAATGGGAGTAACAACAAACAAAAAGTCAACAACAACAGAACCACCGCCCTAGAACGGACAGCAGTCTAAGCCACCGGGGGGGGGGGGGGGCTTAAATGCATTTTACTGGTACCAAATCTTCGCCCTAGATTCTGCTGTTGTTGAAGTACAAGAAATGTTCAGCTAGCCTGGAGGCCATCTAAGAATTTTGGACGGAAAAATGTCTAAGTTCAACACCCCTCAAAAATGTAAATATATGGATGAAATGTGCGCAAATTACGAGGTGCACATCTTTAATATGTGAACAATCACTATGCAAAGTTTGAATAAATCGGAATGAAAATTTTTTGAGTTACAGATTACACAAACTGGGTACCCAAAAAGTGTTGTGGGTGGACGGACGGACATACGGACCGAGTGGACCCATTACTAGGCCTGCTTTCGCTAACGCGATGCAGGTAAATTTCAAACCAGCACATACGATTGGAGCAACAATTAACATCGGGTTGACTACAACAGAACCACTGCCTTAGAACACACAGCAGCAGAAGCCATTTTGGTTCAAAATACATTATTCTGGTGCCAAATCTTCACCCTAGATTCTATTGTTGTAAAACAAATACTTGCTTGGCTCGCAATTTATCATAATAGAGAAACAATCAAATTAACACACTATGATGAAACAAAGTAAAGGGCTCGTGACTAAGGTAATCAGAGCTTTAAAGAATCTCATGTTGAGCCATGGTGGACCAAGCCGACTACAAGACAGACACTTACAAACCAATGGAAGTTTTAGGATAGAGGCGTCATTGTGTCTAAGGCCTGATCCAAATTGTGTGCAATTACAGAGGAAACCATAGCTTTGAGAGTGTTTACAACCAGGCAAAATGCAGCTGTAGAAAAACTCAAACACAGCATCTATATGTAGTGTTTAGTAGATTCTGATTTAGCCACATTGAGAAAAAAACTGTTTTCAGGGTTGACAACCAGGTATAACTCAAACTGGTCTGCTCTTCAGCAGACCTTAGCTAGAGCCTGTAAGATTAGAACCTTATCAGCGACAACAAAAGTGCTAGTCAGCACAGATATGAAATCTGTTCTGCGTTTTCCTGATTTTATATGTTTAAAGCAGATTGTCTCTTAGCATGCCCATACAAGAAGCCCAAGAGACGTTTGATGCTGGTTTCAAGTACATGTATATTATACAATTATTGACTTATGTTGAGGTGGATATGGAGTGTTATTGAAAGGTAAACATCACATTGACCGACGCGGAGCAGAAACAAGAAGTCAACAATTGTTTTATTATGAAATAAATGTACGTTATGCATTTTCTGTCATTTTATACCATTAAAACCATTGACGTTACGGATGAATTATGCGAAATTACTTGGCGTTCTGGCGTCACTTCCCGTAAGCCATGCAATATTACACCGTGCCGTGCGCTTTGCAATGTTACTTCCTGCAAACCATGCAATATGTAGTTATGTTGACTCGATACGCTCAGTTCTTGTTTGACACAGTGATTTTAATGGATTTTATATATGCAGGAGATGACATAGAAAGGGTTGGTTTGTCTATTATCTTTTTTATTTTGCACCCAGTTGACCTTTGGCCTAATTCTGAGTCCCAGGGACATTTCTGGACTTGTCATCTACCCATATCGGCTTTACTACATATATACAAACATAACTAGCATGGATGCCAGCTTCTACTCAATTTTGCCATCAAAAGCATCTTTTGTTTAATAGGACAGACAACTAGAACATGCGCAATAATCTAACACTTAACTCATTTTAAATACAATAATGTGCTTACACTACTTTAGTCTTATACTTCACTTGAGCAATCACTTCTATTATTGCAGTAAGATAATGAAGCAATGTAGTATAGAGAGTAGATAACTTATATGTAGGGACACTAGATGCAAGAAAACTTTTGGTTTCAACTTATATTAAACTTCGTCTGAACTTTCTTTAAAATATATCAAAATAGATTTTAAACATTCCTCTTATAAACTTTTTCACAATATTTTACAACATGATTTCAATCGTATTGAGGCAATAGGTTAAAAGTAGTAGTACACACAAACTAGAATTGGCTATACAATGTGATGTATATGGTCTTTTATAGAGTTCGTGTAACAATTAAAACATAGGCAGCTTGCAATGAATCTCATCCACAAACAAAACTTAGCCATATAAATGTCTAGCAACGACACATCTATCAGATTAAACAAAACAAAACAGAAATCGATCCGCATTTTGTTAGCTATGAACGTACGTTGAAAATGTGACTGTCAAATATTTTCCTTGCAAAATTTCCCTTGCAACATTTTCTTGGTCCGTGCATGTGATAGAGGTGATCTATAAAGTAGAGTAAGTCCACCTCACTGGGCGATAATCGGCCTCGCGGACCATGGTAATTATAAGTATACGAACACTAATCGGAATGACGCATTTAAAATATTAACAGGTCATCACAAAATATGAGGCATTGTTATCTATCGAAAGTGGAACGTGACACGCTGTTTTCACCTTTGTCTTTTATGACTATGCAATACTAGTCCTGTCTGTGGAATTTCGAAATTAAGTGATTGTCTGACACTAATATACTCGTCCAATCGAAAACAGCTATCATTAATGAAATCTGAAATGCTTCAATACTGAAGTCAAAGTTCAGTACAAAGTTACATGTACATGTATGTACCTAATGACATCAATTCTTTCAGTTACCAAATAAGAACAACTTTTTTTCAGAATTCCATTTGATATTTTGGCTTTTATCCTTTAATTAGAATATTTTGTCTTGTTAGGGAATAAACGTGCAAAGCCAACGACGCCAAGACTCGAGATTATACAACTGAACTGAGCACGTAATTCATCCTGCTCTTAAATGTTTAAATGCCAACGATTGATGGTATTTTAACGTTTATTAGCATGATGAGTACAACATATGAGAGATTTAGATCAAGAAACTTCTTTATATGTCGGTATGTTAGTATATATGAGCAGTTGAAATTTCGTGCTCAGCTGAATTGAGCATGAAACAAGTTTTATAACCTCGGGGGTTGATATGTGTCAGCTTACTTCTCGCTGCTCGTCTTGACGTATTTAGTGTCCGTGATATTCTGCATACTGACATATATTTTAACAACTGAATGAAATTTTCTATCATTACCAGTAGGACAAGTCCATTTCCAATTTGAGGGTTGATTGGTGATTACATATTTTGTTATTTTTTTCCAAAAGTTTAATATAAAATACTGTAAGCAAACAGTTGAGACGCCGGCGTCTCCTCTGGGGCTGCACTATTTGCATATGTTTACTAAACAATAAGGACGCTAGGATAATAAGGGGAGATAAACTGCACAATCCGTCATGACAATGAATAAATAATAAATGGTATGCAGATATATTGACATACAATGCTCGACAAGCCTCAAATTTTGTCGCTAGTAAAATAAACCGTTCTCCCTACAATAATTTAGCCGCGGCCTGAGATTTCCAACAATGTGGTATGTGCGACGCGCAGTCTGATCACAGCCTTTGCCAGTCGCTTGAATTTTCTATGAGTGTAAAATGTTGACCGGTTAATATCATCGTACAGGTAAATGTTTGTCAGCATATATTTTTGACCCCCAAAGTATATTGCTATTTTTACTCTCAGTATATATGATTTGTTTTAGAAGGGTCACTCTAATAAATAATGGGCGTCGACGCGAGAAAACCTGTCTTCAGGGTTTGCGAGCAACAAAGGCGCATTACTGTCCCCACCGTGTTAGTAGTCCAAGGGGGACAAACTATTTATGCGCCCTTGGATTATTAAACCTTCTGGCTTCTACAGCCTATCTCGACACACATAGAGACAATTCTGTAAAAAATAATCTACTGATAGAATAATGGTTAACTTGAATCTCTCTACCGTGTGTAGTGGAGTTGTTCGTTTTAATATACAGAAATAGAAAGCCATTACTGATCTTATCTCAACCTGCCCAACCCCATAAGTGCGCGATTAGTCATCACCCTTGGGTGTATGGCTTATGGCCCTATGCGGTTAGGATGGATCCGTCTTTGGATGCACTGCCAATAAAAGTGTAATCAGAAAAAAATATTTGTATTGAACAACCTGTGTCGGCACTAACCAAATACCTCCGTTGCAGCAAACGAACAAACTCACAAACTATCAATACATTCCTTCGCTGGGATACAATACGCTAATATAACGTCATCCTGGTTTGTGACGTTCACGTAGCCGAAACGTCGAGAATTGCGGCCTCTTTCCCTTTTAGGTCACGCAATCTAGATCGTTTTATAGTTTACATATACTGATACTTATTCCATCCAAACATTCCAGGTAAGCGTAAAATAACGCAGTGTCAACGTAACGCATCGACGTCACCTTGGTCACCGATTTGTCTACTTGACAATTTCGTACCTGCATACGGTATCAGTATGAAACACATAATATGACATTTTGTCCAATATAATATTTATATCAATATTCCTTAGACTCTTTCTACTGTTTTATGCGTGAATGATGCACACTGTTTATAAATCTGTTTTGGTGAAAGCACCTAACCTTTATACGTACATGCGTCAGCTATAATCATAATCATATATGTATGTGTTTTAGTGTATGCATCTAACCCTTATACTTACATGCGTCAGCTTTAACTGGTCATGATACACAAGGGTCGCTACTGAAAGTCGATTCTCTCTTCAAAAGTCAAACCGCCTTTCCCAGTCGCGCAATATGAGTCACAGCAATTAAAACTAGATTTTTCAGAGAATCTGACTATAGCCCCGCTGAGTTTCTTAGGATATTGAGTGGTAACGTAATTCTGACATCAATCAAGGGCCATAACTCTCTTACAAATTTGCAAAAAAAGACAGCTAACAATCCCAACGTAGATCTTGTCAGTGTTAATAGTTGTATAAAGTTTGGCGAAATTCGGTCCATTTGTTCTCAAGATATTGAACGGAAGCGAAAGTTTGGCTTAAATCAAAAGCCATAACTCTGGTACTGATGTGTAACAATCCCAAGCTAGATCTTGTCAATATGAATATGCAATTGAACTACTTTGTAAAAGTTTGGAAACCTCTGTTTCATATCAATTTTACCCGCAAAACATATTACGAATATACGATTCTCACTTTGTCCCGATTCTCACTTTGCGCACGGACATTTCCGGAATTGAACCGCGCAAAGTAAGAATTCTCACTCTGTCCACCAATTTAGGAATTCTCACTTTGCGCAGAGCGATTCCGGAATTTTCCAGATTCTCACTTTGCGCAGAACACATATATAAAATTTGGTGAAATTCTATCAATTTGATCTCAAGATATTGAACAGAAACGAAACTTTGGCGTAAATAAAGGGCCATACCTCTGGTTCAAATGTTCAAAAAATTAGATCTTGTCAAAATGAGTCAGTTTGATCTCGAGATATTGAGCTGAAATGAAATTTTGGTGTAAATCAAGGGCCATAACTCCGGTACAAATTTGCGAACAATGACGTGTAACAATCAAAAGCTAGATCTTGTCAATATGTATAGAATTTGGCAAAAATCTGTCAATTTGTTCTCAAAATATTTGAGCGGAAACAAAATTTTGGCATAAATCAGGGCCATAACTCTAATACAAATATCTGAAAAATGTTGTGTAACAATCCCAAGCTAGATCTTGTCAATATGGATGTATATATGAAATTTGGTGAAATTCTACCAATTGGTTCTCAAGATACTTAGTGGAACCGAAATTTTGGCATAAATAAAGGGCCATAACTCAAGTACCAATTTCAAAAAAAAAATGACGTGTAACAAATCCCAAGCTAGATATTGTCAATATCAATACATATATAAAATTTGGTGAAAATATGTCTAGTAGTTCTCAAGATATTGAGCGGAAACGAAATTTTGGCGTAAATAAAGGGCCATAACTCTGGTACATATTTAGGAAAAATGATGTTTAACAATCCCAAGCTAGATCATGTCAATATCAATGAAAATACACAATTTGGACAAATTCTATAAAAGAATTCTGAAGATATTGAGCGAAAAACAAAAAAAAATATGACTGACGAAGGGACGGATGGACGAACGGACAAACAACCCAAATCCTATAAAAACGTATGCTAATATGCATAGTACACCATCGGTCCCCGATAAATCCACTAGCATGCTATTTCGATGTTGGTGCAGGCTCAACAAAATCTGCAACCACTCTTTGCTGAAATAATCGTCCAAGTCTACCCTGACAGCTACACTACAGCCTCAAGAACGTCCCTCAAGGATTTTGAAACACTACGCAAATGCGTAACATTCCCTATTTTTCTCCGAAAAACGGGAAGTGAATTGTGACGTTCTAGAGAACCCGTACAGGAAATGCTGGTTGACTCAATGGACGACAAAATAGTAAAATTATGACTTCTTTTTAGCAGGCTTACGAGGGACGTTTTTTATGTTCGTAGAGAGGTAGATTTAATGGAAACGGCGAAAGTAAATGCATACATCATGCATATATTTGGAAAGATTGAGCTTTTATCTATATATGCAACCTAAAATTATTTCAAAATGCGTTACTTTAATGTCATCTAAGAGGCAAAGACATACCTATATATCGCACACTGGAAATATGGTAGAAATATGACATTTATGGACTTAGTCTCTGAAAGAACGTCAGAAACAATTGTATGAAAATGGGTCTATAGCCATACACAGCTTCTGAAAATTTGGCTGCAGATCAAGGACACCACGTGCTACAATATTATATAAACATTATAGCAAATACGCAGCAATTATTGGATATGGAAGGTGTGTTTGGAACCTCAGCAAAGTGAACAGTAGGCATATAAACTTTTACTGTAAAAAGTTGACACAAGTGAAAGTTTGATACGGGCTTTTGAATGTGGCTTAATATGTTAGCTGTAAAGTAGAATTATATTTTTTCTTGTTTATATGGTAGATGGAAGTGTTGTGGTAACTTTCATCCCAAAACAAAGTTAATGCTTTTGTTTTATTAGAAATGAAGTGCAAAATAAATAGCCTAGGGGGTGCTAAAATACCTAATTTTGTACATAAATGATGCCATGGAGCGTTAATATACTTAGAAAATACATTAAAACTGTTTTCGTGCCTCTAAACAGGTGTTGAAATCACTGCAATAAGAACATTATGCAGATCCTATTGTTATTGTGTTTTCTACGCGGGGTTGATTTACCCCACCCACTTTTTATAACATGGGGGTATGCAAGTACCGGAAGTTGCCAGTTACACGCTTTAATCGATACATCAATATAACTGCTGACGAATGATTGAGTATATCATGTGCTATGCAAAACCAGAAGAAATTTTAAAATTTGTTCATAATCGTTATTTTAACATATATAATAACTAGCACTTGACTGTGATCATTTTGGTATATGGATGGGTGTTTTAAAATCGTTATAGAACAACAAACAGCATGCTTATAGTTTTGCTGCACTCGTCTACGATTAGTGTTTGAATAATTAATTTTGACGGTGCAAAAGAAAAATCGGCTTGAAAAATGCTTATATCACCAAAGCGGATGGAACTTAACAGCGTCTAATTGCCTGCTTGCTGCGTAGTTAAAATGGCATGGATTTCGACTAGTGTCCTTTTCTTGCCCTAGTCAAAGCTATATATCTCGACTGAATTAAGCGCTAATGATGTAAAATTCATACCAGTTGATAGACAAAAGCTAGACCTTTCAAAATATATATAGTTATGGTACCGTAAATTCTATATTTGTAGAGATACAGCCCGATTCTACGAACATAAAAAATGACCCTCGTACAATGTCCCGGTCTCGTTTCAAGCTTAGGAAGATGAAACCAGTTGGGTTTGCTAGACCCTAGTTACCTAGTAACTGAATGTTAGAAGGCATTTGTTTTCAGTGAAATGCAACACATTGCAGATGTCAGATATCAGCGGATAGACAATTTTGTAGAATGTATTAATGCAAGAAAAGGGCAATTCGGGCGGATAAGGTTATTATTTAAAGGAATAAGATTTTCCCAGTATTCAACTGAATAGTATATAAAATGTAATAGAAATATTAACAGACGATTGTATATCAATCTGTGACATGAAATTGCAATAAAAAGCTGAAACAAAATATAAGTTAAATTCTTGCACACTGGCTACATACATGTACATCTGAGATATTACACTGTGATAGACAGTATACTCCTACACACATTAGTTTACCCAGGATGTCACGTTTGGCAAACGGTGGTCCTCAGGAGGGATATGTCAATTTCTTTCCTTATTCTCATGATATATCCTCATCATACACTGTACATGTATCAAACAAGGCTCGTGCAAATTCTTGTTTTGCAGAGAGAAAAATACAACCGTTCTAAATGGAATTAAATATTGTCTTCGTGTACAAGTAAACTCAACAATTCAATGAGACACGAAATGTCATAGGTGCCGAGTATTATGCTTAATAATTATACTTGTCAGTTTACTTTGTGAGTTTTACCATTGCGTTGTATGACGACAACGAGTTTCGCAGTTTGGTATGCTGCACTGTATGTGTGAGTGTGTGTTTTCCTTCTCATATTTCCTTGGTTTAGCGGACCAATGGAAATCCGTATTCCCAATTGTATACTTACATGTAACCGGTATGCCCCTATTCCACACAGACCACGAATCCCACGAATCGTCAACAATCAATAATTATAAGGATACGTCGAGAATTGTAATGCACCAAACGAGATAGCTTTCCTGTGGCACTGGATCAAGTAAAGGATGCTAAAATGATTTGAGAAATTAATATAAAAGGATATAAATCCAAAAACAGTGCAAAGAATTTTTGAAACTAAGCGCTTTCGGCTTTTGCCTTCATCAGAGTTTCAAGACACTTTAGATTAGGTGGATAGTTAACAAAATATAACTATATACATGAATTATGTGGTATATATATATTTTTGTACCAACTTATATAATGCTTGATCTTCCTCTGGATTGTTAGCATGCTACCATCTCCAACACAATTAGTTCAAAAAGTTTGTGTTACAGTAACTGTAGATGAGCCTAAATATAAAAGGAATATAAGCCTGTATTATGTTACTGAGTATGTTTGTATAATATGATCCACAGTTAACAGGTTCCACTAAAATAATTTCGTTGCTGTTAAATCAGTAATTGAATTAAACGTAGTACCAACAGTCTTCAGATAAGTATAATACATAGTCTAAATCTACCTTATATTACAATTTCAGACTTAACTTTATACTGTCTTTGACAAACATGTTGGACACAATTAGTAACTTATGATATATTTTATATGGTAATATACGTTACTTTTACAGTTTTTTTTTACAAAATGGGGGTATATATTCTTACTCAGGTATCACTTAAGAGCTCTAATATTCTGCTGTATGTTATGAAGCTTAGAACATATAAATTTAGCCAGATTTATAAAAAAAATATGTTGGTGTTTTCAAAAGCTCAAAGTATATTATTTCACAGAAGCAAATATGCTTTGACAATTTGACATAGTCGCTTAATACAAACTAATAAATTCCGTTATCTTTCTATCTATTTAACACAAAAATAGTTTTGAAATAAAATAAAATACCCTATGGTGAATCATATAGAACGCCTTGAAGTTTGCAACATACATAACATATTTGCAATCAAACAAGAAAATAATATTTTACATTAGAAACAATGTTTAATATCTCCTTTTAGACTTGTTTGTCAATATAATGCTCATATATGTTGTTTAGAATCATACATACATGATAACATGATCCATTTAAAATGAAAATATTCTTACCTTACATAACATTTTCTTCAGAATTGTCATATTCAACAGTTTATAACTCTTAAATGAATGAGAGTATTTTTTTGTGATAAAGGCAAGCTGTTTACAGCTTTGCAATGGTCAGTGAAATGTATTTCAGAGATGTTTATTTAATCTAAAATATTTGTTGAGAAGTTTATCAAGCTCGTTATGGGCTCGTTATATGATACTCTTCTAGAAAAAAACATGGCCAACAAAATTCCCCCGGGTGGGTAACTAATGGACTATAATCTTTATTTTTCTTAGATGATGAAAAGTGCTGTTTTTCCCATAACCTATCTCTAGTAGTTCTTTGACTCGTTGAGCGTTTTAGCATAGGTAGGGAAGCTTCTGCAAAGGCTTGGTTTGTTAATTGAAGGAAAAGTTAACAATGACGTGAAATACGCGGACACCAACCAAGCATTTATTATAAAGCAAACAAAAACAAAGTGTTTACCTAAAGGAGAGGATAGTCATTTAGTCAAAGGATTGCCACACGTAAATGAAAAACGATGCGATGTCATTATAACTCTTCTCAAAATATAGCAACTGCATTCATGGGCATCCAGAAGGGGGGAGGGGATCCGGACCCCCTCCTCCCTGAATATTCACAAAAATATAGGGTTTCTTAGCAATACTGGTCCGGATCACCTGAAAAATCACAAAGCTAATAAGCCAGCAGCAATATTGGGCCATCATTGGCCCGCCAGCGAAACGCCATTTAAATGGCGTTTCGCTGGCGGGCCGATGATGGCCCATTTATAGTGATTTTTGTATCCTCTATCCCCTCATCAAAATAAACGTTATCAAATTTGGACCCCCACTGACAAAACTTTCTGGATCCGCGCATGAAATTGTTATGTAAAAGTAACGTCATTATGTTATGTCACATTTCAGCGTATAGTGCTCATGCACTTATGGAAGGATTTTCAATATGAAAATGCGGTATTTACATGTAACGGCGAGCAAGAAAAATAATCAATTATTTGGCCATTGGGTCATGTTGAGCTAGTGAGATTATTAGATTCCGTCGTCAGTCGTCGGTCGTGCCTCGTTCGTCGTCAACAATTGCCTCAAAGGACATCTCCTCCTAAACTGCTAGTTGGATTTTGTCCAAACTTGGCATGAATTATCCTTAAATAATCCCCTTCAAGATTTGTTCAAATGGTTTCAGTCCAGTGCATATCAAGGTCACAAAGAGTAAAAATAGACTTTCGAGATAAAAATTTAAAAATCTTCTCGTCTGAAACCACAAGGCCTAGAGCCCTTATATTTGGTATGTAGCTTCATCTAGTGAACAGTATACCATGCTTGTTTAAATTATATCCCCGGGGCTAAAATTGGTCCAACCTGGGGTCACATGTTTTACATAGACTTATATAGGGACAAGTTTGAAAAAATACTCTTGTCTGAAACCACATGATATAGAAAGAAGGCCTTCAACTATCTACTTATTTGAATTATTCATGTAGTTTGGATGTAGAATTGCTTTAATACATACGAAAGCTGTTCTTAAACAAACCACAGTTTCCTATGGTGTTATGTGCGTTATTTGCGCTCTTTCTTACTTGTATTTAAGTTATTAAAGTTACCTTTTAAAATTGGTAATTGTGACAAACATCACTAATACATGTTTCCTCTGTTTCTTATCTGTTGCCCTTAAAGAACAGTATTGAATTTTCTTTTTATGTAAGGCCTATGCTAGTATCAAACAAAATGACTGAGCTATAACTTTAATCATTAGCATTCTTTAAAAGCAGTAACGGCATGTCAGAGCCATGGGATCAAACACTTAACTAAATAAGGGTAGCGTTAATGCGTTTCACATATATGCATACAATAGAGTATGACTCTCTTATAAGTCTCTTTCAAGTGGCCAGAGCTATCTTACTGCAACTGTCTCTGCATCCGTGCTAGTCAAGTGATTGTATTGATCTGATTTGCAAGATATATGTCTCTACGTGTACCTCTTAGCATGCATTAAGATTTCTGGAATAGAAAAAGTTTTACTGAAGTGCTTTGACCCCCCGTGACCAAACAAATCCTTTTTGCAGACAGGTGTAGTTTTACATTTTACATATCATATAAAACGGCATGATTGGTCACGGTGAACGCTGTCAAAATGCTCAAAAACAATTTATCATAAAACAAACTTATTAGGAACTAATATTGTACTAACCTGTAGGTAATATCAATTTACAAAGGCATGTATCAGGGCTTTCAAATATTTTTACTGACCGTTCCAAGTTGTGGATCATTTATGTTATTTCTGTCTTGTTTTGTTATGTTTTTTGTGCACGTCTGTTTATTGATGCCTTGTGGTCACCTGCTTGGAAAGGGCTGACCTCTTGGTTCTCGTTTGTGATGTCTTATTGTGAAGTTGTCACTTTCCCATTGGTAACTTGGGTCAGGTGTGGTGCTTGATTGTATCAATTCCTGATATTTGCCCTCTTTCTTACTTAGTTTTGCTTGCGTACCAAGAAATGAATTGTCTTATCTATCAACCAGAATATGTTTTGGGTACCTAAACGAAGCGTCGCAATGAGACGTTTGTTTTGAGCACCAAATCATAGGTTAAGTTTGATGAGTACTTACAATTTCACGCTCATATTTGTAGTGTGTTTATTGAGATTGTCATGTATATAGTATACAGTAATGTTACACCTCAGTGAACAGGTCATACTGAATTAACTTGAAACATAACAGGTAAGAGTCAAAAGTCATTGATAGCATACTTATTTTAGAAGAAACGATGAAATCTTCTCAACCTAAATTTTATGCAAACGCATCACTTTCGTCTCATGTTTTATGCTGCAAATATTATATTTTCATGACTGTAGGACCACGATGGTATGACCTTATCGACCTGGCGTGATACAGTACACCAGATCAGGTTACTGTTATAAAAGAGTGATTCATATCGTGTAAACCAGTATACTGTCACTATTAATAAACAGTACTTTAACAAAGGGTCACAAACTAATGATACTAGTACACAACGCTGTTGAATTGTACTTTTGATAAATCATTTTTTTCCATAACGTATAGGATAACCTCTCATACTCTGATTTAATTTTTAATCCAGACATTGCCAAAATTGAGCATTTTTAAAGATGTCTAAAATTTTGCAAAAAATAGCTAAAATGAAACTTTAAGGGCTATAAATGTCATAAACTTTGTAAAGCATTACTAAATTTTATTACATACAATCTGAGCTTATTGTTATACAAACTGGTTGTTTCAAAGCTCGTCTGCATCAGGCCATACAAGAGCCAGTATTTTATTTTAATTAAGATTATGAACTCAAAACTAAAACAAATCGTTAGAAATCCTTCTCATGCTGATCAAATAGAAAACAAAAGGTTTAAGAAGATTGGGATATAGAGTCATGCAGCGTTATTTTGACAACGTTGACATTCTGTATTTATAATAATATTTACCATTTAACTCACTATTTTTAGAATAAAGCATGCATTTTAAAATGTTATATGCACATACCAATCACAAGTAGAATTCGCAGCATAGTGGATAAATCGCTTATCCACTATCATAGAGGTTGCGAGTTCGAATCCCGTCGCAGTATCTTTTTTTTGATATTATATTTTTATCAAATTATTTATTCATTTAAAGATATAATTCATTATCATGTCCACACCACTTGGGTTGCTGAATTTCGCTTTAATGACAGCAAACCATGCACACCCTATTGAGTTGATGCATTCAGTGGCATCTTGCATATGCGTTTTCGTGTTTGATAATGTCTCATTTGATGGGCACTTTGTATAAATGTTAAAACTGTTTTCCAATAATGCTTTAAGGATACATGTGAACATACGGTACAATAAAATGAAGAAAAACTACGAAAACATTGATGGTTTTCGAACCTACGCATAATGGAAAATGTATTTTCTGCTGCCAGCGACTATACCTACTGAGCTATACAAGCTGATATCAAAAAAGTTTTCAAAATTAACCTTACTGCTGAATATGCCAACCTAATGTTTTGATTTCACTGTTTGCAAACAAGTAAATGTAAACATGGTCATTAGATATTGGCAGCACTATAATTATTAGTTATTATGCGACAGTTTGCATGCCTGATTGTAAACCCAGTCACTGTTTCCTCTTTGGCTGACTATGGGTCAGACCTCAGACTAAATGTCAACCCTGACCTAAAACTGACGCCAGTTGTTTAATCCCTTGTTTATATTTGATTGAGCCCACCATGGCCAAGCAAGTGGGTTTTCTTTCACTCTGGTTATCTGTTAAATATATTTATCTAACAACATCTGATTCAATCTGTCCAGCGAGTATTCCGGTGGTTGACAAAACACGGACCGTCACGGACCCACGGACTACCATAAAACCACGGACAAAAGTTCAAATCACGGTACAAAACACGGACTAACGGATCAATATTCACGGACTGATCTGACAAAACACTGACCATCACGGGCTACTTCCGTGACAGAACAATAAGGGTACACACCACTAAATATAGACAAAGCTAAGGTGAGAACCTGAAGTTGTTGTTTTACTCAAAATTTTCTCATGACGTTGCCGAGGATTAGGGGCTGTGACACTGAACCTCTCACAGATGGAAACAAACTAAAAACAAAGACTCTACAATTTACAATTCTCTTTATAAGTGTACTAACTTGCATTTAAATTACAACACAAACGTTTTGGGACCAAATTTGATTTCAATTTAGGGTACACACCACTAAATATAGACAAAGCTTGGCCCCGCCTTTTGTGGGGATAGCATTATGCTAACATTATAAGATGGAGGACGTCATCTGTCAATCATGCATGTTCATTATTTTGTAGTATAAAAACAGACCAACCAATGTCAGTTACTAATAGGCATATTTAATTTTGAAATGATTTTATTATAGGGAGATAGGGTTGGTTTCATTAACTGACCCCCAAGGTAGAAAATATGCCAACTTTTCAGGTACGAATTGGTGGTTGTCAGACTCCATCCAATATGGCAGCCCCCTGACCAGGGAAACATATGGGCACCGTGAACTAATTATTTATCCCATTGACCCCAATGGTGAAATCTATTTGCCTTTTGCAGAGAAAACCACTGTAAATGCTCCAGGGTGACTACTTATACACCCCACCCCCTCCCTAAAACACATAAAATCTAAAAACTGGCATTTTTGAACTTTTGGGAACAAGCTGGGGCCAGAATTATTTCATTTCAGCTTTTAACTTGTGAAATACTCACTAAAACCATCCATTTGATTCCTCTGGCATGTCTCTTAGTGAAAAAATGAACATTCTCTCAAAAGTGACACAAATGGCCTTGAAAATGTAAACAACCTACTTTCGGTATATGGCACCGTGAACTAATTATTTATCCCATTGACCCCAATGGTGAAACCCTAGTTTTTGACAGTTTATTCTGCATCTCACAACACATGTAGGGCATCACCATATGCCTTAAGTTCAAGCCAAAACACGAATAAGGGAAAAAAGAAAGGAAAAACAAACCTTCACCCGCTCTTTTTTCAACTATTGCATGTTGTGTGATGGCTAACATATTTTGGGAAAACCTCGTCCTGGCTCAAATTAGAAATCACCATTTTTACTTTTTGGTCCAGAAAAACACAATATAAATGCATCTGGTAGTAAACTACACACCAATTTGAAGAAAATTAAATTTTGCATCTGCTAGAGAGAAAAAAAATTTACTTCAGCAATATCATCCAATCGGAAGCATCCATTGCCAAATAACAGCCTCGGAGCTCCTCACAGTTTTTGACTCATGGGATATGTTGCTATAATTAGTTCCCGGTCCCCATATGATTGTTTTTATATGAAATTGATCGGATAGAATGGCTGTTTAGAATAAGACAGGTTTGTTAAGCTTTGTATGTACAGTTTTTTAATAAAGTGGCGAAATGTTAACATTGTCGTCTATGGAAATTTAATAGTGAAGTGCAACCATAAGGTTACATGGCGAGCGTTACGGTGTAACGTCACGTCGTCATAGATACTAACGTTTCATTCATGAAATTCATAGAGATTACATGTAGCTGTGCAACTTGAAATACCGACTCCTGAGTTGCGGAAAAATATATATATCAACTGCTACTAACAGGGCAGTTGCAAAGTTCATGTGTACCTCCCAACTAAGATCTTTGTGAGACAAAAGAAAAGTCCGTGACTGGTCCGTCTTTTGTCAAGGGGCGAGTATTCCTGCACACTATTTAAGTGTGTGAAGTGCAGTTAATACGTATGATTAATTGTACAAAGATAAATGGAGATGCTTCAGCGTTTATTGTATAAAAGTATGTTCCACACCTTGACTTAGCTTCCCACTAACATATGTTCTGTAAAACTATTATAAAAAATCCCTTTTAAAGGATTTACTGAGTCAAGGCGGGGAACATTGCTTTTTTAATTGAAGCATTGTAATTAATATATTTACATTCTGAAGTATTAACTGCATTGTGCATGCTTAAAAAGTGTGCATACATATTGATACATATTGCATACATATTGATCGGACAGATCTCACTTTTTCAGTGTAGTTGCCTTAGATGAAACCAACATTGATAATCTAGAATGTAAATATAAGGGAACTGAAATTCATATTGATATTCACATGAGCTATTTTAATACTTCCGAAAAGCCATTCAGGCTTCACAGACATTAAATAGCTAATGCTTTTCATCATACAGTGCAAGCTTAAAATATGAATTTCAATCCCTAATTGTTAGCTCAATCTATTTTACATTCTTAGATGGTAAAACACATTTTCGGAATTAAGGTGATGCCGCGGACCCATGTTAAAAGATAGCCAAGCGTTTTTTTTAAAAAGTAAGAGTTACCTTTATTCATTGTCTTAAAATGTACAAGTACACTGTATTGGCGTTCACAAACAAATACTTATCATTTATCAACGCATCTGTATGACCAAATGTATTTTGACCATCGGGTCCAGTTTCACCCCTCAATACGTTCTGAGTTATACCTGTTCAGACAATTCTGGTCAGAAAAGTTAATATTCATGCGTATTCAATATCTGTTACGTCATCCACGTTTTATTGAAGTTAGATAGCTGCCACTCACGCCTCTAGTTAAGCTATGCACGCGGAGAGTTTGAATAATAAACTATTTGTATGATGTAACTACGGTTAAGTGAACACTTTGATGTGCCTGCACGCTGATCAAAGCATCTACTTTCCCATCTGTTTTCAAATTATACGTCGTTCTAGTATGGGGTGTTTTGCTTTATCAAACGATGCCTTCTGGTTTTAACTTACCAAACCAATATGACATTATAAAAATATTAAACGATTGACGAAAAAGGAGAAGAAAAAAACACAGGAAACAAAATCTGGGGACAAACTACCCAGAGTAAGCCCTAGCGATCAAGAAGGGTTGAAACATATCCTAGTCGCCATAGATGCGGTTCCAGTACATATAAGATATGCATGGAAACAGCGTTGTTGCAAAGGCTGTTTTTTCATGACTCAAATTCTGAAGTTGCTGCTAATGTTACCATTTTAAGAGAGTCAGTGAAGGCATATGTGTGTTGTCTCTGGTGTATGCCTTTCAGTTTTTGACGCGGCTAGTCAGGGAATGCTCTGATTTACGCCCATTTGTTTTGTTTGTTTGTGTTGATCATCAACAATTTGAGTCATGTTTGGACGAATTCCTGTCCTCAACCAATACTTTGAGCTGATAAAGTGTCTTGCCCCATGACACAAAACTATGGCTCTGGTTGATTCACAAATTAGCAATCCTTCGATCCCTAGTTTAGCACTCTACCAACTGCGCCATTGTGCTTCTTACGTCCATTAATTTGGTAAATATTAAATTTACCTCAAAGTTCAGAGGAAACCTAGTCCGACTATAATAATTGACGTTACTAAGGTTAATGTGTTTGAAACAACATTAAGTATGATATACAAGTTATAAAGTTGTGTTTTAGGCCCACTTCGAATGGAACTAAAGTTCTACCGTAATAGTTGCGTGCGCAGGTTTACATCCGAACGGCTGCAGTTGGAACGTTAGTTAGTTGCCAAGTAAATAAAGTGAATAGCCTTGCATGCACCCCTTCAATTCTTCATTGCTGACGAAAATGATGCTCATATACTGCACAACCAACTCTAATTATTAATTACGAATAAGTAGGACCGCAAATAGAGCACGGCGAGTATTTACTATCTAAAACAAACTATTTTGAGGCTACTTACAGATCTTGAACCCTTCTTGTTAGAAAGGGCTAGAGAAGGGAACCAGACAGTTTACTAGAGTAACGGTGCTCTGACCCACCGTTGATGTCTAGTAGGACTATAGTAGCGACTATCGATGTTCGAATCGAACTATAGTTACTATTGTAGGAACTATAGTTAGATTCGATGTGTGCCATAATCTAAGGTTTTGTGGACAACCGGTTAGCTCACTTAAAGCCGCTTGCCACGCTTGTTATGGTGCTGTCACATATAAACAGATGAAGGTAACGGACGACGAATGGACAGAAAATTTGCAAAAAAGTTTATCCCGTGATGGAAGTCGTCTCAGTGGCGGTGAATGTCGACGCGGAAGTCGTAAGGAGCGCATACGTACCGGACAAAGAATGGCCAACTAACGTACGTATAACAGATGTATAACGAATATGTACCATTTAAGAAACGGACAAAACGTTCGTTGAACGATCACAAAATGCGCATGTGGTACTCGTCCAGGAAACTCTGTTACCTGTCTTGTAGCTGACCATTCATAATATTTCTTGTATTTCCTTCCTTTTTGCTGGCCCTATCTCTGTTTTTTTCAACAGCATACTGAAGACGATCCTTCGGTCGATCTTCATAGTCTTGGTGTGATTTATGCTCCTCTGACGAACCTATCCCTAGTAAGGCATCAATGGCAAGACGGGGATGGCGACCAAACATGAGGTGGAAAATAGAGAATCCGGTACGTTCATGTTTGTAGAATTGTAAGCATGTGTTAATGCGGGTACAAATGTCTTCCAATCACTCTTTTGTCTCTCTTTCAATGTTCCAATCATGTTTAGCAGAGTTTGGTTGTAACGTTCAACCACCCCGTTTCTCATTGAATGGTATGGAGTAGTTCTGGTCTTGAGAACACCTTCAATACTGCACAGTTTCTTTATCACTTTAGATTCAAAATTAGCACCTTTATCACTACGGTATTGCCTGTGCATAGCGGCTGAAATGGTCAGTTATTTCCAAGATATTCTCAAAACCACATTTGGACCTTTCCAGGGATAGGTAGTCAATGCACACCAGTTCCATGGGTGTTGTTAAAGTTAAATTGACAAGGGCTGCCTTTCCAGGTGCTTTATTCCTTCTGATGTATAACCAACATTTTTGAACATGATCTTTAATAAACTGCCATTCTGGGCCAAAAGAACCTTGCTTAATAAGTTAAGTTGTTCTGTCTCATCCCTGGTGACCTAAATCATCATGATAAGCCCTGAATGGTGTTACTGTTTGTTCTGATGGAAGGACTTTTTGTCTGAATTCTTCTCCATTGCGTATATATTTTCTAAATAAATTCCCATTCCCTATATAGAAATGTTCCCATTCTGTGAGATAGGTCGTGTCGAGTCCATTTTTTTCAACATTTGAACTGCTTGGCTGTGACATGTGTTTATTTACAACAGCAGTATAAATGCGTGATGTAAACATGAATATTACGTAGACTTTCCGAACATCGCATTTTAATGTTGAGCTGGATAAATTAGTCATATTTGCGTTATTATCATATATTTTTTCGGCTAAATGAGCATTTTATTTAGTGGGTGGAGTTTGGCGGTATAGGTAAGGGCGTTTCACACAAATCAATACCAATATTTTTACACAGAGGGTTGAGAGTTCGAATCCCGCAAATGCATTTTATTCTCTTTGCCTTTTTTCTTAAAACTGTTCATATGCTTATTCGTATTTTTTGAATTCATCTGTGTCTTTTTTTATTATTTCACCATACATTTAATGATATTTAAATGTCTGAGACTTATGCTCTTAAAAGATAGGGAGAAATAGGGGTCTGTGGAGTTCACAATTATGATGGTATGTTTTGTCAATGGCAAAATAGTAATTGGTACTTTGGATTTGATAATCGCCTGCACCCAAAACGTAGCCTGAATGGGTTATCATAAATCAAGCTATATTGAGTTTGTTTGTTCATTATATGCGTTTTGGATAGCTAAACACTCCATATTTTACAATGCGCCGAAGTCTTCAATTTAGCAAGGAAAAGATGTAATAACTTACATAGGAATGTATACGAAGAATTCGTCAAATAAAAAAAAGAACTGTCAGCATACCACAGACATGTGATAGACGTCGATCTAGAATTCTGGAGGAGAGACATAGCTGTAGAGGAAGAGATTTACCAAATCATTATCTAAGTGGACTCAGACAGACGTTGAATGATCCGTGGTATGCGCGCGCATCTTTTGAAAGCGGCATATGTACGGACACTCATTGTTCTTGTGGTCTGGGTTTCTAACATGGAAATATGTTGGCAAAACTGTGATGCTGTAATTGGAAAATTCTGCAATTATGAATGTTACATAAACACCTATAAAATGTAACAATGAAACATCGGATATATTTATAATTTAAAAATCATAAACAAAAACTCTACATTACTATTAAATAAAACTTAAATAAAAATATTAACTAGTAAGCGCTTTTAGAAGGTGCTCTAACCGTCTTATAAAAATACCAGTGCTATTCTGAATCAAAGCGACCTTTACCACTCGATCACGGAATCGTCTTATTAATCTGACTTCTGATATTTCACGCATTATATACTGTCACTTCCATACATAGAAATGTGTTTTCCAAACAAACAATTGATTTTTATTTGCATTATCGAGTCATTCGTGCAGGAACATTCTGTGGATTATTTCATATACCCGACAAAAAAGAAACGCACCACTACGATTTTCTCATTAAAATCTCCTTTTAATACAAAAATGTTAATTGTTATGAAATATTCATTTCTGATCAAATTTTACTCAAACTTTAATGTGACGTAGATGAGTATCTGTACTTTCACTGTGTAGGCACAAAAAACATCAATGCGAAGGTTAAATGAGTTTTGGAAGCGTTAATTCGACGCTACTGTCTACATGAAATTCCGAGTATGTTTTACATTAGCAACATATGAAGACGATATGTTGTCGTTATGTGAGACAACCAATGTGTTTATGTTTTTTTTATTATTCCAAAACACGATTTCATCAGTTAGGAGCATTTAAATTGATTAAAACAATGATGAAATCTTTAAATGATTGTAAGGTTTATCTCCAGTGTGGAATCGTTATCCAAAGGGTAGTCACAAAACATGGGCTACCTAGCGTTCAATTATCACGAATGATGGACTTAAAGATAGAATTTGCAAAGAATAAGTGTCCGGGTACAATTTGGTCTACTGGGATGAATCCAATTGCTTTAACTTATCCAGCAAGAGAGCATTATAAAAACGCTTATTTCCTGTGACATTTCAATTTGACCCCCTCTTGGTTCGTGACCAATCTTCTTTAACACAATTTCGACGCCTGATTGCAAAAGACGTGTGGCGCAGCAGTAAATGACATACCTTTGCACTGATATAAACTAAATTGTCCTATCACTTGTGATTTTCCTGAGAGTTGAACAGTTCTAAGTGGTGCGTTTCTTTTTTGTCTGGTATACTTCTATCAAATACAACATTTTCTGCTATTTTGGAAAAAGCTCAGAATAAGCACATGTTTTGAATGCTGACAACCCTTTATAGAGTCTGTACCAGATAAGAGTATAGTTGCGTAGTTGGTCACGTGATGGTACTTTATTCACCTGATTGTAAACATATAGGGTTTTCTTTCATACTTCTAACTCATTGTCATCGACCGAAAGCATTTTATCAAATACTGACCTGTCTGATTTGAGCACTGTGGGTACATGTGACATATTTGTTCATCAAATGCGTCACAGAGTCATGTGATTCGCCCGATTGGCTGATTCAATATTGTTTATCAAGCGCGTCATCACGTGTCACTGAAATGGTTTCTATGGAAATGCCATGCGGAGAATGTTTTCAAAAATGTTTTAGTGCATACAATATGATCAATCTATGGCTGAATACCGTAATACCTATCATTGTTATGATTTGGCTACCCATGATGACTAGATATCTCAATTGAAGGATTATCTATTTGCATTTAACGCTTGTTACTTTTTAACGTAGGCGTTTTGAGTAATGCGTACCGCGTAACAGCACAACCCCGATTTTTCAGTCGTGATGTCCCATAGCAGACAGGTCGATTCTTTAGTATCCCGCCTGCGCAAGACAACGACTTCTAACTGTAGATCTGTTTCGTCACCCAACTCTTATCAAGCACGGACTATACCGACTATTCCGTGTGACGTAATTTTCATATTTACATCACCTATTTATAGCGAGGGCGAAAATTTGGCCGCTAAAATATACTAAAACCTTGCTATGGCATTGGCTGCTGTCCGTTTGAAGGTGGTGATTCTGTGGTTCTTAGTTAATTGTCTGTTTTTGATCCCATTATGTGTTTTTGTTTGTGTTGGGCCATTGTTTCATTGTAATCATCATCATGCAAAGGTCCAGATAGGTATAGTCTGATCACCTAAATTTGCATTTATTTCCGTACCCATGAATTTAAACATATTATGCTTAGGTTGAGAAATAAAAACAAATAATTGTCTAGTATGCAATCTTATCTGGAGGCCTGGTAATGTAGTTCGTAGTGTCCTTTCTAGTGTTTGGATCATCTTGCCTGGTTGTTTTACTTTAACTGTGTTTGGCTGTGGATGTCTTTGTTTTGTGTATTTTCTTCACGGAGCCGTTGGTCGGTCTCTTTACCGTAATTGTGACAATTTAGGTCATACTCATTCCGTATGTTGTCATTACAACGATTGTCCTTATCTTCTGACTCAGCCTGAGACATGTGTTGTTTACCAGAGCATGCATATTGTAGAACTAAAGTGGCGCATAATGACAAAAGCAATAAAGTGACCTTGTTCCCAGTAATGTCTCAAATCATCCACACACACTGGTTCGGTATTTGCAGTCCACCTTAGGAAACCGCTGGCCATTAGTTACCAATTCAGCGCATTGTAAAGACGTACACTAGACTAGGCGAATATGAAAACGGTATTGATCCATGTGCAAGGGTTGGGTCATGGTATTTTAATATTGGTACAGGTATGCACTTGGGTGGGATAACTGCCTCTATATGACATAGTTCGGATGTGCGTGCCGAATAGCCCCCTTTCTCAGCCCTGCCAGGTATACGATAAGCCCCTTTTCTATAAAAAGTAATATTTAAGCATGATAAGGTCTACGAGACAAAGAATATGGTCAAAGGGAGACAACTAGAATTGTTGTTTGACCAAATCATGAGTTATCCTTTGTGAGAAGATCAATGTTTATGTAGAGTTGCATCCCTTTGTTTATAGAGGGCGCCCATATGAATGGTCTCGTATATTTTTGCTCAGATATTCAGCTCAGAAATCGTAATTGCAATATACATTTAAAACTTTGCTTACAGACAGCTAAGAGGGTATTTAAAAATCAAAGAACAGTGTATATGAATATGTAAACATTTTGTTCAATCAAGTATATGAATAATTCATGTTTTCGAAGACCAAGTATATGATTGGGGTAGGTTTCAAAACATTTGCTCGCACACCCGTACCAAAATTACCCCAAAGTTACCCTTCCCCCCAACCCAGGGTGGGCATCTTGGAAAACTTTCAAACCCACATGAATCATGTTAACAGGGGTTCAATGATGTATACTCACATGTATACATGTACTTATCTCGCATAAATTGGCTACCAATAAACGTATGAATTGTTGGCCAATCTGAAAGAAGTATACAATTTATTAGTTTCCATCATAAGCTTAAGACGTTTAATAATCAAATTAAACAGCCCGATAGTTTACCAGTCCTATTAACGTATAGAAATATGGCATGTTTAACATTTTATGTACACTGACGCCCGCGTATTTGTACTGCGAATTCGCGTTTCGTGTGCATTTTCAACGCGTTGTACGCACGTACGATTTAACGTGCGTTGAGCTGAACGCGAATCAACTCGTATCAACGTAAGGTAAGATCATGAAATATCCATATGAGATGGGAAGCGTCAGTGTGTTAACCAATCAAATTGCCAATATAGAAAAATCGATACTGAAAGGTGTCGACTCTGTTATAGGTATATCTAATCTAAAGTTTGAAAGGCATTAAGAGGCTTTTTTGGACCCCTATATATGAGGTACAAAAAATAAAAGTTGCTCTTCATAAGTTTCTTCTTATTAGTTTATTAGGCCAATAGCCAAATTGTAAATGAATGGTATTGATTCGAATTTAACCGTTGCTATGGTAACAAAAATGGCCGCCAGAATAGGCGAAACTAGGAAAAAGACCATTTTGGAGCAAATTTGAGAAATGGTACAGAGGAATTAATATAGAGCACAAGCAAATATCAAAAAGATATTTTAACAGAGGAATAATGAGAATTATCAAGGCACACATTTTATTAAAAGGGTTTTTTTTGGTATTCGCTTGTGCTGATATCTAATTCTTAAAAAATCGGTCTACAAAAGCCTTAAATGGCCCAAAATGGCAATTTCTCTATTTTAAGCCTATTTCAGCCGCCATTTTTTTTACCATAGCAACGGTAAAAGTAAAATAAAAGCCAGGATATTACACTTCAGTTATTCTCCTAATAAACCAATCAAAAGAAATTACTGAAAGCAAAGTTCAGTTTTCGGCTCTAGAGGAGGCCAAAACAAACATTAATGCACTTACCCTTTTGCTCTATAATCTTGCGTAAAAAATATTATTCTTACCTAAATGTTTTATTTTGCTATTAATCCGTTTAAACGTATTTTATCTTTCCTCTAATGAATGGCTATGCAGCAATGCATTGCAATTCGGATCTACGTTGCTACGCAGTGATAAAACATTGATTCGCGTTGATAAATCAGCTGGATCGATTGGTGGACAGATAAATGCGTTTCAACGTATTACATGTATCAATGACGAGCGGGGATAGGCTATTCGCGTTGAAAATACAGTGCGTATTACTTGCGTTTTCAATGAGTTTTCAACGCGAATTCGACAAGGGCGGTAGGGGTCATGTACATGTATAGCTGGCCTGAACAATGGGGTAATTCCCTATTTTACGTAATGTTGTTAAGATCAAAAGCGCAGGCCGCCATTCCTGCCAAAATAGTTATTATTCTACGAGAAGAAAATAAAGTACAACAGTGGCATACATGCATCACTTGAATCCATTATAGGAGATCGATCATGGCTATATGACATCCTTTACAGTAATGCAGTGATTGTCGTGATCTGGAGCTGACAGCAAGTTTAAAAATGAATTTGTTAAATAAATGCATTTGAAAGTTCCGTTTGCTGCTACAGTCGCGGGAAATGCGCAAAATATGAAACCTGACGGTGCAAAAATGCACAGGTTTAATATTTTGTGCTTTTCCGTGGTTGTTCACCTTACAAATGCATTAGGTCATTTTCAAACAACTGACATGCTTGTGAACCTGCCATTTAAAAAGATCTAACGCTTCAAAGATTGCCTATGGGAAATCCCATTATAAATAATTGCTTAACTTTTTTCCCTCAGTATATAATAAATTTATGCATCTTCTTGATGTATGGGCTTAGAAGTATATTTGTTGGTTTGAGCACACATCCTTTTGAAACGTTGTACTTAGTACATTGTAATATGTAGAAACCACACTCGAATCGTTTCAGTTTTGGCAGGTACATTGTACATGTAAGAGGAATGTTCAAATATGAATACAGCTACGTGTAGCTCCATATCTGTAGCCTTATACTTACAAAGACAATGACACTTTATCCTCATATATACGAACCTTGTGTTAAAAGTGTGTTTTAAAAATAGCTTAGTGTACTAGAGTGAGCATCATATAAATAGGTACATGTTTGTTTGTTTGTTTGTTTGTTTGATTTGATTTGATTCTTTGCGTCCCATCAACAAGCCGGTGAGGCTTGAACCCGCGGCCTCTCGGTCTCGAGTCAAGCACTCTACCACTGAGCCACTGCGCTCCCAAAATAGGTACATGTATTTCTCGAGAAGAAATATTGATAGGAGAGAATTAGAAAATATTACCCCCAGGCCGAAGAATGCTTTCGTAGATAATCATTCGAGGGATAAACTTCGTCAAAACTAAGAAGCCACCTTGGTGTACTGTAGTAGATAAGCGCTATGCCTTGTAAACTACAAGGTGTCCATGAGAATAGTGTACGTTTTGCTCTGAATCTGGTATAAAATTAAAGAGACTAGGTCTGTAACTATGACCATTTTCGCAAAAAAATATTTTCTTTTTAAATCATTTGTAAAAATAGAATCAAGTTATGTTTTCACAATAAATATGTTCAGTACGGCTGAAAACTGCGTGGAGAAGTTAATTATCTAATAAAAAAAAAGTGTGTTCCCTTGTTAGTAATTATTTACGCCCCACCAATAATTCTAGACAGTTGATTTTTAACATAAATGCTGTTGTTTTGATAGTGATAATTTGTTATGATTTTCGAAAATGGTAAAATGTTTACCTGAATTTGAGTGTTTTACTGTATTCTTGAAAACAAAATCTAATATTAGAAGATCAAAAGTTACAGACTATGCAGCTTTAAAGGTTCAAATTCGTTCTAGGAAGAAAGTTACATGTATGAAGCTTGATGCACTCATATTTGAACACTCCTCAGTACATGTACATCTAAGTACAATTTGCACATTATCAATGTGGGCTAAAGTTGAGATCAGTACAGTGCGCAAAACCATTTTGCAATCGCCATATGTTTTTGGTACACTCACGTTCCTTATCTTTTATATAAACAACTGAAATGATCTATTGTTTAGGAAAACCGACTTCGCAAATGGCAGCTCCTCTCCGCACAACGGTATATATTTTGTATGCTTTTCATACTCTAATCTCATGCGCGAATCCAGAAAGTTTTTTTTCAGGGAAGTCCAACTTTTTTCCTTGATGAGGGGGAGAGAGCATCCAAAGGTTCCAAATACATTTACCGCTAAAAATGGGCTATCATCGGCCCGTCAGCGGAACGCCATTTAAATGGCGTTTCGCTGGCGAGCTGATGATGGCACAACATTGAATGCTGGATTTGTAGCTTTGTGAGTTTTCAGGGGATCGGGACCAATATTGCTTAGAAATCCTTTATTTTGTAATGTTTAAGGTGTCCGGACCCCTGCCCCCCCCCCCCCCGCGCTTTGGATCTGACTCTTACGGTACTACATGTACATGTACTTGGTATCGGCAGGAAGCTTCACTTACGCTTAAAAATGTATATCCAAAATGCACAAAATATAAAATATGTGCATTTAGTCTCATATTTTCTACATTTCCCACTAGTGTAATAATTGCATACGAAACTATTATATGCATTAACACGTTTATTTTCTAAACACATCTTCAACTACATGTACATGTAATTCTGGAAAGTATTGGTCGGGCGCATCTGGGTCTCAGCTGCATAAATTATAGAATGGAATGGCAAATATACGCAAATAACGGTTGCCAGTATTAGGACAACATGAAAATTGTATTTTGGTTAGAGTGGTGTGAAAAGCGGCAGGCGATTCGAATATTTCATCTTTACCGAGAAGGACATGTTTTCAAACTGGCATCTTAAATACTTCACACCTTCTAATTCACAGACGTATTTGCCATTCAGCGAGAAGCGATATATTAACCCATTTAAGCCGAATGGAATTTCCCACTCTTATCAATTGGACCAGTCCATTTGTGTTTTAATGGTTGTTGGGTGGTATTGTTCATTTTTATTCAAATTCTAATAGAAGATTATGTGAGCAAACAGTGGGTGCCCTGATCAGACGCCGCGTTCTGCGGCGTCTGATCTGGGTCTCCACTGGTTGCATATGTCCCATAAAAAGGACGCTAGGCTTATATGGGTTAAGGATATACAACTTTTAGCATATGAAAGGAGTTCGAGTGTTGCTGCGACTTTAATTCACTCTCGTGAATAGACGCGGTTATACATACATACATACGATACGCACGCACGCACGCACGCATACGCACACACATACATACATACATACATACATACATACATACATACATACACACATACATACATACATACATACATACATACATACATACATACATACATACATACATACATACATACATACATACATACATACATACATACATACATACATACATACATACATACATACATACATACATACATACATACATACATACATACATACATACATACATACATACATACATACATACATACATACATACATACATACATACATATTTCAGATTATAAAAAAAAAGCCACAACTAGCTGTCGTTGTGCCACGTTTAATTGATGGCAATTCCTATCGTACATTAAACTAAGTTAAGCCAATCTTTTTTGTGAGACATGGGCAAACAGTGAAGAACGCGGCGTCTGATCAGGGTCACCACTCTTTGTTTATAGAAAGTACTATTAAAATTTGAATGAAAATGAATAACATTACCTAACAACCCTTAAAACGGGAATGGTTTGTCCAATTGATAAGAGCGGGAAATTCCAATCGGCTTAAATGAGTTAATGTTTTTTTTTTATATTTGATCTTTTGGGACTATTGAGATGTGATAGGAAGCAGGAAAAAACAACAGAAATTGCACAATAACAGACCACACAGACCAATGCCAGCATCACAAGGAAGAGACAAATAACGACAGTAAGAACACAAGTAATGCAAAACAACCATCTCTCTCTCTGCAAGGTCATGGGCGGATCCAGAGGGGGGGGGGGGGGGCATGGGCCTGGACACCCCTGAAAAATCACAAAAGATAGGGTTTCTTGGCAATACTAGTCTGGATCCCCTGAAAAATCACAAAGCTTTTTGAGCCATCATCAGCACGCCAATGGCGCTTCGCTGGCGGGCCGATGATGGCCCGCTTATAGTGGTACTTGGATCTTCCCTCCCCTCATCAACTTAATAATAATAATAATAATAATAATAATAATAATAATAATAATAATAATAATAACGTTGTCAAAGTTGGACCCCCTCTGACAAAACTTTCTGGATCCGCGCATGAAGGTAATTGCAATACTTAGAACGACACCAAGAACTACATGTACATCATTACATTACATGGCACAATGGCACTTACCATATGAGCCGGTATCCAGCGAAAGGTGCAAGTTGACATATACGCTCATCGAATACTCATATCAGCCTGCACATTCGCGCAGTCTGATCATCGCCCTAGTGTTCCGCCTGGTGAAACGTTGAACCCTTGGTCACCCAAAGAGCGCACATTGAAGACTCTGATCAGACTGCGCTAATGCGCAGGCTGATCTGAGTCTTTGATGGACGAACATGCCAACTTGCACCTTTCACTGGATACCGGCTCAAATGGTAAGTGCCATTGTGTCTTGCACTGGTTGATTTCTGTTTGATTCCAATCCTTGCATTGTATCTATTCAAGTCAGGCATCATGGATCGTTTTTTTGTGTGTCTCTTCTCAATTGTGTGTATAACTACATGCGTGATCCTGAAAGGTAATATTATTGCATTAAGATGAATAAAATGTGTTTTGGAATTCTTCTGTACGACCTTCTTCATTAACGTTGTATTTTATGACCAATATACGCGTTATGAGTGTATAGAAATAAAAAATAAAATGTCCTTACGTTGTTTTCATGGTCATCACTATAACATTAATCGCCATTAATTACATTGATGTCAGGCCATTGGATGATTTAAGCATTGTTATATCAAGGGGTATTTAGTTTTCGTATTTCCGCTCGTCCGTTCGTATGTTCTTTCGTTCGCACTTCCGTTACGACAAAGTTTGGGTTAAAGTTTCTCCAGTGGTGTATACCTCAGTTACCACTTACCGAAAAGCAGTCATATTCAGATCATAGTAATCTTGGAGGGTTGGTATTTACATAATGATTCAGATCCCAGAGTCCCTGCTCCTCGGTAGGACTGGAGGTCAAAATCTAGGAGACCTTAAAGAAGTACGACACAGCTTGGTTAAAGTTCTCAAGTAGTGTATATCTGAGTAGCAACATATTAAAAAAACACTCATATTTGGTTCATAGTTATCATGGAGGTTTGGCACTTACACTGTGACTACATCCCCAGGCTGCCCGCTCCTGAGTGTATATAGGGGTCAAAATCTAGGACACCTTAAATGGCATGACAAAGTTTTGGTTAAAATTTCTCAAGTGGAGTATTTCAGCAACTACTTATTAGAAAGCATTCGTATTTAGACCATAGTTACCCTGGAGGGTTAGTGATTATACCATGACTGTAGACTCTAGGGTCCTTAATCCTCGGTTGGGTTGAAGGTCAAATTCCAGAACACATTATAAATTGTTATTCTGTTTTCTGACATGAAGATATCTAACCAACCATTTATCAGAAAGCATTCACACTTGGACATTTGGTACCATGTATAGTTGGCTTGGATTCAGACCCTTGGGTAGATGCCCTAGGGTGGGGATAGAATCATAATCTAGGCCGTCTAAAGAATGTTTTCTTTATTTTCCTTTATAGAATCATTAGTTTCTGAACAAAATTTACATTAGGGCGGACTATCTCTGTATGACTTAATATTTTAGGGTTCATGGCCCAGGGTAGTGCTGGAGGTCAAATTCTAGGACACCTTTAAATAAAAGTGTTGTTCTTTCTTTCTGACTTATGCAGATATTTTACCAACCATTCTATAACCCATAAAGTGCCACCTATAATTTGCATCAGACGACAATTTCAAATTTAGCCGCTTTTTCAAAAGTAGCAAATAAGGCATGATATTTCAAGAGAATCGATTCTCATGAAATATCATTCATTATTTCTTTCGAAAATTAGGAAAGACGTCGCAAAATTTGTCGTCTGCTGCAGTCGTGATTGGCGCTTTAATGGTTAAAATAATACGTATTTGCACAATTGGTACCGTTGATGGCTGGCTTTCACTCGACAACTTCAGACCATGCCCAAGGGTGTGGCTAGAGATCAAAATTAGGATATCTCATTTTTTCTCTTTTAAAGAATCATTTGTATTTGAAAAAATAAAACCGGTGTGAATAATTTTTATTTTGGCTGACTTTCTCTCGTTACTTTGGACCTTAGTGTTCATGAACCAGGGTTGGACTGCTGATCAAAATCTATGAAATCTTTAAAAATTGTTATTCTATTATTCTGACTTATGTAAATCTCTTACAAACCCTTGAATAGAAAGTGATTATAATTGGTACCATGCAAGGCTGGCTTCTACTCGACGGTTTCAGATGCATGGATACATGTACAAAGGTGGGACTAAGGTAAAAGTCTAGGACGTCTTTAGATAGTGTTGATGGAGGTGGTTGGTATCATTTACGTTTGAACAACGGGGCACTCTTTCTAGTTTCCTTTGTAAGAGTATCCATTTAATTGATAGGGCTAACTGGTAATTGTTATCCACGAATGTTGTGTGCATGACACTCAAACAGTTTCATCACCCGGTCTAATGGAAAACTATGGAAAATGTTCCTCAATAAAGGTCAACAGATTTCGGTTGTATTCAACGTGGATATAGTTTTAAGATGTTTGTTCAAATCCACCACTGATATTCATTGAACAATCAAATGTCCCTAATTGTTTTGGCTGGTTTGTGGTCCATTTAATCTTAAATGTCGACTTTGAAGTTAATAACGAAAAGATGGATTAGATAGATAGGTTTATTTCAAAATTCCAATAGGCTATAAAGCCCATGAGGATACAACAAATACAATATAAACATGGTGATGATGGCAGGCAGTACAAGCAAGAATGCAATATGTAAATCAACAAACGTTTGAGTTCTTACAAAATCTTGACAGTTTACATTGCATTTTAGTTTTAACAACACATGGCAGAGAACATGCGGTGGCTAGCAATGTCCAGACACCATGTTCCCTGTCTCCTTGATATATATGATACTAAATTCACCACTGACAAGAACCAATACAGTTATAAGCGTTTGCGATCGAGTATAACACCCAAAATGCTACTTATTTGACAATCAAATCATATTTTATGGGTACTCAAAAGAACCGTCTCAATGGGACGTTTCTTTCGATGACACACACCTTATGTTATAACTAAAGAATACAACATATTGACTCGATTACGCTGTTCTATTTTGTTTGCCTTGACCTATGTTCTATGAAAATGGTCAAAGATGCACCTCATTGTGTCATTAAAGTGTGCTTCCATTTGAAACAAGAGTATTATATTGAAAAATGGACTTTTAATTACAGAGTTTATACCATCATCTGTTCATATGAATGATACTGTGTTAGGTATTCTATAATTTTGAAATTAAGAAACTAGGCCCTGAGGTTATAAACATGTTTCATGCTTAACTCAACTGAGCATGAAATTTCCACTGCTCAGAAAGCTAATATTACTGATAATAGCGATATTTTACTTTAAAACTCTCAGAGGCTTTAATAATCATGCTTATAAATGTTAAAATGCCGACAATTGTTGGCATTTTAACAATTATGAGCAGGATAAATTTCACGCTTAGTTTGGTTGAGCATGAACAAATTTTCTTTTAACCTTGGAACCAAATTAAAACTAAAAGGCGGCCACTGTTAATAGACATTTTTCAGTTACAGCGGACCTTAGGATTTGTAAGGTGTAGCACACCTTAGACTTACGTTATTCAAGAGGGGCTATCTCAGCAGTGTCATTCAGAAACGTTTAACATTCTCATTAGTTGTAACTTGCGACTCGGTAAATTTCTTGTTAGGAAATCATATGAAATGCTTTAATAAAGTCATCATCAGCAAACTAATATTTTCTTTCAAAGTGCTGATGTATTCTAGTCGTGAAAATGTTGCATGCTTTTTATGTCTGCTGATTATATAAAAATGCACTCTGGACTAATTTTATGATGGAAGTAAACATAATGAATCCAGAACAGTCTGCAACTCATGCAACGGTTTGACTCTGTTAGAGAGAAAGATTTCAACCTCCACTTTTGCACTAGAAACCGAAATTATATTCAATCTATTGAGTCTGACTGCAGAAATAAAGGAGAATTACTTTCATTTGCACACTCTTATTCGGATGCTTGATTGGACCTTAAGTGCAAGACGACTCAGCTTGGAATTTTGGTCTGATTGAAGTAGAAATTCAAATGGAGCATTCTGATATACGTAGAAGGCTTCCATGCAAGCTGGCCATTTCTTGTACTACAACAACAGCAGAATCTAGGGCGAAGATTTGGTTTTAAGGCCCCCAGTGGCTTGGGCTGCTGTCCGTTCTAAGGTGATTGTTCTGTTGTTGTTGACTATTTGTTTATTGTTACTCGCATTGTGCGAGTCTGTAACTGTTCTATGTTTTGTTGTACGTTACTTTATGTCCATTCTAGTTTTGCAATCATCTTGATGGGGAAGAGAAAGCTGGTTGCTTTGCTTAGTTTGTCTTCCTGTTGTTTCTTGGTGGTCGTATGGCTCTTCCTCACGGTGCCATGGGTTTCTCTGCTGTTTGTGATTGTGGTATTTCCGGGTCATACTTACTTACTATTTTTAGGTTGTGAATACCCTTTATACCTTCTTTACATGAACCACAACTGGTGACCTTGAAACATGATTTACATCATTGGATAGTAAGTGAGTATAAGCTGGAAATGCACCTGACCAGGTCTCATACTGTTATGGAATTTGATCATGAAATAATTTGCAATAACTAAGTCAGGTTGCAATTATTGTTTACCTATTTTAGTATGCAGGCAGAGGTGCAATATATATTGAAACATATTAAGCGAAATTTTAGTTTGTATGCCTGGGTCCAACCCTTTGTGTGGACTTAGCAGTGGGGCGATGGCAAACAATAAACTTTTCACAATATGTTATATGCAGTAGCATGGTAGTAAATAGTTTGCCAGAAGACACACACTCTACCCTTGCATTGAGCTACACCATATCAAGGCTTCGTTAGAGCTCTACTCCTAGGATTTTTTATCGATAAAAACTGAGTTCTGCTGGTACAAGAAGGGTTGTTGTCAGTTTCTAGCGTAGGTATGTACATGAAGTACGGTTAAACCGCTTAGTCAAGCTTGTCATGAAAACAATGTGGTTCCACCCCAACCCACTTCACCAAATTAATAGCATGAGGTAAAAACAATACTTATTGTCTTTTTTGTACTTTACTCCTTCTGAATTTCTAAGGGTGCTCAACTAAGCGTGTATTGAATTAAACAGTTTTAGCACAGGGTTTCGCTTTTCTGATTTTATCTCCTTTTTCTTAAATATCCCATGAAAATGACCTAATTTGGTTTCACTGAGAGCAAATTATTTCATTTCCAAAGGATATTTACCCCCTCTGGATCCGCCACTGATTTAACTTGACATTAGCAATTTCCCAGTAGGCGTCATGATTTTAGTTTAATGATGACGCCAATTGAATAGTGTAACACAAATCAAGATTGCAAAACGAAAACTGTGGGTGAAGACGTCTCTTCATTATGACGCCCTGTGTGACTGCGTTTGCGGAAGCTTTTTGCATACTCTGGGGCGTACTAACGAAATTACGCATGTGCGTACAATTTGACGATGCAAGTATAGGGTTTTAGCTATTCAATTTGATTTTTGGAAGTTAATTGTGTTTGTGTTGCGTGTCTTCACAGCTCACTTTAGCCCTGTGAAATGCTGTAAAACCATTTTCCGCTAAAGGTCTGAACCCCTGGCTTCATATAGGGGGACTATTCAGAGTGGGAACTCCATAAAATGCCCCAGGAACGCGCCTGATACTTATATCTCAAGTATCAGCTTTTTGCTGCAAGTGAGCTCTCTTTCAATAAGTATAACATACCAGTCGGTTTTAACCACACACCCAATCCCCCAACATGGGGGGGGGGATAAGGCGGGGAAATGTACCATGTTTTAACTTTTTGCATTGTCCAATAAGTGCGGGGAAAATGTGCGGCATTTGATATACAAAGGCAAATATGGCAGTATAAAGTAAAACATGGCAGACATTGGAAAAAACTGCCATGTTGTTTTAACAAAAGTCAAAGTTCCCACTGTTCTCTGGTAAGAAATGAGTAGTGCATAAATTCAAGTCCTCTTAAGGGTCAAGGGGGAACCAAAATTGCCTAGTAGTTTGGTACATGAATGATCAAAACAAGATACAGACGTCCATGCTTGAATTCCATGTCCGCTTTATATCTCCTTTGCATTCGAATGATTTCAATTACTGTGTTCCAGCTACATTGGCTTGCACAAGTTGCAAACGCCTTATGCGTTTCCACTGTCCATTAAACTGAGCTTGATGAAATATTGGCGCCAAAAATAATCACATTGGACGCAAAACATCGAATTTACCTGCTCGCAAGCTTCAGCAAGTGAATGCATACATGTATGGAACAAGAAATAACTTTAAAAAAGATATTCGGCTGCATTTCAGTTGTGAAATTTATTTTTCGGTACATGTTTTTTTTACACTTGCAAGCTGGTGAAATGCCTTCATGCGGCATTTCATCAGGGTATGCACTTTTTGTTAAGGTAAAAAAGATCTCAGGGCAAAAATATAATATTTAGTAGCAGACGAAAAAGATAGATTCCAGTTACTGCTGACATCGCCCCTCTTAAATAAAGTCCAAAGTAAGTCTCCGTTGACAGAAAAATCGTAATGTAAGGTGCAACTGAAAAATGTCTACTACAAGGTATATAGCACACAGTTTGTAAACTGAAATAAACATCCTGTCCCCGTTCCTCCTAGCTCTCGCCTTATACATATGAATTACAGCACTCGTGCCTAACCAGTTGTCGGAAATTGTGATGTGAGAGTTGTTGGTACAGCTGTAATTGGGAGGGCCCACCTATTAAAACTATTTTTTCCATAGATCTTAGGAACTGTTACAGTTACAACCATGTAATCGTGTACACATGTGATTGCCAATTCCACTAAAACCATGCAAACTGGCATTTAAGCTCGTTTTCGGCACATAACGGCTCTGATTGTGAGCCAGTCGTTTTTTTAACAAAGCAAAATGCAAAAGAGGAAACCGTTAAAATCATGGAATAAACAGGAATAAAATAGATAAAATGGCTTTTCGTACCTTGTTCGAATGTGTATTGTCTGTATCGCTAACAATATAAATCGAAACGTGTACATGTACCTAAATACACGCATTTATCCGACTACTGGTTACGCACGAGTGCTGTTATTCATGTTTATAAGGCGTGAGCTAGGAGGAACGGGTACAGGATGTTTATTTCAGTTCACATACTGTGTAGCAGCAGTGACAACATTTCTTGAACCATTTAAAAAGCATATTTACTCACTATGGTCAATTGATGCCTCATTTTCAAATTTTGGTCCAATCATTCGTATTAAATTGTAAAACAAATACTTCTATATAATAAGATATCATTTTTTAGTTATGTTAATTATTATAAATATTGATTATTTTTAATTTTGTTCTTTGTTCATTTAATTATTGAATTTAGGAGGAAGTCAGCTATTAGCCGCACCGATTATTTTCCATCAGCAATTGCTTTTTAAACACAAGCGGAGTCACATTATATTTCCCATAAATGTTTGAATATTAAAGAAACATTTAAAGTAAGAAAGAGGGCAAATATTAGGAACCAATACAATTATGCACCACACCTCACCCAGGACGCCAATGGGAAAGTGACAACTTCACAATTAGACATCACAAACGAGCCCTTTCACAGCGGGTGACCACAAGACATCAATTAACAGACGCGAACGAAAGCATAACAAAAACAAGACAGAAATAATATAAATGATCCACAAAAGAAGCACCGCCTTGGAACGGTCAGAAAAATATTTTACTGGAGTGATCAAACTGGTTTCACGGCGCGCCAACCTCACCCTTAGTTCAGATTTGGATCAAGACACATATATATTTGGTTTGCATGAAAGACCCCTAAGCATGTACTGGTTATTATTATGTTTATTCAGACACTTCCAAAGAAACCAAGCCCAGAACTTAATTCATGCTCAACTCAGCTGAGCACGAAATATATCATGTTAATAAATGTTGTTGGCATTTTAACATTTATTGACATGATCAATATAATATCTGAGAGGCTTGAAGCAAGAGACTTCTTCATTTGTCGGAATTTAGGTTTTTTATGTGCAGTTGAAATTTCGTGCTCAGTTGAGTTGAGCATGAAAACAGTTTTTTTATAAAATCGGGGCCAAGGTGGTTTTGGCCACGATCTGCCAAAGCAAACAGGCACAATATATATATACGTGATATTTGGGGCTTTATTGAGATGGGGTAAGGGATGACCGGTCCAAAACAATCGATGGTTTCGCCTATCTCTCAGGAAAATACCGAAAACAGTTTGGACACAAAATCTAATAATTAGTTATGCCATTATTTCCATGAGATGTTTCCATTGATCTGTTTACGTATAATATAAGACCAAACTATAGTTTCAAGTGGTTGAAAAGAAGGGGATGGATGAGTCTACACTAATTGCCATTTTTCAGAATCCTCTGGCGACAGTGAAATTGAAATATGCCTATTATGAATCTATGAATTTATGATATGCTTTATATATTTTATTGACTGTACCGGATATAAAAAAAACAGTAGTATTACATGTAAATGATCTCAAATAACTTATGTATTACCAAAGTAGACATGGAACCGCTTTGATACAATAAATGTATTATTTTACAGTGGATGCATACCAATGTGGCCCACAGTCTTACTTCACACAGAATAATGGTGAGATAAAATCTCATGGTGGCTATGACATAGGTCACCACTATGGAAAAGATCTCAACTGTTCATGGTCCATAGCGGCTCCAGTAGGATTTGTTGTGGAACTGGTTGCGGAGAATTTCACCCTCGAATCTGGCTATAGCAAGTACTGTGTTAAACCTATTAGTAACATACTCGACCTAATATGTAAATTGTGTACATTACGTTTAGTTCACTTGAGCCATGCTCTCTGTGCGAGCTTTTGTGATCCTCTAATGTCTGTCGCCAATCGACGTCGTTAGTCAATCCGTCAGTCCGTCAACGATTTGCTTTAAAATAGCATCTCCTCCTAAACGACTCTGTGGAACTTCACCATATTTAACCCTTAAAGCACCAATCGCAACAAAAATCGTCTGCTTTCTCGTCTGCTGAGATGTTTAAGAAGCCTCTATGGCAAACAGTGTGAACCCAGATCAGACTGCTCCTATTGGAGCAGTCTGTTCTGGGTCCACGATGTTTGCTTCTATACTTAATTCGTCAGTAATGTTAGGCAATTATTTGCAGCAGACGACTTCAGCAGACGACATTTTCAGATGCTTTTTTTGGCGCTTTAAGGGTTAACAGGAATGATCTTAGCAATGTCTTCTCACAATTTTGAAACTTATTGAACGACAAAATTCTGGTTGCCATGACAATCAAAACATTTTAATTAAAAATAATCTTCTTGCTGTCATGGCGCGGAGCTGATTTAGCTTACCTGAGCCACGGGCACGATGTCAGCTTTCGTGATCTTCTGATGTCTGACGTCTTTCAATATTTTATAACTTGACATTTCGCTTACTGTAAAGGCGGCAACTTTAATATTCATATCTGGGTGTGGTTCGGCTATTTCAGCTGCTAAGGAAGGGAAATCAGGTATTATTTATAATTTGAGAAAGAGTTAATAAGATTTTTTGAGCCGCGCAAACGTGCGTGCATTTAATGAAAATCCTAACCGTATACACACTAAACTCACATGTATTAACTATTAAAACGCATAATCGCAAAATGTATGTTTTTTGTCGTCCACTAAACTATTTGAAACCTCATATATAAACACTGTGGACCCAGATCAGACTGCTCCTGTAGGAGCAGATTGATCTGGGTCCACAATGTTTGCCTCCCTGTTATATAGATATTTTCAGATGCAGTTATTTTGCTGGCGTTTTAAGGACTAAATAGTGACTGACGTTGTGCCACAAGATGATACAGTTACTTTTGAATAAAACCACGCCTCAGTTTCAGCTGTTACATGTACCTATGCCTAAGGTTGACTAGTCCTAATTACGCATTTATGAGGCGCCGCCTTTACAGTAAGCGAAAAGTCATTAAGTAATACCTTTAAACAATACTTCCTCCTAAATTAGCTACCACACTTATCCAGAATGCGCGGCGCAAACAACTTATTAACTCTTTACCAAAAATAGATAAAACACGGTTCCTTTTCTTGAGCAGATGAAATAGCCGAACCACGCCCTAATATGAATATTAAAGCTACCGCCTTTACAGTGACCCCAAAGCTCAATAATACCGGTGTTATATTTATTCTCTCGTGCAAAGCGTTTAAGATCAGCTCAGTAGAACAAATAAATATATGAGTCGCGAGAAAATCTGTTTTCGGGAAGGCTCAAATCAGCATACTCAGCTACAGAAAATTGCTGGAATATTGAAAAAGTTAGTGCTGTAAGTTGTATTGTCGCTGTCTGTGTTTTGTGTCTTTTCCTCGCGCTGCCGTGTGTTGGTCTGGAGTCTGCGATCGTGGTATTTTCTGGAATTCTAACTGGTATTAAAAATGTAATCCGTTTCTATAAAGACTATAGGAATCTTTCATGGGTGTGAGGGTAGGATAGTGACTCCGTAATGCGCACTTTGGCAAACAGTTAAAAAAAATTAGAAGAAATGCAACATTATGCAGCATTTCATCAGAATCTACGTTATATGCTAATCACGATAAAACATTCTTTAGAGCAAGAAATAGGATTACATTTGCATATCCACACCTGTTACCCCTTGATATATACAACATACCATTCCAAATTTATTGTTTCAAACAAGAAGGAACAATTCATTAGTGCATTAACACATCAGGTAGGCGGCAATCGAAAACGTCATTACTATCGACGAACGTATATCAAAAATCGTTAGAAACAGTTTTCAATCGCCATTTGTCACCCGACAGGCGACAAATGTCACTCAAAACACTGCTTCTAGCGCTTTTTGATCCGAGTTCGTCGACTGTTAAGAGCTTTTTCGATTGCCGCCTACCCGGTGTGTTAAGGTGGGCGACTTGACAGGGTGGTGTTTCTGAATCTGTAATGTTTTCAGCTGCAACTATGTAGACTATCTGGAACTGTTTGATGGAAACTCGACCAACGCCAGATCTCTTGGGAAATACTGTGGAACTACATTCAACCCTATAACATCAACTGGACGTTTTTTAACACTACACTTTGTTACCAACTCGCGCTCAGGCTACGACGGGTTCAAGATATTCTACAATTTTACTGAGGACATAATTCGTAAGTATTACACCAGATTATTTTTATTATTGATTTACGGGATTTTCTTCTAGGCGTTGCTGATTCAATAAATATGTGCTGAAAATTGTCAAACAACCATAAACAGCTGATAATAAAACAAGGTTTTACAAATGAAGGATGATAAAAAACCTCAGTTTATAACTGATGTCAGATAAAGGATGGTGATGAAGTCAATTTGTTGGTTGGATCTCGAAAACTATTCTGTTTTATGCTATAGGTCATATGTCATTCCGTTTTGGACACTACAGTAAGATTCATATTTGGCAATTGGTTAGAATTGTTTTGCTGGTTTACAAAGACTAAAGGCATCATCCACAAACGATTTTAAAATGTTTATACCAAAAGTGTTGATCAATGGTGGTAATGTCACAATACATGGTAAAATACTTGACACTATAAAGGAGACCTAACTGAGGCTGTTGGTTTTAGTTTCTATTTTCCACACATATTGCCTTTCTAAAGTATTGCATTGAAGTACAGAGATAATTCCGTTCATGTTTGTCATAATTGTATGCTCTCTCTATATAATTAATCTGTTGATAGTTTGCATTTTGAAGAGTAAAACATTGACAATCTTATCGAAACCTTTTATCTACCAAGGGCTGTATTACAAATCTAAATAGTGAAAAAATATATCTATCAAGGGATTGGAATTAAAGTTGCTAATTAATGGATGAATATGATTACCTGGCACAGTAGAAACAACACACTACAAGTACTCACCCCAAACCCTTTTCTGAATTTTTTTAGACCAGGCATCTGTCGATTGAAGCTCAATAAAAATTGGCTTATTGACATTTTAAAACCATAGAATTGTTATATCTACTTCTTAAATTTTTAAATAAACTATTTTTCACAATTGGCTAAATCAATGAGATCAGTGGAATGTCTAAGGGATTTAATTGTGCTTTATTTTGCTAAATGCTACTCTTCATTCCACTGACTTTGATGTCCAACACGATTGCTTACTGAAAAAGTTTGCTTTTGAGCCCTCTTCCGCATGACAGAATGTTGTCATGTTGCATACCAGGTTGAATCAACAGGAGCACAGGAATCCCTTAAATGGTCCATTATTTCATTCAGTCGAGCCATGATTAAAGTTCATCTTTTACAGAAAGAGGTCAAAGTGTTTAAATTGAAAGGATAGAAAAGTATATTTACATGTAAGCAAATAAGAGGCACTTACACTATGGCAGACTCCTGAGATTGGGGACATGGGGATGCATTTTTCAGGAAGAAGTCATGGTGTATATCAACTTCAAGGAAAGGAGTTTACGTGCGACCAGCAAAGCCTCAGATCAGCCTGCGCATATGCACAGTCTGAATATGCTATGAGTGTTAAGCTACTGACCAAACACCATTTGGAGTTTCTATATATTTTTTATCACTAGACTGGACATCGTTCTGATATAAAGAAGTTAGGTCTGGCGGTGTCATACCTTTGAAAAAAATCGTTACGCTTCTAAATTATTTCATTTTATATTTTCAAATGACAAGGATTAAGGACTATTTCAAATTTTCAATTCTCGATTTCGACCTGCGCTTGAAATGACCTACACTTTTACAAAATCTGATTAAGTTTTTGTTCCTAAATGGTATAAGCATAATTGCTGTAACCAATAGCTGGCTTACATAACATATGATATATCTTACTCAGCTACTTAATGCTTGATATCATTCAGTTATCTAAAAGAAGTGTAGTCAGTGTCTTGTATATATAATTTCATGTATAAAAAGAGGCAATAATATGAGTGTCAGTGAAATAAAAGATATATCATTTATTAAGCATTTAAGAAAATAATGCTGTTTACATTTTATAAAAGCACAAACCTCTGAAAATTACGTTATATGTATTAAGGTTCAAATTTCGTTCTTTTAATCATCCATGCGTTGTTGGTATTTTACTTAAATGACAGTTAAAATGCAATAAATAGCCCAGTGCAAACTCATATAGGTCTGTTTTTAGCTTTAAAATATACTTAAAAGAAAGTAACGTATATAAAAGTAATAACAGGTACTTCTACTTTGATAGCATCATATTGCTAGTCATTGGTTACAATTAAAAGGTAATATTGACATGTAAATATAAGGAGTAATTTGATAAGATTTCCAATTATTTTAGCAACAGAAAAAAACATTTACTATTGTATGGTATCGCCTTAACCGCTAAAGAGTTAATATACCTTACTTTGCGGCTTGATTTATGTTGTTTGAGAAATATAGTGAACAAAGTAAGTAACAATGCAAAGATCAGGAACCTATACAATCAAATACCACACATGACCCAGGACACCACATAGAAAAGTGACAAAAACACAAAAAAACTTCACAAACAAGCGAGCCAAGAGGTCAGTCCTTTTCCAGCTGGTAACCATAAGGCTGCAATGAACAGACAAGAAAGCATAACAAACACGAAATATTTATTACAAAAATGATCCACAAAAGAAGCACCACCTTGGAACGCTCAGTAAACTATTTTTACTAGAGGGTTATGCTAGTTTCACAAACCCCCCTGTGAGGTGTTTGGGCACTCCAATGTCTAATGACAGTACTGCATTAAATAGTAATACATTTCAAAGTAATAAGGTTGCAAAGATCAGGAATCGATACAATCAAGTACCACACCTGACCCAGGATACCAATGGGAAAGTGACAAACTCACAGAAGACACCACAAACGAGAGCCAAGAGGTCAGCCCTTTCCCAGCAGGTGACCACAAAGCACATATAAACAGACGCGCACAAAACATAGCAAACACAAGACAGAACAAAAACATAAAAGATCCACAAAAGAAGTACCGCCTTGGAACGGTCAGTAAAATATTTTACTGGAGGGCTTAAACCGGTTTAACGGCGCCAACCTCACCCTTAATTCAGATGTGGATCAAGACACATAAATATTTGGTTTGCATGAAAGACCCCTAACTTATCAATGCATCATCTCCTAAAACATATAAATCAAGATATAACAAGGAGATAAAGCAAGGACAAGGACTCAACAGTAAATTAAACTGAATACCGGAGCAAAAGAAATCCAACAGGTAAACCCGGGTCGGCCCGACAAACAGCCAAAGCATCAGGCCCCTACCATCTCATCAATAGATAAGTCTTTAAGTCGGAACCATCATAGAGTCTGAAGTCCGACCTACCGGCGTGCAATTAAAGAGGAAAGCAAAGTTGCCAACCGTGATTGGGTTGACTACCAAGCATGCAGTCTGCTGCAATACATTAATGTTATAGCCAATCTTTTTATAATGGGAAATTATTTTTATGAACTGCGCTGAAAAATTATTAGAGCCAACAATCTTCTTCAACTTATACACCAAGTCACCATAGAAATCAGGTTCCGAAAGTCCTTGGCGCAAGAGAGATTTAAGTCCAACTTGGAATTTAGAAATCAAATCATAGTATCGTCTATAAAATTTATCAAATCATAGTATCGTCTATAAAATTTATCAAAATCAAGTCACATATATAACGGTAACATCAAATAGGTACGTTGTTAAAAAAAGTTTCCTTCTTTTCAAAATGTTTTAAGGTAATCTGCATGTTGCTAAATAAGAGTAAGGTATAATTTGGTATTTGCAAAATAGGATTTGAAACAAAATTAGGATAACATAGTTGACATGACTGTCTGTTGTAGGTCAAAGAGCTAAAATGTGTCATTTTGCATGTTATATTATGTATTTTTAAAACAATCATACCGAACAATATTTTTCCTGCTGTGTTGGGAGGAGGGTATATTCTCTAATAGTGATCTAATTGCATTTGAGCTTTCACTAAAACATACTTTTCAGTTTGTTACTGACGCCTTTTGTTCTGGTACAGACATCATTTTGAAGTTAATGTAACATCTTTAAAATTCTGATTCAGAGTCTATGCTCCAAAATCAACATGTCGTCAGCAATATAACCACAAATGATCAAATATACTCAGAAAAACAATTGAAGGATATTAAAATTATTTTGACTATATAACAGTTGAGAATATAAATTCCATACAAGGCATTTGCGTATCTGATAGAACTACAAATATGCAACTCAGCAGAATGCAAAATAAAATTTACGGGTCATTGGTTACGATACAGTACCACACCAAATGTACCAACCCTCTTTACCCAAAGTTCACAAGCAAAAAATTTAGCGTTTACATTTTCTGCTGTAACCGTTACCAGGTCATTACTTATGTTCTAATTCTGACCACAGACAAGTGTTCACACCCATTTATCAGTAGTTGCACCTAATAACGTGACAACTTCTTCAACAAAAATACACAGATATGTCATTCCCCAGCCAATATGACAACAAATTGGAAGAAAAAACACTAACAAAAACTACAAAATTAGATGCCATGCCTTTGCCAAAGAGCCAGCAATAATTTTGAACCCACCCATGATGGAATACAAACGATAAAAATATGTTTCAATTACTTTTGAATGCATGTGACTTTTCAGTATAGAGGGTTGCACCATTTGGATATGTACTGTACTTTAATCATTGAAGTTTGACTTAAATCAAACATTCATTTTGATTGCAGATATCTGGAAGTATGAAATGCATTCATAATTAGTGTAGTTTTTATTGTATGAAATGTTAGAGATTGAACTGAATCTAAATATCCTTCAATTGTTTTTCTGAGTATAGTACATGTTTATGCCGACTGGAAATCATAGCACTCCTATTTCAAGCCATAAATAAGCTAAAAAAAGGTACGTCACCTTGTTACGTCACTGTGGCGTTAAAATGTCAAGAAAAAAATGCAAGCATCTTTTTTCATAATAAGGATATATTTTTCTACAAGAAAATGTATGTTTGACACTTTTACCAAAATAATGCACACGGAATTACATAGCGGCCTACCCCAGAGCTGATGCTAGCGGCCATTAGAGTTTTTTTTTGCATGTTCTAATAATCAAGAACAGATGCAATGAAATTGTGGAAGGCTCATGTTTTCAAATCTTGTAGTTTCAATCTATTTCAGGATCAACAAACGGATGCATCTATGCCTACACATTTGCAGGAGTCTCCGTTGTTAATATGATTGTATACAGTTAAACCTCGAGATTTACGAACTATTATACATTCATAATCTGCTTAAACGTTAGAAAATGAAATGTTACATCCCCGTGGAGCCTCTTGCTATATTACCTATAATTGAGAAGTTTCCAAACTCTCGTAGTACATTTAAGTACCAAACTTAGCATTGGTACAGAAATGGTTTTCTCTTCAAATCTCGATAAAATGAGTAAAATGATATTTTAATGGGATGCAGACTCGTATAAGTCTAAAGACTTTCTTCTAAATCCCATTTGTATACTGTATATTATTGTATGTCTTTATATGTTGTCCAATGTTCAAAGTATACAAATAAAATACGAATAAACCAAAACCTCGTAAATTCGAACTCCTATTTATCGAACTACTCGCAAATTCGAAATAAATTTCGGACACTTCGGATTAAGATATAAGGATATCTGGGATAGAAAATCTTATCTTACTCATGCTATCTTACCCAGGACGTCATTTTTATGTTCAAGTAACGCCATCATGTAAAATGCACCTTAGCGTACTCAGGGACTTCTGGAGGCTTATTTTAAAATAGATAAATAAGTAAATAAATAAATAAATAAATAAATAAATAAAAACAGTGCGCTGAGCAAGAAAAAGAGTCCATTATTCGTGTAAGCGAGGGATAGAAAAAATCCGTCCCTCGGATCACCGTTTGTCATCAGTCGGCAAGCCTTGTGATGCCAAACGGTGATCATCGAGACAAATTTTTCCATCCTACCCTCACACTCGTGATAGATTCTTATAGTCTACCTTCCTATAATTTGATGTTTCGATACTTCGAAATAAAATATCTAGGCCGTAGGACTTCACATTTATGAGATTCTACTATAGACACATGTACATGTAGATACCATTCAGTCCGTTGGTAAAAATATAATACAGTCTGAGTCTGTATGATTATTTTCGTACATTCCAAATTATATTAATATGAGATAAACTTCAAGCAAAGAACATCATGTTTATAGTTCGACAAAAGTAGTGTACGTACTTGAATCTAATATGTCGCTGTATGTGACATTACACGTGTACTATTAAACAAGGAGATTCCGACTGTCACGTGAACTATATACTGATTATCATTAGATCTTCGAGTATTGAGGAAGTGATATCGAATTTGGGATACACCTTACGTCACTGTTATATATACCGGTGATAATACTGTTTGCATACTTTCAGTATTGAGTTCCAGAATATCTTTCTTTCCTTGCTAGCGTCGACTTTTGTTGTCTGCAGATAACGTATGCAAACAGTTTGTACCCAGTTCAGGACCGACAGAACGCCCGTCCTGATATTGATTTAAGGACAATGTCAAACAACAATATGGCGTGGTGGCTAAAACCTGCGGGTGCTTTGAATTTTGCGCTGTTCCAAGAACAATGTCCAATTTCGCTCTGGATTTCAGAAATAATCATAAGATATATGTAATATAGTTAACAATTTTGTTGCTGATTTGAAATATACACAAAGAGTAAATAAGTCAAATATTACCTTGAACTTGGTCAATTTTTGCACACAAAATTCTCCTATTTTGCTCCATCAGAAATTTAAATTTTTTGCACGAACATGTAGTGTGATATGTGATCTAGTACAGCTGGAATTTAAAATTTTCAAAATTTTATTCACAAGGTCACTTTTCTTGCTAATCCGATAACACCATACACTCATATATAATAGCCACTGACAATAATATACATGTGAGTTATACAGGTAAGTAAGTTTACATACACGTCGACTAATCAATCTCTTTCTTAGGCAAATACATGCATACAAAAAAACATGAGCGGAGATTTGTGTACAATGGAGCTTTTTGGTTTCTGTAAAGGCGGTAACTTTAATATTCATATCTGGGCGTGGTTCGGCTATTTCATCTGCTCTAAAAGGGAAATCAGTTTCTATCTGTTAGTAAAGAGTTATTAAGTTGTTTTAGCAATGCAAACAAGCGTGATTTTCATGAAAATCCTGACCATATATATATATATATATACACTGAACTTACGTTTATTAACCCTTTAAGCGTACATTACAAAAATCGTATGCCTTTGTCGTCTGCTGAAATATTTGAAGACCCTTCGATATACATTGTTGATCCAGATCAGACTGCTTCTATAGGATCAGTCTGGTCTGGGTCCACACTGTATGCTTCTGTATTTATGTTAACCAATAAACAGACATTTTTCGGATGCAGTTATTTTGCTGGTGTTTTAAGGGTTAATTCATATGATTTGTGTCTTCGCTGAGGTGTTCTGGCGCTAGATGATAGTTACTTTCGAATAAAACCACGCCTCATTTTCAGCTATTACCTATGTCTTTAGAAGATTGACCAGTCCTGATTTCCCATTCATGAGATGCCGCTGTTACAGTACTTCAAAAGTCCTATGATAGGTAATATCGTGTTCTCTGGTCACTATCTATATCTTGCACTCTGAGAGTCATTTTACAAAAACCCGGAGAATGCTATTTGATTGGCCAATGACATGACTTTAATTACCTGTGGCTATCATTTCCAATTAATATAGAATATATTTCTCTTAAGATCACTTTTGTCTCAGCAACATAGGTTAACAAATAGTTAAGATTAAGGCCATATTTTAAATGAGCCATGACATGTGATTTCCAACAATGTGGCATTTTGACATATGTAGACTCAGACAAGCCTGTGCAGCCCCCTTTTAAGCTTAGAAACTCCAAATGGTGTTCAGTCAGTAGCGTAACAATTATAGAATACTCAAGCGACTAGAAAAGGCTCTGATCAGACTGCGCGTATGCGCAGGCTGATCTGAGGCTTTGCTGGTCGCACATACCACATTGATGGAAATCTCATGCACTGGCTCAAATAAAATTTCATATCTTTCGGCAGTCTTCATTGTTTGAAAATTACTGATTTGGGTGTTTCCAGCCTGTAAGGTGTTAATGTTCAAAGAGGTTGCGGTAGGTTTAGCGTTCCGAACAAGTACTACTAGTACTTGAGTGTTTGGTACTTGTTGCATTTATACATAGAACCTCCTTTGAACGCCGACAGACCTATCCAGCGAAGCCGGTGATCTAAAATTTGGTGTGGTATTCGACTGAGAAGCGAAAAGTCAGGCAAGTCTATGCATTTGTACAGGCTCGCCTAAGCTTTTGTTGCTCTATAATGAGAGAGGTGTCATACTCTCATGTGCTGGCTCATTTATGGCATGTGCATTTTACAGAACTTTTATAGCGCAAATTTTGAAGCCATGTCATCTCACTAAACAGAGCTCTAGATTGGCAGGTTTTTAGAGTATAATTGTGAATTCCTCCATATCTATCGGTCCAAACATTTGTGTGGGGTGCTTAAAAGAACCGTCTTCTTGAAACGGTTCTTTGGAGAAGCCACAACATATGTTTACTTGAGAAATAAGAACATAGAGATTTAATGGTGCACTATTGGCAAGGGCCTGCTTAATGGGAGTCTGCATTTCCTGAGTTGATTCTGATCAGCCAGAGCATCATCACAGTCCTGCCATAAGCTATTGGGGGATGATTAGCAAATGCCACACTCACAGACAACAGACCGATCCATGGCAACAAGTGGAAGAGACACAAGGTAATTGCAGCCACACGACAGCTAGTACAGTAAAGCAACCAGCTATCTCTTCATCGTCCAGATGATTGAAATAGTATATACTTAATTAAGTAAGTGCTCTTAAAACAAATGCCTTTTCTTCAGTGTCTAAGGACCTTAATTTGCTTAAGCAGTCAACAGAGACTCTATCAGACTGGAGGCATCTGCAGGATTCCGCATGTAAAATTCGTGCATTACTTTATTTTCATTTGTGAGAGCTGTTTACTGCGTTTTTGCATTATATTATACTTCCCTTTATACAATCACTGTCAACTAAGCTCACGGATCTGATGCAATATGTGTTTAACTAAATGTGCTTGTACGAAGTCCAAAATCAGTCTGATCACCTTTACTGTAGAATAGAATGTGTGAGCTGGTAGCTGGTACCAAAAGAGGTGACGGCTAAGCTGCTATATTTTTCTTTTTATTCAACCTTGCACTTTCTCTTTTAAAAAAAAAACTTTCTGTGCTGCTCTATTCATTGTCCGAAACAATAAAAAACTTATAGACTAAAGCTTTTGAGGCCCCTCTACCAGTAGCTGCTAAGCTTCCACTAAAAACCTCTTGTTTTTCAGTGCATAGAGTCAAACTGGTAAATTTATTGTTCATGCATTGAGAATTATGGTCATCAGTCTGGCGATTTGCTCACACGTTTTACTTCATTGTCGTTCATTGACTTTTAAAAAACGCTGGGTCATTTTTAGCGTTCAATGTCAATTCCTGTATTGAAATGTATATCACGCACTTATATAAAATGTTTATTTTATTTATTGCCTAAGCTTTACTTCAATTCCGTAATTTGATCATAACCTTTGGCATTAATAGTCAAATTGAATCCAAGGTTGTGAAAGCTCACACGCTCTGTTGTAAGCATTGCTTTCCATTGAATCCAGTGAGCAGGCATCATGCCACAGACGATCTATTGGTGTAAAAGAGAAGCTAAATGAGAAATCGAACAACAATCTCCGAATTTTGAAACATCTAAAAAAATGAGAGTACTTGTAATCGCGTAGTCGATGGGGTGCCATCGCAAGCACCCCACGTTCTCGAAGAAATTTAATGATAATTGACCTATTGACTATACCTCAAGGTCACAAGTTTGACCATAGGGTGAACATTTAACTTGTATCCCGTTCTGCTCACCATCCCCTTCAATTTGATATGCCACACGACCATGTATGGAAAAAGAATTGACCCCCAAGCAACCCCAAGTCCCACCCCCTAGAGTATGACCCAGGCGACATAATGAAAATCCCATTTCTTTTATTTTTGAGAACAAACATAAAGTTTGGTATAAAAAATCTTTGAAATTGACTTTTTAAATATGATAGTTGACCTTTGAACCCTCCCCGGGGCCCCAGGGGGATGGCCAAAAAAAGAGCTGTCGCACACCCCACTCATATGAAAATCTCGCACACCAAACTTGGTTTGATTTCGTCCAATGGTTAAGGAGGATAGAGTATAACATACGGACGGACGAACGAACGGACAGACGGGCAGAGACGATTACAATACCCCCTTTAAAAAGGGGTGGTGATAGTAAAGAAGAACACCATGTCATGTGCACTAATTGAATTCAGCTTTATATTCATAGTAGGAAGTCCGGCTCATAAATATGTATTACAATTATAAATGTATGTATTATTTGTAGTTTCACATTCAGGATATGGATTGGTAGCCCTGTTTATAGGTGTAGATAAACATGTACATTACGCCTGATCGGCCATTATATGAGTGTTATGTACTAACGGTTTAGCAAGAAAAGAAAGTGGCCTTTTGAAATAAATTTTGTTAAATTTAAATTCCAGCTGTACTAGATCACATATCACACTACATGTTTGTGCAAAAAACTTAAACTTCTGATAGAGGAAAATAGGAGAATTCTGTGTGCAAAAATTGACTAAGTTCAAGGTAATATTTGACTTATTTACTGTTTGTGTATATTTCATTCAGCAACAAAATTGTAAACTATATTACATATATCTTATGATTATTTCTGAAATCCAGAGCGAAGTTGGACATTGTTCTTGGGACAGCGCAAAATCAAAGCACCCGCAGATTTTAGCCACCACGCCATATTGTTTATTGACATTGTCCTTAAACCATTTGACACTTTGATAGTGTTCTTGGACGTTGTTTTTGTTTTGTTTAATTTGTTTGGGGTGTTTTTTTGAAAAAAAAATGTTGAAATGCAGCAAACAACAACACAGCATAAAAATACCCACCTTTCTAAGGGTTAAACATTGCTCTGTATCTCAATATCATGAAAATATTTGCTCAGATCAGCATGCTGCACTTAAATCATGTGTTTTGTCTTACCGTATTACGACCAAACTTGCACAATGTACAAATATTTCTAAATTAACCCCTTGTATTCTGATGGATTAACTTATACATATTGATACAATAAGTATAGGATTGCTCATTTTGTACTTTAAGGGGTGACAGGTAGACGATTCTAAATTATGATGTATTTCTGCCACTGAAAAAGTAGTAAGTGAGTATGATCAGGAAATACCACAATCACAAACCGCAGACAAAGCCATGGCACTGCGAAGAAGAGCCGCTCAACCATCACGAGACACCAGGAAGACAAATTAAGCAAGGCAACCAGCTCTCTCTTCCCCATCAAGATGACTGCAATACTAGAATGGACATAAAGTAACCTACAACAAAACATAGAACAATTACAGACTCCCACAAGGAGAGTAACAATAAACAGAAAGTCAAAAACAACTTAACCACCACCTTAGAACGGACAGCAGCCTAAGCCACTGGGTGGGGGCCTTATTGCATTTTACCAAATTTTCTCCCTAGATTCTGCTGTTGTTGAAGTACAAGAAATGTTAAACTCGCATGGAGGCCTTCTAACTAATGCAATATATCATAATGGAGAAACACTCTAATCAAATTAATGCACCATGATGAAACAAAGAGCAGGGCTCATGATTCACAGATAGTCAGAGCTAAGGAAAACCTCAAGTTGAGTCACGGTGGGTCAAGTTACATTAAAGAAGGTTCATTTAATCTGAGCATGCAGTACAAACCCAGATGAAATGCAGCATTATGCTACATTTTATCAGGGTCTTCACTGTTTGCCAGAGTACCCGTTTAGGGGTTTTCAATTTACAAAGGGTTAAGTACTATTGCGGTGTGACGAGTAAGTATTCCGATCATTCATTCAAGCAATGAATCAATTACATGTTGAAGTATGAAAGCAGTACTGGTCGAAATTTTATTTAATTATGTCAAAATATTTCTTTGCAGGAGTGTGTCCTGGTGGAGGGTTTATGTGTAACAATTCACACTGTATTCGATCGAGTTATTGGTAAGATTTTGATCCATTTCATAGTTTTAAATCTGGCACTGGCACATTATATAGCAAGAAACATAATTTAAAAAAGAAGAATACATAACACACACACACACACACACACACACACACACACACACACACACACACACACACACACACACACACACACACACACACACACACACACAGAGAGAGAGAGAGGCGTACACAGATCAATTTTATAAACTGCTACAGCCCTGAAAATAATTTCCTGATTTCAGAATAAGGAAGTTGAAACTCCAAAATATTGAATTACAAATGTAGGCGCGTTATAACTTTGGCTATTATTCAGTTTGTCTAAATTCAATTAATTACTAGTTTAAACTTGAGATCTTTAACATTCTGTAGGTGTTTTGCGAGTTTTTATTCATCAATGTCGAAATAATACATGTATACTCAAACAAAAAAGAAACGTCCGATTTCCATAGTACTATATCTATCGACCCAGTTAGGATAACGCAACAAAAATAAAACCAAAATGTTTATCAAACGTCGGATACACAAAAATTATGAATTATTTGATTTTTTATCTTCTTATCTTGAAGGGTTATTGAACCTAATGAGCATACAGCTTTTCCACTATCATCAAGAAGTTAATCAACAAAACGTGACACATTTTACGTGAATTGGCAGCCAAAATCGTCCAACAGTACAATGAAAAAAACATCTAAAAATCCCAAGTTAGCCTACTGAACGAGCAAAATTGCAGTTCAAACCTTTTAATTTACGAAATTAACTAATATTATCTCCCTTTGAATTAAACAAATACCAATTCAAGAACCGCCGAATCTCCTTAACCTAACATCATTTTGAGACCGTTTTTTGTTTTAATTTGTTTTGTCTGTTTGTGAAAACATTACACAATAGAGAAAAACAAAAGCTATGGCTGATGTCAGGCATCAAAAGTTTGCTAAATCTGTGTTTTATACCCCACCCCTTACTGCAAAATCCTCAGATAATTTCCATTATTAATTGTTGTGATGTTGATTTGTTTTAATTAATGTTGAAATGCTTGCTATGACAAAAAATGTTCGATTCTGTTGATTATCCAAATTCTGGACTAAAATGAATTTTCTGAGTGTTTTCACGCACACTCGTGATGGATGTTTTGTGACGTAAGAGTATGTTTCAGATTAATGGCTTTGGTCGTAAAAGCAATGCATACAACTAGCACGCATAACATCTTACTAGCGAGTTTGCTCAGTGATGTTAAATTGTGCTTGAACGGTTCAGGATTATGACGGACACATCAGCTATTGATGTTGTGACTTTTGATTTTAGGGTACTCGTGATCGCTGCTTTGTCAGCGGCTCTAGTGTTAATCAAATAAATGTCATAGGTGCAAAACGTTTCTTAATAATCAGAGTTGGTAATGTGAAAATTTGAATGAAATGCGTTCATACATGTGGAACTGGCAGACATAAACGTCAAATGGACATAACTTTATTGTTTCAGTATATATTATTAAAGAATACAACTTTTTCTGTCGTAGTAGTGATTGATGATGAGAGTTCTTGGAACCTTATTTATTTCAGGTGTGACACAGAGGACGACTGTGGCGATAATAGTGATGAACAAAACTGTCCAGGTTTATAAACCCTTGTTATCTTGAATTTTTATTAACAGTAAAACCTGTCTATAACGGCCACTCTCAAAAACATCAAAATTGGTTTGTAAGCCCAATTATTGCTTAATGCAGGTCAAAAGTATTGCAGATTTCTGCAATACTTTCGACCTTCATTAAGCTTCCATCTGCCATTAAGATCTTTGTTTTGTCTGTTTTTAAGTGGCTGGTCTGAAACTTTTGATCTTCTTATTTTAGAAATAATGTTTTTATTTTTCAAGAACACAATAATAATACTCAATTTCAGGTAAACATTTTAACATTTTCGTAAATCATAACAAGTTATCACTACCAATACAACTGCATTTACGTTAAAATTCAACGGTCTAGAATTATTGGAGGGACGTAAATGATTACCAGCAAGAGAAAAAACACCTGTTTTATAAGATAATTCACTTTTCCATGCAGTTTTGAGCTGTACTCAACATTTTTATTGTGAAAACATAACTTAATTCTGCTTTTACAAATGATATAAAAAGAAAAGATTTTTTTTCAAAAATTTTCATAATTAGAGACTTATCGATTCCTGATCTTTGCACCCTTACTTACTAAGTCTCTTTAAAACAAGTTTTACTGTACTCCACTCCGCCTCCGTTTTATCCTATTAGACTGCAGTTTTCCTGCTGTAAGCATGCATTTTCCGAATATTACAGAATGTGGAACCTGAACAGATGGCTTCGTTAGAAGCCAGCTGATCTGGATCTACAGTGTTTTACAAAAGGGAACAATTTGTTACAGCTGGACAAGGGTTATAACAAATGGACCTCGATGCGAGAAAACTTGTCTTCGGAGGTTTGCTAACAACACAGGCGCAGACCAACCTGCGCATCCGCGCAGTCTGCTCAGCGCCTTTGTTATTCGCTTTTTGGAAAGTATCATACGTAATCTTGATACAGATGAAAATTTAATTTTCTAGCTAGTCTCTGTAGCTGATGAGACTCGTTTGAAACTCGCTTTTTCGGAAACCCCCAAGACAGGTTTTCCCGCGATGAGGCCCATATGAGCCAGTTCATTAGATTGTGCCGCTTATGCACATGCTTAGTCATAATTTGAACATGCATGCAGAGCTATCGAGTGGGCTGGTTTTGCATCTTTTGTCTGAATATTTATCTAAGTAAGCGCGAGTGATGAATGCTTATGCAAGATCGTATTGTTTTTAATTTTCAGACTTGTCTGAACCTTTTCTGCTCGTAATTGTGGTGTATTCAAAAATCTCTCATGTAATGGCTTTAATACATTTAAATCGCGTAGGGTGAACAATCCGATCATCTGACACAAAAAGCTACTTGTACACAGTCCAAGGACTTTTTTGCATGAGTGCTTATGTCTTATTGATCATTGGTGCAGCGGGCGGTCGAGTGGATTAAATAATGCTTCATATCGCATGGTTTCAGGAAGTGACGTTACAAACCATGATAAAACAAAGACCACAAACAATGGGAAGTACATTAAACAATATATCAACAACAACAGAACCACCGTGTTAGAAAAGACAGCAGCCTAAGCCACTGGGGGAGGGGCTTCCATGCAATCCACTGGCGCCAAACCTTTGCTTATTTTCTGTTGTTGTTAAAACTCAAAAGTGTTTAACTCGCATGTATCATCAAAGAGTAACAACCAAATCAAATTAACACGCCATGGTGATACAAAGAAAAGAGCTCATGACTCACAGATAGGCAGAACTAACGAAAACCTCAAGTTGAGCTACGGTGGGCCCAGCCAACGACAAATATCAGGTACAAACTAGCGGATTAAAGCTTTACGTCAGGGACATTATTAAGTCTGAGGCCCGACCCACCGTCGTGCGATTAAAGAGGAAACCATAGCTATCAACCATGATTTGGTTAACAACAAGGCATGCAGACTGTCGCATGATACCCATGTTGTATCCCCCTCTTATATCCCATTTAATAATCTTTTTAAACTGATCACTAAAATTAGGCTTTCCAACAATTCTTTTAAATTTATAAACTAAAAATACAGGTTTTGATATGCCTTTTTCCAGAAGTCTTTAAGCAAATATTGTATTTAAAAAATTTAGAAAAAGCTTTACGGAGTTTATGGTATCGATAACCTTATTTAGCTAATACCCCTATTCCACACAGGCCCCGAATCCCACGAATTGACACGAATTGACAAATATTTGGATTCGTGGCTGAATCGTACTCAGTTCGTGATGGTCTTAACTGATTCGCATAGTCCGTAGTGAGTTCTTCCAATTCGTAGGTCTATCGGGAATTCGGCTCAAAAGTTTTGAACTGTTTAAAACTTTGGCCACGAATTCCCCGATTCGAAAAATCGTGCGTGATTCGTACCAAATTCCTGAGGCATTCTTGGATATCGTAACTGAATCGTAATCAATTCGGGGCCGTTTTTGCATTGTTTTGGGCATTCGTAGCTACTCTTAGCTCATTCGTGTGGAATCGGGAGATTAAGCCAAGCAATAAAACCAAGGAAGAGATAGCAGAAGGATTTTCCCTAAGGTTAATTACCCCGTCTCGCGCATGTGAGCAGTCCTAGAAATTGAAACAGATTTGGCAGATTCTGGAGCACAATCAGGATCAGTCAGTAGCTCCTGGCTGGCGATTTTGCCAATGGCGAACTGCCATATTTTTCCAAGTCAAAGAGTCTGGGTCAGGGCCCCTCGATTTTAACGTAGTTGTTTTCTTCTACCTATATAAGAAGCCGTTTTCAACACTCAAGTTGCAGAATCAATTCTACATTCATTTTGGAACTGATGCCCTGAAGCATGTACGGGCCTTTTTTTTTATAGCTATCGTGAGAGAAAATCTCGCGAATCGAGTCGAATCGTCGCGGATTTCTGTTAAATCGTGTCCAATTCGTGCTACATTCCGCATATTCTTAACAGATTCGTAATTGATTCCTTAACTTTCGTGCAGCATGTTCTAGTGTTATTTTCTAATCGTAATGAATTCTTGCGCGATTCCAGCCGAATTGAGCCGATTCTCCCGAATATTCGTAACGACATCGTATCTGACTCGGGAATGACTCGTAGCTCATCAGGATTGGAGAAAAAAAATTAATGAAACCTCACGAATCCCCCCGAATAAGAAAAAAATCAATTCGTGGCGATTCGGGCGATTCGTGGCCTGTGTGGAATAGGGGTATAACTTAGAAGTCAAAAATATGTTTCTATTGTTGAAATCATCAACACAAGAACTCTTGCAAAACAAATAAGTTGCGAAATGCATACACCATAGGAATGGGAGCGAGGAACATCCCCATCAAGAAATGGAGAGTTAACTATTTCAAAATTAAAGTCATCCCGTTTATCAGAATTTTGGCTGAACAATGTCATTTGTAATGGATAAGTCTAAGTCCAGAAAGAGGACTCGGTATTAGTCCTTAAGTCGGCACCGTCATAGAGTCTAAAGTCGGACCCACCAGCGTGCAATTTAAGAGGATGATTGACAACCAAGCATGCAGTCAGTTGCAATACATTAATATTTTTTTAATGGGAAATTATTTTAATAACTGCGCTGAAAAATTATTAGAGCCAACACTCTTCTTCAACTTATACACGAAGTCACCATAGAATTCAGATTCTGAAAGTCCTTGGCGCAAAAGAGATTTAAGTCCAACTTGGAATTTAGATATCAAATCATAGTTTCATCTATAAAATTTAAAAAATGTTTTGCGAGGTTTATGATACCAATAGTCTTGTTTATGAAGTTTCTGAGTTAACGGGGTTTTTTTTGCGAGAGTTGAAGTCAACAACATTTTGTTTGTTTGTATGTTTGTTTGGTGCTTAACGACGCATCAACCCCTGTGGGTCATTAGCGTCAGACAGTATTAAATCAAACATGATGTGGATGGAAAACGTAAAAAATGCAATAAACAAAATGAAAGGAATGGTGATGTTTTGTTGGTGTGTTTGTTTGGTGCGTAACAACGCATCAACCCTTGTGGGCCATTAGCGTCTGACGGTATTTAACTAAACATGATTTGGAAGGGTACGTGCATTAAGGGGCTATTTTGGCTCCCTCTAGAGCCAAAAACTGAAAATTGCTTTTTACCAATTTCTTTTGATTGTTTTTTTAGAAGAATAACTGAAGTGTAAAATTCCGTCAATTATTAAAATTTTACTGTTGCTATGGTTACAAAAAATGGCAGACAAAATAGGCTTAAAACAGAGAAATTGCAATTTTAGACCAAATTTAAGGCTTTTTGGAGGCCGATTTTTACGAATTAGATATCAGCACAGCTAAATACCAAAAAATCCTTTTTATATGTTTTGTGCCGTGGTAATTATCATCTTCTGTTAAAATATCCTTTCGGTACTTGCTTGTGCTCCCTGTCAAACCTTTCAATTTTGCTCCAAAATGGTCATTTTCCCATTTTCAGTTTTTTTTTGTAGGCCATTTTTGTTACCATAGCAACAGTAAAAGTCAAAGTAATTTGAGACATTTACACTGCACTTTGCTTTTTGTTCTAATAAACTAATAAGAACACATTGGTGAGAAAAATATTTATATTTTAGCCTCATAGGGGGTGCCAAAAAGCCCCTTAATGCACGTAGCTCTTTGTCAACATGGCTTGATGCTCTAGCAATACGAATGGGTTGAGACACAATGACTCCATAGGATATAGAGCGAGGAACCTCACCATCTAAAATGGGAAACTGACAATTTCAAAATCAAAATCGTCACGTTTTCCATAAATTCTGGTAGAACCAATATCATTAGAAATGGACAAATGCACGTTTAAAAACGGGGCTTCGGTATCAGAGGTATGAGTTTTATTACTTTGGTTCTCTGAAGGGTATATTTGACTTACCATATTGTCATTTTAAATTTTAGAATATCGTCCAAACATCTGGATGTAGTGTTAAAAGCATCAATAACATCAGCTTGCTTATCATCAGTAAGAGACATCATTATCACGTGACTATAGCAGTGCGGGCGTGTTTTTGAGCGCAGCCAAAGAATTTTAAGAAAAAAATTGTTTATTGCTGTTTTGGGGTACTGAACAGAATGGCTTACGTTTGGAGAGGGCGAGGCCCCCGTGTTAGGAGCGGTCGTTTCGGGGCAAGAGGTGGCGAGACCAGCATGAATTAAAGAGAAACTTATGCGAGGAGTGATGGAAACATGTTTTCGTGCCTCGCCGACCTAGATGGCGGCAACATTGATTCGTCAGATCTGTCGGATACTGAGATAGGAGGTTGCGAAATGGACAAATCAGGATTTAAACAAGTAAGATACCAAAAGAAAAGAAAATTAAACAGTTCTAGCGGTGAGAAAACCCAAATGTTCCTCGCAGATTCAGAGAATGACGACCCTATTGACTATGAGAATATGCCAAGCGACGAAAAATTGACCCTTATCTTGAACAAAGTAAGCGTGAATGAGATACGTTTTAAACGCTTATGTTAGATAGTGTAACTAAACAGCAGAAGCGCGTGTCGAGACTGGAAACAGTAGTCAAGTCATATGAAGACCGCATCAGACTGTTAGAATACAAGTCTATAGATTAAGAGGCGCGTTCACGGCGAAACAATATACCGTTTTATGGTTTAGCAGAACACAGAAATGCGAACTGCACGGACATAATCCACCAGTTTATTGCTGACCAGTTCGATATAGTAGTAGAGCAGAATGCAATCAGCAGGGCACATCGCATAGGCCGTTATAGGGGAAATGATAATCCAAGACCAGTCATAGTGGCGTTTCAAGAATATACATTGTCAGAACGTATCTCAAAACTCGGGTATATGTTGAGAGACACCAAATTTAGATTATCACGTGACCATCTGCGAGAAATAACCCGTGCGAGGAAAACCCTGTTGTCGGACCTTAAGCAGGCTAAAGCACTTAACCCATCAGCTAAAATAGCCATATTATATCTTGCAAAACTTGTTGTAAATGGAAGAGTAGTGAAGGATCCATGCCCAGAATGGGACTCTATCATGCGCGGAAACCGGCTGGACGCGATGCACCCAAGTCAGGATGGTGAAAAACAAGACAGCATACCTACTCATGCGAAACAATCTACACCAACTGTTAAAGCGCCCAGTACAAATGAAATAAACTCAACGTCATTTGTCGATATGGAGGTCAATATTCAGGATGATTGTGCTGATAAAACCAATGAGTCCATGAGCTTGCTAAACCCTAGCGGAGCTACTGGCACCGAAACAGACACGAACAAGGGTGGCTCAACAGAGAAAACAAATGATGAATCTACATTTAAATCTCCACAAAAGAGTGTCACTACTGCATAAACTCCCATTAAAATCCCATAAATGGCCCCCATTAAAATTTCCCATTAAAAATGGTCCTATTAATGGTCAATTTTAATGGTATAATGCACTTTCAAAACTGAAAATCTGTCAAAATACCATTAACTCAAACCATTAATTGAAAAAAAATAATGAGCATCATTTAAGCATTATTTTTAGTGTGTGAAAATTAATGGCCATTAAAACCTCCCATTAAAATTGTTGCTGGTTAATTTTAATGCCCATTAATATGGTCTATTTTTCATGGCCATGAAAATTTTGGCCATTATTAGAACCATTATTAATGGCTTATTATTTTTAATGGCCATTATAACAGAAAATGTAACTACAAATTTATGGGCATTAATTACCCATTAGTATATTGGATAGAAAATAATGGGCATCATTCTTTTAAGTCAACAGCATATTAATGGGCATTAAATGCATAATTTAATGGCCATTAGATAAGCATGACAAATTTCTAATAAAATTATGTTAATGGTCATTAATTTTGCAATGTTTTCAAGATTCTTTTTCTTGTGCTGCTTCCTGTTTCTCATTTAGAAGCAGGAAAGACAAGCAAGAATCTTGCTGGACTTTGGTTTAAGTCCCCTGTCATCTTAAGAGATAAACAGGCCAATTAACAAGTTAATGTTACCTTTTTATTTCTGAATCCTTCTATATATTGATGAAAATATAATTACCATTGGTGAATGCAACACATATACATTTTGATAAATTTAGGGCACAACCTTGCTGTATGTTAATAATAGAGATCAGAAATTCTGATAAATTAATAAATATAATATTTCAGAAAAAACATAAGTCTTAAATCATTTTTGTATATCATATTAATCTTTTGTGAAAAAATAAGATTTTTCAAGGGGAGCTACTCTAATTTGCAACTCTTGTTTAAGTGATTTTAATGGCCATTAAATGTGTTTATTAGAATTTTTGCATGTTTTGATCATTTTTCTCAGTCAGAAAGTAAAACAAAATTTTTTATTAAGATAATTGTAAAAATAAAGTATGGTATTTTCACGATTTTAGAGACATCTTTAAACATTAAATTGTGTACTTCTCATTATAATTGTCAAATTCTATCCCATTGTTACATATAGCATTTACCTGTTGGTATGTGTTTTTTTTTAAAACTTAATTCATCTGGATATTCGGTTTTGTGACATAAAAACATAGTTTGAAACGTTATGAAATTTGTTAAAGGGGATGATAATAATACAGCATATATCCAATATGTAAAGTCTAAGACATGATCAAATGGCTTACCACATTAGGCACACCAACAGTCTTAATGAAGCCTCATCAAGAGCGTTTAGAATAAAGTCTTTTTTTCTTTCTGATTCTATTGAGAAATGTTGCATTCTTTTACATGGAATTTTGAGTGTAAATGTTATTGGCCAAGTTGAATCCTTCTTAGGACACAGTCACATATAAAGAAAACCATATTAATTCAAAACTAATGGCCATTAATAAATAGTTTGGATAAATAATTGGCATGAAATTAGATTAGATCCATTAGATGCAACTTTAATGGCCATTAAATCCTGCTCAAAACTCATTTAGGCTAAATTAATGGCTTTGGATTTTGTATTTTTGTTTCTTCAAAAATACATTAACTCTTTTTATTACTTCTCTTCTTTGTTCAGACTTATAGGCATGGTGGTCGAAGCCTGCTAACCAAGTAGTGCTTAAATTTATGAGACGCCTGACTGAAAATTTCAATCGCCATACTACTCGCACCTCGCGGGTTCCCGCTTCCATGGTGATTGTGCTTGTACTCAAAAGCAGTAATACACATGTTGTTGATGGGCAAGCAGGGTTTGGTAGCATACATAACTTAGAATTATAGAACTGTTTGGAATGTTAAATTATGCACAAAAATTCTACAAATGCAAGATCCATAGAATTCATGTTTGTGCTACAAGTTTAAAATTGATTACCAATTGATTACCAGTGTACCTCATTAAAACTCCCCTCACTGTATCACGGATTTCATTATTTCAATAAAGCATGGTCATGGCTCCCAAATGCATATTTTCCTATATCCTATGTATTCTTGCAGTTGCTAAATCCTGTTTCCAGGCTCTAGCTATGCTTGGTAGGAGAGCAGATTGGTTTGTGTCTGAAAAGGTAACAAAGGCCCACAATCTCCTTGATAAGCTTTAAAATTTCCTGGATAAATGCTGGAGAAATTTCTCCACCATTTCTCCAGGATATGTTATGATTTTCGATGAAATTAATAGAGTTTGCCTTTAAAACTCATTTTCCTACAGCATTTCTCGAGGTAATTTTCTTTGTCTTCCTGAAATTTCAGTTTAATCACACAGGCAATTTCTTCATGAAACAAGAAATGTGGCGATTTTAATTTACAAGCACTGAATGGTGGAGCTCTTCATTACACAAACATACCTATGGATGCAATGTGCAGCAAGTTTTGAAGGCTGTAAAATGATAATGTTAAAAACTATACTTTACATGAGTGTACAAATAATGGACAATATCAAATACTCTGATGATCTTTTTATTGATGGCCATTATTAAAAAATTAATGGGTTAAGATGTTCAGTCCCAAAAATTAATGGCCATGAAAATATTGATCTCCCAACTTCAGTAATTTAAAATTCATGAACACATCTTTCATGGCCATTATTAGACATGTAATGGGGTTTTCATCGCAATTAGTTTTTGTAATGGCCACTAATACTGTAAATTCATGGGCATTAAATCACCATAAAACAGAAAATAATGGCCCATTAAATTTTAATGGTCATCATTTCATACCAAGGGTAAAAATTAATGGTATTTTAATGATCATACTTGCTCTTGAATTAAATTAATGGCCATTACCACTTAAATAATGGCACATTGTTTCGTATAAATATTGGTTCCCGATATTTCACTGCTTTCTAATGCTAATGAATTGCATATTTATATATGTAATGGCCATTAAAATATCAAACATGCAAATTTACTACTTTTTAATGCCATCAATAGACACGAAAGGTTTTAATGGTCATTACTTTTTGTAATGGCCATTACAGAATGCAAATTCATGGGCATTAAAACATCACAAAACGAAAATTAATGGACCATTATTTCTTTTAATGGTCATTAATAATACAGAAGGTGTAAATTAATCAAAAATTAATGATTTTACTTGCTCTTAAATGGCCGTTACCGCTGAATTAATGGCCATTATAATGAATATTAATGACCGAACACACAAAACCATTAATTTTAAGAAACGAAAAGTAATGGATGATTTTAACAGGAATTTGATTATTAATGGCATTTTTATGGACTTTTAACGGAATTTAATGGGTTTTATGTGCAGTAGTGTGTAAGCGGCAGTCAACGTGAAAGCAGAAGAGCGACCACTCGACCAAGGGCAGTCTCCCAAACTAGAAATCGCCCAGTCTCGCGCACAAGATCGGTACCCCACGTTCAACACCAAATGAAAGTTCGACATAGGGTTCAGGGGGAGTAGTGATCAATGTGAACACACCTTGTGATGCAAAATCTAAATTAAATGCAAACTGTGCCTTTAAGTTTGCTAGTCTTAACGTATGCGGGCTTAAATGGCGAGCAGACAATCCAGAATCCATTGAGTTAGTGAACAAATACGATTTGATATGTTTTAGTGAGTCCAAAATTGATGAAAATGATGTTGTCTTGATTCCCGGGTACATGTCAATTGATCAACCACGACGTCAAAAATATCAACGTAAGTCAGGGGGTATCTCAGTATTTTATAAGCAGTCATTATCTGAGCACACTAATAATGCAAATACAGAGTCAGATTATATTTTGTGGTTTGAAGTAGACAAATCGCTTGCAAACCTTGACGAAAATATTTTCTGTGGCGCTGTATATTTACCACCTGAAAACTCAAACTTTTATAATGATGAAGAGCTTATGTTGTTGGAATCCGAGATAACTTCATTTTGTAGCACCCATACATATGTGATCATTACCAGAGACTTCAACGCACGAACAGCTGAGATGAAAGACTACACAGAGAATGATGATTTTCTGTCTGAGTTATTTGATTTTGATCCAGAAACTGTCGAGTTCTTCTCACATATTAACAAACTTGAAAAGTATGATGTGTTACGTGACAGGCAATCCGGCGATAGGCATACCAACAACAGTGGCTATAAGCTAATTGACATGTGTAAAAATCATAATTTGATTATTCTGAATGGTAGATTTGGAAAGGATAAGGCAAAAGGTAACTTTATTTTCAGGCAATCATCTGTGATAGACTACACTCTTGTCACTACTGAATGTCAGCCAATTTTTAGAGATTTTGAAGTTTATGAGACTGACTCATTGTCTAGTGACGGCCACTGTCTCCTTAGCCACTCACTGTTGTTGGATGCCAGCCCCTTTCAGGTGCAAAACGAACAAGTCCCTCAAACTGCACCTTATTCAAAGTAGATACCTGGAAAATCAGAGAGCGTTTGTAGAAACATAAATTTGGATCAGGTCAAAGCACTCTCTTCTTTGTTAGACTCTGATGAGCAAAGTAAGGACTCAGTCAAAGAAATAACAGAGCAGATTTCAGAATTTTTTTCTAAAGCGTGTGAAGTAACGTTTCCAAAAAAACGTAGTAAACCTACAAACAAACATAAATAATGTAAATCAGCTAGGAAAAAATACATCTGGCAAGAAAACACTATAAACATAGCAAAACACATTACAACAGAACAGTTTTAAACCAATCAAGTAAATCGTATAAGAAAACAATGAACAAATTTATCGCCAAACACAGGAAGCAAAACGAAAACAAATTACGCTCCATGCAATCAAAACGTCCGAAAGAATACTGGAAATTTATAAATAGTTTGAAGCACAGAAATAGCTTAAATTCTCCCTCCTTGAATGAGTTTTATGAACATTTTAAAAACCTTAATGCAGCCTCTGACGATGATACAAACATATTGAACACAGATCTTACAGATGAAAATGAAGTCCTAAACACACCCATTACCACACAAGAAATTTTACACGCTATTAATAAATTACATAATGGTAAGGCAACCGGTCTGGATAAAATTGCAAATGAACTCATTAAAGAAACAAAAAATATTTTTATACCAATCTATGAAAAACTATTTAACCTTATACTTGATACGGGCATGTTCCCAGAACAATGGTCCACTGGCACCATCAAACCTATCTACAAAATAAAGGTGACCATCTAAATACTCAAAATTATAGACCAATAACTATTTTAAGCTGTCTTGGAAAACATTTTACTTCCATCTTGAATGAACGTCTGAACGACTATCTTGAAGAAAATGACTTATTATCTGAATGCCAAGCAGGATTTAGGCAAAATTATTAAACTCTAGATCATGTATTTTCCCTATAAGGGAATTCATACTCTCAAAACTAATTCATGATAAAACTTACCTACAAAGTTGAATGTTAATCCCTTCACCACGAGCATTTGTTTACACTATGAACGATTACCTATACATACCGCCGAGAAAGCGGTCCAGCCTTCGCACATTGACAGGTATAGGGCGTGGCATGATCTAATTATCCAATCGAACCTACGCCAAGCCCAAAACAATTATTACGAATTGATCATGTTAAGAGAAGTGGGCGGTGCCGATTCATGAAGCCAACCAAAGTTTTCTGTCAAATTAAACCAGCATGAATAGTGCGGGCCTGTAAACAACTCTAATAATTAGGTCAGGTTAGTAATGCCTCAAATTAGCTAATGTATGGCAACTACATTTATACCACCTTTACCAACTTTAGCATGGAATATCACTTGATGTGCAAGGTCTACACTGATGTAGGTGGCATAAAGTAGTTATACCATGCTTGTCCACCTGTACGTTAGATAATCCACTCGCTAAAGCTCGTGGATTATCTCCACGTATAGGCGGACAACCCATGGTATAACTATTATAGGTATCCAATATAATACTTCGTTCAGGAATGGACACCGCTCACACCTCGACGCCGGGGAGAACAATCGGTGAGACACTAGAATGTCAAACGGCGCCGACGGAACGCGGAATGGATACAAAATGCCCACTTGATTTAGAATAAACATCCATGATTCAGTTGAATTGGTGCATCGTATCGTTCTCGCAGGAGCGCCGACGTCCAGTTGTCAATCATGTGAAAACGATAAGAAGCCCATGCATGTAAACAAAAAAAAGTCTTAAAAAAGCACTCAAAGCACTGAATAGTCTGCTTCCCCTCCCTTCTCACACCCCTAGCAGATTCTTGGCATCGTGGCAGTATCATGGCGTTGCTAGCACGTTGCCGAAGGATTGTTAGATTACTTCCATTAGGCTTACATCTATCAAAACAAATGTTCAAACGCCTGACACTGTTATAAATACTTAAAACTGTATATATTCTATGCCTCATATGTCATTGTAATGACCTGAGAGAAATAAAGAATATGTAATGTTATTAAGTCCCTCTCATAATAAAACAATTAGTGCCCTGAAGAATCCCAACTACTTGTCCATACAACTTGGTGCCAAACCGAATAAAAATGTTGTCCAACAAAAAGTTCAGCGCATCACATACATTTTGACAAGACCATGCGTGATATGTTTTAGTTTTTTTTTGTAGTAAAAATGCGTTACTGTCTTAACCTGCTGGGTAAGGAGAGTCTTCTCTATTGAAGGGTATTTCAACAAAATCAATAAGTTCATCTTTAATTAAATAATGAGGTAATGTAGTGTAAAGGGTGGAAAAAACAAAAGTAGACAAACTGGTCGCATTGAGAGCTCTAGCTTTAAGGTATTCTGAAATTTAAATTTCACCTGAACTTTTAATAGACCAATATAGATTTACCAGATCTCTCATATACCTTTTTACAGTACTTGATATCATGTTTTAACAGCAGCTGTAACGCATGAGGTTAACAATTTAGAAAGTTCTGTTATTATTGTAACATACCGTACAACATATCATACTATAACTTACACATATTGTTGTACTTTCATCGATTAATTTTTAATTTGGGTAATTTATAAGCATATAACAAATCGCGATTTATGATTGGATAACGACAGACATAAGTAACACTTATATGTACATGTAGTACTGTTTGCATGCATAATGTGATGTTGCCATCTACTTCAGAAAAGACGTGTTCACCTGGTTACTTCCAATGTGCAAACAAAAACTGTGTGTCCAGGGGCTGGGTGTGCGATGGCGATAACGACTGTGGCGATCGCAGCGATGAAGCCTTTTCTGCTTGCAGTCATAGGACCACTACTTCACGCTATTTCATACGTAGGTTTTTGAAGTCATGATAGCTAACACTGTTATTACCCTGCATGCGTGACCTTTAGCTCGCAAATATGTATGGTTCTGGAAATAGCTTCCGCTTTCAACACATCTGCTGGACTTATTAAAGTGCATTTTAGATTAGACTTTAACATAGAACCAAACATTTCCTGATCTTGTTTGTTTTTGTTTGTTTGATTTGATTTGATTTTTTACATCCCGGTCAACAATCGTTCAGTTACGTTGGGATGGGTCTTCCTGGGTTGAACCAGTACTAAGATAGGATAAATGTGTCTTGCTCAAGGACACAGCACAGTGGCGCGGGTGAGGCTCGAACCCGCTGCCCTTCAGATAGGCACTATACCACTGAGCCATTGCATACCCTCATTTCCTGATCTGAAGCTTTCTTGTCTGGTCACATACCTAGTGCAACATAGGCTACCTGAGTAAATGAGCAGCAAAGTTGGCAGACAAAACATGTCTCAACTGATTGTTTAAAGGTAAAACTGTACATGTCGTATATATGTCTGCGAGAGAAGCTCTGTGGAAATTTACATTACACGCTTGAGCAGTACTTACTGAAACGTTCTTACCGCGTGCCTTTTCTGGCGAAACGGGAGATCAAATAAATTTGCCATATCAACAACGTGTAGCTGAAAGGGATACAAACCAATATTCACCAACATAATCCGATAGCTTAGGTTCAACTCGAGAATCAAGCCTCGGATGTATGTAAATAAAGTACTATGTATGAAAAAGCTTCATTTTATTAGCCGAAACTGATGTAAGAAAAAAGTACTGTTGCATGTGGATCCAGTTCTATTAAAATCCATTATTTTGATTTCCCCATTAACGTTTAACCAACAAAATAAATGAAGTTCATCATTTTTCATAAAATCAATTGATGATACTATTTGGACTGTGTTTATGTATAATTTGTATGCAAACTTTCTGTCAAAGTCTGTGTTCCTTGTTGCTACGTGGGTAATTATGCTACGAAGGACATATTTGCCATGCATTTAATAAATAAAATTCGATTTTTCTACTTTTTCATGTAATCATGAATACTTTTGGTCTCTTGCAAAGTTACCGTTTAGCTCTTGGGCTTCCTATTATCTTTGCAAGACATTTTATTATAGATATATAAGATACAGAAATTATTTATAATTTAGGAAAAACAGTTTTGTACTTAATATGCAATCGTATTAACGGTTTTGTTGGAATGTAAAACGGAAAAGCGGCAGAACAGCCGGTGTGAAAATGAATAGCCAAAGGAGCAACCAAGAGGCATGTTTCAGGTGCGTCTTGCTGTCAATCACAACACCAGTGTCACTTCTGGCAAATGAATTCCATGTTTTGAGCATTTTGCACCAACATGTGAGCTAGGCAGCTGTCAATTATATTATATTTATGTATTCCATGATCTTACGAACTGTTACAAAATTCTAAAAATTTATTAAAGGCTTGCTTTGGAATTTTAAATATTTATTAGTGAAATGTGATTATAAAATACTTGTTACTTCAGTCCTTTATAGCCGAGACTGTACACCTTGAATATTTAATCTGTACATTTACATTCTTTTCAGCCTGGTCACATTGTGGACAATTGAATTTTAGTGGAGGCAGTGGGGAGATTCACAGTCCTAACTACCCTCACTACTACCCTGGTAGTTCACACTGTCATTTTGATATATACGGACCAGCTGGAACAAAGGTATTTCACCGTTTTGAAAATCAGGCCTTTTTTAACTATTTTTCTACCAGTTTCTTCTGCCTATAACCTTTGCAAAAACGTTTGGACCAATATCAGGCCTGACATAATGTCAGGCAAGTTCTGAATCATTTTTTTGACTCTCTGATGATATTCGTTAAATATTGCTTTCCAAGAAGATGATTTTGACAAAAAAGCATGAAATATTTCACAACACGCAAAAAGTTAAACCTGTATGCATCCATCAACTTACTGTTAGGTATCTGGGATAACTTGTGGGAAACTGAACATCTGCAATTTGGTTTGTGTGACTATGTCAAGTGCTAAGTGGGCTTTGCACTGATCAATTATACATTATCCAATGATTTTTTGATTGACAATCTTGGGGTGGTTTGGTAACGCTTTTTCTTCTAAGCGTTGCTTATTCAAAAAAGTGTACATTCAATTGTATACTTCTAAGAATTGAAATTTATAGTGCATATATTTGTTTTCAAAATTCAGTTGGTATATTCCAAGTGGGTTTTGTAGCTTTATTTGTTTTGTCTATCAATGGTAAGGAGGGTTGATTAAAGGTCCTGCGTTTCTTTACTTTGTTGGTTTCAGGAAAATTATGTTTTGGACAATGTGCAATTATACAACATCGTGTGGTAAGACTGATCCCCTTCAAGTAATGATATATTCATTCATTTCCAAAGTGAGGGTACTGGTGCCTATATTTATAGATCATTCACGTTGGCATATATCATTAATGCCAGGAATCATGCATGCATACCTTTTTAGGGGAGCCACCGTGGTGTAGTGGATAAAACGCTTACTTTATAAACCGGGGTCGCAGGTTCGATTTCCTGCTTCACCAGTTTGTTGGATGAGACTTTAAGCCATGGCCCAGTCTCCATATAACCTAAGCTGTTGGTGGGACGTTAAACACAAACACAACAACAACATACCTATTTTAGAAGATTTGTCAATTTGTCAAATTGTCAATTTCCCATTTTCAGATGGTAATGTTCCTCGCTTTACATCCTATGGAGTCTATATATCTCAACTTATTCGTTTTGCTAGAGCATCTAGCTATGTTACTTACCTCAACACTCGCAATAAGTTGTTAACTCGAAAACTTCTTATGCAAGGTTATCGGTATCATAAATTTCGCAAGACCTTTTCTAAATTTTATAGACGATACTGTGATTTGATATCTAAATTCCAAGTTGGACTTAAATCTCTCTTGCGTCAAGGACTTTCAGAACCTGAATTATATTATGACTTGGTGTATAAATTGAAAAAGATTGTTGGCTCCTATTTTTTCAACGCAGTTTATTAAAATAATTTCCCATCGTAAAAAGATTGTCTATAACAGTAATGTATTGCAACATACTGTGTGCTTGGTGGTCAACCGAATCATGGTTGGCAACTTTGCTTTCCTCTTTAATTGCACGCTGTTGGGTCGGACTTCAGACTCTATTATTTACTGTTGAGTCCTTATCTTTGCTTCATCTCCTTGTTATATCTTGATTTATATGTTCTGGGAGATGATGCATTGATAAGTTAGGAGTCTTTCATGAAATATAAATATCTATGTGTCTTGATCCACATCTTAATTAAGGGTGAGGTTGGCGCCGTTAAACCGGTTTAAGCCCTCCAGTTAAATATTTCAAGGCGATACTTCTTTTGTGGATCTTTTATGTTTTTTCTGTCTGGTGTTTGCTATGCCTTTGGGAGCGTCTGTTTATATGTGCCTTGTGGTCACCTGCTGGGAAAGGGTTGACCTCTTGGCTCTCGTTTGTGGTGTCCTACTGTAAGTCTGTCACTTTCCCATTGGTATCCTGGGTCAGATGTGGTACTTGATTATATCGATTCCTGATCTTTGTACCCTTACTTACTGTGTGCACCTTATATTAGTCACTGGTCATTCAGTGTCAAATTGCCATATAGTTCTCAAATACAAAAGTTTGGAAATAATTTGTAACCAAAAATAGTAAATGAGTATGATCAGGAAATACGACAATCACAAACTGCAGACAACCCCGTGGCACCACGTGGAAGAGCCGCTCAACCATCACAAGACACCAGGAAGACAAATTAAGCAAAGCAATCAGCTCTCTCTTCCCCATTAAGATGATTGCAATACTAAAATGGACATAAAGTAACGTACAACAAAACATAGAACAATTACAGACTCCAACAATGGGAGTAACAATAAACAAAAAGTCAACAACAACAGAACCACCGCCTTAGAACGGACAGCAGCCTAAGCCAACGGGGGGCTTATATGCATTTTACTGGTACCAAATCTTCGCCCTAGATTCTGCTGTTGTTGAAGTACAAAAAATGTTCAGCTCGCATGGAGGCCATCTAACTAATGCAATGTATCATCATGGAAAAACACTCTAATCAAATTATTACACCATGATGAAACAAAGAAAAGAGCTCATGACTCACAGATAGTCAGAGCTTAAGAAAACCTCAAGTTGAGCCACGGTGGGTCCAGCTACAGATAAGCAACGGGCACCAACCCACCGATTAAAGCTTTACGTCAGAGCCGTCATAGAGTCTGAGGCCTGACCCACCGTCGTACAATTAAAGAGGAAACCATAGCTATACAAGCAATAAAAATAACATATGATAGGATGATGCAATAACCGGAGACAGACAGACAACTAGATCTGTGCAATGCGGTAAAAACATTATTACACTTTTGAGCACCTTTGGATTGAAGTTGGCCAGTTGGCTCAACCAGTGGCGATACCAACCATAAGTCAGAAGGTGGCTGGTTTGAATCACCCTCTGCCAATACGTATTTGTATTTCTTGTTTCCTTTTTTTTCATGCATATTATTTTTAGTAGCTGTTTTCCCCTACCATTGTTAAGTATCTCGCGAAATTGGAATTCGGCATGTTTTTCTCTTTACAAGGGGGTGTAACAAACGAAGGAATATGGCTGTAATCAGGTCAGATTAACTAAAAGTAGATCGATAAAATGAATGATAACTAAATGACTTTGTTTTAGTCAATTGCTTGTATTTCAAAACACTGAACACAGTACAGCTTGTAGCATAATATTGATTAGAATTATTACATCATAATGGCTAACAATTCGCTGGTTTTGTTATCAAACAGCTAAAAAATAAGTTTACAAAAATTGCCGATTCGAAAATTTCTAGCTTTTTTTTATACTTCATACATTTGTTCATTTAAAATCAAGTCAACATTACCCTGCTAATATGTATCTGTCTTGAAAATCGTTATTACGTCCGCTGCATATGTTTAAGTGCACACAAATATATTCTATTATGAAAGCAATCAGTTCTTATACTTGGATCAGATTGCCCGTAGGGAATCAGTTTGATCTGGGTCTGCACTGTTTCAATTGAGACTATCATAAAAACAAAAAAAAAATGCAATTGTGCGAAGCAATTCGATATTCTTCTTTCAATTACAACTAATTCCTTTTTCATCAATCACAAATAATATCATATGCTCTCTATACTCAACTTTTCTAATGTTTTTCACTCTGATTTTTTGGCCATAACCCTTTTTTATTTTTATACTTCACAAATGTGTTTGCGATGAAAACTTTTGAGAAAAAATAACATTTCTTTCTCCAAAAAATGTCCAAAGTTTGTGGTGCAAACATACGGTATGTCTGTGTACAAAAACATCCGTTTGCGCCACACACTTAGGGCCTTTTGAAAAAAATAGCTCTAGGTTTTCACTACAACTTTCATTGGGAACACAGTTTGCAAAAGATATATCGGTATTTAAATTTCTAAGTGCATGGTTTGTTCGTGCTGTTTTGAAACAAGTTATAGCCAAAATTTAATGTGAAAACAATTGAAACAATCTAGTATAGTGCTTTAGAAGATGAAAGCTGACTACATTATTTGTGAATGGGGAGAAAGGGATTACTTATAATTTGATGATTATCAAATCGCTTCACAGAATTACAATTTTTATTTTTAATGTCAAATATCCCAAAATGTGAATTGCTATCCATCATAACTTTGTTATTCTGATCAGTTCTATTCTACAACCTTTACTGTGAAATGTGAAACCGGTTTAAGCCCTCCAGTAAAATATTTTATTGACCGTTCCAAGGCGGTACTTCTTTTGTGGATCTTTTATGTTTTTGTTCTGTCTTGTGTTTGCTATGTTTTGTGCGCGTCTGTTTATATGTGCTTCGTGGTCACCTGCTGGGAAAAGGCTGACCTCTTGGCTCTCGTTTGTGGTGTCTTCTGTGAGTTTGTCACTTTCCCATTGGTATCCTGGGTCAGGTGTGGTACTTGATTGTATCGATTCCTGATCTTTGCAACCTTACTTACTTTGAAATATAAACAACTGTTTTAGTCAACCGATTTACAACTAAGTAAACATATTTAGTTTACCGTTCATTTTATCAAGTTATTCTGACCTGTTTACAACATGCTAAAATGATAATTTTCTGAGATGCATATAAATGGAAGGGGAAATATATATCGAACTAAAAATGTGCATGGAAAAAAAAGTGGAAGAAAATGATAGAAAACATATCTACGGCGGGATGTTTTGAACCAGTGAACTACTGACGATCGGTTGGCATCGCTAATTTTTGTGCCATCAGCGTAATTTGAAAGTAAAACTAATGGAAATCGATCAAATACCACTTTGAAACAAACAAGTCGTGTTTTCTATCTATCTGCATTACATCTCTGATACCTCTGGCTCTAATAATTTCAACTCATTAAACGCTTTTTTATTGTTTAGTTACGAATTATTTCATATATATTGTATATGAAAAATATATGACGAATTGACTTTGAATTACCAGTGTCCTATAATAGATCCATAAAATCTTTTAAAAATACATATGAAAGCATGGTTCCCAGCTTAATCATATGCTAACGAGATAAATCTCAAAATAAAGGTACAAGAGTACGATGACTTTGATAGCGAAGGAAATACCATTATTTGAAGGATAAGTAGTCCGATCACACGTTGTTAAATAATTGTGTTAATAACTGTGAATTTTTCCAAAACATAATATCCCCAAAAACACCAAAGTTAAGAAACAATGTACACTTTATAAACTCTCTCCTTATTAAGATACCCTTGATAGGCAAAATAAATCAAACTATAACACCCCTTAGAATATAATGAATTAATTTTGAAAACTAATATGGGAACTAAAATATTAACTCTTAGAAGTATACAATTGAATGATACACTTTTATGAATAGGCAATGCCTCAAAAATCAGATCCCATTTTTGAGGAATTACCAAAGTATATCGTGCAGATAGTCTGTCCTTCCCACATCCTCTATCCTAAGGGTGGGGTCAAAAGTTCAAAATTTCCTTTCTAGTCAAATTGCATTATTATCAAATTTAAAGGAATGGGGCGTAATATGTCCTTACACACACCATCCGCCCCTGAGTCAGGTCAAAAGATTAAGTTATTTTTTCTGAAAAAAGACATGCTGCATATCAAATTATAGACAATGTTGCGTAGATTACCATGCAAGCTCATATTCTGTCTTAACACACACACTTGGCCTGTTGAGTTGGGTCTGAATGTGGTCATAGTGCATATCAAATTAAAGGGAAAGAAGTATAGACCAACATAAGAGCAACAAATGTGACCTTACTCATACCCCTGAACTCTGGGTCGAGTTGAAAAGTCATATATTAAAATTGTACAGATAAGTATATTGCTGAAGGCTCAAGATGAGCTAATGTGATTGGACTTTGTCCATTGTTCGCCTTCCCCCGTCCGTAATTTTTTTTCTTTAAATGACATCTCCCCCTGAACTACTAATCTAAATTAAAACTAATATTTTATGAATGTTCTACCAAACTTGTATAAATAGTTCCGCTCTGCTAAACATGAGGACACCCACAGCTCTTGATATGAACTATTTTAAACAATAACTCTTCCTGAACTACTGGTCTTAATTCAAAATAATTTCACAGAATTGTCCCTCACAATGCACTCTAATAATAATGCACAAATGGTTTGCTCCGCTGAAAGAAATGTTAATTCCCTTGTCCTATTCAAAATAATTTCACAGAATTGTTCTTCAGTATGTCTTCTACCAAAATTGCAAAAAATGGTTCTGCTCTGCTGAACAAAGGGACCACCAGAGCTCTAGATAAGAAATGTCCTTCAACAACATCTGCTACTGAACCACTGGTCCAAATTCAAAATTGTTTCACAGAATTGGTCCTCAGGATACCCTTTACTAAATTGCACAAATGGTTTTGCTCTGCCAAACAAAAGGACCACCAGAGCTCCAGATAAGAATCATCTTTTCTGAATCTCTAGTCCAAATTTAGAATTATTTCACAGAAATGTTCCTCATGATGCCTTCTACCAAATATGCACAAATGGTTCCGCTCTGCAAACAGGGACCACCAGAGCTCTAAATTAGAAATGTCTTTAAACAAAACCTTCTCCTGAACTCCTGGTCTAAATTCAAAATAATTTCATACCTTGCTCCTCTTACTGCTCTGGTCCAAGACTGTACAAATGGTTCAAATCTGCTGAACAAAGGGGCCACCAGAGCTCTTGATAAGACACGCCTTTATCTTAACCACTGGTCAGAATACAATAGTATTTCACAGAGCTGCTCATCATATTACCCTCTGCCAAAATTGCACAAATGGTTCTGCTCCACAGAATAAAGGGGCATCAAAAGCTCTAGATAGGAAATGTCGTCTTTAAGAAACATCTCCTCCTCAATAGTTGGTCCAAATTAAAAAAATAATTTCACAGAAATGTTCCTCATGATGCACTCTACCACAATGAACAGAACGTTAATCTCAGTTGAACAGCATTGCCACAAGAGCTAAAATATAATTATCTTTAAATGATATCTCTTTACCCACATGCTAATACGTCATCTTCTCATGTGCCAGGATTCAGGTGAGTAATACAGGGCCCTAGGACTCTTGTTTATTGGATTAAGCTCAAACAATAGTTGACAGACTTTTAATTATTCACTGAATGATACCCAAGGTGACCAAGGAGTTGGAGAAATATGATTGAGGTTTTGTGATTCACATGTGTCTTTATAATAGCCCTTATGTAGGGGACATGAATTCGCTGAATTTGCTTTGCTTGACTCCCTTTTTGCCAGGCATCACATCGGATTCTAGGAATTTTAGTAATGTAAAAATCATTATTAAGCATAAAATACTTATTTCTAATTGCATCATTGTAACTTACTAAACATTCTGTATGGTTTCCATACGTAACTGTTCCTTTCCTGTTCTTCAACATTAACATAATCACAACATGAACACCAATTAGTAAACATTGTTCAGGTGTTTATTGAAAGGTACTGTCTACATTGAAATTAGAGTATGATTCGTTACAATTAAAAAATACATAAAACATAATATTTCTTATTTGAGATCTATCAGAAAAAAATGATTTTTGTATTTCCAAAATCAATTTTTACGAGACAGAACTGTTTAGCTTGATCAAAATCTTGGCCAATTCTTTTTGTGGTAAGGTTAAGTGTAAGTTCCTAAACACCGTGAGTTCTACTGAGATTGTTCTCATAGACTTTGCTTTAATCGCGAATGATCACAAATACTCAGTACAGGTAAAGTTGTAAATAAGCATAACAAAACAAAGCGAAACAAGTTTCAAGCAACAAACACATGTGGATGATTAAATCAGTGATCGCTATACTGTTCAGTGGTTTGATCAGTAGAGGATCTTACATGAGTGCTCATGTTTTATTGAATTTATTAAACGAGTTGGGGGAAAAGAGATAAAATGTGAGGCTTGCCGAGCATTTTATCTCTTTTTTGCATCGAGTTTAATAAATTCAATAAGACAAGAGCACGAATGTTAGATTCTATTTATCATATGACAAATACTTTGAAATCTGATTTCTGACGTAAAAACGTTATGATTATGTCATCATGTATGCAACGTTGTCATGGACGTTATAACGTTTCCCGTAAATCTATAAACCACTAGTGGTTTATCGATTTTATTGCATGGCGTTATTTCACTCCCAGACGCGACGTCATATGATAATTAATGTTATTGTAAGTACACCTGCTTGTTTTATAACCCCTCATTTATGCAGAGCACAGTTGCTCAATTGGTAGAGCATTAGACTCTGCATCGGTGTATTGCTGGACCAGACCCACCGCTGGTGAAGTCACTGTGTTGTATCCTTCAAGTTGAGCAATACACTTTATCCGCTGCTTAGTACTGGTTTAATGCAGGAAGACTAGAAATCGCACTGACACGACTGAATTTTTGTTGAGTGGGATATTAAGCATCAAGACAAACAAACACAACTATTTTGATATCATGTTTTGATTTGGAGGTCGTTTTATGTAGCCCTTAAAATATAGAGCTTCAAAGTCGTGCAATGATCTGGCATCATCAGATGCTACGCTCCATTCATTTACGCCATTTATACTACTTTGGCTTGTATACCAGTACAGATTCTATTAAATAATATTTTATTTACAGCCTAGTACCCCTTTCTGTCTTTTTACAAAGACACTTGTGATTCGTATGCCCAATCATAGGTCAGATATATAATCACGTAGAAAGGTCTACACTGTAACATTGGTACAAGCGCATGAATAGGCATTGATGCAAACTGTGCAAAATGCACAAACTCCATGCTTTGTTAACGTCCTTTGGTTGTATACCTTGAGATGTGATGTTCCTTGCACAATTTGATAATTTCTTCTACACACTGCAATGCAGAGTGTTAAGTCTGCCATCTTCAAATTGTTGGTGTCTTGATATTGTAGACCATTAACATCCAATTCAATTCTACATTCCAACTTGAAGGTGACTATGCTTGTTCTTACGACTATGTCAAAGTTTATGCTGAAGGCCATCTTTATCCACATGGTAAATATAAGTAACATTGCACAAGCAAGAGCACAACAAAATGTAATAAATATGTCCACAATGAAAAGTTTCGGTATATATTGAGCCCCTAGCATAGACTCTGATCATACTTTACGAATAAGCAGGCTGATCTGAGTCTTTGCTGGGTGCACATACAATATTTTACATTTTGCTGTGTCCCTGTTGATATTATTTGTTGCTTAAGCAATTGACTGGATACTTTAGGGAGCTATTGAAGCCCTATATGTATACCATATAGAGGCTATTACATGTGCTCGTGTTTTATTGAATTCATAAAACGAGTACGAGATAAGCGATGAAATGCTAGACTTACCAAGCATTTTACAATTTGTTTCGCAACGTGTATAATGAATTCAATAATACACGAGTACAAATGTAAGATTCTTTGTATCATGTGACATTTTTATTACTCTGTTATTGCATTTTTGGTGTAAAACGTCAAGAATTTGCCACATACACGCTAGCTAAAATAGACGCCATTTCATAATGTTACCGAAAGAATACATAACTTCCTAGCATAAAAGTGTCCTTCAGTAGGTTAGGGTTCTAACAGAAAGCAGAATAACACTTAAGCCGGTGTTAGGGGCGTGAGAATTGTTGCACTTTCCAATAATTCTCATGAACAGACTCAATAAAACCGAGTCTGGTGTTTTCGTATATGGTAGGTTCTCTCTATTTCTGAAGGATCCGTTTTCCAGATTATTTACTGATAAGACAAAATCTATTCAATCACTTGTAGGGATCATGGACTAAAATCAAGCGTGATGGGAATCTACTCTGCTTGTTTAATTCTTTGATGTATTTATTTCAGTTTACCAAAGTATTTAAACGGAAAATTTGAAATTAGATAGTGTGGAATTATTTTTGATAATAAGCACTTTCGCAATATCATGGGACCATAATACATGCCAAGCGTACGATAATAATATGTTCTCTTGCATTGTTTTCTGTGATGTCTCGAAAGCATTTGTTGGAGTCTGGCACAAGAGTCTTTTGCTTAAATTAATGCAAAATTTCTTTGAGAGGAAACTTTTAGAATAGATAAAAAGTTATTTAAGTCAAAGAAAACAGAATATTGGTTTAAAGTCCTGTTTTTCTTGCTTAAAATCTATCTTTGCTGGGGTGCCACAGGGATCTATCTGTTCTTGGACCTCTTTTATTTTTGTTATACATTAATGATAACTAAACACCTTCTTAATTTGACGAGAGTGTTTGCAGATGATAGCTCCCATTTGATTCTGCAGCACATATTACTGGCATAGCTGGGATAATTAACCATAATTTGCAGCTTTTGACAAACTGGGCTAGACAATGGCCTGTTACATTAAATCTACTGAAGATTGAGGCTGTTGTATTTACTCTTAAAAACTTGTTTTTTTTTTTTTTATAATTTTCCATTTGAGTTTGTAAAAAGCCATACACATCGGCGTGTTAACTTAAGTATAACTGGACAGTGGCACTCACATATTGAAAAGTTTAACTTTGTTTTTTCAGCAACTATAATTCGGGGAATAATGCGTAAACTTAAGTACTCTATTTCAGTAGCAATGTTCTTAACCAGATGTATATGTCCTATCTGCTTCCAGTTGTTGACTATGCATCAGTTGTATGGGATGCGTGCTTTGAACACGACTCACAAACACTACAAAATATCTATCATGAAGCAATCCGCCTTGTTACAGGTTTAACTAAATCTGCATCATTAGAGAACCTGCACAAATAATGTGGATGGACAACTCTATCACAAAGCAGGCAGCAACTCATATATACAATATTTATTTCTTCTCTAGTTAGCGAAATTTCAGATTAACCCACGAGAAATAACGAATATGTTTGGTGAGAAATTCTATGTTAAGTGCATTCAATAGTACAGGAGAAATCATATAAAGTCATTACTGTAATTGGTTCAGCATCTATGCATGGTTTACACTATTTCAGGACCTTTCTGTGGCAGCTTAACACCAGCACCATTCTCAATACCCTCCAGCCACGTAATAGTTGAGTTTAATAGCGATTTCTCTGATAATTATGAGGGATTCATGCTCACGTGGAAAGCATTATGTAAGTATAGCGATCATTTGTGGGAGAGTATCTGCTTGCCAAATGTCAACATTTGAGCCATGACATAAAAATACCAGCAATGTGGATGCACTCACGAGAAAACTCTGATCAACTTAGGCACCAGCCCTCCAATAACAATTACCACAGTCAGCATGCGGCGATTACTTGTTTCGGTTCTTTACTTTTATTGAGCCCAACGTGAAGTCCCTGATCAGTCTGGGTAGATCTGAGTATTCGCTAGGCGCACACTCATCTCATTGGCTTTGTCATGTCGCGACTGTTTTGCAGACACTGGCATAGTTGCATATGAGTCACTAAGATGGCAAAAAGAACTACTTTCAAGTGCTGCAGAGATATGGCTTGATATCAAGATAAACTAAAAAACGATGAAACCAAATGGCATTTCCCACTCTATCCTATTGTATCAATCATTTTGCATTTAAAGGTGTTTTTTTCTTAATTTATTCAAATTTTACTAGAAAATTCTGTAAGCAAACAATGGATACCCTGATTGTTTGGCATCTGATATGTGCCTACACGGTTTGCCTATGTCCCACAAAAATGACACTAACATTAAATGGGTGAAACATGCACCTTTAGTAATTTATCAAAATGACCTTATGTACATTTAAAGGCTTTCAATCACAGTCAAAAAATGAGTTAGTAAATAACGCGATTTCAAGGAACTAAAAGCCAAGCATTGCAATGTAGAGTTCTAATATTTGCAGATACAATATATATATATTTTGTTTTCATTTTCAGCGTAACCAGGAAACAAAACAAGACGTAACTATACCAATAGACAAATCTAATGATTGACCAGGAATACAATAAAATGATATAAAAAAAACAATTGTTTTATTTATGAGTTAACATGTACGTTATACAATTGATGCAATCGTTTGAGGTTAACATCAGGATTAGTCAACCCGAGGCAAACATCACTTTCGAGGATTGACTAATCCTGATGTTAACCAAAAAACAATGCACAAATTGTTTTGTTATATGACACTCTCTCTTTTCCTAGTTTTATTTAAAATATTTTCATATTTATAAAAAAATGTTTGTGACGGAGTTCATTGGCTATAACCAGGACTGGCAGGGTGGGTTAATGTATTTTTTGTGGTTTTGTGTTCAGGAGCACCCAAAGGCTCAGAAGACAGGGCCACAGCTTAAAGTCTCATCTGACAGACCGGGAAAAGCCGAGAATCGAACCTGCCACCCTGGCTTAAAAGGCATAGGCTTCTTACAGCCCAAGACAGATGTTCCTAGTGCACTTTCTTTAAGATGATTACTACAACAATTAACTTCTCAAATTTCTGAAAATCTTATGAGATATCCAAAACAATTGCATTTTTAAACTACTGTTTTCATAAAATGAACAAATTCTGAATTTAAACATCTTAACTGTAAACCTTCTTGCGTGATAACGATCCATATAAAAAGTAGAGCCCATTGTTCAATAATAGTACTTACTACTGTGTTTCCAGGACTTAAGTGACTCTCGTTTTTATTATATTTTATAGTCGGGGAACCAAGGTAGAAAAAATGCTTACCCTTGCACCCGAAATGTATACAGCTGGAGTTTGTAAGGTTGCAAAGGTAATTCTATGGTGTATCTAAAACCACTGTATAGCAGACTCGATCGACTTGCATTACGCCAGAACAGTCAACTTTCTACAGAAGCCCAGCAAGAACATGTCAAAATAATATTTTTCAAAATGTTATATAGTTTTATTAAAAAAGTTCAGGATTGAAATATATTGAGTTTATATAATAGTACAACATCGGCGTAGACCTCAGAAGCAGTGGTGGTAATCTAAGAATACGGCTTATTGATTTTTAAAGCATGTAGATTACGGCACCCCCGATTTGAAATTAAATTTATAGATTTCTTTTCTTCAAATCTCATTAAAACTACATTTATTGCCCAAAAATGTATTTGATAATTATTTATATATCGCTTGGAAGCATATCTCGTAAAAAATTGTGTGCTTACTTATTTACTTTTATCCTCTCGCTGAAGTGGTTTGAATTGCATATCTTTTACATAAATAAATGAATGTTACATTGAATGTGTTTAAACACTGCATACAGTTAGACAGATGTTTGGGACATAATTTAAGACAATTTATTTTATTTTCTATGACAAACTAGAAAATGTAGCTGAGAAGTTAAAATATGAAACCACGATAATTTGATACTTGGTAATTTATCCCATGCCAGCTCTTGCATAGTTAAATACCAGAACAACTTAAGAGCAGTCTAACACATAAATGAAATTTATCAAGGTTTAAAGGATGTTCATCTTCCATATTTACAGCAGCTTTGAAACAGAGGGTCATTGTAGGGACCAATGGGGATTTTATCTACTGAAAACGATAGTTTCATTTAACAGTGGTAAAATTATTATGAAAAAACTCGTATAAGTATTATCGTATCACCATGAAAAGCCTGTCTGTCCCCGTCTGAGATGTAGAAATGTAACCGCATAGTATTTGTAAAGACAAAAATGTCCCTAAGAAGACCATTTTGGTGCACAAATGACTGCCCATACTTTTAAATGCATTTGATAGTGTATTATTGTATTATCGAACAGTCAAACGGCTTCTCATACCCATCCTCCAGATAAGTGTGCGTAATGGAAAATTAGTTTTATTATTTCTCAACCAAAACATATGTTGTGGGTACTTAAATGGACCTATTAAATGAGACGGTTTTTTGAAGACCAAAAGCACACTCTTTAACTTATTGATATGGGAAACATCACAATATCTATGCTATGAAAGATTGCTTAACATGACCTATGTGGCATACAAAAATGCACTTTCCACGAAATGCAATTCTGGTCACATTGCTATACAGTGGTTTCATATCCAGAACATTTTAGACTATCAGTATACAAAATTCCAGCCGTATACCTTTCGGGTGCAAAAAATGTGTGTTTTTGCCTGATAGGCGACTTTGGTTCCCCGACTATTAGCTATGGTGGCCATTTTATTCATAGAGCAAAACCACTAAATAAATGCAATTTTGAAATAGGGGATTATGGGGAAAATTTGTATGAAAGTAGATTAGATTTAGATCAGTGGTTCAGGAGAAGATTTTCTTGCACAACTGATAAGGATATCTGAGATTTTACCCTGGGATAGAACAGCTTATCTAACCCATACTATTTTACCCAGTCTGTCACGTGAGGGCCGCATACTTTGGTTGTATTGGAACTATCGGACATTGTCGTCAAGAGACGTCATTGTTATGTTAAAGTGGCGTCATCATATGAAATTGTATCTAAGCGTATTCAGGGACTTCTGAAAGCTTTTTTTGAAATAAAAACACAGTGGTGAGCAAGAAAAAGAATCAATTATTCGTGTGAGAAAAATCTGTCCCTCGGGACCACAGTGTGTCATAACTCGGCAAACCTCGTGTCGAACGACGATCCTCAGGACAGATTTTTTCTATCCTACCCTTACACTCATTATAGATTCAAACATTTAATCTATTTTAGTACTGGTGGCCATTTTGTTCCGCGAATTAGAACTATTTGTGCAATTTTTATTAGAGGGCATTATGAGGAAGATTTCTATGAAATAATTTGTTCCAGGGAATCAAGAGGAGATGTCATTTAAAGATATTTCTATTTTTAGCCCTGGTGGCATTTTTGTTCAGCAGAGTATAACCCTTTGTGCAGTTTAGTAGAGGACATTATGAGGAACGATTCTGTGAAATTGTTTTGAATGTGAGCAAGTGGTCCAGGAGGAGATGTCTATAAATTAATTTCTATCTTGGTGGCCATTTTTGATTAGATAAACGGGTTTTACTGTAATTATTGTTGAGGGCAATATCAGGAACATTACTCAGGAGTAGATATTAAAATAGTTTTATAGCTCTGGTGGCCATTTTGTTCAGTGGGTAGAACCTTTTGTACAATTAAGGTGGAGGGAATTATGGAAACAATCAACATTTTGAATTGATTATAAAATCTGACCAGTGGTCCAGAAGGATAATTATGTCGTTTAAAGATTTTTTTCTATTTTTAGCGCTGGCGACCATTTTGATCAGCCGGCAAAACCTTTCATGGCATTTTGGTAGAGGGCATTATGCGAAACATAGAAGTGAAATTATTTTAAATTTTAACCAGATTTGTTCAGGAAGAGTTGTCGTTAAAAGAAAAGTTTACAAACGACACCATTACGGACAAAGTCCGATCAACATAGCTCACCTGGAGCCTTTTAAAAACAACAAGTTTTTTTTATGAACTTTTTTTTTATTTTTCTAAATAACCACTACACAGAATGCACCATCAACACAAGTGAGCAAAATCTGGACAAGCATTCACGCCTGTAATCATTATCCTCGTTGTCATTTCATTTAAATCACCAAAATACATTGCTCATTGTATCACAGTGTAAATAACATAATTCTGAACATCAGTCAGTTAACACTGAATAATTAGTGTTAACACAAACGCGCGCACGCACACGCACGCACACACACACACACACACACACACAACTTGCCAATGCTGGCCAGAAAAAGAAAATAACTGCAAACTCACACATATCTAAGAACAAATGTATCTATCCAGCAAAATAAGAAGGATCAATGTTCTTATCAAGTACAAATATGAGGCAATTCAGTATATGTTCAATGTTTTTACAATCCTAGCCTGGGACTCTATCGGCCAGCCACCGAAACACAATTTTAATGGTGTTTTGCTAGCGGGCAGATAGTGGCCGTATTTTGTATACCTTTAAGCATATACATGTAAGAACGGGTCATTATTGGCCCTCAACCGAAACGCCCAAAACAGTATGCTGGCTGCTAATAGGCTACATGTATTACAAATCGTAGCATGTCTAAGATCTCTACTTCTTCATATTAAGTATTTTCCGCATCTGGGGTATTGTTCAATATATGTGCCATTATTTGTACAGTAAAACGGCCACACATAAATAGACAAAACAAAGATCTTAATTACACATGGTAGCTTAAAGCAGGTCGAAAGTATTGCAGAATGCTCCCCTTTGAACATTCTGCTATACTTTTGACCTGCATTTAGCGATAATCGGTCTTGGACATTTTTGAGAGTGACCGTTTTATACAGGTTTTACTGTATCTTCTATACCACATTCTCATATTGACATCCATATCCATATTGTATAACACAATTTTCAACAACGTGGTATACAGTATATGTGCGACCAGCAAAGCCTCAGATCAGCTTGCGCATATGTACAGTCTGATCAGAGCCTTTGCTTGTCGCTTGAGTATTCTATGATTGTTTAGCTACTGACTGAACACAATTTGGAGTTGCTAAGCTTCAAAGGAGGCTGCACAGGCTTGTATGAGTCTTCACTTGTCAAAAAGCCACATTGTTGGAAATGTTATGCCACGGCTCAATTATCATGCTCACTGTATCTAAAAGGCAAACTGTTTAAGCGAAAGGTGAATCTTTCTCATCTCAACATTCACCAATAGCATCGTCTTTTACGATGGGTTATTTTTTTTTAAAAAAAAGTATCGTCGGCGGTCGACTCCCTGGCGATGCATCCATTTAAAAATTCATATGCAACTTCGATCTATACTTTAACATGAATACAAGATAATCAATCTGTAGTTCATGCATTAATAATTGTGTACAAATTTGCATACATGTAGCATCTACGTCTTACCTGACTAAAATGTTGACTGGGGAGCATAGCATACACTTTTGAAATGTCTAACCATACATCATGTAATAAACTGAATTGGATATTGAACTTAACTGGAGAATCTATGCAGCAGGATCCATGCGCGGATTTAGAAAGTTAATGTCTTCAGAAGGGGTGGGGTGTCCAGCCCTAATGACTTTTTAGTCTTATCTTTGTTTTAATCATTTTGTCATCAGTTTATTTCCAACCCAGTATAGAATTGAAAGCCTGCCATCATCGAACCGCCAGCGAAACGCATTTCAAATGGCGTTTCGCTGGCGGGTCGACGATGGCGCGGCATTAATTGCTGGCTGCGTGTTCTTATGATTTTCCAGACCAAAATTCCTAAGGACTTCTATAAATTTGTGATTTACAGGAAGGGGTCCAGACCCCCAGTCCCCCTCTGGATCCACGCATGAGTATCAATCAATCCTGTAACTCTGAACCTAACATTACTTAACATAACATATGTTATTTCCTTCATACATAAACCTGGTCCATCAAACTAAACAACATTGTACAAATACAGTGCAACTTAGAGTCCTAGACCGAGGTTCAAACTCAATTTATCATGCTCATAATTGCTAAAATGACAACACTTGTTGTCATTTTTACATTTATTAGTATTATAAATACAACAGCTGATAGTTTGAAAGTAGAAATGTCTTTATTTTTCAGCATAATAATTTGATGAGTAGCTGAAATTCTCAGTTTAGTCTACTAGTAGAATGAATTAAAGTTTTTTAACCTCGAGGCCTGGCGACTTCCATTAAGCTGAAAATAATGCTAAACATTTAAAACTACGGACCGCGTTTACTGTCAATATAGGGATTATTCTACAACAAAAAATACCAATGCTCAAACTTGCCTACTGACTGGTACACAGTATTAGTTAAATCGTCGAGAAATATACGAAGAGTATGAAACCTGTGCAAAACTGGCCAAGGCTTCATAGTTTGTACATTTTTCGCATTTTTTTAAAATAACTCTAAACACATTTGTAGACAGCAAAAGAAGCAAATACACCCTCTGATTTGGTTCAAATGTACCTGTTTTCAGAAATTGGGTTTGTATGTTTTTTTTTCAATTTTTAATGGATATATACGCATTGTCTTTCTGATTAAACTATTAAAGTGACCATGAACATTACGGTAACAACAGAATATGGCGATGATAAAGGCACTTTCTGTCAAACAGGCTACTTTAAAAAATTCACTATCATAATTGTTAACAATACAAAAATAATAATAATGATAGACTTTATTTCTAGAGGGTGACACATTTAGCAAAAAACAATCCTTCATGAGACCCATACTAACTACAAAAATGTACAAACTGAAATTACAAGGACATGAAGTTTATAAACATGAAAATCAAAAAAATACGAAAAGACATGTGTATATACATATATACATGTATGTATATTTTATTGTTTTAAACAACTAAATTGTTTACAAACTTTAAGATAAAAAGCAATAAAATTAATGCTTTAATCCTTTGTTAACACAGGAACAGTGCTATTATAGAATGCCCAGATGGAATGCTGCATAACACAGCATTTCGCCAGAGTCCTCACTGTTAGCAAAATCAAAAACAATCACTAGGGTCATTTATAATAGAACATCAAAACTATACTGTCAGGATCAACAGTCAAGAAAGGATTAACACATAGTCATCACAACATGTAGCTACAAGATGTAAGGCATTTCATCCATTTCATGCATTGGTCTGGTATATTGTTACGAATGAGTAACCTAGAATAGATTAAACTTTGCTTGAAAATTCTTTTTGTGGTCTTGGAGTTTGAAAATTTGATCCATTCACTGTTCTGAGTGATAAAAGAGTTTCATTTACAGTTCTGAGAGTGAACATATCATTACATGTAATATAAGATGGGTGATAGATTTTGAAATTTATACATGAATTTCGATTTTCGAAAAAAAATTCTTTCAAAAATATTTAGAATTTTTAATTTATTCAAACTGCTTGCAATATTCGTATACTCATAGTCTAAAATGATTATGATAGCCCTTTTTTGTAATCCGTAAATTCTGTTGAGGTTTGAATGGGAAGTTCCTACCCAAATTGTGGAGCAATAATCGATGCGAGGTTGAATATAGGGCTTATAAAATTGTACTCTATACTCAAGGGAAATTTGATAGAAGCCACAAATTTGAAGAAATTGTCTTTACAATAGACTGCATATGGATTGACCATGTTAGATTATTATCTATAAGGCCTCCAAGGACTTTATCATTGTTGACATTCTTTAAAATATCACTATTGTAAGTTAGGTTTAAAACATAATCATGTAAATGAAGGCGTTTCAGTGAAGTGGCGATTACCATCACTTTGTTTTTATCTATGTGTATAAGCATTCCATTATGTTTTCACCATAGAGAAAGCTTTTCTATAGCAGCCTATGAATTTTTTTAAAAAATGTTGTGAGTTTCTTATCTGGTATATTGTAGTATCGTTAGCATAAAGGTCTATGAAGACTTGTTCCGTATAAAGAGGGAAATCATTTATGAACATTAAAAATAGCAGAGGTCCCAAAATTGAGCCCTGAGGAACACCAAACATATTTTTGACATATTTTGATTCGATATCATTTATGACAATTTTTGTCTCCTTTTTAACAAATAGGAGGAAAACCAGAGAAGTGTTTTGTTTGAGATTTGATAATGCCTGAGTTTTAAAGCAAGAGTGTATTATCCACTAAATCAACGTCTTCCTGAAATCCACCATGACAATGATTTGTCCATTAATTGTTGAGAAAACAATGCTTCCAGTAATATATTTTGTATCTTTTTGTGGTAATGTAATGTGCACTAGACTATTCATCACATGACTGTTTCATCCAGAATCTAACCTTTTAAAGAAAAGACAAAACGTTGTCACGGCCGTCATACTGACGTTACACTCAATATGAGTTTTTAAAGTGTCATTAAACGCATTTTCACATCACTTTTTTGGCATGGCCATTCACTGAAATAGGGCAACATCGTTCATTCAAGAATGTTTTAACATCCCAGTCAGCATAACTTATGAGCCTGGGGGCACTATCGGCACACTATTGAAACGCCATTTTAATGTTGGACTTAACGTCTTGGAATCTTTACCCAGATTTAATGATGCACTTGACGTTCAGATATCTTTTAACGAGTTAATGCATGCTGAATTTGATGTCTTAGAATCTTAAATCCAATTTAACTTGAATGCTGGACTTGAAGTATCGGAATCATTACCCTGATTCAAAGCTGGACTTGACGTCTTTTGATCTTTAACTAAAATAATACATGCCGTGCTTGACATCTTGGATTTTTTTAAAACGAGATGCAAAGGTGAATTTGGCGTCTTGTAATCTCTATCAAGATTTAGAGCTGTACATGGCGTCTTGGAATCTTAAACCAGACTCAAAGGTGCATTCCGCGTCTTGGAACCTCTATCAAGATTTAGTACTGGACTTGAGGTCTTGGAATCTTTTCCCAGACTCAGAGCTGGACTTGACAGCCTTGAGGGCAACAATGTAATTGTAGTAGACAGTGAATTACGTATGCGATGTCTTAGACTACTGAATAAAGCCATACCTTCATCATCTCGGGCTCTGTGTTTCTCGAGTACATTCATTAACGCATTGCGGTAAATCGTTTGGGTGGAAAGATAGATCGTCGGATTGACTGCCGAATTACTCATAGCAATCCAATGAAAGAATAGCCAAGTAACATGCACAATCTTGCTGTCGAAGATCTGAGGATTGGTGTCTCCGTAGACAGTGAGAATGTGGATGGGGAGCCAGCAAACTGCATAGGCCATGACAATTGATATCATCGTTTTGATCGTCTGAAATTTAAGAAATAAGAAGTGTCAAAAGGTCAATATAATTCTAAATGTGAGCCGCCATTGGCCCGTCAGCGAAGTGCCAGTGGTGGCCCTACATTATGTATGCTGACTTGGATACCATTTGATTACGTGCAAATATTGCATTCATGCACTTTTTCCTCACGTTTGTGCTCGTTTTCAAGATTTTGATACATATACATAACACATGTACGCGGTCAAACTCTAAACATGCATGCGCAGTAATTTAGTACGATTAGAGGCATTAACTTTGGCCTGAATCTTTGTCTATTAAGTGTACCCTACTGTGTATGTCCAATAATTGTTCTGGCGAGATAGGAGATTGGATCTTCTAGCAAGAGGGTCTGGATTGAGTACTACTAGATCAGCGATTTTGGACATATTTTATATTGATTAGCGATTGTTTCGTATTGCATGTAAAACTCTACAAAATACACCCATTTTATATTTTCTGATTTTCCTGCAGTTATGCAACATTTTTTGTATATTTTTAAAGGAAACCGTATGTACATGTACTGTTAATGCGGAAATTTTCGCAAGAATGTTATTTTCGCGAATAGCGTTAAATACATATGTGCCACGTTAAGAATTCGCGACCAGGGCATGATTTCCGTACGTCACTAAACGATAGAGTGATTTCGCAATTTCGCGAGGATTTCATTTTTACGAATCTTCGCATGTGCGAAGTTTCGCGAAAATATATCCCTCGCGAAATTTTCTGAATTTGCAGTAATTAGATTGTTATACAGCGTGAATATTACATATAACACAGAAGAGCAATATGAATTGTGTCAAAAAGAAGGTTATGAACACATTAAAATGGCGATCCGTCTTTCTCGGTACATGTAGCTGGGAATAAATATGTTGGAAGAAGCAAACTGCATTTCAAGTTTCCCGCCAAATATTGCGATTTTTCTACAATTATGGCCCACTTCGAATCGAACTAAAGATCCTACCATAGTTGTTACGTAATAGTTGCGCGCGCACGTTTACATCCGAACGGCTGCAGTTGGAACTTCAGTTGGTTGCCAAGTAAACAAAGTGAATAGCCTTGCATGCCCCCTTTCAATTCTTCATTGCAGACAAAAATGATGTTCATATACTGCACAGCCAACTCTAATTAACAATTACGAATAAGTAGGACTGCAAATAGAGCACTGCGAGTATTTATTTTCCAAAAAAAAAAATTTTGAGGCTACTGGCAGATCTTGAACCTTTCTCGTTATATAAGGCTAGAGGAGGGAGCCAAGCAATCTACTAGGGCAACGGTGCTCTGACCCACCGTTGATCTTTAGTAGAACTAAGTAGCGACTATCGATGTTCGAATCGAACTATGGTTACTATAGTAGGAACTCTAGTTCGATTCGAAGTGTACCTTATTTTTTATGTTCAAAGAATTAGCTTATTAATCGCTATTTTGTATTCGTTAAATAACTAAATTTGCTCTTCTATACATGTACAAATGGGCAGTGGAAATGCATTGTGAATTTTACGAAATCCTTCTTAAGTGGACAGACAACATATTTGATAAAACATATAATGCTTAAATAAAAATATACACACAAATATAGCTCCTTGCTGTGTGTACATTGTCTTAACTTAAATCATTCCATTTGGTCGTCAGCTTTTCATAAGGTCACATGTAAGAGTTAATAGCCCAGTTAGCACTTATTAGGTGCAGAAAAACAGTTCACCATTTCAGCTATATCATACATGTAGTTACAAACAAATTGTGCCGCAGCATGATATTTCGAACAAGGACCTCGGACAGTTTCCTATTCAATCTGCCCAAATTTTGACAGCCTCTGGCTAGGATAATGCATAACTGACAACTATAGTTTCGGGCTTAAATCAAACCTTTACATTTAGTGCACCTAGCACAATAAAAATATTTTGAAAATATTGCATCATTATGCCAGGAATCTAGGGTTTAGAGGGTGGGGGTATTTTTGTGACCAAATTTTATTTCACAGAAAGTCAAAGTTTCGTCGAGTATTCACCTAAATACATGTAAATATTATGTTTGCGGCATAAAACTTGAGACGAAATTGATGCGTTTGCATAAAATTCGGGTTGAGAAGATGCTATTATTTCATCTAAAGAAGTGTGCTGTCAATTACTTTTGACTATTACCTGTAATGTTTCGGACTTGTGCACTGAGGTGTATTATAATTGCATACTGTACATATCACAGTCTAGATAAACACAATTTTTGAGCATAAAATCGTTAATATTTTCTTACACATAAGATTTAACCTATAATTTGGTGCTTAAAAGAACCGTCTCATTGAGACGGTTCTTTTGAGTACCCATAACATATGTTTTGGTTGAGAAATGAGACAACTAATTACTTTGTAAGCACTCATAACTAAAGCCCTGATACATGCCATTGCATATTGATATTTACCTACAGGCTTTTACAAAATAAGTTTCTAATACGTTTTTATACTAAAGTGTTTTTGAGCATTTTGACAGCGTTCCCCCCCGTGACCATTCATGCCGTTTTTATATGATGTATGAAATGTAAAACTACAACTGTATGCAAAAGGATTAGTTTGGTCACGGGGGGGAAAGCACTGCAGTAAAACTTTTTCTATTTTCTATATGTTGAATAGCAAAAACTGAGTTTTCAACCCATATTTTTCAATTGGTACTTGTCCAATGAGAAAACGGCTTTTGTGGATAAGTCAAGGGTTGAACCTACTATCTTTTTCATAGAAAAAATATCATTTTCTTTGAAACTTTTCTCTGGTCATTTTTATGGGCAATCCTTCACTAAGACTGTCCGAGGTCCTTTGACATTTTGACAAGTGTAGACTCTGACGAGCCTCTGCAGCCTCCTTTTAAGCTTAGAAACTCCAAATGGTGTTCAGTCAGTAGCTTAACAATCATAGAATAATCAAGCGACTAGCAAAGGTTCTGATCAGGCTGCGCGTATGCGCAGGCTGATCTGAGGCTTTGCTGGTCGCACATACCACAATGTTGGAAATTTCATGCACTGGCTCAATTCTCAACCATTCTACTTATATGTCAACTTAAAAAAGCGATTTGAAAACGCATTTCTTAATTTATTTTATGTAAGTGACCTTTATCTCTTACCTTTCTTTTGGCATCTGTTCTGCGTCTGTCCCTCATTGCATCACCTTCTCCTGGTGCCTTGTTGCCAATGATAGTCACTATATGACCGTATGTAAAACAGAGTACCAGCATTGGTATAACATACGTGATGGCAAGCATTGCTATTCCAAATGCAAATCTTTCGTTTTCGCGAGGCCAAACTTCTTGGCACAATTGTCCCGATATTTTGTGAGACATGCTTACGAGCTTGGAGAAACGTGCTATTGGTATGGGAATAAGCAGAGACACTACCCAGATAATGGCGAGGAGTACCAGCACTGTCTTCTTGGTAAAACGTTTCCCCATCGGCTTCCAGATTGCACGGTGTCTGTCAGCGGCTGCTGCCACTAGGACCAACGTTCGCTGAATGACGGATGATAGCTGAAGGTATCCAACTACCGGACACATAAAAGAGCCAAATATCCATTGAAAGAACACGAGGTTAGCCAGCACGGTGAAGGGTACACACAAAATGACCATGATGATGTCGCTCAAAGCCAAGCTAAGTACAAAGTAGTTTCCTGTATTCCTTAAGTTTTTCTTTACGAAAATCAATGCACAGATGACAATGTTTCCCCCTAAGGAGATAACAACGCTTATAACATACAGTGTAAGTAACACAATGCTAACCCATACTGGTAAAGAATACGGTACATGGATGTGATAATCTCCGATGTCACTATAAAGTGTCTGTGAAAAGTTGCTTGCGTTCTTCATTTCGAACAGTCATAAATAATTACATTAAGCCTTGTTTCCACAGGTTTTAAACCAAAACGACACTGGTACCGCTGACGACAGATCCAGCACTTTATATAGTCAACCATCCTAAGAATGTTTGCATCAGCCATCCCTTGTGAAACGGTTCTGAGCGCATATGAAGAATTTCATGTATAACATGTTAGTGCATGTCGGAGTAAGCTAAATATCTAGGTTTTCGTTTGCAACTGCAGGTAAACTTTGTATAGGCGAGCACGTGTGGTTTGGGGTGGACTGACTCATCCGAGTCTTTGCTGCTCGCATATCCGATAAGTTCCAACATCCCATGATCTGCGTCTGATGTGTTTATGACGTCTTCATTATCACATGTTCTACCTTAAATGTTGGCAAGCTCTGTCTTGTCGCTGTAGACTTAAGTTATCCTTTTCTTTTAGGTGCATTCTACCAGATAATTGAGCCGCGACATGTGATTTCCAACAATTGAAGTATTTTGACAAGTGTAGACTCATACGATCCTGTGCAGCCTCATTTTAAGCTTAGAAACTCCAAATGATGTTCAGTCAGTAGCTTAACAGTCATAGAATACTCAAGCAGCTAGCAAAGGTTCTGATCAGACTGCGCGTATGCGCAGGCTGGTCTGAGCTTATGCTGGTCGCACATACCACATTGTTGGAAATCTCATGTCGCGGCTCATATATTGATACCATAAGTATAAGCTTATCTATAAAGCTTGCCATCTTTCAGCACATCTTCGCAAGCTAAGGGTACTAACTCCACTTCGTAAGGAACGAAGTGGAGTTAGTACCCTTGGCTTGCGAAGATGCTTTCAGCAATAAACAAAAATGGGGTTTCAGTACAGAAGCCATTTGAAACCATTTTCAAAAGAAAGTGATGATCTATTAAATGACACATCCACTTCAAGCAGAGATGGCGATGAGTTGGGTGTTTCATTTTAGTGTTGTGACACCATGAGACATTACAAAAGTACATACAGGTACTTTTCACAGAATCTCATGCTGTTGCTACCATACAGGTTGCACACTTAGTCAATTAAAGTGGCCATCCTATTGAATATGTTAATAAGTATGGGATATTCCATTAATATTTTAAGGGTTTACCGGTCGAATCTTCTAAATTATGCTGAGCATGTTCATGTGTTCATGTCCCTAAAGAGTGATTTTATCTTATCAAACAGAGCTGAGCTTAATGAAATGCCGCCATTTGCGACATTTCATCTGATTCTTCACTGATTTGCCAAATCCTCACGCTCAAATTTGTGACCCCCAGCACCCCCAACTCCCGACCCTGGGGCATGACTCAGGCGACAGATTGAAACTTCCGTTCAATATGTTTAATGTATTTTATGTGTGAGAAAACACATAAAGTTTGATATAAAAATCTTAGATTTGACTTTGTAATTGGAATTTAAGTATATTTGATCTTTTGACCTCGTCCCACGGTTAACCGTTTGATCCTAGGGCGATAAATTTGCATTATGTTCTACTCATCATCCCCGTCAATTTGATATGCCACATGACTATGTTTGGAAAAAAATATCCCATGCTCACCATCAAGTACCACCCCTGGGTAATGACCTAGGCATCAGAACAAAATCCCGTTCGATATGTTTTATAACTTGTTTTTGTAAGGAAACACACAAAGTGTGGTGCAGAAATATTTGAAATTGACTTTGTTATTAAATAATATTTGACCCTTTGACCCCTTCCTAGGGCCCTACAGGGCCACGTTTATTTTGCTGTTGCAAGTCCCATTCATGTGAGCAACTTATACACCAAAGTTGGTTGGATTTCGTTCAATGATTTAGGAGGAGACAGCATAACAGACGGACGGACAGATGGAGGCGATTACAATATCCCCATTGTTTTTTTTTTCAAAAAAGCGTGGGGATAAATCAACCAGCTGTTTACTGTGAAATGGAGGCAAAATATACTGAGAGCAATACTATTTGTAAAGATACAACGTATGTGAATATATAGTTGCGTACATATATATGCATTAAAATAACGATCAAATATTATTTTTCAGTGCAGTAACGTTTTCAGTGGTCCATCGGGAGATGTTGAAATCCTCTATATCAATAACTTCGTGTACAGGAGAGTCCAAGGTCGAATTGAAAACTTTTGTTTTAGACTTGCATATTCATCAGGCCTCTCGAGGTTATAAAACTTGAGTACAGTCCCAGACTCAAAATAAAGCACAATGATTGGCTGCGTGCGGACACGTGTCCACAAGCAGCCAATCATTGCACTTTATTTTGAGTCTGAGAATGAACTCATATTCACCTGGTCCCAAGGTTATAAAAAAGTTCATGCTCAACTCAACTGAGAACGACATTTCAACTGTTCATAAAAATCAAAATACGGACTTTTGCTTTAAGTTTCTCAGGTGTCAATATTCAACATGCTTATAAATGTATAAATGCCAACAATTTTTTGCATTTTAACATTAATGAGCAAGATAAATTTCGTGCTCAACTGAGTTGATTATAAAAAAAGTTTTATAACCTCGGGGCCTGGTTCAACCCAGAAAAAACGTCCTCAGCATGGCTGAAAAATGATGACTAAAACCAGGGAGCGCACTTGTTACAAAATGCACCAGTACCTGATAATAGCTAGGATTGTGGATCTAGAAGTACTGTTTTATTTCCTTGTTTGATGTTTTCAGTTACATGACTTTTATTCAAAATTGGAAACAGTGACGCCCACGTATTTTTACTGCGAATTCGCGTTTCGTGCGCATTTTCAATGCGTTTTACGCACGTGCGATTTAAAGTGCGTTGAAAACGCGAATCAACTCGAATCAACGCAAGGCAAGATCATGAATATTCATATGAGATGGTAAGCGTTTTTGCGTTAACCAATCAAATTGCCTATTTAGAAGTATCGATATTGAAATGTGTGGCCTCTGTAATAGGTAAATCTAATCTAAAGTTTGAAACTTGCTATATCATCTTGCGTAAAACAATATTTTTTCTTACCTCAACGTTTTATTTTGCTATTTAATACGTTTAAACGTCTTTTATCCTTCCTCTAATAATTGACTATGCAGCAATGCATTGCAATGCGGATCTGCGTTGCTACGCAGGGATAAACGTTGATTCGCGTTGATAAATCAGTTGGATCGATTGGTGGACAGGTAAATGCGTTTCACTGCAGTTCAATGCATTATCAATGACGAGCGGGGATTGGCTATTTGGAATTCGCGTTGAAAATACAGTGCGTATTACCTGCGTTTTCAATGCGTTTTCAACGCAAATTTGACAAGTACAAAAACGTGGGCGGTAGGGTACATGTATAAGCTATTCCTACTGCTGAGTGCATTAACAAGCTGACGTTAAGGTGTGCCAAGGCGTGAAATGTACATAATATGAAACCTGTGCAATTGTGCACAGGTTTCATATTTTGTACATTTCCCGCGATTGGGTTTGCTACTCAGAACTATAGCAGGCATTTTTAGAAATTTATTTTTTTTGAAAATGATGTCAGCTCATTGTTGAAGGAAATGGTTAGCTCAATTTGGATATCTACGAGACCTGTTTCATGTTTATTTGAACATATTTGAATTTCACTTTTAGCGGTTGCGTATAAATAAAACAAACAAATTTTGCTTTTACATGCATAACGGACGTGTCCCTGGTATTGCCAAATAGACAATATGGCAATTTAAAGCATAGCCATAACATGGTGGCCCTAAATACATCCTTATCCCCTTTTAACTGATTTTAAGAGCTAAAACGGGTGTATCTTCTAGGAAAAATAAGTATTTAAGTGTGAAATTTTCTTTTAAGTTAAGAGACACAATCAGTCTATTATTAAAATGAGAAACAGCCCATGTGTGCCTGTTTTTGCTCGGAAACTGGGCTTAATAAGTTCTTCCATACAAGTGCCCAAATGGGTATCTCATGTATAAAATGTGTCTTGGAAGAAGTTTGAAGAGCAAATTCTCAAAACTCACAGCCGGCTCAATTTCTTCGATATTTTAAGTATCTAATACCGATAAAACTGATCACCAAATATTGCATTTGAGTATTTTGCATACAATTTAGTGTTGTTATGGAAACTGTAAACCCTAAAATTTGATGTTCAAGTCGCTTCCAAAAAGTTAATATCCAACTGGAATGCTTTATTTTCTAACAGAACATACTTTAATTATCTATGTACAATATATAAAAGGTTCCAAGAGAAAAACTTCATATCTTTTAGAGAAATTGTTCGAGAAAGCTTTAGTACATTTCGTTTCAGACAGCATTTTTAAACGCTTAAAATTTGACTACTCATCTTCAGAGATTGTTTCAAACCAGAAAATAAAAACTAAGTTCTGTTTTCTTGATGCCGGCGTATTTCTGGAGATCAAATTAATCCATGGAAATCAATTATTACCCAATATAACAAGAAAATAATAAGTAACGGCATTTTCAAATTTGTTAAAATAAACATGAAACACCTCTTGTATTGCAAAAATATGCTATATATACATGTAGATGGTCAACTCTTACCATTAAACCAATATATTAAGCGATTACTACTAAAAAAAAGTTGAAGTTTGCTTTTCATAGTTGATAAATCACTATTTTGGGGCCAAACACGGGGCACAGGTTTCATATTTTGTACATTTCCGGGACTGCGTTTGCAACATAGAATTATAACAGGCACTTTTTTTTTTATTTTTTATTTTTGAAAATGATATCAGCTCATTGTTGATGGAAATGGTAAGCTAAGTTTGGATATCTATTGCACAAGTATGGTCTGTGTACATGAAGAAGGTCAACTCTTACCATGAAACCAATATATCAAGCGATTACTACTAAAAACAATTTGAAGATTGTTTTTCATTGTTAAAAATCGCAATTTTGGCGACAAAATACGGTGCACGGTTGGAACACTTTCAACATAGTATTTCAGCAGGAATGTGCGGCTCCGGTTGGTACATGTACTTTGGTTACAATGTACATATTTATTTTGTTTTGCTTTTTTGAGTGTTGAAATGATATTATAGTAAATCGAAATTTTTGAATTATAATTATATATAAAGAGATAAGAGAATAAAATATTTATCGTTTGGTTGCCATTTATCCAAATTGGCATCAACCTTTAATTTGGTTACCATTTCTTTAAACATGTTGCTATTTTTTGACAAACCGCGATAGTCATCCTGTGTATCCTAAAATAGATTGAATGACTTGATTGATTGATCGAGTGGCTTGCATTAGTACACTTTTTGAAATTAGATGTGATATCTTTTGCGCAGTTTTTGCGGTTCAAATTAAACACTATTTTCGCACCCCAATCATTAGCAATTAGAGATAAGTGGCCGTGAAACGATGACTTGTACAGGTAACGGTGCCTGTGCAAAGAAGTCAGTGACGTTATTGTTGGTGGCACTTTTAAATGTTGTGCAAAGTTATTTCTTCAAATGTACAATATACATGGACTATGCAATTGACTTAATGTATTCCATTTGCTGCCTGAAAGTCAGAGAGCATTTACCGCAGCATGTTGAGTGCCATACGATCTTTATGTGAAATACGTAATTTAACCCTTGAACCTAACAGTATTCAGATAGACTTTGAAATGTGTTATTTACGCTCAATTCACCTTTAAAAACGAGTTATTACTACACAAATGTAGCTGTAACACCTTCCAACTAGCTTAATAAACCCCTAATTTATTTTCAATGAGGTCTGAAAAAAATATGATGTGCAGAATCGTACGCAAATGAAGGAATCAATGTGCGCAAAAGATATCCTGAAGTGCGCAAATGAAAGTGCCGAACTGATCAGATACGGAATCACTAAAATCATGTGTTTGTTTTCACTAGATATATCAAAATAGAAAGTCAACGGCTTTAGAAATTATACCAGCTTTAGGTGGCGATCTCTAGAGAGTTTTCCTCGCCAGCGCGCAGATTTCGCGTTGCCTACGCAGGCGTAGGCCACGCGGTTGCCTGCGAAAGCATAGTGAGTACTATAAAGCCAACCAGACACTGCGATGTACACGCGAGGCCCACACTATCTGCGTTGATTTTTCAACCAATCAAACGCTAGTAAATGCATCGCGGTAGCGCTGAAGTAAATGCGTCACTCACGCGGTGTTGAATCAATCAATCAAATATTTGTTGGCGATCTCGTAGCAGATGATACCCTCTTCGTACCAAACTTTGTTCTATTAATTTCCAAAATATTCTCCTTTATTCTATAACTGCCATATATTGAAAGGTTCTTAAATCAATAAACAACTATGGACTGAAATCCAAAAAGTGTCTTTTAAAATGACTTGACATGTGTCACGTCCCTTTTCCAACCTTTTCCCATTGACCCAGCACTTTGTATCATGGAAAGCTCGAGTATGTGCTTATGTACTTTGATTTCTGCTCCTTTTATTCGCGTAGGCGAGTTTCACCTTTGGATACTTTCCTTATTTGACCTCATTGTTGTTATTTTTGTTTTGATTTGTTGCTTTATGTCCCAAATCAACAGCTATGGTCATGGTGGGACGGTCAGTTCACCTAACCACACTTTTCCCTGGGCAAGCTTGAACAAGCGGTTAACAAATACCACGTGCACATACTTTCGCTTGTAACTGACAACGCGGCCTTCTTGATTGATTCAGTGAAAGGGAGGTGAATGACGGTAGAAATTATTTCATGATCAGTCTCCACGAACGTATGGGACCAGGCTGGGATCAAACTCGCGACCCCTGGATCTGCAGTCAGACACGCATCTGACCTCATTTGGAAAGTAAGAGTACTTCATCAATTTTCTATAAGCATGGGATAGAGTTTTTGTTTGCTTTACGTTCTTTTTCGTGCATGTAGGCTCTGGCTTTCAATAGTTGGAGCCGGGCACTGTGTGATCTAAATTTACCAATGTTTTGTGGGGTTGATCGTACGTTTGAATTCCCCAGACGCAACTCTACCAGCTTATGGGACCTACCAATGTCGTCAATACCTATATTTGCACCACAACAACCAGCTAAATCTAACACAATTTAGGTTGTCTCCTCGCTCACCTTTTCAGGAATATTGGAGATTGGAAGACATGATCTTCTGTAGTAATGCTCCAGATCGTCGTCGCGTACACTCAAATTTTAAGCTCCTTTTTACACATTTGCCATTTTAAAAAAAAATCAACCTCCATTTAAAGAGGTGCAACTTTCAAAGCGACCTTTTGTTCCAATAAATTTATCGATTTCTTTACTAAGCAACTCTTGCAGTTTAGTTCTTATACGAATAACATCATCGTCTGATATGTTTGTTGCACAAGCATGGATGGGGAAGTTTGTTGCATGTGGATTAGATGCTGCATCTGTTGTGAGGCAAAGTTAATAGCTTGTGGTTGACGTCCATGTAGTTCATTCGGATTTACATAGGTATGGCTCACTGGTGGAAGTACAGCCGCGTCATCATTCAGTATGCTTTGAGACATTTGTAGAGGTGCTGGCTCTGGCTCAGAATGACACACAAGGTTATCCATGATCGTGTTTCCCTGGATTGTTGGTTTGAACAAATAAGTTGACTCGACTTCTGGGTTTGATTATACCGCTGACCGCATTGCTGACAAGATCAAAAAGTTTCCTGTTAACTCGTTGTCCGAACAACATGTATTGCTTTGTTTTGACTCAGGTTCAATTCTAGTTTCAATTGTTGGATCTGTCAGAGAAGCTGTTTCAGAACTTTTTATATGTTTTTTTCAAAATGATACCATTTGAGGTGAGAATTTATTTCTATAGCTTTTCTTGTTTCTTCTATGATTTGTCATCACTACACCACTCACATTCTCTGGTCAGCCATTTAGAACGCTTACAGCATTCCTTTCCCGCTCATCAGTTTTAATTTGCCATCTTAAAAACTGATTATCTACATCACAATTTCAAAATAGTCAAATACATTGTGATGCCAAATTTGTAACTTGCACTAACATGTCAATTTTTTATTCCAAAATTCTCAATAAAATAGAGAAAATCAACTTTTTATTGGGGAACTTTATTTACACTTTTTTCAATTCAAGTCACGTGATATGTTCAGAGAGAGAGTGGAATTTGTATCAGTATGCTACCAGTAATGAGCTTGAAGTACCTCAAAGTGTCAACAGCCAGTATAGGAAACCAACACCGAAGACCATTACATACCAATGGCAGCCAAACTTGGCAAGTCAGAGAGAATCAAGAACTAGGAACAAAAACAGGTTAGTATTACGAGCGATTCTCACTAAATATGTAGTAAAACCTGTGTAAAATGGCCACTCTCAAAAAGACCATTTGGGTTTCAACCAATTATCGCTTAACGCAGGTCAAAAGTATTGCAGAACGGGGAGCATTCCGTAATACTTACGACCTTCATTAAGCTACTATGTATCATTAAGATCTTTGTTTTGTCTATTTTTTGAGTTGCCGTTGTACAGAGGTTTTATTGTAATTCATTACACATTGCATTACATATATTATTTGGGCCTCAACTTGAGAAAACTTGACATTGTTTTATGCAAACAACAAAGGTGCAGACCAGCCTTTACATCTGCACAGTCTGATCAGCACCTTTGTTATTAGCTTTTTGGAAAGTATATTGACTACACTTTCTGTACCTAAACTTTAAGATTTTAGCTAGTCTCTGTAACTGAGCAGGCTGGTTTGAGCCTGATATAGTCGCAAATTCCAAAGAAAGGTTTTCTCTCATTGAGATGAACAGTAAACGAGATACATATGCACAGGTGTCATTCTTTTAATATGCACGAGTAGCTATTAAATGCTGTTTAATTTCTGGTTTGGGTTTAAACCTTCACGTACATACATATTTTGTGTGAATATCAGGTCGACAAGCTCATAGGCTCAGACTGGTTTGAGCATTTGATAATCACCTATGCAATAAATACAAAATTTCTCCATGTCGGTGAAATGATAAAATATCTAGGTGTTTAATGTGCAAATGCCTTAGAAAAGTGTAGGGTCTTCCTTTCAATTTTGTACACATTAAACGATTTCAGAAAGTTTTTTTCACTTTTGCTCCTAGATCCCATGAGAAACCACAAACAATGTATACATTTACTTTTGAGGGATATCATTATTTTCTCTTGTGTATGTTGGCAAGAAGTAATAGAAATGACTCTTGGGTGTATCACTTGGCAGATTATTTGTTTTTAATTTGTTTTTGCATGTGCCACATATTTTTAATAGCCGTGATATAAACTTTGATGATGGGTTTAACATGCTCAGGCCTTAAGTTAAGAGTTCGTACCAAAAAATTAATTTTCTTATTTCTCAACCAAAACATATGTTGAAGGTACTCAAAAGAACCGTTTCATTGACACTGTTCTTTCGTGCACCTAAAGCACATATGTTAAAACTGATGGGTTAGAAATTATTTACAAGTTTATGCTCAAAAATTGTGTTTATTTTAACCTATGAGGCACCCTTTACTTTCAGAAATTCATCAGGCACTAAAGTACCAGTCTTTACATCTGGTTCAAGCAAAACAAGGCGGAGCTTGTCTGATACCTCATTGGCTCAGACTTAAACTATAGAAAACCAAAAATCCATGAGCCATTCGTATAACTGAGAACAGGTGTACAGACAAAAGTTAGAAATGTGTTCCCCAGTACTTTGTCTTACTGTTCCTTTACCTAATGTATTCAGTGGACAGGAAGAAAGAGTCCACTCACCAATATGAATCGGGTCATGCAGTAAGGACAAGTTTACTAGGTCACAGCAGGATACCATAGCACACAGTGTCTAAAAGGTCAAGGTCATTGGAAAATCTGACCGGAATAGCATATCTCTATGGGAGACGCTACAATAACAGTCAGTTCTATCCAGCAAGCCCTTTTAAATTTTCTCTTACTACGCCATATTCATCGATGTTTCTTTCAAATTCTATTACTCAAAGAAAACTGACTCCAACATAGTACACTAAAAGATTGAGGTAACTGAAGAGCTGCCACCAGCTTAGTGATTAGATCCATAGGTCAAGATAAGCAATGTTTTCAAGAGTAAAATTGTGAATATTGTCTTGCAAGTCAGTTTTAACATGCTTTAGGTCAGTGCACAACTTTTTGTAGAATACCGCTGTACGTCAAATACGACACTTGATTGAAAGCAATGGCCAAAAGCCACACTTCTTCGAACATTGTTTTGAAAGAAGTATGACCCTTGCTCGAAAAATCGACCAAGTGGTGTACTTTGCTGTGTTGAAACAAATTTCCTTTTTTACCTGCCATTATCCGATAGGCTCATTCAATTGTTAGATAAGCTACGTTTTAGGCATGCGTTTATCATAATATATATGATAGAGCCATAACAATAGCAGTCTGAGCTTGGTTTGATTAGTCTGCTAGCAATAGGTTAAAAGAGAGTAAGATCAGCTCATATTTTTATATAATTACTGTTTGTTTTATTTACATGTATCGCAGATTTATTCAACTTATTACAACATCTTTTTACTAATGCCCGGTAATGCCATTTCTTATTCTTAATTTCTAACTTCTACCATCTATGTCAAAATAATGAATGACCCTACCAGGCTTATGCAAGCAGTCCTGAAGGGCCATTTCTAACTTCTTACTTCTTAATTCTAACTTCTAACTTCGATGTTTGTATGTTTGCACGTAAGTGTCCATGCATGCGTGAGTATATGCGTGCAGACGCCCATGTCTGTCTGTCCGTCTGTATGCATGTATGTGTATGTGTGTATGTCCAAATGAGGGTTTAATTGGAACACTCTTCGCATGTTGTGAAACATGTCAGACTATATTGGCACCTGAATCCTGGAAGTCTGTGAGTGTCCAGAGAGTGTGGCAGATTAATGGAATGGTTTTGGGCGGGTCCTAGGAGGTAAACACAGGGCTTAACTCGATTGGCACCAAAATCCTAGAAGTCTGCAAGTCTCCAGAAAGTGTCACAGACCAATGCATTGGCTTTGAGAGAGACGCAGGAGCTCAAAACAGAGTTAAGCTCGATTGGCATCGGAATCCTGAAAGTCTGCGAGTGTCAAGAAATTGTCACAGAACAGGGAAATGGATTGGGGAGCGTTGGTGTCTGTGTGTGCATGTGTGTGTGTGTGAATGTACATGTTTGTATATTTGACAGTCTGTGAATTTCCTTATTTCTAACTTCTAACTTCTTACTTTTAACTTCGTGTGTGTGTGTGTGTGTGTGTGTGTGTGTGTCTGTGTGTGTGTGTGTATCGTCGCTTCAGTGCCATAGTGTTCTATCTACCATTGCACATGTTTGAGAAAAATGAGTTTTGAAAATTTTAGCATCCTGATTTTTGATGCCTTCGTGTAAATGACCTTGGTTTGAAGAAATTTGTACAGAAATATGGAATTAACGGGCATTTTACAGTTTGCAGATTGAACATTGTCCCCTAAAAATCGCCTTCTGTGTTCAGTTCTATAGTGTTCTATATTTTCCTACAGCTTATTATTCTGTTTGTGGAGTCAATTAATATACTAGTCAAAACAGAAATGATTGGGTGTACCTAAAAGTAGCAGATTTAGTCATTTATTAGGCATAACACAATCAAAACGCACGTATTATGCCATTAAAATTTATGTAAGGGAGGTAATCTGTTTCTACAGTTATTTTTTCTGCCTATGGGGTCAATTTGTATAGTATTTTAGACTGGCCTAATTATTACGACCTAAAAGAAGCACATTTAACCATTGATTTGTAATTACATCGACAATTTACTTCAATTAAAGCAGTTTTAATATGTGTAAGGTAGGTAATTTGTTAATACAGCTTATTATTCTGTTCATGTCTCTCTGTATGTATGTCTGTCCATTTGTATGTATGTATGTATGTATGTATGTATGTATGTATGTATGTATGTATGTATGTATGTATGTATGTATGTATGCATGTATGTATGTATGTTCATGGATCAATTTGCGTTATTTTTTAGACTAAGCAGATTATTTGGACCTAAAAGTAGCCGATATATCCATTAATATGTCATAAGACCGACAAACTACTTAAATTAAGGAAATTTGAATTTATGTAGGGGAGGTAACTGCAATTTTTAACAATTTCTCAAAGGAAAGCGATTTTAAGTATATAGAAAACTATGACACCAAACTCACCCAGTCACGTGACATTATCATAATTAACCATTGGATGAAAATCACTTAGAACACTATAGCACTGAACGAAATTGTCTTTTAGTAGATAGAACAGAAATGCACAGCGATTTTAGGCTTACTGGTAGGAGATAGGCAAACGAAACCTTCACCAGTAGATAGAACATTTGATCCGCTTTCCAACTGTATGCATAACTCATTTTTGACCAAAATGTCACTTCGAACACTATAGCACTGAAGCGACGGTATGTATGTATGTATGTCCAAATAATGTTTATTTTGACAATATGGTTAGTCAAATATACCCTTCAGAGCTCCAACTGAATAAAGCCAATGCCTCTGATACCGAAGCCGCATTTTTAGACTTGCATTTGTCAATTTCTAATGATATTGTTTCTACCAAAATTTATGATAAACGTAACGACTTTGATTTTGAAATTGTCAATTTCCAATTTTTAGATGGTGATGTTCCTCGTTCTACATCCTATGGAGTCTATATCTCTCAACTCATTCGTTTTGCTAGAGCATCTAGCTATGTTGCTGACTTCAACACTCGCAGTAAATTGTTAACTCAGAAACTTCTTAAACAATGCTATCGGTATCATAAACTTCGCAAAACATTTTCAAAATTTCTAAATTCCAAGTTGGACTTAAATCTCTCTTGCGCCAAGGACTTTCTGAACCTGATTTCTATGGTGACTTGGTGTATAAATTGAAGAAGATTGTTGGCTCTAATATTTTTTCAGCGCAGTTCATTAAAATAATTTCCCATTATAAAAAGATTGGCTATAACATTAATGTATTGCAACAGAATGCATGCTTGGTAGTCAACCCAATCACGGTTGGCAACTTTGCTTTCCTCTTTAATTGCACGCTGGTGAGTTGGACTTCAGACTCTATGATGGTTCCGACTTAAAGACTTATCTATTGATGAGATGGTAGGGGCCTGATGCTTTGGCTGTTTGTCGGGCCCACAAGGGTTTACCTGTTGGATTTCTTTTGCTCCAATATTCAGTTTAATTTACTGTTGAGTCCTTATCCTTGCTTTATCTCCTTGTTATATCTTGATTTATATGTGTTAGGAGATGATGCATTGATAAGTTTGGGGTCGATCATGCGAACCAAATATCTATGTGTCTTGATCCACATCTAAATTAAGGGTGAGGTTGGCGCCGTTAAACCGGTTTAAGTCCTCCAGTAAAATATTTTACTGACCGTTCCAAGGCGGTACTTCTTTTTAGGATCTTTTATGTTTTTGTTCTGTCTTGTGTTTGCTATGTCTTTGTGCGCGTCTGTTTTTATGTGCTTTGTGGTCACTTGCTGGGAAAGGGCTGACCTCTTGGCTCTTGTTTGTGGTGTCTACTGTGAGTTGGTCACTTTACCATTGGTATCCTGAGTCAGGTGTGGTACTTGATTGTATCGATTCCTGATCGTTGCATCCTTACTTACTTTATTTATAACACTCTGCGCCTGTTGTGAAACTTGTAAGACTATATTGGCACCTGAATCCTGGAAGTCTGTGAGTGTCCAGAAAGTGTCACAGACTGATTGAATGATTTTGGGTAGGTCCTAGGAGGTAAAATAGGTCTTAACTCGCCTAGTACCTAAATCCTAGAAGTCTGCGAGTCTCCAGAAAGTGTCACAGACCAATGTATTGGCTTGTAGGGTGACGTAGGAGTTCAAAACAGAGATTACCTCGATTGACACCGGTATCCTGAAAGTTTGTGAGTGTTTAGAAATGGTCACAGAACAGTGGAATGGATTGGGAAGCGTCGGTGTGTGTGTGTGTGTGTGTGTGTGTGTGTGTGTGTGTGTGTGTGTGTGTGTGTGTGTGTGTGTGTGTGTGTGTGTGTGTGTGTGTGTTTATATATGACAGTCTGTAATTTTCCTTATTTCCAACTTCTTACTTCTAACTTCTTACTTCTAACATCTTTCTTATAACTCCGATGTTTCTATGTGGGCACGTATGTGTCCATACATGTGTGTGTACATGCGTGCAGACACCCATGCCTCTCTGTCTGTATGTCTGTCCATTTGTATGTATGTATGTATGTATGTATGTATGTATGTATGTATGTATGTATGTATGTATGTATGTATGTACGTACGTATGTTTTTATGTATGTATGTATGTCCAAATGAGTGTTTAATTGGAACGTCCTGCGCGTGTTGTGAAACATGTCAGACTACATTGGCACCTGAATCCTGGAAGAATGTGAGAGTCCAAAGAGTGTTGCAGACTGATCAAATGATTTTGGGCTTGTCCTAGGAGGTACAAATATGGCTTTACTAAATTGGAACCAAAATCCTGGAAGTCTACGAGTTTCCAGAAAGTGTTGCAGACCGATGCATTGGCTTGGAGAGTGACGCAGGAGTTCACAAAAGAGTTCAGCTCGATTGGCAACGGTATCCTGAAAGTCTGCGAGTGTCGAGAAATTATCAAAGAACATTGGAATGGATTTGGGAGGGTCAGTGTCTGTGTGTGGGTGTGTGAGAGTGTACATGTATGTATATATGACAGTCTGTGAGTGTCCTTATTTCTAACTTCTAACTTTTGACTTCTAACTTCTATCTGCTTACTTCTAACTTCTATGTTTCTATGTGGGCGTATATGTTTCCATACAGGCGTGCGTACATGCGTACATGCGTGCAGACACCCATGTCTCTCTGTCTGTCCATTGGTATGTATGTATGTATGTATGTATGTATGTATGTATGTATGTATGTATGTATGTATGTATGTATGTATGTATGTATGTCCAAATGAGGGTTTAATTGGAACATCCTGCGCGTGTTGTGAAACATGTCAGTCTATATTGGCTCTGGAATCCTCGAAGTATGTGAGAATCCAAAAAGTTTCGCAGACTGATCGAATGATTTCCGGCGGGTCATAGGAGGTACAAATAGGGCTTAGCTTGATTGGAACCTAAATCCTAAAAGTCTGCGAGTGTCCAGAAAATATTGCAGACCGATGCAGTGGCTTTGACAGTGATGCAGGAGTTCAAAACTGAGTTTAGCTCGATTGGCACCATAATCCTGAAAGTCTGCGAGTGTCCAGAAAATCTCACAGAACAGTTGAATGGATTGGGTAGGATCTGTGTCTGTGTGTGCGTGTTTGTGTTTGAGCGTTTACATATATGCATATATGACAGTCTGTGAAATTTCCTTATTTCTAACTTCTTACTTCTAACTTTTAACTTCTTATTTCTAACCTCTAGCTTCTTACTTCTAATTTTGATGTTTGTATGCTGGCATGAGTGTGTCCATGGATGTGTATGTATGTATGTATGTATGTATGTATGTATGTATGTATGTATGTATGTCAAAATGAGTGTTTCATTGGAACATCCTGCGCATGTTCTGAAACATGTCAGACTATATTGGCACCGGAATCCTGGAAGTCTTTGAGTGTCCAGAAAGTGTCGCAGACTGATGGACTGGTTTTTGGCGGGTCCTAGGAGAATTAACAGGGCTAAGCTCGATTGGCGTCTAAATCCTGGAAGTCCACGAGTCTCCAGAAAGTGTCGCAGACCAATGCATCGGCTTAAGAGTGACGCAGGAATTCAAAACAAGGTTTACCTCGATTGGCACTGGAATCCAAAAAGTGTGCGAGTCTCCAGAAATTGTCACAGGACGGTGGAATGGATTTGGGAGGGTCGGAGTCTGTTTGTGAGTGTGTACATATATGTATGTATGAAAATCTATGAATTTCCTTATTTCTACTTCTTACTTTCAACTTCTTACTTCTAACTTCTTACTTCTAACTTCTAATTTCTTTCTTCTAACTTCTTTCTTCTAACTTTATTTATCCTAGCTTAGTACTAGTTCAACCCAGGAAGACCCGTCCCTGGTTAACTGAAAGATTGTTGATGGGAAGTAAAGAATCAAATCAAACAAACAAACTTCTAAATTCGATGTTTCTATGTGGGCATGTATGTGTCCATACATGCGTTCGTACATGCGTGCAGACACCCATGTCTCTCTGTCTGTCTGTCCATTTATGTGACTGTATGTATGTATGTATGTATGTATGTATGTATGTATGTATGTATGTATGTATGTATACGTAACTACTAAAGAAACTACTAAAGAAACCTGACACTTTTTACTTGCTTCTAACTCGCAAATAACAAATTATACAGCTAAGCCGATATTCTTGTTGTATGTGCGACCAGCAAAGCCTCAAATCAGCCTGCGCATACGCGCAATCTGATCAGAGCATTTGCTAGTCGCTTGAGCATTCTATGATTGTTAAAGCTGCATACTCTGCAACTTTCATTAAAACGGATTAACAAAATTCTATGACAAATCGATGGATATTTATTTTTCTGGCCGTTTTGCAGCGAAAAAAAATATGTGAAAACCCCAGACATCTGTATAGGCTATGGAAAAATGCTGAAGTCTGCTCATTGCAAAATTCAGCGGTGCCTATCAATCTTCGTATTTTTCCGGAGAAGAGATCAGCTGATAAATCTATTTCCAAATAAGATGCTTACATGAGGACGTAGACATTTGTTAACTTTCGCAATTTCATTAGTCCGGCACACAGACGCAGAAGTTTGTGAGGAAACCACAATGACCTGACTGATTTATCGTCACTCTCTAAAGAAAAAGGCAAATTACACAGGTTTTCTGACTCAGAGCTGAAACAAGCTCGCCAGTAAAAATCATTCAGTTACGACAGTGACGTCACTGGTCATGGCAATAGGCAAAGAGGTACTTAACGGGGAGAATTTTACAGCCTCGATAAAATATCATTCTCGACCCTTTGTTTGTGTTGATGCATAAAGTACAGGTCAACATTTTTTCAGTCATGTCACATTTTCCTATCTACATGGGTTGAACCAAAAGGGCTCTAAATATCAAAATGGATAGCGATATTCCTATAGGCTCCCAGGACCCGTACCCTTCCAGACACGGTCGAGAGTGCAGTGGCTCAGTGGTAGAGTGCTTGACTTCACTTGAGACTGAAGGGCCTAGGGTTCGAGCCTCATCGGTGTCATTGTATTGTGTCCTTGAGCAAGACACATTTATCCTAGCTTAGTACTTGTTCAACACAGGAAGAACCGTCCCGACGTAACTGAAATATCGTTGACTGGGACGTAAAGAATAAAAAACAAACAAATCCAGACACTGTCTAGACTCGGGACAAGGACGGATCCTGATGGAGCAGGGAGTTCGGGCCCCACTGGAAAATCACATGTGGTATAGGGTTCCATAGGAATTGGCCCAAGGACATCCGGCCCCTGAAAAATGGATCTCCCATGGAGAAATTTTGTGTACCTGGACCCCACCCCTGTTAAAATGCTGAGCGCTAAAATGATGTTGCCCTCTCCCACACCCTTTGCTGAAAATGAATAACATGTAATAGTTTATTTTGCCATAAGGATGCTTCTTTCTCTTTTCTTCCATACTTGTACCGAAGGCTCAGACGAGTCAGTGCGCGCGAGGTCTCGAACTATAAACAAGTTCATAGCAGGGACGTCAATACGGTCTAGGTTCCTATCCCACTAGATTTTGAACGTTTTCGCTGAAGAATCACGGTACGACAACGTATAATCCAATGGTCTGTTTCCTCAAAAAATCACTTGAAGAGTTATTTTGCGAGACTTATCACGCGTGTTTATGCAAGCAACAAAGACTCAGACTAATCTGCGCGTCTTTGCTGGTCACACACATAGACAATTTTAGATGTGATAACAATAGTTCAGTCATGTCGGGATATTTATAAGACGGACCCAGAGAGAGGGTGAAGAAGAGCCCATTCTCTGAAAGCTGCAGCAGAGAGCGCCCCACCCTATCGTTAACAAGGCTTAGACCAATGCCTTCTATCTATCTATCTATCTATCTATCTATCTATCTATCTATCTATCTATCTATCTATCTATCTATCTATCTATCTATCTATCTATCTATCTATCTATCTATCTATCTATCTATCTATCTATCTATCTATCTATCTATCTATCTATCTATCTATCTATCTATCTATCTATCTATCTATCTATCTATCTATCTATCTATCTATCTATCTATCTATCTATCTATCTATCTATCTATCTACGAGCCTCTTATCAACTCAATGAGTTTGCAAAATGTCAGCCTATATGAGGAGATGGTATGTCTGTGGGATAGAAAAAGAAACGGTAGTACCATAACTGGGAAATATAGCTGTCGGAAAATCTTTGAAGATGACCTTCGATGTTATCATGACATTTTCGTGCACATAATTTAAATGTCCCGGAGATGCGATTACTATTATCTTTGCGATGCGCGGATCCAGGAATCTTTGTCAGAGGGGGAGAGGGGGGAGGCCCGACTGCCGAAAAACAACCGCAACAACATTATTTTCAACCCTCAACTGATTTTACAGTTTTACAGGGGGGATCCAACATTTTTCAGGGGGGTCCAACTCTTCCAGGGGGGGGGGGGGGTCCCGATGCTTATTTCCATAAAAACGCATATAACGTGTGACTTTCCAGAGGGGTCCGGACCCCCTGTCCCCCCTCTTGATCCGCGCATGTTTGAGCAGTCATTGCCACTAGAAGTCAGCAAAAGTATCCCTGAGTCCCTGTCATTGCCACTAGATGTCCGTAAAAGAATCCAGAGTCCCAGGCATTGTAATTCGAGGTTAGGTAAAGTAATCAGAGTCCCAGTCATTGCCACTAGAGGTCAGTAGAAGTATCTAGAGTTCCAGTCATTGCCACAAGAGGTCAGTATCATGTCATTGCCAACAAATGTCAGTAAGAGTATCCAGAGTTAACTATTTTATCTATCATATAAACCATTGAAGTTATCAACATATTAAGTCATGAGAACATTTGAGGTCACTGTGATCAACTGGAATTGACCAGGATGCAAAAACGGAAGTGCCAATTTCAAAGTATACACATAAACTCACCAATAAACCTCCAGTGGTAGCAGCAACGAGATAAAAATGGTATGAAAAAGAGAAACTAACAATTAAACAACAAGTCAGAAACTTACAATCACCGTCGATTTGTTGCATTTGGCCCTTTGATTGGACAAATCTGTGTTTTTGTAGAATGTGAATTACGGTACGTACTTGTGTGTTACGTTTCATTTGTTTAATCCAGTTCATTTCAAAAACAATACGAGCAGTCTCTTAGAGATTTAAACTATTCAATTTAGTTTTTTAAACAGATTACTTTGCATATGTTGTGTTGATACAATGAGTAGCTTTGTAAGTTACGTGAATAGGGGAGTCGATGTACCCAGAGCATATAGGTAAATCCTTGTTAAAATAAAATGACAACTGTCATATGGTTTAAAATCGATCTTTACTAATTAGCAAGGACAGATTTGCTTTGATTAAAAACAAACATTTTGCAGCTAGTGTATGCATTTAGAGAGGTATTTGAATTTTAGTAAAATTGTAGTAACGCAATTCACAGTAACGTTATATACAAATTTATTTTTCCACTTGTTTTTTACTATGCAAAAAACTTCTTGTAAAGTTCTTGTATGGTTTATTATTTAGGTTATAATTATTACATTGGCTTCAATTGCAATATTTGTACCCCTTCTTATACAAATAATACACATAGGGTAACGTAGTTGCCAAAACTGCAGATTTTAGACAGCCTCAGATATCTTTCATCTGCGAAAAATAAACAAATGTTTCCCCGTTTTTTTTCTTTTGTCCATGCATATATTAATCCGCATGACAAGTTGACATAGGCCAGTACTAGTATCCACTGCCCTAGTCTCGGATACTAGATATCTACTCTACTCTATATACTATTATATTTATGATGACGCATTGGTGGTTAACATTCGTAAGCGCCATATATGTTGACATGTGACCAAGTAACGTAATATTTTGTTTACAATTGCTACGTGAAACACTAACTTGTTCAATCCAATCGTGCTAACTCGAATTGATAGATCAGTTGTGTATTAATCCTATCCTCAGGATAGGATTAATACACAAATTGTCTATCGATTATAAGTCCCTTATAACTTTGTAAACAAAACATGACGCCACTGTCACTCTTGGCTGGCAGGACAGTAAATGAACATGATTCGTACTAATTTATATTTTCTTTTCATTTGCTTCCCTTTACGAAGGGTACGTTTATCTCATAAACATCGGACACTTTTTTTATTCAATGTGGATGAAAGACCGTGCTCACGAGGCACGAACACACGGAGTTGACTCAACTGGAATTTGATGTTTGCGTTCTACATTTAAAATAAAATGGCCATGTGCGTTAGATAGGGCGCGGGACTAACCAAATCCTGCACCCCCACCACACACACACAAACACATGCGCGAACGCACGCACACAAATGGCTTGTGTTCTATTTATATGACTGTTTTTGTGGTGGTAGCTGTTTATGTTGAAAAATTATTAGGTTTGCAATTATTTACATTTTGATTTAGCACTAGGCCTACTTAGACCAGGCATCATAAAAGATAAAGCCATGCTGGGGAAATAACAAGAATGTCAAAAAAGGGATTCTGAAAGTTAACTTTTTCAGATTACGCCCCATTGCTGGATGATCAAAGCTTGATTTTTAATTGGTAACTGAAGCATGCATAGCTCAATATTTCGCCTGTCTCGGGGTGTGATATGCTGGCGGTCGTTATAAAAACGAGAGTAATAAACTGACAACTGTGTTAACCGTTAAACAGTAATTCCATTTTACTATGCAAAAGGAAATGCACATTTTTTGGCCTAACTGAACTGAACTGAACTGAACTGAACTTTATTAAATATAATATTTTGCCCAGGCCATACGCAGATGGCATATGGGCCATAATATTACTATAAAACATTTGTAGTGACATTTTAACAGTTAACGTAAACATGGGAGCATGAAGCAAATTTTTATAAGAAGTATGGTTAGAATGCGCTGTAGAGTGCAGTGCTATCGTTGACTTCACGGAGAGAACATTATCAATTACATAGGTTTCGATGTGCGACAGGGTGAAGAATAGTCCGCTACTAACGCAGAGCGCCGAGGCGAAGTCGATTCGGGTTGCTTCGAAACCGGATCGACGCCGCCCAGCGCTAAGCATTAGTCTTTTAGTATAGAAGGCTATATTCGACAGTTGGTTTGATGGTTGAATGTTAAAAATGCCGTAGTCAACTTTCACGATACAGTTGTCAAATGTGCTTCTATGCTCAAGTAGATAATAATTAATAAATATATGTATATATATATATATATACCAGCATGTGATAGCCAACGGTGTTCCGGGATAGTACATGGGCAGTGGGGACCAAGCTGCGACGCCTCGAATGCTGCGTCGCATCGAGGTCCTCACTGTGCCACTGCCTATAATACCTCACGTGACTTACTATAGTAATAACAACACGTAGTAAACTTGACCCAATTTAAACCGTGGCCATTCATCCACAACACTGCATAGCTCCACGTGGGAATCGCGGAGACCTAGTTTATCCCGCTGGGTAAAGACATGGATTTAAATGTGGTTCGAGTGATTTGGATTAAATTTAAGCGTAAGAATTTTACTTTTTTCTGCCCATATACTATGAACAGCAACGGTGTTGATCGGAATGCGCACAAACGCAAGCCGACCACCACCCTTGCTCTTCATGCACAGAATTGTCATTGCATGTCACGATGGTTTTGGGCTGTTTCAACTTATGTTTATTTCATTGACTTTTATCATCGTGTTGGCCAGATGACACAACAGCGCAGGCCGAACATGAACTGGCTGTAAATAGCAAATAATGCGAACAATATGGGCCAGGACCAGACTAGCCCGTTGGGAGCAGTCTGGCCAGGGCTCATATTATTTGCTTCTTTGATAAATTTGTATGACAGCAATTGGATTTATATTCCCTTAGGGACGGCCTTGTCGGGGCCCGCATGGTTTGCTCACTAGGCCTATATTGCTAAAAATATGGGCCAGGACCAGAGTGCTCCCTTAGGAGCAGCCTGATCGAGGATCATAATTTTTGCTCTCCCTCAGTGGTAGAGTGCTCGACTCGAGACCGAAGGGCAGCGGGCCCAAGCCTCACCGGCGTCACCGCGCTGCGGTCCCCGAGCAAGACACACCTATCCCAGCCCAGTACCGGCCAAACCCAGGAAGAACCGTCCCGCATAACTGAAAGATTGTTGAGTGGACGTAAAGAATCAAATCAAACAAACAAACAAACATTATATCACAGACGTATGAACAAGCAGTAGGACAAAGATTAATAGTACAATTATTAGATAACCACTACCATGATGGTCAGTTACAAACATTATGGGTCCAGACCAGACTGCCCCTTTAGGAGAAGTCTGGTTAAAACTCTTAGCGTTTGCTACCGCGATCAAGTTTATATGGTGGCACAAATCTCCTAGACGCCTTGTGATCCTGAATATGATTTGCATTCTCCCGTTGGAGTTACTGTCCCTATTGAAAAGGGGGGGAATTGTAAATTACCTCAAATATTTGCAGTAATTTCCCTTGGTTGTGCATAAACCGGCTAATCACCCGGTATCATGTTGTGTATACTTAGTATAAAAACGGTGCATATCAGACTGCTCAAATGGGCAGCCCGCCCAGCACCCCCGTTGTCCTTATATGTAAAAAGTATTCTGTCATATCATATGTCCGGCCATTTGTACGTGTACTTCTAGAAGGCACAGCTACGCAGGTCTGTTTAATTATGTTTTGGGTTATTTTCCAACGCCCCAGTCAATATTTATACAATCATGTTGGGTTAACGTATCTTAAAGCATGCAGATACTGAATAAGAGTAAAGAGTTTACGTTCCCTGCCAGTCAACAGCATTTCCGTCATGTTTAGATGTTGTCATACTGATTAACAATGGTGACAGTTAGCCTTATCAAATGAACAAGACCGACTCACACCCTTGTTATTCTACTACAGTGCAGGTATCATAACAACGAACCGACATATGGACATGGGCGACTTATTTTATAGAGAGACAAAACATCCGAGGATCAGCCTGTATCTTGTAACTCTAATTAAAGCAAGAACATGTAAAGAACGCATATAACCGAGTAACAATGGCGCAGATCAGACTGAACATGTGCACAGCCGGACCCGCTGCCTTGTTACTCTTTTTAATTTGAGAATTATCTGTCTCTGTAGTCTGTCTCAAAGACCTTTAAAATGACATCTAACATTTTACTTAAGTTCTTGACGGTGACAGTGTCAGTGCTAGTCATTAATTGTTTGTATTTTATAATGTTTGGGTGTTTGTAGAAATATTTTTTAAGAAACATGTGTCTTTCTCTAGCGAAATAGTTGCATTCAAGCAGGTAATGAAATTCGTCACCTAATGACGAACTATTGCATTTAATACATTTCCTTTCGTCAAAAGGCACGTTTTCCCACCGACCTAGCTCTACAGGTAATTTGTGGTTGGTAGTGCGAAATCTAATGATGGGGTAATACACTTTCCGCGGGAAAAGGGTCAAATAATTTTCAATGTTAATATCTGACTTGTATAGCTTGTAGTTTAATCCTTTCGTTGACATTTCTAAGTTCGCTTGCCATGTTTGCATGTTTTGATCAATTAGTGTTTGTCTTATGTAATTTCTGGTTGCATTAACGTTTTGTATTTGTCCGGCTTGCCACAGCTCGCTCATTCCTACCGAGTCTATTATATTTTTAATGGATTTGGGCCATTTATGCTCGTAAACTCCACTGTCGAATTCAGATTTAAGTATTTTATAGGTAATATTTGAAAGTTTATTGAATTTCCCAGTTATGATGGAGAGCCAGAGATTTATCATCCTCATTTTTATATTAATTTGAAGGGGGTACCTTCCTAGTTCTGCGTGTAGCATGTAAATGGGTGTGCTTTTCTTAAGGTTTGTAATTTTTCTTAGAAAACTGTTGTGAAACTTCTCAATAAGGTCAATATTTTCCATGCCCCACACTTCGCTACCGTAGAGTAGGATTGGTACGATAGTGTGATCAAAAAGTTTTATCTGGAGATCTATGGGTAAGTTAAAATGCCGGATTCGTTTATATAGCAAAATAAGAGCTTTTCTCGCCTGCTCAGTGACATGTTTCCCAGCCTTCAAGAAACTACTGGAGCTGGAAAAGTAAACGCCAAGGTATTTGAAAATATCAACGATTTCAATGTGCTTGCCATCAAGCGTAAATTTAAATTTTTGATGTGTTTCTGGCTCCGAAGATTAGGACTTTAGTTTTGGTATAATTGACGTTCAATTTCCATGTATTACAAAATTCCAAGAAGCAGTCAAGATTAAACTGGAGTTTTTGCTCATCGTCTGCCATTATCACAGTATCATCGGCATGTAACAAGATCAGAAGTTTAGCCAGGACAGTCAACTCTTCATCATCATATTCTAACCTAATACCCTCACACCCATGCTGTGTCAGGTAATCTTCTAAGTCATTTATAAACAACGAAAAAAGGACAGGGGAAAGGTTCTCACCCTGCCTGAGCCCTGTAACAATCGAGAAAAAAATTGTTTCTTGTCCACATATGCTAATCTTGGATTTTATACCCTGGTACATACTTCTAATTATTCTGAGGATCTTACCATCTACACCTGTATGCAAAAGTTTATGCCAAAGTCCTGGTCGCCATACATTATCAAAAGCTTTCTTGAAATCAACAAAAGTGCAAAATAGTTTTTTCTTCCTAGATTTTAAAATTTCAACCATTGCATGAAGAGTAAAAATATGATCTGATGTGGCGTATCCTTTTCGAAATCCTGCTTGATTTTCTTCTAAACTGTCATTATGTTCAACGAAGTCGTTTAATCTTAAGTTTAGTACTGATGTAAAAAGTTTACCAAAACAACTAAGAATAGTGATAGGGCGATAGTTTTCAGGATTACTTGTATCTCCTTTTTTCTTATAGATTGGGCGAATTATTCCCTCCAGCCAGCTACTTGGGAAGGCACCTGAATCTAAAATCAAATTAAATAGGTTTACATATACAGGCATCATTATGTCTATACTAGCTTTGATATACTCATTTAATATATAATCGGTGCCACATGCTTTGTTATTCTTTAGGTGTTTAACACATCTTAAAATTTCTTGGCTTGTAATTTTAACATTAAGAATCTCGTCATCATCGTTTATATTAATTTCATTTCCAAAGTCTGGTTCATAATCAATACGGTTATCTTCACCTTTAAAGAAATCATAAAAATCATCAATATTTACATTTTTTTCCTGACTTTTAGGTTCCATTGAGTTTATTATTTTCCAAAATTCCTTAGGTCTTTTTGATTGCATGCTGCGTAGTTTATTCTTCGTTTTAGCTTTGTACTTGTTAATGTGCTTATTCATTGTGTATTTGTATTTTTTACTTTTCTCTGTTAAAAACTTTTTGTTCGATGAGGTTGGAAATTTATTATTTCTTTGCTTGGCCTTGTTATACTCGTTTCTGGCTTGGTTGCATTCATTTCCAAACCATATTTGGTCATTATCTTTTCTTTTAAAAAGTACTTTTTGTTGGGTACTGAATGTGCTGTCTGCCGCAGCTTTAAAACATCCTGCAATTCTATTTAAAATCGAATCTATATCATTTATGGAGATATTTTCGTTTTTGTTTTGGATTGTTTGGATTGATGATATTAAATCGTTAACTTCTTGCCTGTTGATATTTTGGATAAATATGTCTTTTTTACTTTCATCCCAACGTTTATGTGGGCAATTTGATCTTGCGTGTGTGATTTTAGGGATGGGCTTTGGAAGGGAAACTACGATTGACAGTAGTGAGTGACCATCTGAAAAAAGTGTGTCAAGATCTGTGATTTCGAAACTTTTAACTTTGCCTAGACAATCAGGGCTACAGATAACATAGTCGATTACTGATGTATCACGAAACGTGAATTTACCTATATTTTTGTCCTTATCGCACCTACCATTAAGTATGAACATGTTATTGCTTTTGCAGAGTCCCAAGAGAACCTCGCCCTGCTTATTAGTAGTAGGATCTTGGCTGCTTCTATTAGTAGAAAATATAGTTTGTTCTAAAACGTGAGTTTGGTTGAAATGACTCATGACAGTATCGTCATAATCAAAATATTTTGCCAAAAAAGTGTCAGCTTCCATAAAATCATTTTTATTTGATACACGGGCGTTAAAATCCCCAATCAAATAAACATGATTATATGTAATGCACATTGATGTAATTTCTGTTTCCAAAAGTTCAGCCTCATCATCGGTGTAGTATTTCGAGGACTCTGGTGGCTGATACACAATACCAAGACAGAATGGCTTATTCTTCTTGCAATTTGCATCAGACACCTCTAGCCACATAACATAATCTGATGAGGATTCTACAAGCTTAATATGCTGATACAGACTATTTTTGATAAAAACACCTATTCCTCCTGATTTCCGTAAATACTTTAGCGTCTCTCTTGATGCATAAATGTATAACCATCAAGCGAGATGATGTCGTATTTATCTAATTTGGACTCGACTGTGCAAAAAATATCAAATTTGTTCACAAGGTCTTTGAACTCAGGGTATTGAAGTCTTCTTTTAAGGCCACATACATTTAGCGATGCAATTTTCAGTTTTGTATAGTCGATTGTATTTTGTGCATTGATACCCTTTTTACTAGTAGCAGTTACTTGCGCCTTTACACTATCAACGACTGCCGCACTGTCCGAGTCACGTGTTCCCTCCTTGTTTTCCTATGTAGGTGCGCTTCCACCTATTGCACCACCGTGTTTGTCTTTGTCGCGCACTGCTGCTTTGGAAGCGATACACTGTGTGGAATCGATATACGTAGTATATGTGGTTGTTTCATTCACTGTTACGCATGGCTGGATGCTATTTTCTTAACTATTTTATTAACTTTAGTGTCTCTGTTAGGGGATTGACAAATGGATGGACAGATTGTTGAAAGGGTGTGTGGATAGATAGATAGATAGATAGATAGATAGATAGATAGATAGATAGATAGATAGATAGATAGATAGATAGATAGATAGATAGTATAGCGACACTGGAGCGACACCCTTTTCAAAAGCTACTACTTGTTACGAATGAAATATTATACTTATTCAATAAACGATATCATGAAAACAAACTGGCCTAAATTTGATCCTATTTTACTAGACATTTTGAATGTTATGACTTATATTGTTTTTCTGACCAAGCAAGAAGCCATGTAGCAACAAAAAGGCTGGCGCATTTTTTTTTTTGTCAACGAAAAGTAAACACCCCCCTTCGGAGCCCCCTTCAACAATAGCACATAACAGCTTGCTAGAAGTATTTCTTTGCAAGTGTTTCAATACTAAACAAGCGCTTTTGGTAAACGACAACGTTAAAAGACACAATAATGACAGTCTCACCGGCTGTAGAATAGTAGATAAGCATGTCCGGGCTAAATATGACTTTTTGTAATAAGCCTACCTGTCAAGTGAAATCGTTCCCACCTCTGCGCGTGTTTTCAGTCCGAAACGGGTTTCCAGGTCAGTCCAGCGACCAAATTCTTCATCGATATTTATTCTACTTCTATTACATTTAGCGTCGTTCTCTGATTTCTCTCTTTTTGTGGCAGATGATGTGAGGGGGTTAGGTCTTCCAACTCTTGCCCTTTTGACATGTTCAATTTCCGCCATTTTTGTTTTTGCTGCGCTTCACTCGATCGCATCGGCGCATGGGTCATAAGAGGTCACGTAAGAGTTCATATGAATAGCCACTACTGTCGGAAAATACCGTAAAACTTGCCCGAGAATTATTGGAGGGACGCAAATAATTAACAAAGTATAGAAATCGCTCTGAAAGCGGGTTTTGGGCCCACTCTTGGGCCGTTTCCTTCTTGTAATCGTTAGAAAACATGTTAAGCTAAAGAGTAGAGTTATAAAATATTGTTGTAAAAAATTAACAGCGAGATGCCGCAAATGCACCTTTAAGCTACTGACTGAACACCATTTTGAGTTTCTAAGTTTAAAAGGAGGCTGCAGAGGCTCGTCTGAGTTTACACATGTCAAGATGCCACATTGTTGGAAACCTCATGCACTAGGCTCAAATTGTATTTTGAATGCCGTTTGATTTGCCACTAGTTAGCCGAAATAATAGTTTTACAGACAGTGTATAGCCAGACCATACATGTATATATAAATAACTAGCAGTTCTTTTGATTTCACAAAATTTGTTTAATTTCTAATATATTCCTGGGCCCGGAATTACAATGCCTCCTTAAAGACTTGAGTTAAGTATTGATTTTTCAGGATGCGAAAAATAACGTTTAAAACTGATTAAAATCAAAATAGTTTCATTTTTTTCTGAAGATCACAATATCTTTGACCACAAGTACCACATCGATCAAGGCAAGTTATTCAACATTTAATATAGCATGTTGAAATATCAATACTTAACTTAAGTCTTGCTTAACTTTAAGGAGACATTGCATTTCCGGGCCCTGGCCATTAAGGTTGTTTTTATCTTAGCAAAAATGTAGACCCCAATGAAATGCCTGTCCTAGGCTGTTGATGGGGCGTAAAACAAAAACACTCACTCACTCCTTATGGAATGCGGCCTTTGAATCTGGATCTCCACTGTTAACCAAAAAATAATCCACAGAGGAAATCTATTGTGCTGACTCTTTGCAAGCCGGGTAATTTTCATTTGATTTTTTTGTCTGCTAATATAGTTTTAAAATGTTAGTTTTCAAAACTATTTTCTTGAATATCATCAGAGTGTCCGTTTAAATCCAGACCAGGCCCGATGTTTTGTTGGACCTGATCTAGGTCTAAACTGTTTGCAAAGATTAGCAACAGACAACGAACGAAATACATTACTAGCAGGTAAAGGGTTAAAGTCAAGTGACCACAGACAGAAATAAAGGTTTGATAATCAACCAGTCAAGCGATATACTCTTATCTCTTATAGTCTGACAAAATTGACCTTAGACTGATTAATTTTCGCCGAAATCTTCGTGATATTCGTGCGTTTTCGTGGAGTACTCCGACCTTGGTCATGCTTTTACAGGGAATATGAAGATAATGTCAATTCGTAAATGCAAATGGTCTGATAGCCTAGTGGTTAGTTGACTACTTACAGATCAAGCATACATGGATCGAAACTTGGAAGGAATCTTTTTGTATAATTGTCAAATTGCTTTCTTTTTTAAGTTAATATTGTTCTTATATTTTACGTCATCTTGTGATGAGCTTTATATCTTTCATTTGTATTTAGCCGCTTGTTATTCATTATTCCCTAAGTCCCCCACTCTTTCCTTGTCAGCTGATAATATTTGCAAATAGTTTGGAACCCAACAGAACGTCGGTTCTGATCTGGATACAGACCATTTGACACTCAGATATTGTTCCTGTAAGCATTTTTGAAAAAGTTAATTTTGATTAAAAGTCAGCAGATGATAACAAAAGTCTTAAAAATTCAGCGTACAGAGTTAATCAAGTGTAGGCTTATTGAAATTATTCACGGTGCTGTATTTGTTACACAAACGCAAACCAGATTCAAATAAATGTATCCAGTTGTGCACAAAATCAAGAATGAAGACAAATCGAAAAGAAAAATGAAAAAAAAAATATTTAAATGCAACTGGATTCGAGCCCACATCTTTTGAGTGCTAAAACACTCGACTATCCACTAGGCTATTGGAGGATTGAGATTATTTTCATTCAGATTAGTTAATTGTTCAACAATCTAAAGCGCACTTTTTACGAAGATTCACGAAGATTGAGTGAAAGGTCATTGAATATTCATATGTCTCGGGTCAATTTTGACAAACAATATCTTCAATTGCTTGTATATATAAACAGTGTTAATGATTTATGACACACTTCTGCAAAAAAAGCAAATTAAAATATAAGATAGAACGTGAAGGTTCAAAACAGCTTGCACGTATTTTTCATCAGTGTCTTTTCTATAAATGTTGAAAATATCCATTGCTATATGAGCATTAGATTCTCTTAGTGAAAAATGCCACCGCTGCTTGCTTAAAGTATACATGTAGATGAAGACCATTCCATTTACATGACCTTATAAAATGAATCTAAGGCCCCGTTCACATGCACAAAATTTACACCTGTATGTATTTTGCTACATGGAGCAAATATACACACATAAGTAAAAGTATATTTAATCTGCGTTCACATGCTAATAGTGTCCACATAAGTATCTTAAAAGTTACTCTAGATCAGTTGTATTTTGACAGCAGCCATGTACAGACTGTTAGTTGAAAAACAGAGGCGACAGCTGCCATATTATTTGTGTACTGGGTTGGCTCTTGGGCTGTCTCATGAGGAAACTATTTGGGAGAAACAGCGATCTTGAGAGTGGTGGACTGACATAGTGAAAGGGATATTTAGTGATGACCAATGGATGGAAAATTTTCGAATGACAAAAGCCACTTTCGAGATTTTGTGTGATGATTTGCGTCCTAGTTTTCCTGACCAGGCTAGATCCGCACGGGAGCCACTTAAACTGGGTCACAGAGTTGCTATTGCTGTGTACTGGATGGCCTCTTCCGCGGAATACCGTACTATTGCCAATCTGTTTGGTGTTAGAAAATCAACAGTACATAAATGCATCCATGATGTCTGCACAACAATGGCTGAGAATATTTTGGACAAATATGTGAAATTCCCTGCAGACGATGATTTGTAACATGTCATTGATGGTTTTGATAATACTTGGGTATTTTCTAATTGTGCAGAAACAGTGGAAAAATCTCTGTATTTGTGATATTAACATTTAAAATTATCAGTCATTTATAAACAACATCATTAGTTTGAAACAACTGGGGTTTGTGTTTTACTAACCAAACAGTTTTGTAAACTAGTCCTTTCTGAAATAATGAGTGTGGAAGTTAAAAACCTTTAAAAGTACATGCAGACAAATTGGTTAGTTCCTTATTTCGTTCAAACCAACATTTACTGAATAAGGCTTTCAAAACATCCAAATACTGTATTTCTTTTGTGGAACTTTAAAACTATTAGAGGGTCACTGACGGCGCCTTAATGGCAGAAACTAGCTAGTCTGGCCCTGGAAATATGCACACTCTAGCTTCAGTTCTTTAGTGCAGTCTTTGCTTCCAAATGATACCCTTTTAACAACATATTACAGATATTGTAGCCAGCAGGCAGCATGCCCATGTTTTGATTTTAGTAGTTGACAAAAACTTTGGCCAACCCTTTTTAAGACATAAGTCATATCACAAGCCAGGGGTCACAAGGTGGTATTCACGAGGTAACATGTGCTTTATAATGTGATATTGTGCGTTTGAGTCATTTTGATATCAAACAAGAAATTTCTGCTTCAGTTCTTATGTGGTTTCTGGATTTGATGAATCTCAACTTCTCGTTACCGTAAAATCTGTGTAAAATGGGCACTCTCATATGACAGAAAATTGGTTTGATTGTATTGATTCCTGATCTTTGCCCTATTTCATACTTTCGAGACCAATTATCACTTAATGCTGGTCATAAACATCAATTTGCTTACGTATGTAAATTTGAGGTCCATTCACATGACATAGTTTACTCATGGAGCATTGTTACTTATAAGCAATTATACTTTTGCATGACCTCCAGAGGTGGTGCAAATATACTTTTACCTACCCCAGTTTACTCCAGGAGTATTCATACTTACGTAAGCAAGTGCGTTCACATGACACCGTAAGTAAAGTTGCTTACGTTAGTAACTTTACTTAGGTAAGTAAATGTGTGCATGTGAACGGGGCCTAAGTTTCAAGAAAACATTCTTTTACTGTAGATGAAAAAGACTCCGCACAGTCTGGTCCGCATTCCTTGTTATTCACATCAGCGTCCGACTGTTTGGGTCTACACTGCTGGTCCTGATCAGGGTCCGAACGTTTGCTAAGGTTATCAGCAGACGACAAAAGTCACCGCGAGTGACAGTCTGATCAGCGCCTTTGATATTCACATTAGTGTCAAACTGTGAACCGACAAAATGTTGATCCTGATTGGGGCTCAAACTTACTAAGGTTATCAGCAGACGACAAGAGTCGCAGTGAGCAAGGAATAATTTATATAGGTTAAATATGAAGGTACCTGTGTAATGTCCTCATAAAATCCCGAGATTTACGTGTGCGTCGGTCCGATTTTGTTGCATGTGATTGTCTTACAGTGATAACCTTTTCAAACGATTTAGACCCTGATCAGGCTCGACAAAATGCTGCTTCTGACAAGAGTCTGCAGGATTCAGATATTATTATTATCATTTATTTCAGTGAATAACTTAGCTTGGGCAGTGTCTAAACAAAAAATTATGTAATGTTTTTCTTGCTTAATTTTATCAATTTGTCTCAGTAAAAATATACTGAAACAATAAAGTTATGTCCGCTTGACTTTTATGTCTGCCAGTTCCAAATGTATGAACGCATTTCATCAAATTTTCACCATACAATCTTTAATCATTTAGAAATGATTTGCTCTTAAGTGTAATCCATTTGATAATCAGAGTAGCCGCTGTTAAAGCAGCAAACACGAGTACCCTTAAAATTAAGTCACAACATCAATCGCATATATGTCGGTCATAATCCCAAACCGTTTAAGCATTTTTAAACATCACTGAACAAACTCTCTATTAAGATAAGCCTGCTAGTTGTATGCATTGCTTTTACCTACAGCCATTAGTCTGTCACATACTCTGACGTCACAAAACATCGATCACGAGCGTGCGTGAAAACACTCAGAAAATTTATCATTGGTCCAACATTTTGATAATCAACAAAATCGAAAAAAAATGATGTTTTTTCGTCATCACAAGCATTTTAACATTAATTAAGACTAATCAGCATCAAAACAATTGATAATGGAAATTCTCTGATGATTTTGCAGTAAGGGGTGGGGTATAAAACACAGATTTAGTGAACCTTTGATGCCCGACATCAGCCATAGTTTTTGCTTTTCTCTATTGTGTAAGTATCGTCATAAACAAACACAACAAATTAAAACAAAAACGGTCTCAAAATGATGTTAGGTTAAGGAGATTTGAAAGTTCTTAAATTATTATTTGTTTAATTCAAAGGGAGGTAATTTTAGTTGATTTTGGAAATGAAAGATTTGGAACTGCAATTTCGGTCGTTCAATAAGCAGACTTTGGAATTTTAGATGTTTTTTCATCGTCGGATGCTTTTGGTTGCCATTTAACGTAAATCGTGTCACGGTTTGATGATTAACTTCCTGATGATAATGGAAAAAGCTGTGTGCACATTAGGTTTAATACACTACCGCCCGCGTATTTGTCCTGCGAATTCGCGTTTTATGTGCGTTTCCAACGCATTGTACGTGCGTTGAGTTTAAATTGCGTATTCACCATATCTACATTAATTGCTGGTTCCCAGTCTACAGGTGGTCAGTAATGTAAATACAGGTAACCAGAACCCCCCCCCCATTTCCAGGTATTGGGGGGGGGTACTGGTTACCTGTTTATCCATTACTGACCACTAATAAACCGGTAACCAGCAATTAATATGGATATGGTGAATGAAACGCGAATCACGTATTTCGAACTCATGAATATTCATTTTAAACTTATCTGGACATGTGTAGGAAAGACAAGGTTGTTAAACATGTAATATCCGGTCAGCTTGGCCGGCTCTTCTGACTGAGTTACAGTCTGCCCTGTCATAGGAGGCACCTGTTTTCAGTAGAAATCTGTTTTTCAAATACCTTAGAAGCTGCACTGTGCACCTTAGAAGCTGCACTGTGTTAGTAGCAATTCATTTATGCAACTGTGTTGGATAGGCACCTGCCTAAGCCAATCTTTGGTGCTTCTTGTGACAGGTTTGGCTGTGCTCCAGGACTTCAACCGGCTATTAGCACTCAATTTGTTTGTGTTGACTTTTCTGGAGTTTTTGTTGCTTTAATTTTCAGTTTTGTTTTTTTATGTGCTTGCTTGCTGTGTGGTAACATTTAAGTGAATGACAGGAATAACAGTTTTAAAATTTTGTGTGGTCATCTGCTGCAGTTTCTTAAAATTTAAAAAATCTAACAAGGAAATCATTAGTGTCAAACAGTTGGATCCAGACCAGCCAGATGCTCTGTGTGGCCTGTTGTGAATCTTAAAACTGTTTGCAAGTCTATCAGCAAGCTAGCAGGCAAAGGATTAATCAACCTTTATGTTGGCAACCTGTCAGTGCTATGTACTGTGGAATTTTAATTCCCAAACTTGAATAACTCACTCACACTCCATTGACATTTTGCCTGCACTTATAGGGATGTATATAGTTACTTATAAGATGTTATGTCATGTACTACCAGCAAATGCTGCATCTTAATTACCAAGTGTTGAGCAGAGTGCCTTTCATTCTAACTTATTAACTTGTGGGGAAACCAACCCAATGCGAACATCTTTCTATCCATATTGTCTTCATTTTGGGGGAATTAATTTCTATCTGAAATCAACTCATTTCCTCCACATTGCAGGATCCAAATCATGCACTGACTTGCCTGCTTGTACTTACACCCTTTACGCCTTCAAGCTGTCTGTCTGATTAAACTGTTTCAGTTAAGGGTCCGCAGACACCAATTGGCTGGATCAAGTCCACCACAGACTCTAAGGCCGCGACCGTGTCCACCACCCTGACTTGCAGGCTCATACTCTGACATAGTGCTACACTAGATGCTAGGGCAGACCTAGCCTGGCGACCTTGGTGACTCTAACTGTATCAGTCAGCTATATCTTCAGATATTCGTGGCTATGCAGGTCCACCATGTGCAGGGTCAAAGTCAGCTGGAATCCTATGTACTGGCTTGTGCTATGCCAGACCGCATGTACTTTGCCATGCTGCACCTTATTATCCTCTGAACAGCAAGTACTGGGCTTAAAGGTCTGCAATCATACTAGCTGAGCGAACGCTGGCTGCCATTCATATCTGGGTTGGTTCTTCATTGCCAAAGTTATGTTGTAAATAGAATGATGTTAGTTTAATAAATGTAGAATCTGACCAGCGTTTTTACTTGAGTTTAATCATATAAATTGATTTTTTATTTGATTATTTACGTATATAATATAACAATATTTAAGTTATCTTGGTACGGGTCTTCATGGGTTAAACCAGTATTCAGCTAAGATCAATGCGTTTTGCTGAAGGACACAATGCAGTGACGCTGGTGAGGCTCAAACCCGCAACCCCTCAGTCTCGAGTAAAGCACTCTACCACTGACACACTGCTTTCCTTTATATGTTCTTGTGACAGAGATATTATTCTCATCTTAATACTAAACCAAATCAGGATGTGTCCCGACATGACTAAAACTGTTAACTGGGAAGTAATTCAACGACTCAAACATTAAGCAAGGCAGTGTTTTTTAAGGAAAACTATGTCCACCAAGCGCAATATGAGTCAGCAAGCATGCTTACTCAAGTGCGGATCCAGAGGGGGGACAGGGGGTCCGGACCCCCCTGGAAAATCACAAGTTATATGGGTTTCTATAGGGAATAAGCAATTGGACCTCCCCTGGATAAAGTTGGACCCCCCCCTGGAAAATGTTGGACCCCCTCTAGAACCTTGAAAAATGATAGATTGACCATTTGACTTCTGTAAAAAAAGCTGAGGACTAAACAAAAAAAAAAAAAAAAAAAAAAACGTTGTTAGAGCTTTTTTTGTCAGACTGACTTGGACCCCCCCTGACGAAAATTCCTGGATCCGCGCATGCTTACTGCTCTTTATTGTGTCACAATAATTCATCAATTATTTCAAGGGAGAGCATGCAGAAACACAATTTTGGTCAAACTTTGAAATTACAAAGTGTTGTGGTTACCGTGAAGAAAAGGTCAATGTAATTAAAATCTAATTAACTCTTTTTCTGTCTCCAAACAATGTAAGTTTGGTGCAGAAAAGCCCACTGATTCAAAAAACAGAGCTCAGAAAAGACTGAATTTACAGTTTTTTAAGGATGATGACCTTGAAATGAGGTGACCTTGAAAATTAGGTCCATGTCACCAAAATCATATAAACTCTACATTTTGCCACAATGATACAATACATTAAAGTTAGCTAGAATACAATGTTCAATTCAAGAAATATGATACAAAAACCCTATTTTGGTCAAAATTTGACATTTAAAAGTGCTGATGAGACCTTAAAAATGCGGTCAGGGTCATAACCCACCAGGGTTTACCTGTTGGATTTCTTTTGCTCCGGTATTCAGTTTATTTACTGTTGAGTCCTTATCTTTGCTTTGGCTCCTTGTTATATCTTGATTTATATGTTCTAGGAGATAATGCATTGATAAGTTAGGGATCTTTCATGCAAATCAAACATTTATGTGTCTTGATCTACATCTGAATTAAGGGTGAGGTTGGCGCGCCGTGAAACCGGTTAAAGCCCTCCAGTAAAATATTTTACTGACCGTTCCAAGGCGGTACTTCTTTTGTGGGTCTTTTATGTTTTTGTTCTGTCTTGTGTTTGCTATGTCTTTGTGCACGTCTGTTTATATGTGCTTTGTGGTCACCTGCTGGGAAAGGGCCGACCTCTTGGCTCTCGTTTGTGGTGTCTAATTGTGAGTTTGTCACTTTCCCATTGGTATCCTGGGTCAGGTGTGGTACTTGATTTTATCGATTCCTGATCTTTGCACCCTTACTTACTTTCTCCTCTAAAATACAGGTACCACATAAGCGCACATGTTTATAAGCGCATATTGTCACACCTACCAATCTACATCCTTCATAGCAAATCAGAACTGTTTCATGAAGAAGTTTGTATTAGATTTAGTATTCAATCAATGCTTGTTTTATTTTCAACATCATTTTTAAACATTCCGAAAATGCTTTTCGATCGTCTTGATGTTCCCCTGTGGAGCTCTGAACTCGGACTTGACATACCTTTGACACACCTTAAAAAGTAGAATTTATGCCCTAGAAGACAGGCTGAATAAATTTGAAAATAATATCTCAATTGCTAAGTGCCCTACAGTACCAAACTTGGTTTTAAATTAATGCTAAGCCAATATTATGTTTAACAAATGATCAAATTTTAAAACGATTATATCATAATATTCATGAATATTGATGAAACCAGGAGCATTTTGAGAAAAATACTTGAAAATTAAGGGGATATATCTACAAAATTACTCATATCTAAGCAGCTTATAGCCCTTAAGTAGTAAACGTGGTGCCAACTTATCGCTATGACACATCCCTTTATCTCAACATTAGTATATGCCAGTTGTCTCAATTACATGTTCATGAAAATCAATATAAACGATAGAATAAAGTGAAAAATAAAGGGGTATACCCACAACATTACTTATATCTCAGATGCTAATTGCCCTAGAGTAGCGAACAATATACTCAATTTAAGTCTATGCATAGCAGTTTTACCTAGTGGGAACATATGAGAATTATCTAAATTGTATAAGATCAACATTAATAAAAAATTTAAAATACAAGAAAAATGTTTGCAAGTTGATAGACGTGTAATAGAAGCGTGCCTACAAAATTACTCATATCTCAGCTGCTATAAATCTTATACTTTTTATTCTTTACTCAAAAAACACTTAGGATTATGTTGTTTTATATGATACCAAGTTTCTACTATATGACAATTAAACGTTAAGATATGAATCATTACGTAGGTATATCCCCTTAATTTTACCTGTATTTGTCTCTTATTTCTCATGTTTTCATCAATATTCATGAGAAATTAAGTTTGATGTGTTATAAATTGGATCATTTTGGTAGACATGCCATGTCTGAGTATTAATTTAAAATCAAATTTGGCACTATAGGGTATTTTAACAACTGATATCTGCGTAATTTTGGAAGTGCACCCCCTTGATTTTTCAGCAATTTTTCATTCATTTCTTCCGTTTTCATTAAAATTTATGATTATTCATGATAATTTTTTTTCATAATTCACCTTATGGTAAAATTACAATGTCTTAGGATTGAATTGGCACTCAGGTTTAATACACTAGAACACATGGTAGATGAAACATTGGTAATTTTATATGAGCCGCGACATGGGAAAATGTGTCTTTTGGGTAAATTTGGCCTTTTTGGGATTTGTGGTTTCTAAATAGGCCATTATATGACGGGCAAACACATTTTTGTTTGACCAAAATATTCAAACTTTTAGAAAAGATATTGGAATTTGAACTTTGGACGGCACGATGTTGATTTTATAAATAACGTTGCGTGACGTCACGATGTGTCATTCACAACATTGCGAACTTTTGACGCTTTAAAACGTCAGCCCATAGCTGTAACTAATATGAAACTAGACCGCCACATAACTAACGGCTACTAAACAAAATAATTGAATTTAATCATAAGCCTAAAGTACTTCATTTCTGCATATTCTTCATTTTTATAGCATACATGTATTAGTGATTGTAGGCCTATAAGTACATGTATGCTATGCCCTGTCAGTCTTCCTTTGTGCAAATACACTAAATGAATGCACAGATCACCCTAAGCATTTGTTCAAATTAACGTAACCGTCGACTGGTGTGCTATTTTGCCACACTAATATTTTGTCAGCACAATTATGGATCATCACGGACACATTTCCGTATAAAATTGGTCACAATTTTGCACATTGACGATTTGAAGGAAAAAACCCTGGCCGCAATGTTATTAAACTTTTCATGCTCATCTCAACTGAGTATAGAATTTCAATTGCTCATAAATGCTAAAATGTTAACTTGAATGTAAAGGTCTTTTGTTTAGAAACTCTAAGATTTTATATATTCATCCTGCTTAAAATGTTAAAATTCCAACAATTTTTAACATTTATGAGCAGGATAAATTCCATGCTCAGTTGAGTTGAGCATTAACCGATTTTATAACCTCAGACTTGGTGTCCACCCATATCATTCACTACACATATATAACCATAAGTAGCATGGATGACGGCTTTTGATCAATTTTGCCATCAAAAGTGAGAATAAGCCTCTTTTGTTTAAATGGACAGCCAACTTTTTTAGGATAATAAAGAGGTACTTTTATAGAAATAGGAAATCAAATGCAAAATCATCAAATACAGACCAACAGTGAGCTTATATATGAAGATGGAAGCATTTGATCGACTTAAATTTTTATCAAATTATAGGCAGCGATACACTGTGATTCCCATTACCACCGTCAGAGGTCCTTCAATTTTATGTTGCATATCAAATTAAAGGCAATGACGCATGCAGCAACATGGTAGCAAATATTTTTGTAATATTAGAATTGAAGCCTGAAGCTGCTCATGTTCAACACTGTTTTCAAAGGTTACAAGTTGCAAATATTCAGAATTTAAGGCTGCTATTATTCGGGGCCCCAGGGCTTTAGATACATGTATACTGCATAAAATATGAAAATATTTGGCAGGATACGCATTTATTTAAATTCTTGTGCGTATCATGTACAAAAATCAAAATAAGCATTACACAATTAATGTTTTTTTCAGAGTGTAATGTCTAAAATGTTCTATTTTGTTTCTTTTTACACGTTTGGGAAAAAGTAGAGATAATCCGAATTGGTTTCCCTTCTGGCATGTTCATTTTATTACGGAGACATCGCAAATCTTCGTAACTGCATTCTAGATATAGACAACTTAGAAATGAAACACCCGTTAGTCTCCAGTGGATCAATAGTGTAGCTTGTGGAAACAATCAGGAATCACGAATTTGTTTTACTTTTGGTTTCACAACACGCTGTCTGCCAAATACCAGCGAAGAAAGTTATAAAAATTCAAGCAATCCAGGATCGTTTGCTTTCTATCAAGAAAGTACAGTATTTTCCTTTAACATTGCTGAAATCCAGCCGTTTTTTTCTTTTTTGAAAAGTGATAAGAGAGGTGATGGGTGCTGCTACAAAATAATACACAAAATCCAAACAAGTACTGGCTTATACAAAAGTCAGCAGCATCGTTTGTTGGTCTGTCTAATGATTTATGAGTATTAATTCATTCAGATCAGATTTTCTTGAACTTTAAAGCAGCTGTGTAGTTCACATCCTATATTTTGATGATTTCCTGTCAACCCCTCACTCACTGACCCCTTACCAAAATGTACAAAAGTCACCAAAATGGGACATGGAATGCTGCAATTTGCACCTTATTTCCCAAATCCTCACCCCATCTCCCCACTGCGTCTGTTGTATTCCTGCAAAACAAAAAAAACTACTATGCCAAAAAAAATCCTTATGAATAGCCTAGGCAAACAAGCAGTAAGCCCAGGTGCAATTAATCAGCTAGTTAAAATAACTTCGTTGTTTCTTTGTGTATGTTTTTAAGACAGACACTCAGTACTCCTTAATTTTTTTGTTTCTCCATTTTTACTAAATTGATGAGTCTTGTACACCTTTGAAATAAAGCTCATCTAAAGCCCTGCAGGGCTCTAGACAAGAGTGTGTAATTCAAATTTCTTTTTACTCAATGAAAACTTAAGTTGTGGGTACTCAAAAGAATCAACTCAATGAAACAATTCTTTTTAGCACCCTAAAAAAATTCACAATTTTACACACAAAAATTGTGTTGACCTATGTATTATGTTGAGTATGGTACAAATTGGTCGAAATTAATATTTCCAGAGGAATATGTAAATTTGTCTCAGTTTGCTGGCAGTTATGAGCTTGAAGTACCTTTCAAATCAAACAAAGTGTCACCAGCCACTGCAGCCAGTAAAGGAAACTAACAGCGAAGACCTACACATGTCAATGACATCCCAAGTCAAGAGGAAATATAAAAAAAGTATGGGCGTAATGCCAGGAAAAACAGCAATCACTGATTACATATTGTACCAATAGCAACACTTCGGAACATATGAACAAAAGCAAACTTAAACCGCCATGCATGTACAAAAACCTGTTTCGACTGATATTAACACATGGCTAAAACACTACAGCTGCAAAGTATATACGTTGTCAAACAACGATCATAATTGGTATGGATTGTTATCAAGTATCTGCTACAATCTAGTGATTAAGCTTTTAATAAGTCACAGTGACAACCCAGAAGCTGCTGTTTAGCTGATTCAAAATACATCGTAAACAGGCCTTAGCATGCATAATATTTGCTTGATGTATGTAGAATATGTGCATAAAAGTATTGGTTTAATTGTTAACAAACTAAACAAGAAGAAACAGACAAGCACTAGTTTGAATAAAGATCATTCCTGGAGGACTGGTATCTTGATAATTCCTGCTGGGCAATGAGTTATTGATTGCAACATATTGTAAATAAATTTGCAATAAATTAGAATCTTCTTTTTACGACAATTGCGTTAACCAATTGCGAATATCGCTTTACATTGAGTACGCAAAGTGTATGATGTAACATTTATCATTGTTTCCAGAGCTTTTTACACAGACATATAGGGGTTGGTCACTTGCTCTTTTGACCATGCGTTCATTGGCTGGTACTGTCTCTGAAAAAAAGATTTTAAGAATATTAAATTTATTATTTGAATATATAAACTTTTGCCAGATCTCAAGGATCAATATCCACTTTCAAATTGACATTTGATACAACAACATACACATATTTTGACCTTGAACTTTGTCTCTAAAGGTCATACCAGCAATCTTAACCTGTTGTTATATCTACAAGCCATATATAATTTGTGTCCAAAATCGAAACATATCGAAACTTGTTGGCGTTACAAGCCATATAAACAAATTTAATTGTTTCGACCATGGCCTCAGAGTCAAAGGTCATATAAGCTGTTGACATCTACACACCTGGGGCAATCGTTATGCAAAATATAAACCACCTACAATAAGACATGTGAGCAATTCATGCAAGCTGAATTACGTTTTTATGACATTGATGTTTTTGACAGAAAGGCCATGCATGGAATCAAAAAGCTTTCTTGTCAACAACATATATTGTATAAACATGAATATCGTCAGTCAAAATTATAGAGGAGTTAGCATTACAATCCATAGAACCTAATTAAAAGCTGTAAGACAGATTATTAGTACATTTGACCTTGACCTTGACATTTAGGTCATAGCTGTGATCTTGCAACAACTCAGCTTTTTTGCTTCAAATACCAACTCATTTTACCATTTGGACAGAGGATATTGATAATTTTTAACACAATATTTGCATGAGGACAAATGTTTGGGATTACCAGTATGACCTTTGAGACCAAAGTTCAAAGTCAAAAAATGTAATATCAGGTGGAATCGAATTTAAGAGCGGATATTTTGACGGATCTTCCATTGATTGACCCCTTCTAGTTATAATTTGTTTTTACTTCCACCGCGAAAGGCCACAGTGTGCTCTCTGTATACTTTATTACACCCATACAAAATATGAAATCACCATTGATCAAATGAATTTCTCTTTTTTTCTCAGACTTCATCTGTTGGAGATTTCTCTGCAAAGTAAGAAATAAGAATGGCTAGTATTGAAAATGGGTTAATTTTCACCTGTTCATAATTCATGAACTTAGCACACATTTTGGGGAATTTATAAGGAGTTTATAAGATATTTTAAATAAGAGCTTTACTTTACACAGTAGATCACAGTTTATCATTTTCCTATTGTTTTTTTAAACAGATATTAATCATTGTGCTTAATTTGCAGACATATATAGCATTTATAATGTGCAAAACCAAAGTAAAACAATGTCTTGCAGATATCAAAATTATTCTAAAGGGGTACAACTATGTTAGATGATTATATAAAACGAAATACGTGCAATTATTCCATCTGGTAACTTGATACTATAAGAGGGTCACTGATTAGGCCACATTGGCCCAATCTAGCTAGTCCGACCTAGAATAATTTAGTTTTTTGGTGTATTCTCCTTGCTTCAAAGGGATGACATTTTCCTAAGAAAATAACTTTTAATATTTCATTGATTACATCCATTATTGTCACAGACATTTCAACCATTTTTCCATTTTTTTCATTATTGAAGACATTACTTTAATCGTGTTTTTATCAAACAAGAATAAAAAGCTACCATCATTAACGGTCATTAAATGTTTAACAACGAATGTTTGTCTTTAAGGTTAACGACGGTCTAGAGGTAGTGAAATTAAAATAATTTCCATCAAATCATATGCCAAAAAAAACAATAGAAATGCTCTAGGTAGAAGTTTAATGAAGATCTAGAACATTTTGAAACGCCCAAAGAGGTAAATGCCTAGTATAAAAGTACAAAGATACATGCTAGAGCAAATGCATGAAATAGAACAAAATAAAAACGGATAAAACAATACCAGCGATATCTAAAACGTTCAGTGTCCATTTCGTCATAGATAAACGTCCTTCTCTGAATCTAAGCTGTTTTTTTTTACTAAAGACATATTGAAATTGGCAATATGTGCCAATACATAATTTGCCAATACATAATATGCCAATTCAAAAGTACAGGCAACACGCTAGTAAATTGTATAATAAAACCCATTAAAATTTGTTCATTTTTATTTATTCGTTTATTTAAATATTATTTATTTAGTTCAGACAGAAACTGAGGCTGTTTATTAATGTGTACAATTTACTGAGAATTCTTTATCAAAACAGTATTTGTAGCTTAATGGTCAAAATGTAGATCTACCTTTTCTTATAGTTGCCATGGTAGAAAGTTGGCAACTCATGGTCTTGGCAGCCAGGGCGCCACAAGGACACCAGTTTATTGCGCTTTCTTATGACTCTTGTCTTATGTTATCATTTTATTTCTTCTACAATCAGGGACCAAAAGCAATTCCACAAAGTCAAGAATACCACATAGACTTCAATCTATTTTCGGGTTTAAAAGAACATGCACTTTGCTTATTCTAGCACGTTTATTTTAATATTTGGCGCTAAATCGCTAAAAAGGGGTGAACAATTATTCTAAACATTACCAATTGACATTTTGATTCAGTCCTTTTTGTACTTATTTTCTGTCACTGTGTAACACATTGCCACACAAAACGTTTATACAAAGTCATTTATATGTTCAAGGCAACAACCAGAAACATTCAGTTTTTGAATGCTGACGTGAAGTATACTTAAAGACAATAAGTTACCAAATGTGTGAATACTAAAGCCCCAAGTATGCTTTTATGCGATAGAACGTCTCCCTGCCCTTCACTATAGTGTAGATTTTATTGTCTTGTCCTTTTGGATCATTGTGTACTTTAAAACTGTTAGAGGGTCACTGATGAAGCCTTAATGGCAGAAACAAGCTAGTCTGGCCCAGGAAATATGCGCACTCTAGTTTCAGTTCTTTGGTGCAGTCTTGCTTCCAAAGGATACCATTTAAAAACATATTTAAGAGAAACGCTAACTAACTTATGTAATGTGACACTCATACTGGCTGATAGGTAAATTTATTTTGTAAACTATACCCTTGCATATACTGAGTTTTGTTGAAATATTGCTGACACCTAGTAATTGCCTACACACTTGAACATCTTTTTACACTTAGAAAGATCCAAGATAACCATGACAATGAAATATCTATCTATCTATCTATCTATCTATCTATCTATCTATCTATCTATCTATCTATCTATCTAGCTTTATAATTTATGTACATCAGTGTGCATAACGTGTTTAGAGAGCCAAATCTACACAATTAACTTACACTCCAAAAAGTAAGTAAGCATTTTTGTTGTCATTATGAGTAATTATATGTGGTAGCAAGGATTATTTTTGATTATCTTAGCAACTGAAAACAGGACCTTTATCACGTTCTCACGAATGACTAATAAATATAAAAAACAAAACTAATGTCATTTACAAATATTATAATGAATGATTAAATATTCTATACACGTATTTAGTGAATAAATTGTAAACAATATTATGTTTTCTTCAGATAAACAACAGCATATACTCTGCTATATGTATTGATTTTCTACTTTAATTTTGTCAGGATGCCACGTTCGCACAAGACGTTATGGGCTGCTGCCATACAGTGGAGAATATATTGCAGAAAATTGAACAAAACTCACTATAAGCTATAAGCATGAAACCTATTCCTGCTTCTACAATATAATCAATTGGGTTTAAGTGTGGTACTTGATTGTATCGATTCCTGATCTTTGCAACCTGACTTACTTTAAACTTTCTCCCAGAAATTTCAAATCTGTATATACTAATCATTTGGGAGCAATTTTGTTTTAAACAATTGTGCAGTTTAAAAAAACAATTTTTATTGTAGTTTTGGTTTCATAAACTTCGAAAAACATTTTCTAAATTTTAAAGACGATACTATGATTTGATATCTAAATTCCAAGTTAGACTTAAATCTCTCTTACGCCAAGAACTTTCAGAAACCGAATTCTATGGTGACTTGGTGTATAATTTGAAGAAGATCATTGGGTCTCATAATTTTTCAGCGCAGTTTATTAAAATAATTTCCCATTATAAAAAGGTAGGCTATAACTTATATATATTGTAGCAGACTGCATGCTTGGTGATCAACCAAACCACAGTTGTTGTTGTTGTTGTTGTTGTTATTGGCCCTTTGGCTAAAGCATCACTTAGGAATGTTGAATTTTCGGTAATATAGCCGCTCCTAGTAAAATCTCTTTAGTATGTTTTCTTTAGCTAGTGTGTCAGGTTCAGTTGTTCAATTATATTAATAATTTTAATAGTTTAAGGGTAATTTATTGTATGTCAAATCTTTCAGTTTTGGAAAGAAAATCTTCAAATATTAAGTTAATGCTGTCTCTAACGGGTTTCAGTGGATTGTCTTTGGATACTTCTAAGAATGTTTTTGCACTGAAGTCCTTGATTCCACAACTGTAAAACGATCTCGTTCTCAGCCTTTCACATATATCGTCATACAGTTCACAGTCTTCTATGAAGTGCTGAACACTCTTCGGATCCCCACATTTACAATTTGGTGAATCTTGCAAACCAGTCTTGTATCTATATTCATTCAGCCTGCAGTGCCCTGTTCAGTGTTCAGATACAATTCTCTGTGTCTTGATGCTTTGCACAGGAACCGTTTGAACATTCACAGAAGGTTAAAACAGCTGCCTTCCTGTGGCTCAAGCCTTCCATCTCTTCTGCCATTTTATATTGCAGGATTCTTGAACTGCTGTCTTTATATCCAGTGCTGCAACAAGGTTGGTGACTTTAGGCATTCTTTTGACCTCTTCAGCAACTTTCTTAGCTAATTGATCTGCAATTTCGTTACCAGTTATGTCTGCATGCCCTGGTGTTCATTACTAGTTGATTTAGATTTGTTCTTTTTTTAATGATTTTAATGTCTGGTTTATCTCTGCAATTACCTGTTGATGTGAATTGTTTTGCCATCCAATGGTTAAAATACCCACTTCTGATTGTGAATCTGAAAACAATGTGACCTCTTTAAATCTCCTCTTCTTAACCTCCACCTTGACTTGGTCTAGTGCATTTTTATTGCCACCAGCTCACCCAACAAAATAGATGCCCTTCTTGCTACAGGCTGGTGCAAATCTATCCTCTCCTGGCTGGGGAAAAATAAACATGCCCCTGCTCCACAGGGTCCCGGGTTACCGCGACACAAACCATCCATAAATCCACTCACAACGTCTGTACCTGCTTCCCTGACAACCTTTTCTATTATATTCCTAGCTTCTTCTGCCTGTATTGCACTTTTGGATTTCGAAGACCCAAGGTTGTTCCAATATTCAGGCCTCTCTTTTGTTGGCTGAACGTACTGAAGGTAAGAGAATTTAGGCTCCACATCCTTTATATCTATGCCAGTGTTTGATATGGTCTCATTAAGCTGCATATATGCCAATCCGAATGGGGACATTATTTTCTCCTGAACTTCTTCGTCTTTACTTTCCAAGTCTGAAAACATTCGGCTATTTTCTGCCCATTGTCTTTTGCAATTATCTTTGTAATCTCTCCGACTGGCAGGTCCTCTCTTCTTAGATCCAGTGGTAAAACCCCTGCCTCAACCTCTAGTGCTTCTAGAGCAGCTGGTGTTGGTATCCCTTAACAAAGTGCTAAACATTTTCTCTGGACCTTGTTTAACTGCTTACAGTTTCCAATCTGCCATACACTGGACGCATATTCTAAATGAGGTAAAACTTAACTTTTGTAAAGTTGTATCATGTTCTTCACACTCACTTGTTCAGATTTGCCTACTACATGTAATGCAGTCGCAGCCTTAAAAGCTTTTCTTTCAATGGAGTCCATGTTAGTTTAAAATGTAAGCTTACCATCTAATATAAGACCTAATAATTTTGGTGGAGACGAATTTTTGATTTTCTTGCTGTTCATAATGATATTAAAGTCTTGAGATATGACCTCACTTTAGCGAGAAAACACACAAAATTCAGTTTTATCAATATTTATCTTCATCCGCCATTTCTTTGTCCATTTTACGAACTTCTTTAAATCTCTTTCCAAACCTTGTATTAATGCTTTTATATCTGCCCCTGTTCGCCATATTCTCCCATCATCCGCAAATTTGAGGTTTTCGCTCTCAACACCTGTAAATATGTCTATATTGAACAGACATAACCGAATTTGGTTTAGCACTAAACCTTGTGGTAATCCTTTGTTAGTAGCTGGATCCTGGTAAACAACAGTATGCGTCCCTATCATGTAGGAAATTATGTATCCATTCCCACATCTTCCCTTTGATTCCCATATTGTGTTAGTTTTTCCAACAGGCCATTTTTCCACATCGAGTCATTAGCCTTCTCCATATCAATGAACACACAAACAGTACTTTGTCTCTCATTAAACCCATCTATTATGTTTTGTACTACTCTAAATAGTGCCATTGACGTTCCCTGAAACTTTCTGAATCCTTCTTGTGCTGGGTCTATGAGGTTATGGTGCTCTACATATGAGTACAACATTGTGTAGATGATTATTTCCATACAACTACCTAATATGCTGGTGAGACTTATGGGTCTGTATGCACTTGGGCTATGATAGGTAACATTCCTGCCTTTTTTTAGGAACCTAACTTTTGCCTCTTTCCACTGTGCTGGTAGAGTACCCTCACGCTAGGATTTTGTAAACAGTAGATTAACTGCTTCTATCAACTCTTGGTCCGCCCCCTTCATCACCATAAATAGTGTCTGGTCCTGGTGCTTTACCTCTCTTTAATCTTTGTATGGCTACCTCTGTTTTCTCAATCTCTATTAACCTATCTAAGAATTCATCACCTTTCTCTTCTTTAATATGTTTATACTTTTTTCTACTTTCTTATTCACCTCTTTTTAAAATCCTCATCAAAGACTTCTCAACTCATATGCTGTCCTCCAAAAAAAACATCACGAAGTAACTCAATTTCTCATTAAAATCAAATATTGGTTCATCATTCTTAAGGAATGGTAATATATTTCCCACCTCATCTTGGTATGACGTTAACTTTTTGAACTCCCTCCATTTCTCCTTTTGATCTCTGTTTGATTCTTTCTTACTACAAGTATCATTTATCCAACATTCTTTAGCTCTGTCACACTCCTGATAATTCTCTGTCTCTCCTTTTTTAACTGTTCAAGATTGTTGGGGTTAGATCTCTTCCTAAACACCTTTTTCACTCTATTTAATTATGTTTTTACAGCTTTCACATCTTCATCCATCCAGTGGTGCGTTCTGTTACTATCGTACAGTTAGCAACTTTATTTTCCTCTTTAATTGCACGCTGGTGGGTTGGACTTCTGACTCTCTGATGGTTCCAACTTGAAGACTTATCTATTGATGATATGGTAGGGGCCTGATGCTTTGACTGTTGTCAGGCCCACTGGGGTTTGCCTATTGGATTTTGTTGATTTCGTTTGCTCTGTTATTCAGTTCTATGTACTGTTGAGTCATTGTCTTTGGTTTATCTCCTTTTTATATTTTGATTTATATGTACTGGGAGATGACGCATGGATAAGTTAGGGGTCTTTTTAGAAAACCAAACACGTTCTATGTGTCTTGATCAACATATGAACTAAGGGCGATGTTGGCGCGCCCTGAACGGGTTTAAGCCATCCAGTATTTTTTTACTAACCGTTCCAAGGTGGTACTTCTTTTGTGGATCATTTGTGCTATTTATGTATTGTGTTTGTCATGCTTAGCGTCTGTTCATTGCTGCCTTGTGGTCACCTGAAGGGAAAGGGCTGGCCTCTTGGCTTTTGTTTGTGATTTTCATTGTGATTTTGTTACTTTCCCATTTGGTATCCTGGGACAGGTGTGGTACTTGTTTGTATCTATTCTTAATCCTTGCTGTCTTTCTTACTTTTGGCATATTCTATTTGCATCTTAGTTGACATTATTACACAGAGGTTAACATTTATAAAGTTGCAAGGATCAAAATAAAATCATCTTGCTTTAGAATTTGTTTCCTGATTACCAAGAGCATATTGTACAAGATAATGGTAATTTATGATCAAGTTGAACAAAATTTAATATCATTAAATCATTTGTGTTATTTATGTCTTGAGTTTTTCATGCTTTCCCGTCTGTTTATTGCTGCATTGTGGTCACCTGCTGGGAACGGGCTGTCCTCTTGCTCTTGCGTGTGATGTTTAATTGTGTTTCTGTCACTTTCTTATGTGGTATCCTGGGTCAGGTGTGGTACTTGATTGTATCGATTCCTGAACTTTGCCACCTTTCTTACTTTTTTACATTTTTATATTCCATTATCAGAAGTTTACCTTTGTCTCTATTTCAACGACCTATATTACACTGTGGATCAGTTCTAATTGTGCTTTTCAACAGTCATGCAGGCTTCATTTATGAAATTTTGTATTTGACGAACGTTACATATTTGTCCAATGCTTAAACCAAATGCAGAAAAGAAAAAAAAGAACTCATGCACATGCGAAATATAAATAATATAACTACAATAAAAAGGGGAAAAAATAATGGAAAGCAAAGTTATGGGGAGAGTTTCAAGGTTTGGTTACCCATTACAAAACTTATATTTCCCAATATATATTAATGTATACTCACTTGAAACGTACGCGTTTTTTTAACAATACATAGAAAATAAATATGTTTGTATCTATAGAAAATGAACTATCTACAAACAGAAGACGTGTCAAAGTGGAGAGATAGGTTTGTGTCATTCCTTGTCTTTACCTGCAGGTATGTAAACAGTATAAATGCCTTCTACAATAGGTGCTCTTTTGCCACAGTGACATATGTTCTTTAGATATAGTTAGTACTTAAGGGGGCTATATTTTGGCGAAGAGGCGTGTATGCAATACTTGTGGATATCTATCACCAACATTAACGTATTGTTGCACAGTTATGTCTGTTTGTTTGAGGTATTACTGAAATATGTGACATACGAAGAATTTCTAATCTCTTCATTAAGACGATTTTAATGTCTTACTGTAGTAGGAAGAAATGAGATGATAAACTGATTTGTCTGTGCATGTATTATATTGATATCATTTACATTTCTAAGCGTATATGAAGATCTTGCATTGACAGTCTGTAGTATAAGAGATGGTAGATATAAAGATGTAAGATGGTTCAACATTTTGTAGAACACAGCCAATTTACCAGTTTTGCCACGTTTTAAAGTGCCCCATTCTATTTCTCTGTATAAAAAGTCAAGAAATACCAGTTTTATGTTCCAGTGGTTATTCTAGCCGCTTCTGTTTTGGTCTGTTTAAGGTCATCTATTTCGTACTGCCAAAAGTTGCCTCATGTTTCATTGTCAATTTTTAAAATGGGTCTAATAAAGAATTTGTAAGTTGTTTCGAGGGATTTACTGTCTATGATAAATTTCAATCTTTACACAATATTAATTATTGTAAATGCCTTTTCATTTATGTAATTGGTATGTTTATGCCAAGGGTCTCCGTTTCTAAGATATATCCCATAGGGATTTGTAAGTATCAACTTCCATAATTTGTTGATTGAACATTAACACTAATGGACGATTAAAAGTTTATAGCTTTCTGGAAATAAAAAGTGATTTTGTTTTGATAGAATGAAATTTTACTATTCAATATATTGCTCACTTGGCAATTGTTTAAATGTCAGACTGTAGAAGTTGTGCAGCTGAGATAGCATTTTCAAAAAATATTAAAATAATTGTATCGTCCCCAAAGAGTCTAAAAGTAGACTGTATCTTTTCATGATATCATTTATACATAAAGACAGCAGAAGTCTCCCATTGTGGCACACCAGAAAATATAAAATTCCAATTAGAAGATTCACCTGGAAAAACGATATTTTGTCTTTTGTTAGAAAGATGACTATTGAACAATAAGAGAGGCTTCCCAGTTAAACCAGCTGTTCGAAGTTTAAGTATAATGCCTGGGTGCTAAGCATGATCAAACCTTTTGATTATATCACAAAATATCACTCGTATTTTCTTTCCAGAGTCTAATGCATGAGAAAAAGACTCATAGAGAAACAGTGTAGATTTAATATTTTTTATCTCTAAGTGTCATTATTTTGTTGGGGGATTTACATAAAGTGGTTGTTTTCAGAATAAATGAAATATATTTCCCATACAGCTGTCGTACTGTATTCAATTCCTTTTTGCAGAGTTATGAATTATTTGGTTTAGTGCTCTGATGCCCAACTCAACCTATCAGCAGTAGCCAACTACAAAGTTGATATTTCGAAAAAGAGCAACACAATTTCTGAAAATTTTAGAAACTCTGCATGATATTCTAAACAATCTCGAAAAACGAATCCTTCAGAAATAGAAAGAAACAACACTATAAGAAAACAGCAGACTTGGTTTTATTGAGTCTGTTTATTAGAACTTATTGAAAGCGCAACAATTTTCACACCCCCTAGTAACGGCTTAAGTAGTATTCTGCTCTCCCTCACAACCCAATATTCCTGTAGGACAAAATATAAAAAAAAATATAAACACTTTATGTAGACAGCATAATGCAAATTGATTGAATTTTGTTTGAAGCATATTAAAATAGTTTTTTACTCACAGTTCATGGTATAATTGAAGTAGGTAATTTTTACCAATAACACGGAAATAGAACAACTGAGTTAAATACACTCAGTGGCCATTAGTGAGTTCCCAAATCAACTTATAAGAAATTGACAAAAATATAGTCTGAAAAAATGGTCTTTTCTAGCCAATTAAGACAATTTCCCCAAATGATAATTGCCCTGGATAAATATACAGGGTATATGTTTACGTCATCACCAAATTGTATGATGTCATCATCTGTTGCTATGGAGATATTGTGTATCACAAACACTTGCTCAATTTCTTCAAAAAAGATAGCAGGTGTTGAAAATTGCTGTAAAAATGTCAGATTATAATATTTTTTATTGAAATTTGCAGAAATATTTGCAATTTACTGGAAAATATTCTGTTAAAGTTCAAATTAGCATAGAGACTGAAAATAAAATAATGCCGAGCTGAGAACTAGACGGAAAATAATGCCATGAAAATGATCTGACTGCAGTATACTTTGGCTGTAAAAACAAACTAAATAAACAAATGCAGGCATACGGGGTATGTATTTTTGTGAGGTATCATAACAGTGTTCTTTTTGAAAATAATATTTTTTGAATAAATGTTGATGGATATAAGCTGTGGTTGGATCCTAAGAAAATCTACAATGAGGATTAATTCAATAATTTAGATTTTTAGGCCAGGGGTACAAAAACACCAACCACCCCTAAAATGACGATGAATAAATTAGGAAAACGTGAACACATCTTGTTCACAGCTCACGATTATAACGTATTAGCACCATTATCACCAAAATATACAGAAAATAAGCAATATTCATAGTAATGTAACAACGGAAGTTTAGAACCTACATCAATTTTTCAAACTATTTCAGAAATCAGAGGTGGTCGAAATGAATAACATCCACGAACTCTAGGTGATATTATTTCTTCAATAGTCTAGCATTCTTGAGTTGAAAAATAGCAAATAAAGATATGTTCAAAATTTCAGATAATTTGCATTCCTCATTTTCAAATAATACAAATTTAAATGTACTTAAATATTTGCAAATGCAGGAATATGGGGTATGTTTTTGCCATTTTGGGAAATCACTTATGGCCACTGAGTGTAGTTTGTTATAATTTGTTTTATCTTTGCTTCATTAAATAAAAATCAATGCAGCCCACTGCTTTAGGGTCTTGAAAGCAAAAAAAGAGGATCCAATTTTCTGGAGAGTCTCGTTTTTCTCTGCCTTCATCTGTTGGAGCTTTCTCTGAAAGAAACAAAATCATCAGAATCAAACAATCGTGTTGTATTATATATTGGCTTTTGTCAGGTCTATAGAAAGGTGTTTAAAACGAGACTGCTACAGCCGCAAAAACAATAAAACAAACATGTGCGATCGTTATTCTTGCATTTTACATGATTCAAAATTGTGCAAAACCTCAGGTGAAACATTTTATATTATAATAGCCATGCTTGGGTACGGATACTAAGCCATCTGTTCACAAACTTAGAATACATTTTGGGGACATATTTAGCTCTTAATAGGCAATAAACATCCTAAGTAAGAGTTTAACTGTTATAAATCCTGTGATGTCATAAGGTGATCATCGTGACGGGTTTGTTTCTATTCTTTTCTCACATTCATGATGTATTCTTTAAAACGAACACTACTGCTTGTTTTCCACACCTCGCTGTCCTACGTTTTGCATCCTTATTCATTTTTCCACACTATGTGCAATCATAGTAGTCTTAAATTTGAAGGTTCTCTGTCTTATAATGTGTAAAATAAAATAAATAAACAACTTCTACAATTAAAGTTATATTAAAGGGTACAACCATGTAAGATATAAACAAATGTGCAAGTTTGTATTTGTTTTATAGTTAACATTTCTGCGATTATGACAGCAGTAAAGAACATATAAATGTTCTCAAAGAATTACACTTTGGCTGAGAGGCGTGTGACAGTTTATTCTTGAACCAATTTCTGAATTGAATCTAGTATTCAGTTGCACAATTATATAGAAACCAAAAGTGAGCCATAGTATAGATAACAGACAGGGGGCTTTTTTCAAAGTTGTATATGCATTATAGAAACATCGAAATGTTGACGGGAAAAGTGGTCCGAGGTTTGAAACATTTCAGTATATTTTTTTTAAAAACATTGATTAGTATCACTATTTCGCATCAGTTCGTAATTATCTAAACATCCTCGATATAGCTCTTTTCGCATTCCTACACACTCGGGCATGTTTTAATCAACATTCACTAGTAATGAAATCATGTGCACAGGGCATATACAAAATTAAACACCCGCCAGTTAATTACAAAATTTCATGACTGAAACTTCACTTATATCTTCCAAATTCATTTTTAGCTAGCAAATAAACAAACATGTCACCCATAATCATTCATGTCTGCCCTTTTAGTTTATTTGGCAGAGCAGTAGGAAGCATGGTTCCGCAAATCAGAGGAAGGCCTAGCGAACTACCTATAGTGCGACCAGGTAACGGACGTTGGGCGTGTCAGAAAGAACACTGCCATTCACTGTCAATTTCGACTGGTCTACAGTAAATTGGGTAAAACAGCACAGGTGCGATTTAATCGTGCAAAACAACTGAGCCGCAAACGACAAAGGCGACCAGCTTTTTCGGTTAGTATGCCTGGTAAACGTTCGCAAGCAAATCTAAACAGAAAACCTAAGTGACGCATTGGATTATACTATTGCTCACTAGCCAGTGCCTCCTAAACTCGATTTTTTATGCTTTTTACATTAATTTTCGTTAATAACTTTTTTGTTATTAATTTTAGCAAACTGCGTTCGCGATGAAAGTCGTGGAGAAAAATTAGCGCCAATTTCTCCAAGAGGTCCGAAGTTTGTGGCACAAACGCATTTTTGTGTACATAGATGAAGATTTTGCAATAATTTGAACTCAGCCAAATTTTCTAAGTCTTTTATGGACAGGTAAATTTCAAAGAGGCGTGACAGAAATGGTTCGTCTCAAAAGAATAATCACAAGGGGTGTATATCAAGTTATTCAACGGTTGTTCATAGCATATCCTGCTGTATGTAGACTCTGAATGACTATGCATGTTCAGAATCTACTATGAGCATGGTCAACTGAAGGTACAGAAGATGTGATATCGCATGACGCGCCATCATTTTCTCTTATGCACGTGCGCCTTAAAGGACAGTTTCGAGATGGCCCAACTAGTTTAACGCACGGGCGAATCAGGCACGATTTCCAAAATAATTCAACAAGCTATCCATCGTCTTTCATTTTGAATCGGGGTGGTGCAATTTAACTTTTTGACTGACACATTTGACTAAGTATATTTGCGCTTTGCTTAAAAAGCTCAAATAGTGCATCTATGCGCAGAGTAAATTGCAGCATCTATGATAACGGAACGGCTTGGAGAAGTTGGCGCTAATATTTATCTACAACTTTAATCGCGAACATAGTTTACTAAAATCAATAATAAAAAAGTTATCGCCGAAAATCAATGTGAAAAACATAAAAACTGGAGTTTAGTACGTATGTGGATTTTAGTCAAGATTGGCAAGCAGACTGGTCTATGTTAGAACAGTTGTTGCTGCTACATGTATAAAGATATAGAGTCAGGTTGAACAGCGTAATGAAGATCTGATTGCATGTACATGTAGCCATGTCTCAAGTAACCATCTAAAACGCAAAGCTGCATACACTGGTATGGAGGTCTAAATGTTTTGTATATGATATACGGATATAACCGGCGTACATGTAATATAGGTTTAGTGATTACACATTATTGAACTAGCCCAACAAACAGGCTGACATGAATGAGATCTTAAAAACAGTAGTTATTAATCAGTTTTTGGGTTACTGTCTAGCCACGCCCACAACGGGTTCCAATCTCCATGAGACCAGGACATCGCATACCACATGGCGATACAGTGACCCAATAGCTGTATAATATCTGTAGCGCCAACCAGTGGTAGAGTGCTCGACTTGAGATAAAGGGGTCGTTGGTTTGAGTTTCTGTGGAGGCACCATGTTGTGTCCTTGTGCAAGACATGTTTTGCTCTATTTAGTATTGGTTCAACCCAGAAAACATCCCGACATGACTGAAAATTTCTTGACTGGGATGTAAAGTATCATCTCGAATCATAGAGGTCCACAGTTGCTCAGTTATAGTGTGTTAGACCTGTGATTAAAGGATCGTTATTTTGAGAAGGTTCACTGGAAGCACTTTGTAATGTCCTAAACAAGACACTTTATTCTCTGCTAAGTACTGGTTCAACCTAGGTGGACAGGGAACGTCGTGTCATGACTTCAAAAATGTTGGCAGCGACGCAAAACATCAATGCAAACAAACAAAATCAACTCAAAACTCATCTCTAAACTTTGCTGCAGTTGTGTGGGTCTACCGGTACACAGGTTTATCTTTAGCATGCTACTTGGAAAATATTCGCGTTATATATGTTGTCGATGAAAATATTCTTCCAAATTTTGTGTGTTTGGCAAGAAAATGATTTGGTGTTTAGCTCTGATTTCGAAAAATAGCATTACAAAAAACAACATAAAAATAGCCCCCTTCTCTACACATACACACAGAACACAAATTAAAATTCAGCATGACAAGGTTTCAATATCTCGGCCACAGGGAAAGGGTACACAAATCTTCTATAAAACAATAAAAACTTGTGTGATTGTAGATTTCATTGTCGAAGATTGATGTTTTGGTTGTATAGTTTTTTAAGATACATGCACGTACATATGTCAAACAAGTATCTGAATCTGCAATACTTCGAAACGCATTTTTTCACGACATGGCAAACATAAAACTACAGATATATAATTTTGGTGTGGAGAGTTTCACAGATGGGTGAATACACAAACAATGCAACCTGGCTAACCGATTTCCAAATGTATTTGTCCGTGGGTTGAACTTAGCTAAGAACCGCCCAACGTCTCTTATCTGGACGGACTATACTTTACTGATATGAAAATACATAAAATGGATGTGCTGATTTTCAAAATGCAACCTACAGGTCGTTCTTATATAACGACAGGCGTAAATGAAATACTAATTTAAAAATTGTCAAAATACGCAAAATCAAAGTGTAAATGTCTTTGAGTTAGAAAAACATGTACATTTAACCGCTGGTGCTAGGTGAACCGAAGGTGCTACACTACCGCCCCCCTATTTGTTGAAAACGCATTGAAAACGCACTTAATACGCATTAGTTTTCCAACACGAATTTCGAAAATCCAATCAAAGCCCACTATCGATACGCGTTGACTGCAGTGCAACGCAATTACCTGTTAACCAATCAATTACTCAAGTATAGCAACACAGTTCAACGTACAATTCACGTTGAAACGCACTGATGAACAGCCAATCAAAAACAGTTCAATTGCGTTGCCAGACCCGTAACGTGTAAATCAACGATAATTTTATTATTAAAACCAAGAACTCAGCGAAAACATTATCCTACAAAATGCTTTGTTTATCGTTTCTTTTTTCTTTTTTGTGTTAATGACACTCACTCATTTAAGGCCATTGTTGCAAGATATTTCATGTCAGCTGACTTCGTATTCCATGACATTTGTTTAACATTGGTTACAATTCAAATATATAGACCAGTTCATCGTGTTTAGTCCAACCATATCAAACAGGTCCGTGCGTCTGTTTTATCAGGCCTTGGGTTTAGGTTTCAGAACCTGTACCTGCTGCATTTTGATCAAATAATTAGCTTGAAGTCTTTATCGATCAATCTCTTCTTACTGGCTCGATTAAATTTGGGTCTTCAGTTGATGAGGCTCCAAGTTCAAGCCTCACAGGAAGCACTGTGTTCAGAAAGAGAGAGAAGGTGAGAAGGAGAAAGAAGGAACCTACCTGCGGGGCACTATGGTGAATGGGTGCAGGCTGTTTAAGCAGTGTTGGAACCTACCTGCCGGGCACTGTCTTGTAGGGGTGCAGGCTGTTTAAGTGGTGTCCCAAAACCTACCTGCTGGCGCTGTGTTGCAGGAGTGCAGGCTGTTTAAGCGGTGACGAACCTACCTGCTGGCACTGTGTTGCAGGGATACAGGCTGTTAAAGGGGTGTGGTAACCTACTTGCCTGGCACTGTGTTGCAGGGGTGCAGGCTGTTTAAGTGATGTTGGAACCTACCTGCGGAGCACTGTGTTGCAGTGGTGCAGTCTGTTTAAGGGGTGGCCCAACGTATCTGCTGGCACTGTGTTGCAGGGATGCAGGCTGTTTAAGCGGTGTGGTAAACATCCTGCCGGCACTGTTTGCAGGGGTAAGGCTGTTTAAGCGGTTTGGCAACCTATCTGCCGCAACTGTGTTGCAGGGTTGCAGGCTGTTTAAGAGGTGTCTGAACCTATCTGCCAGCATTGTGTTGCAGGGGTGCCGGCTGTTTAAGCAGTGTCACAACCTATCTGCCAGCTCTGTGATGCATGGGTGCAGGCTGTTTAAGAGGTGACGCAACCTATCTGGCGGCACTGTGTTGCAGGGGTTCAGGCTGTTTAAGCTGTGATGCCACCTATCTGCCAGCACTGTGTTGCAGGGTTGCAAGCTGTTTTAGCAGTGTCACAACCTATCTGCAGGCACTGTGTTGCAGGGGTGCAGGCTGTTTAAGCTGTGTCAGAACTTATTTGCCGGGCACTGTGTTGCAGGGGCGCAGGCTATTTAAGCAGTGTTGGAACCTGCTTTGGGGCACTGTGTTGCAGGGGTGCAGGCTATTTAAGTGATGTCGCAACCTCCCCACCGGGCACTGTGTTGCGGGGGTAAAGGCTGTTGAAGTGGTGTCGCAACCTATCTGCAGTCACTGCGTTGCAGGGGTGCAGGCAGTTTAAGCAGTGTCCCAACACATCTGTGGGCATTGTGTTGCAGGGGTGCAGGCTGTTTAAGCGGTGTCGCAAACTATCTGCTGGCACTGTGTTGCAGGGGTGCAGGCTGTTTAAGCGGTGTCAGAACCTACCTGCTGGGCACTGTGTTGCAGGCGGCAGGCTGTTTAAGCTGTGTCACAACCTACCTGCCTGCACTGTGTTGCAGGGGTGCAGGCTATTTTAGGGGTGTTGGAAACTACCTGCCTGACACTTTGCTACAAGGGTGCAGGCTGTTTAAGGGGTGTCTGAACCTACCTGCTGGCACTGTGTTGCAGGGATACAGGCTGTTAAAGGGGTGTGGTAACCTACTTGCCGGGCACTGTGTTGCAGGGGTGCAGGCTGTTTAAGTGATGTTGGAACCCACCTGCGGAGCACTGTGATGCAGTGGTGCAGTCTGTTTAAGGGGTGGCCCAACGTATCTGCTGGCACTGTGTTGCAGGGATGCAGGCTGTTTAAGCGGTGTGGTAAACAACCTGCCGGCACTGTTTGCAGGGGTAAGTCTGTTTAAGCGGTTTGGCAACCTATCTGCCGCCACTGTGTTGCAGGGTTGCAAGCTGTTTTAGCAGTGTCACAACCTATCTGCAGGCACTGTGTTGCAGGGGTGCAGGCTGTTTAAGCTGTGTCAGAACTTATTTGCCGGGCACTGTGTTGCAGGGGCGCAGGCTATTTAAGCAGTGTTGGAACCTGCTTTGGGGCACTGTGTTGCAGGGGTGCAGGCTATTTAAGTGATGTCGCAACCTCCCCGCCGGGCACTGTGTTGTGGGGGTAAAGGCTGTTGAAGTGGTGTCGCAACCTATCTGCAGTCACTGCGTTGCAGGGGTGCAGGCAGTTTAAGCAGTGTCCCAACACATCTGCGGGCATTGTGTTGCAGGGGTGCAGGCTGTTTAAGCGGTGTCGCAAACTATCTGCTGGCACTGTGTTGCAGGGGTGCAGGCTGTTTAAGTGGTGTCAGAACCTACCTGCTGGGCACTGTGTTGCAGGTGGCAGGCTGTTTAAGCGGTGTCACAACCTACCTGCCTGCACTGTGTTGCAGGGGTGCAGGCTGTTTTAGGGGTGTTGGAAACTACCTGCCTGACACTTTGCTACAAGGGTGCAGGCTGTTTAAGGGGTGTCGGAACCTACCTGCCAGCACTGTGTTGCGATGATGCAGGCTGTTTAAGTGGTGTTGCAACTTATCTGCCTGCACTGTGTTGCAGGGGTGCAGGCTGTTTAAACGGTGTCAGAATCTACCTTCCAGGCACTGTGTTGCAGGGGTGCAGGCTGTTTCAGCTGTGTGGGAACCTACCTGCCAGCACTGTGTTGCAGGGGTGCAGACTGTTTAAGTGGTGTCAGAACCAACCTGCGGGCACTGTGTTGCAGGAGCCCAGGCTGTTTAAGCGGTGTCAGAACCCACCTGCCAGGCACTGTTTTGCGAGGGTGCAGGCTGTTTAAGGGGTGTCACAACATACCTACTGGCACTGTGTTGCAGGGGTGCAGGCTGTTTAAGTGGTGCCAGAACCTACCTGCCGGCACTGTGTTGCAGGGGTGCAGGCTGTTTAAGCGGTGTTGGAACCTACCTGCCAGCACTGTATTGCAGGGGCGCAGGCTGTTGAAGCAGTGTCAGAACCTACCTGCCAGGAACTGTGTTGAAGGGGCGCAGGATGTTTCAGCGGTGTTGGAACCTACCTTCGGAGCACGGATTTACAGGGCTGCAGTTGGAGCGCAGTGGCTCAGTGGTAGGGTGCTTGACTGGAGACAGAAGGGCCGCGGGTTTGAGCCTCACTGGCGTCACTGCGTTGTGGTCCTTGAGCAAGACACATTTATCCCAGCTAAGTACTGGTTCAACCCAGGAAGACCCATCCCTATATAACTGAAAGATTGTTGATTGGACGTAAAGAATCAAGTCAACAAAACAAATACAGGGCTGCAGTCAGTTTAAGCAGTGTCAGAACCTACCTGCCCGGCACTGTGTTGCAGGGAAACCAGCTGTTTAAGTGGTGTTGGAACCTACCTGCTTGGCACTGTGTTGCAGATGTGCAGACTGTTTAAGCAGTATCTGAACCTACCTACCGGGCACTGTCTTGCAGGGTTGCAGGCTGTTCAAGTGGTGTCCGAACCTACCTGCATGGCACTGTGTTGCAGGGGTGCAGTCTGTTTAAGCGGTGTCGGAACCTACCTGCCAGGCAGTGTGTTGCAGGGGTGCAGGCTGTTTAAGCGGTGTCAGAACCTACCTGCCAGGCACTGTGTTGCAGGGTTGCAGGCTGTTTTAGCGGTGTCCTAAGCTTTCTGCTGGGCACTGTGTTGCAGGGGTGCAGGCTGTTTAAGTGGTGTCGGAACCCACCTGCTGGGCACTGTGTTGCAGTGGTGCAGGCTGTTTTAGCGGTGTCCTAAGCTTTCTGCTGGGCACTGTGTTGCAGGGGTGCAGGCTGTTTAAGTGGTGTCGGAACCCACCTGCTGGGCACTGTGTTGCAGTGGTGCAGCCTGTTTAAGTGGTGTCAGAACCTCTTGTTGGGCACTGTGTTGCAGGTGATAATTACACTAACACTATAATTTGGCTTATCACTTTATTATGACTCTATCTTGATATACATTAGAAACGCCACAATAAGCGACGTCATAGCAACCATCTATTACATCATGACGTCACTAAACGTTGTCTCATAAAGAAGAGTCCATTAGCTATGTGAGAGTTATCTAACATGTTTAGAACAGTAATACATAGAAATTAATTATACTTTTCTATTTTTAGTGTCTTTTTGAGCTTTCCAAATTTAAAACGTATTTGAAAAATAAAAATGAAATGAAAAATTATTGAAAAATAGATAATGTAAATAATTTAAACAGTTACAGAGAATTATAAAAAAAATAAAAAAAAAACATTTTAAAATATAACACAGGTCATTGACATTATGATACAGCTGTAATAAATGCCAATTTAATACCTAAGATATACTTCTAGTCAACGAAGTTGACCAGGATTCCAACGGACCAAGTGGGTGGGGTACCTCAAAGTTAGATTCAATCAGAATTTTCTATATCCAATGTCTTTCTACGGTGCATGGCATTATGTTGAACTTTTGTAATAATAATTATTCTTTCAAAATCCCATGATTAAATGAAACTGGTACTCCGCAGTTTATCCCCACCAGACATCTTTACATGGCTGGTCGTGTACTCTTCCGTGTTGGCCATACGCCATGCCTTGAGACCGCAGTAAATTATGTAAACAAAAAAATGAAATCAAACAAAAAAAATATTTTATAGTTTCAAGAAGATTGTTTGTTTTTTTCTAAAAAATTTAATGGACGATTTTTATTTGAAATGAAATGCGTTTGTTAATAAAAAGCAGGTAATGTATTTTACCCAACGCGTCGTTGGCAACGGTTCGGCGACAGTTACAAACTCCCCAACAGTGACGTCCCCTAGCGGTCATCCTTCCCTCAGAAAACATCACTGCCACAGGGTTCCAAAATGAGTAGGAATCTGTCGGATCTATTTGCGGTCATCTGGTACCCTGCTTCTTAGCGCTCGGAATTGTTTACATCCTGCCATGCCTAACAACAGTTTTCATGTTGGATAACTCTTACATGCTTTAACAAAAGATATATATTCAACTGTGTAATAGGATACTTAGAATAGGGTTGGACCCTGAGGAAAATTTAAGAAATGGTTATTGAAGATCAAACTAAATCCTATCTTTCAGGTTCTTATATTGACAAATGAATAGATCATAGGACCAGGTCAGTAAAACTTCTGACATTCAATTTGGCACATCATTGCAAGTTGTGAAAATCATCAAATCATAGATCTGCATATGTGTATTTAGATAGAGTTAGGGAACAGGGGCAGCCCTTCCCCTGGAAAGTAAAATGTTCTATAATTATAAGAATTAGCAATTGGACCCGGGCCACCCCCACCCCTGGTAAATGTGGGGTCCCCTTTAGAAAATGCTGGACCAGCGAGCTCCATTGATCACCTTTGTTAAGTCAGCTGAGGATTAAAATAATCATTCTGTCAAAACTTGTCAGTTAGGCCTGGACCCCCAACCCCCACACACACACTCAGAAAAATTCCTGGATGATCTATGACTATCTGTATATCCGAGACCGAGGTCAAACAGGAGAAGGACATTTATATTTCATGGGTCTAGGGAAACGAAATGGAAATTTTGAGGGGTGGGGAGGGGGGGGGGCACAAATGCAATCTTCTTCCAAGAAGAAGGGAATATTGTGAAAAACTAAAACATAAGAAAACAATTTTCAGTTTTTTGGGGAACAAGCTTATCTTTATTTCAGGGGAACAAGGGAACAGGTACCCCCCACCCCCACAGGAGGGCTTTATATCGTAAATTACTGGAAAGGCACACATAATCTGTGAATTGAAGGCCTTCTGAATTTTCTGGACTTGGTTATGAACTTTTGAGGTAGCAGACGAATTTTCTTTCGATTTCCTTTGAATTTTGAAGACGTTTTCGACAGAGTGTTAAAAGAGCGATCAGGTCGATATTCAGATCTTAATTGTACGTCCATTTTGTTTTTTTTTTTCATTTAGAACTCGAATGCGAGCATTTTGGCCACGTGAAGAAGGGACGACTTTTAACAGCCACGAAAACTCGTTAAAACTGACATAAAAGTTTAGTGCAGCGTCTTTTTTCTAATATCTTCAAATTTTAAAAGTACTTCATGATAAAATATTATTTTTTATGAACGGAAACTTATACTTTCTGATGTAATTAGCTCAGAATTATCCGGTGATAGAAGAAATCTTGATCACCCCATTTGTTGCGATTTGCAACAAAACAACCTAACCCTCCAGCAGTGGTGCTTTCAGAATTTATTCGCTAGGGGGCGCCACTGTTGGGGAGTTTGAGACAGTTATTTTCAAGGAATATAATACCGAGCGGGCCTACAGAGTGCGCTCGCCTGTCTACGGAGTGAGAAGAATATGGAAAGTCCAACTGTTTACTGAAGAAGGCTAATATTTGAGCACAGAGTTGTAAATATGACAACCAGCTTTGACGCTAGTTGTTGGTAAGAATGAAATAGAATTTTTGATATTTCAAATGTCACGGCATTGCTGTGATTGGAGGGTGGGTGCTGTGGGGTGGTGAAGGTGGGTACTGTTTTTCTGTTATTACTTGATCATTCATTGGTCATTTTATTTCTAAAATATGATATTAGAGAAAGTGAAGAAGAGTCTTTGACTAGAAGAGCTGGTAAGAGGTTGGTATTGAGTCAAACTAACAGAGGATGCTAGGGCAGGGGTACATACCCGGTACCTACCCAGCCTGCCCCCTAAGGACAACAACAGTTGTTAACGTTTATGAGTTATTATCATTTGGACAAGGCAATGATAAATCAGCAGCTAGAGAAGGTGCAAAAAAGCTGCTCGGAATTACATTCAAAACAGCCCAAGTCAAAACGTCCCCAAAAATTAGTAAATCATCTCCTTAGTCTACTAAGAAGTAAACGGAAAGTCCCTAACAAGATTCCTGACCGTTCCAAGGCGGTACTTCTTTTGTGGATCTTTTATGCTTTTGTTCTGTCTTGTGTTTGCTATGTTTTGTGCGCGTCTGTTTATATGTGCTTTGTGGTCACCTGCTGGGAAAGGGCTGACCTCTTGGCTCTCGTTTGTGGTGTCTTCTGTGAGTTTGTCACTTTCCCATTGGTATCCTGGGTCAGGTGTGGTACTTGATTGTATCGATTCCTGATCTTTGCACCATTACTTACTTGTAATATATTTTATGAAATTTCAAATAGATCCTACGAAGTTTGAATTATATTTTTTTGAAATAAAAAAGTTTTATCCTTATTCTGTATTGCATTTTCCAAACAGTCCTTCAATAATAATAAGAGAAAATTTTTTTAATTTTAAGACAGAGAGACAGTAAAACAAAGAAAACATTATCTCTAAAAGCTCGATTGAGTTTTTGACCGTCTATACCGCCAGATTAAAAAAATACATAGGCCTATATTCGCTAGTTAAATTATGATATTTTTCTAAGTTGTGACCATTGGAAGACTGCTCCAGTGCGCTCTGCTGCTCTCTGGTTAAACACGTCATGGCCATAATGGCAACTCGAATCACAAAATAATGGCTTAAATGTCCGTATAAAACTTCAAAGTGGTAAAAAACCGTATAAAAGCTCAAATATATATATATAACACAATATAAAGTGTAAACATTCGCAGAAACTCTGGAAATCTAGCTGATACAAAACTCTGGTTCGGCTTGTGCGGAGAAGGCTACCATGAAGAACTTTTCGCGCCGGTGGTTCAAGGTTTTACCCGTTTACAAATAGCGTTATCTCCCCTTAATTAATCGCTGCGAAACTAAGCCATGGCTTCTGACCGGGATGGAAAATTAGAGAAATTATCAATAATAACACGAATTGCGGATACAGACATGCATATCAGTAAATGTTATTGTAGAAGGACGATACATTAGGGTTTCATCTCAAGTGCGAACTCAACCCCAGCTCGTATCACAGCAAAGAAAGTGTTCTACTGTGACGAAATATTGACCTTGTGCTACCAGAGACGTTATTCTCCTGGTCAACTTCGTTGACTAGAACAGGAAATCGGGTAAATACGAGTAGTTTGGGATTTTTACGGTTTAGACAGGGAGAGTCAAAGGCCTGTGAATATAATAACACAGATTAAACAATGATCCCCCTAGCTTTGTCCATGTAGTTATATCGTTAAACATAGTCCTCTGGTAACCTTCCACCTTTCAATACATTTAAAAAATTGTATCCTGCAGCACCGCGTTTTGTCATACAATCTGCTAAGTGGATATTACCTGGACACCACTAAATTTCACTAACTTCACTTCTAGCCAAAGATTCGCTGATTGCAGCAATGTCTTCTCTAAGCCGTTTGTCGTCTACAAGTTTTGTTGAACTTACAGCCTCTATTACACTCTTGTTGTCATCATAAGCAATTATTGGAGCTGTTTTGTGAGGAATTCCTAAGATATTTTCAAGCATTTTTCGATAATAAAAACTACTTTCCAGTCGTCTTGCAAACTAAGAGCTTCTGCAGCTATTATGGATCGTACAACCTGTTTTATTTTGTTTGCATGCCAAGACAGTGGGCAACATTTTCCGTGGTTATCTACTAGCCAAACTATATGAGCCCCTGTACTCCCAGTTCCATCACTGATATTACACAAAGATGCATCTGTTAATACAACAACCTTCCAGTTCATCACATCTCTGCTCAAAGTGGGGAATTAAATCATAGAGTTTACATCCTTTAATCTGTTTACTGTCTTTATAGCTTTTGACAGATCACTAATGTTTCCATGTTTGAGCTTAGTACTTAGATCTATCAATTCAAAAGCCATGTCAGGTCTAGATCCTTGTACAACCCAGTTAATTTACCTATCATTTGCCTGTATTCAGTTTGTTCTGCCGATGTTAATAAACAGCGTTTGTCCAAGACACTTTTGAATCAATTGCTCTGTTTTTCAATACTTTCTACATATCTTGATTGATCTAAAACAATACCATTTTTGTCCTGAATGATTCTGAAACCAATTTTATTAAAGTTTCTTTCCTCTACTTTCCCTGCTACAAATCTTTTTCTCAAACTGGTCATGATTTTTTCCAAAATGCTCCTCACCTGCATGAAGGAAATCATCTACATGGCAGCATACTATTCCGCTTTAGCTTGTCTCCTTTGTGCAAAAAGAACATGGCTGGGTCCATTTCAGATACTTTACACCCTAACTTGAGTTATTCCTCCTTAACATTTTTATAGAACTGTCTTGCTCCATCCTTTAACCCGTAAAGCCCATGTCTCAATTTCCGTACTACTCCATTATCAGTGACATACTCTTTTGGAGGTCTAATGTAAACATCACTTCTAAGCTCTTTACCCTGAAGAAATGCAGATTTGATATCAGTTGTTTTCTCTATCCAATTTTTACATGCTACTATAGCCAGAAAAATTCTCATGGTACCCTTACCTACTGTTGGACTGTCTCTACGCATCATGAATTCTTCCTCAAAGCCTCTTACCACCAGTCTTGCCTTCATCTTTTCATCTTTCTTTGTGATCACCCACCTTGTTGAAAGAGTGTACTGACCACAGTTTTTCACTTCTTCATACGTATTCAATTGCTTCAGTTTCTGCAACTCAGCTACTTTTGCTTCAATAGTACCAGTGCAACCCTGTTCTTGTTTTGAAACTAAATTTATGCTTGCTTGGTCATTTATTAATTCCCATTCTACTTCATCCAGATTTAGACTTTTCGTTTCTTCACTAGAATCCTCCCTGATATTATACCAGTTCTTATTTCTACCTGTTGCCGTACCCGCTCTTCCTATTACAGAAGCCTTTATCCAGTCATAAGCATTTTTTAATTTGTACTGAATGATGTCATTTACCTCCAGTTTATGTTTGTTTCTTTGGATAGACTGTAAGTCTGTGTGTTCCCTTGTCCCTGCTGGTGTATTTTGGATAATTTGGATATTGTCTCCATTGAGTTCTTCTGTCACTGCCGGTATTTCTTCTGATATTCCAGTTGTTGAGTCAATATTCTCTTTCTTTTTACAATCTTTGTAGTCCTGCTTAGCTTCTGTATTATTCTCTGTCAAGTAGTCAGTTACTTTTTGAAGCCTGTTTGGAGAAACTCTTACAAATATGCCCCCATGTCTTACAAAAACAACCTCCCCATCTTGAAAAACTACCTTTCCTGGTCCAAGCCATCGCTCTTTACCTTTAAGCTTATAAAAAAAAAACCTGTCACCATTTTCAAATATCTGCTCAGATGCCCTAACTTTGTTTCTAAGAGCTCTTCTTATCCTTTCCTCAGCTTCTGTTTGTATAAATATTTTACGAGCAGCATGGAGAGCATTTAAATGTTTTGCAAATACTTCACTGCTAGTTGACCCCTCTAATGCTGGCAGATTGTCATTCATTATATTCAGTAGGTTTGGATTTTCTCCAAAAACAAGTTGGTGGCTACTGTACCCATTCCACACTTGGAGTGAATTTTTGGCCATATTTGCCCACGAAAGCAATGTCTGGGAGTTAGTTTTACCATATTCAGCCTCCAGTTTGGTCAGCATCATATCTGTAATGGCATGAACCCTTCCACACAATCCATTCTGAAAGGGGCTTTCTCCAGCTGTGGTGCATAATTGTATGTTCAATATAGATGTGATTTCACGCATTTGTTCGGGGCTAAATTCTCCGCCATTATCAGTCATTAAAGCTCCCATGACTCCAAATTTCCCTATCCAGTGTGTCATTAAAGTGTTGATAACATGGCTTGGTTTCTTTCTGTCAATAAATATAGAAATTGTGTATCTTGACCACATGTCAATAATGTGCAATATTTATCGACTATTCCATTGTTTAAGATCCATTGCTACTTTTTCGTTGAATTTTGTAGCCATAGGCAAACCTACTACTGGTCTTGATGGGGTCTTAGCATAGATCTTGCAAAGTTCACATTTCTCCTCTATCTGTACCATGTCTTCTTCAAACTGTTCCTGCCATACTTTAGCATCCTTTAATAATGCTATCAGCCTTTTCTTTGGCGGATGGGCAAACTGTCTGTGTAACTTAAGTATTATCTTGTATCTCTCCTCTTTGGTCAGCTCTTGTAACCTGACAGCACACACATCTTCCACCGGAACCTCTTCTGTTTTATCTATAGGAATGCAGAAATGGCCTGAAGATGTCAAATTCAAAGCTACTCCTCTCCCCATTATTGTGGCCGTGTCATTTTCCAAATCCATTTTGATAGCAGCTTTCTTCATGGCTGTTCTGGACAGTAGTAGTGGTATATCAGTGTCTACCACATCTGTCTGAATTGTTACCTCTTTTCCAGCTATCACAGCAGGTAAACTATATTCACTTTTTGACTTCAAGCATGTACCCCCTTCAAACTTGAACATTCTGTGACCATTCTTTTGCTTTACCTTGGTTTTATCTGTGCTGTCAAGTGATTGGATGTAATTATTAATCCATTTGTATCCACAAACTGCATGCCCTATCTAGCCCAGCATAGTTGCTGGCATCATATCCCAAGCGTTGAACTTCTTCAGTTTTATAACCAGTAAATAAAACAGCATGTTCCTCTTCTGCAATATTAATTTGTGCCATGTTTTATCAACTGTCTGGACATGCGGTTAATAAGTGACGGTACAATCCACATGACTTACAAGTTAATGTGCGACAATCTGGCCCTAAAGGATTAATATTCTTTTTATTCCTGTCACTTGGTTGGCTTATCCGAGAACCCGATTCTGTATGGTGATACCCTCCTCTTGATCCTTGTCTCCTATTCGCTGTCTGTGGCAATTCTTGAACGTTTGATCCTCCTCTCCTAGGCCTCCAACGCCGCCAGGTTTCATCTCTGTCTCCTCCACCCTGTTTACCTCATTTCCCCTTGACATATCCAGCAGCAAGCAAGGCCTCTTCATTTTCAGCTAGGAAAGTAGGTTCCAGCTTGAAAGCTCCACTGCTGCTGTTAGATTCACTATCACCCTTGAATTTCTTCAGAGATTTCTTAGCCCCTTTATACAATGTTCTCTTGCTATCATAATTCATACCTGTCAAAACAAGGAGTTTTTCCTCTTTTGTAATGTAAGCTTCACGAAGTAGTTTGAAGGCTAAAACTTCAGCAGGCAACATCATATTTTTCTTTTCAATTTTCTTGTATTTAGAGTCAAATACCGCTATATATTCTGTTAAAGATTGACGCTGAGATCTAAAAAAATCATCAAAATCTTCAAACTTTTCTAGACTATCTGACAAATCATCTTTAACTAAGTGTTGGTCCAAAAAATTTAGAAGTACATTTAGTCCATCTGTACTTTTCAAATCATCTATCGGTATTTGATTGAATTTTTTTTCTCTGATTTGGGATTCATCATCTTAAGGTAATGTTAATGCTATAGCTATACCTTGTTTGTCTTCTTTTAGGTCTGTTATTTCTCTCCAGGCTAACAGTTCTTGTCTGAATCTTTTATAGTTCTTTGACTTATTAAATATTGGTGGGTTGATCCTAGTTCCCATGTTGATTTCTATTCACTGCCTCCAATCTTTCTGTTAAACACCAGTTTTCTTTTCTGCAACACTTTCCCAGAGTTTTGTTCTATCACTGAGGACCGTTTGTCACGCTCTGCTACCATTGATAATCACACTAACACTATAATTTGGCTTATCACTTTATTATGACTCCATCTTGATATACATTAGAAACACCACAATAAGCGACGTCATAGCAACCATCTATTACATCATGACGTCACTTAACATTGTCTCATAAAGAAGAGTCCATTAGCTATGTGAGAGTTATCTAACATGTTTAGAACAGTAATACATAGAAATTAACAGCAGGGGTGCAGGCTGTTTAAGCTGTGTTAAAACCTACCTGGTGGGCACTGTGTTGTAGGAATGCAGGCTGTTTAAGCGGTGTCTGAACTAACCTGGGGGCACTGTGTTGCTGGGTTGCAGGCTGTTTAAGTGTTGTCAGAACCTACCTGCTGGGCACTGTGTTGCAGGGGTGCAGGCTGTTAAGCTGTGTTGGAACCTACCTGCTGGGCACTGTGTTGGAGGGTGCAGGCTGTTTAAGAGGTGTCCGAACCTACCTGTTGGGCACTTTGTTGCAGGGGTGCAGGCTGTTTAAGAGGTGCTGGAACCTACCTCCCGGGCACTGTGGGGCAGTGGTGCAGGCTGCTTAAGCGGTGTCAGAACCTACCAACCGGCACTGTGGGGCAGTGGTTCAGTCTGTTTAATCGGGGTCTGAACCTACCTCCCGGTTACTATTGAGCAGGGGTGCAGGCTGTTTAAGCGGTGTCAGTTTCTTCCTCCTGAGCAGGTTAGATGGGCAGAACTAGATATACTGCTCTACTTTTATATTAGGACTGATCAGGTGAAGCTGGGCACATGCAATTGCTTTTGCTTAGGAGTGCTTTCTTTTTTCTTTTGAGAGATATCTAATCAGTTAGAATGTCAACAAGTATGTTTGGCTCGATTATTTTACTTTACAAGGAGATTTTGCATCTAATCTCAGTTGACCCAGTCTTAAAGGTCAAAATTGTTTGATGCGAATTCCAAGAAACAAAATTGAATTCAGTGCGACATATTTTCAATTCATTTGCTTCATGTCATTGTTTTAAGAAAAATATTTTACATTGGGCACTAAAAGAGACTAAATATAGCTCTATATCTGATGAATATCGATGTGATTTTACTGTTATATTTTCATTGTTTGGCCTTGATTAACTCCATTTATTTCTCTGCTGTAAAAACGTGATAGTCGGCTCAAAATATTGATCAATGAATGGAGTGAGATATTTTATTCAAACTGGGCTTTAAACCTCAAAGGAAACCGGAATTGAGATTTGCAAGCCAAGTCTTATCAGAAATATTTAAAGCGAAGTTAAACCGTGAATAACAATGTAAATATTGAGCAAGGTCAACTCAATTTTGATTGGTTTACGCATCACTGCGTTGTAACAAAACGATTTGATTGGCTAAAGGAAGAAACGCATATTTTATCGTTGAAACGCGTTAGAGGGCTGCTAATAAATATTCATGAGTTTCGAAATACGTTTATTCGCGCATCATATGCAATTTAAACTCAACGCACGTACAACGCGTTTGAAACGCACATGAAACGCGAATTCGCAGAACAAATACGCAGGCGGTAGTGTAGGTGCTCATTACGGAAATTGCTCAGTGTGAATCTAATATCTATAGTGCGACCAGGCGTGTCAGACAAATCACTGCTTAGACTAGAAAATATGGGGTAAACAGCATAGGTACGTTTTAATCGTGCAAACAAACTGAACCGCAGACGACAAAGGTGACCAGCTCTATCTACCAAAATTTATGATAAACGTGACGACTTTGATTTTGAAATTGTCAATTTCCCAGTTTTAGATGGTGATGTTCCTCGTTCTACATCCTATGGAGTCTATATCTCTCAACTCATCCGTTTTGCTAGAGCATCCAGCTATGTTGCTGACTTCAACACTCACAATAAATTGTTAACTCAGAAACTTCTTAAACAATGCTATCGGTATTCTCAACTTCCCAAACATTTTCAAATTTTATAGACGATACTATGATTTGATTTCTAAATTCCAAGTTGGACTTAAATCTCTCTTGCGCCAAGGACTTTCGGAACCTGATTTCTATTGCGACTTGGTGTATAAATTGAATAAGATTGTTGGCTCTAATAATTGTTCAGCCCAGTTCATAAAGATAATTTCCCATTATAAAAAGATTAGCTATAACATTAATGTATTGCAACAGACTGCATGCTTACTGGTCAACCCAATCACGGTTGGCAACTCTGTTTTCCTCTTTTATTGCACCCCGGTGGGTTGGACTTCAGACTCTATGATGGTTCCGACTTAAAGACTTATCTATTGATGAGATGGAAGGGGCCTGATGCTTTGGCTGTTTGTCAGGCCCACCGGGGTTTACCTGATGGATTTCTTTTGCTCCGGTATTCAGTTTTATTTTCTGTTGAGTCCTTATCTTTGCTTTATCTCCTTGTTATATCTTGATTTTTATGTTATAGGAGATGATGCATTGATAAGTTAGGGGTCTTTCATGCAAACCAAATATCTATGTGTCTTGATCCACATCTGAATTAAGGATTAGGTTGGCGCCGTTAAATCGGTTTAAGCCCTCCAGTAAAATATTTTACTGACCGTTCCAAGGCGGTACTTCTTTTGTGGATTTTTTATGTTTTTGTTCTGTCTTGTGTTTGTTCTATGTCTTTGTGCGAGTCTGTTTATATGTGCTTGGGAAAGGGTTGATCTCTTGGCTCTCATTTGTGGTGTCTTACTGTGAGTTCGTCACTTTCCCATTAATATCCTGGGTCAGGTATGGTACTTGATTGTATCGATTCCTGATCTTTGCACCTATACTTACTTATACGATCAGTATGCCTGGTAAACGTTCGCAAGCAAATAGAGTAAACAGAAAACCTAAGTGACACATTGGTATACATATATTCTATTGCTCACTGGTCAGGACCTCTGAAATTGTATGTTGATTTTAGTTACGATCGACAAGGCAGACTGGTCCATGTTAGAATGGTTGTTGCTAAATAGATATATAGATTCAGGTTTGCATGTAGCTTGCTTTTACCTGTGATTTATTTTGGTATTGTATTTACTTTACAGCCATGTCGCAAGAAATCATCTAAAACGCAAAGTTGCATACACTGTAGGAATATCAAAATGTTTTACACAGTCATAATATACGGATATACACAGCGTATATCGTATATAGGTTTAGTGATAACACATTATTGAACTAAGCCATGGCCAACAAACAAGCTGAGATGAATGTCGCCTTCAAAAATATGTAGTTACCTGTAAAGTCAACCAGTGGTAGAGTGCTCGTCTTAAGATAAAGGGCCGTTGGTTTGAGTCTCTCTGGAGGCACCATGTTGTTTCCTTGTGCAAGACACGTTATACTCTATTTAATACTAGTTAAACCAAGGAAACGTCTGGATATGACTGAAAATTGCTTGACTTGGATGTAAAGTATCTTCACGAATAATCGAGACACACTGTTGCTCAGTGCTTTTGTGTTAGACCTGTGATTATATGATTGCTATTTTGAGACGACTAAATGGAAACACTTTGTAATTCCTATTCTCTGCTAAATACCGGTTCAACCAACATGTATGTGGACAGTGAAACGTCACGACATGACAGAAAAAATGTTGAAAACGACGCAAAATATTAATACAAACAATCAAATCAACTCAAAATATCAAAACGACCCTCATATCTAAATTTAGTTGCAGTTATACGCGTCTACTGGTACACAGGTTTATCTTTAGTATGCTACTTGGAAAATATTCGTGTTAGATATACTAGAGGACTTTGAAAACACGTAACCATAATTTTGCAATTTTCTCGCAAGCGTTAAATGCAAACGAAAAGCTACATGCAGCGTTAAAGGTGCAGCTCCAAATTCGTATGGATCAGTCGTTAGTTTGGATGTATCATAACGCGACTTTCCTGATAACTTCACATGGTTGCATCCAGTAATATTCTGCAAAGTCCAGCTGATGCTTTTGAGTTATTTTTATTTGCACTGGAGCGTGTATGATACCAATACCAGTAATACATTTTATTAACTTTGTCTACACAGCAGTAATTGATAACGTCAATATTTTGAAAATACACTTCAAATTAAAACATCAGTTTACAGCTCATTTTGAGAAAATTCTCCATAAGTTACCTTTATGTACACTCACAATTTTGACATTGACTACTTACACTTGCAATCATATGGCGATCACAATTTAATGTAAATCATGTCAGGAAGTATATTGTCACGTGACTGAGAACGTCTTCAAACCCTACGTTAACGTCACTTGAACAATGCAAACGAAACGCGAGACTCGACGTAATTTAATCAGTCTAAGAAAATGTCATTTTGTGAATGAACTTTGCCCCTGCAAACGAAACCGAACGAAAATAAATAAAACTTTGAAAAGACTCAAGGTGTTGAATTTTATCGCTAGACTATCGAAATCAGAGTTGGTCGGTATTGCTGAATCTGTAAATGGGTAATTAATTGATCATAAAGTACTGTCATTACATTTTGAATTGTTCAATAAAGAATGTGTAACCATTAAAGAAGTATAGGTCATATATCTGTTGAGTCAGGAAACAAAACTAAAGAGTGTTAGTTTGATGCTGAATTTGTGGCCTTCGAAATTGCTTACCCCTGCTTTATAAAAGCTGCTATTTCAATACCGTTAATTAACTTTGCAGCCATGAATTTTCTAGGGCACACTACAAACTTATCAGACTTTGGTATGCAATGACATTTATCTCTCTGTCATCCTTAGTCTTTGAGCAATAAGTGTTTTAGTCTGGTTGATGCGTTTTCAAAGATCATACGTATATGTTCTTGATGAAAATATTCTTCCAAAGTCGGTTGTTTGGCAAGAAAAAAAAATGGGATTTAGCTCTGACTTCGAAAAAAATAGCATTACAAAAAATACATCATCAAAACAGCCCCTTCCCTGCACACACGCAACACCAACTTAAATTCGATAATAAGGGTTCAATATCTGGACCACGGGGAAAAGTATACAGATCCTTTATGAACAATAAAACTTCTGTAATTATAGATTTCTTTGTCGAAAACTGATTGTTGCTTGTATAGTATAAGATACTTGTGCGCGTTTAAGATACATGTGCGTACATATTTAAAACAACACCTTATGGTAGGTATCTGGGCTGATAAGATTCATCTGCAATAATTCGAAGCGCTTACTTTTCAGAATACGTGTGGAGAGTTTCACAGATGATGAATACGCAAACAATGCGATCTGACTAACCGATTGCCAAATGTATTTGTCCAGGGGTTGAACATTGCTTAGAACCGCCCAACGCCTCTTATCAGACACTATTGATTGGAGATTTCCGCATATACCATATAACAAGAGGATGTCAAAACGAGTATTAGTTTTTTTTAAATCAATTAAGCTTTGGAAAAGACCTCTGACACTTTGATAGGGTATCTGCCTATTTTTCAGATGCTTCCCAAAACTTCCCTATGCATAAGATATCAATGGTGTCTTTTTGAATAGGGCGTTTCATGTATGAGAAACAAATTAAGGTAGCAATTAGACAGGCGGGCCCCTATGACAAATTAGAAGGCTACCATAGGGGGTAGGGGTGGCAAAATTTGACTTCACCCAAACATTTAGAAATCAATTATTATCACGTGAAATGGTATTATATCATCAATGATCGATTACAATTCACAGTGAAAGTGATTTAAAGTCTAAAATCATGAGCATTTTAATATTTTTTTTCTATCTGATTTGTTAAGAAATATTTTGAAGTGCAATTGTAGTTCATATTCAACCTTGATAACAATGTATTTACCTGGTGCAATATTATGCACCAATAGACTATAACCATTCATCCATGCGTAAAGTACACCTAGTCAAGGGCCATGTACTTTATGTGTATTGGATAGATACAGTATATGTGCAAAATACTTCCACCACCTGAATTTATTAAAATGATATTTTTCATAATCTAAAGAAAAATATGCTAAAAATGCTGTAATATTTCATGTCTAATGGGTTTTGAAATGGAAGCTTACTTGTATTTATTATTTTATTATACTGGGTAAAAAATTTCAAGAGAGCACAACAAAAATCTAAATGCTAATGTTGGGGTATGCCCAGACGTCACATTTTGGGCTGTGAGATATCACCCCCAACCCGTGTCCTAACTAGATTTTCACATATATAATGTAAAATATGAGAACACACTTACATGCAAAATGATTAGCTGGGACTCGGGGGAGGGGGGGCTTATTTATCAACAATATTTTCATATTTCCTTTATGTATAATACAAAAAGTGACCATTTTAGCCCCAAAATAAAGCTGTAAATTCATGGTAATAGGAAATCAAATGCAAAATCATAAATTAGGGACCAACAGCAAACTTATATATGAATATGGAAGCATTTGATCGATTTTAATTTTAATAAAATTTATAAGCTGCGATACACTGTGCTCCCATTACCACCGTCAGAGGTCCTTTATATGTCGTCTGTTAATTTCTCGAAGATGTCGAAAACTGGCTTGATAATGATAGAACATACAATGGCTATACATTAAGTAAAACGAAGCTGATATTAAGCTCAGGTTTTGCTGCCAGCTGAAACGCAGTTGAAAAGGTTTTTTTTTTTCATTGACCAGGGTAGAAAGACATTGGAGCACATTTCTCGCAAAACGAACAGTTCGATTCAAAAACAGGACATTTAGGCCCAACGCATACTAAGCATTAAATCGGCACATATATATTCAACGCCTCATAATTTGATGCATCAATATAGTGCTGATATTTTATTCATATTCTGGTTATTCAGAAATATTGGGTTCTGACGAAAAGCAGAATAAGCCAGTGCTAGTAGGGGGCGTGAGAATTGTTGCGCTTTCCATTGGTTCTCATGAACAGACTCACAGAAAGCAGACTACCACTTAAGCCAGTGCTAGGGGGCATTAGAATCGTTGCACTTTCCATTATTTCTCATAAACAGACTCAATGAAACGGAGTCTCAGACTGCTGTTTTCTTATATTGTAGGTTCTCTCTTATGCTGAAGGATCCGTTTTTCCCAGATCATTTAATACCATGAAAACTTTTTATGAGATCAATAAGCGCGTACGAGTATAGTGTATACATTCACATTTTTCTACAAAACAGATAATAGATGTTCTGGCAAACGGTGTATATAAGCTCTGAGGGTTTGAGATACAAATACGCATATTCAACATAATATGACACTTTTGTCAGGGCCTGGCGGTTGATTTAAATAGTTTTGTCTGACCTGATCTGGATCCAAACTGTTTAAACGGCACAAACCCAGATCAGACGTATCAACGCGTGACGGTCTATCTGGGTATCCACTGTGTACGTTTCGCCAGGTCATATATTCTGTATTTTCCGTTTAAGGACATTTTGCCAGTAGTGAAACACCAGCCTACATGGTGTACATGGACGAACAATAAGGGACAACGCCCTTCATTTAAAAATCATTCTTCAAATAGTACCTTATTTATTCTATACCACTGATGGACGACATCTTACGGATAGGTCAGAGCTGCCCAGATGCCACATGATGCAAAATTTACCTGATTAGTGCCAACAGTATCTGCCTTCAAACTAGCGCCCAATTCCGGACCAACTTTTGTACGCTCTACTGACTTGACTAACAGTTACTGGGCTCTTTAGATGACACAGATGTGCAACCTGATCTGTTTGTTTCATACAACAAAAAAGGTAACCTGGTTTGATCAACAGCTTTAACCGGTTTTGTATAGTTCTTTTTGAAAGGCTTTGAGCAAAGCCCTGAAATATGTGATCAAGGTCGTTTAACTCTTTCCTTAATATAATTTAATCCATCCGATAAGCTTTTATTTTGTTCAGTCACTGCAAAACTTGCTCTGGCGAGTAGCTCGGTTGGTAGAGCGTTAGACTTGGGATAGAAGGGTTTGAAACTCGCTTTATGTCCTTGAACAAGACACTGTATCCACTGCTTAATACTGGTTCAAGTCTGGAAGACAGAAACAATTTCCAACATGACTGCAAAATTGTTGACTGGAATGAAAATGGTAGCGCATACAAACAAAAGCAAACCAGTCTGATTACAGTTTTTGCTGTTCTAAACAAAGAGCTGTTTATAGTGAGCCTGCTATAAATACAATGTAGTTCTATAAACCCAGCTATGCCGGATAAAATCGTACATCTTAATTGGAAAAAGGCGTTTCTAGTTAAAATTTCCAGATTATTTCGGTTGTTCAGTATGTTGTTATGACAGCAAAGAATGTTGGTCCTGGTGAGATAGTGGCTACTGTGGTAGCTAATTCAGCTCTGCTCTCTTGCAAAAATTCCATTTTTGGGATTAGTAATTCCTTATTGCGTACTTTGGAAAATTGTAAAGGCCTGGATTGCATATCAGGGTATTCACTGTTTGCTGAGAAAAAAAAATTATGTCCGCTTCTGGAAATCGCTAAGTTGGCACTGTAATATTTCTGGAACCGTGATGATATTTTTCTATCAAATTAATGTTTTGATTTCATTAAAGGTTGAATAAATAAAATACTTAATAAGTTTCTATATGGTTTCATTTTTTTGAGTTGGGTGCTATAGCTGCTTTTGTACAGGAAATATAGCGCATGTTTAGACTCACATTTTGTTTGCTAATTCGACCCCATGAAACCCGTCATTTCTGGGGTGTTTTTGCTCAGAGAAGTTTTCATGATGTTAAGGGTCGTTATATACCTCTGTAGTTATCGATGCCTTCCACTACGGATCGCGCACTGAACTTGACATTTGGCCACAACAGATGTTAAACACCTCGAATGTTATGAATCTTATATTCTGTAAGAAGCATAACAGTCACGCTATACCTCTAAGAATTACCGTTTTGTCCACAACACTTGAACACGCGCGAAATAGAGAACTATTCAAAAGCACAGATAAGAGTCTATGTGCTATTGTCCAGCGAAGCGAAGCCTTTAAAAGGGCTTGTTTAAAATAAGAGCACAAGAAACGCAACGCTTACTAAAATACTAGTTCCTTCTCTTTGACCAAATCTTTCACTCAGTGAGTATGCGATCTCAAATTCCCAATATTTGCATTGCATACACAATTTAAATCAGAATGTTGAGTCTTATGGTTACCGAGCTGCAACAGTAATTCTAAGACAAACCTCATTTTTAAAGTTACAGAATTCCACAATCTTACACGATATGCGAAAACAAAGCGTTAAACCAATAGTTGTTTCTGAAAGCAAAAGGTTAGACAAAAAATCAAATTAGCTAATTTAATGTTTCTGACAGGGTTCATTTCGTCTACGTGACGCCTTTAAGATTTTGACTGATTGTCCGTTATTGTCAAAAGGAGTATTAATAATTAAAATATTTTAATGTTATCATATATCACTCAACACATTACATAGAAGTATCACGACATAACTGAACAAAATGAACTAGCAATGAATGTTTAAAAAAAGTAGGTTGACGTCAACAAAGACACGCAGCGATGCAACCATTGAAGTCTTGATAAACGGTAATTACCAACACTTTTAGTGCCTTTCCTTTAGTTTAGACACCTGGCTATAAGATCAATTATTTGTTTTTAAATCAAATTAAACATCACCTCTTTAGACGCCAATTGCTAAAATCAACTGACATCATTATAACGCCAGAAAGAAAATTTTATCAAAACCATTCATCGGCAAATCATAACTCAGTGTACAAGAAGACATGATATTATAAGGTACATGTATTCATCATCATGTGGTCCATGTTGAAGTTGAAGAAAGAGTGGATTTAAAATTACTGCGTTCTTTTTGCGTTAAAGTGTAAAGTATAATCTTGGAAGTACATGTGATGTATATTGCTCAAAAGAGACTTCATTTGTTAAGGCTTATTCAAAACGAGTTTGTGCTACTGCATTAGCAATGTGCACTACGCGTGAGTGAGTTTGTGATTAGCATCCTACCAGCAGCTAAGGCCAAATATCAGGAATCAAAACAATCAAGTACCACACCTGATTCAGGACACCATGTGGGAAAGTGACCAAAACACAAGAAACCAACACACATGTGAGTCAAAAGGTCAGCCTTTTCCCAGCATGTAACCACAAGGCTGCAGAGAACAGACAAGACAATATGACAAAGACAAACATGAAACACAAATAGCAAAAAGGATCCACAAAACAAGCACTTTTTTGGAAAATTAGTGGAGGGCTTGAACGTGTTCCTCACCCTTATCGCTGATTTGAAGACAATACAGTCTGTTGCAATACATTGATGTTATTGCCACTATTTTTATAATGAGACATAATTTTAACAAACTGCACTGAAAAATTGCTGGTGCCAACAATTTTCTTTAATTTATACACTAAGTCGCCAACAAACTTTGGGTTCGAACGTCCCTAGCGCAAGAGAGATTTAAGTTCGACATGAAAGGACCTCTGACACTTTGACATTTTTCGGATGCTTCCCAAAACTTCCTTATGCATATATGCATAAGACATCACTAGTATCCTTTTGAATAGGGCGCTTGATGTATTAGGAACGAATTTATAACTAGACAGGTAGATCCCTACAAAAACAGGAGACGCTACCAAAGGGGGTAGGGGTGGAAAAATTTGACTTCACTAAAACATTTAGAAAACAATTACTGTCATGTGTAAGGGAATTATATTATCAAAACTTGATTACAAATCCATGTGAAAGTATTTTAAAGTACAAAATCATGAGCATTTTAATGATTGTTTTGTTGCTGTTTTTTTCTATCTGATTTGTTAAGAAATATTTTGAAGTGCAACTGTAGTCCATATTTAAGCTTGATGACAATGTATTTACCTGGTGCAATGTTATGCAGCAATGAACTATCACCATTCATCCATGCGTAAAGTTCACCTTGTAAATGGCCATGTAGTTGATGTGTATTGGAAAGATGTAGTATACGTGCAAAATAATCTACCAACTGCATTTAGTAGAAGGACAATTTTCAATATCTAAAGAAACATATTCTAAACCATTGTAATATCTTATGACTAATGGGTTATGAAAAGCAAGTTTACTTTTACTAATTATTTCATTATACTGGAAAAAATATTTTCAAGAGATCACACCAACAATCCAAAGGCTAATGTTTGGGCTCACCCAGACTTCACATTTTGGGCTATGGGATATCAATCCCCCTGAGTCCCAACTAACTTTTTACATATATGTAGCATTCTGTGTTTGGTCCGTGGTACTTAGTGTCCTTTCTAGTTCTACATTCACCTTGATAATGGGGAAGAGTTAGTTGAATAACTTTAACTGTTTTTTTTTCTGATGGTTTGTGAATGTTTGTGTTCTGTGGCTCTTATGATGATCAGAGTGTGGTGAATGATCTGTAGTGTGTGATTGTGCTATTTCCTGATCATATTCACTCACTTTTTATGGCTAGAACATGAAAATGTGGTATTTACCACGTTGACAAACAGTTAAACCTAGGTATCCACATAGTCTAGTCAGAGTGTGTGCTGTTTGCATACACAGATAATGGAAGTTAATCAAGGTCCAGACCAACAAGTAGGTTTCTTGCCTCACTAGGTAACTGCATTCGCATGTTTAAAAAGTGATTTTGCGTAAATACGATGCTACCCTTATGTTTAGTCAAAAACAATTCGTACTTATAGGTGGCTTTTGTTTTACCTTTCTCAACTTCCATCCAGAAAATATCACAATCAGAACACATCTCTTTCGCGCTTTGTGAAAGTATGTCCAACTTTGCTTCTAAATCAGTGGCTCTAGCATGGATTTCTTCTGGTTCACCAGTCACTGTCTCATCAATCTATAAAGAAAATGTGCTTAATATATCCATTATATGGTAAATTGTAAAAGTCAAGATCATGATCACGGACTGCTTTTATAATATGCAACTTAATATTCCTCCATATAAAACGGAAAAGAAAGAAAATGGCACTGTCAACTTGTACATGAAACACATTACTTACATATAGAACAAGGAAGTGAATCTTGCATCGGGTCACTTATGCATTGCAAAAAGTACAACCAACCAGAGCACATATATACAAAGGGGATATTCAATGGTTTTGAATGAAAATGACATTTATTTTATCGAGTAAAAAATCTTCATTTCTTGAGTGGCGAAGTAACGCATGAACTATACATTTTTTTCCATTCTGGAGATGAAATAAGTGTCATATTTATAACAAAAATCGAATTTCCGTTTTATAAATATACAATAGATTGTTTTGCACTATGACGTCAATTTCGATTCTTATAAGTTTCTTATGCAATGCTTGTGTCCAAACTACCAATTCTTAAGAAACACTCAAGAGACACTTGTATTGTCTAGGGTCAGTAGGAGGAATGTTCTTTGTCTAGGGTCAGTAGGAGGAATGTTCTACATGAGAAAAAATAAAACTAGAGGGATCATTATCAATTTTTACATCACACTTGTTCCTGCTTCTAGCATAGTGGATGAATCGCTTGTACACTATCATGGAGGTTGTGAGTTTGAACCCTTTCGTCATACCTTGATTTATTGTTGTTGTTGTTGTTTTTCAACTTTATTTCATTTTAATTTATTTATTAATTAATACAAAATTTTGAATATAATTTATAATCAATTTCAAATCATTTTGGTTGCTTAATAACGCTTGAATGACAGCCTACAGTCTATACCCTATTGAGTTGATGCTTTCCGTGGCATCTCGCATATGTGTTTTTGTGTTTGCTAATGTCCAATTTAAGGGACACTGTGTATACATGTTAAAACTGTTGTCCAAAAATGATTAAATGATACAGTTGAAAATATTATACAATAAAAATAAAAACAAGATGAAAGTTTTGATGGAATTTGAACCTGTGCATAATGGAAAACGATGATACAAGGCCTTTAGAAATGATGTTTTCGTACCAAAAAATGATAACTTTGACGAAACGGGGACCTTTTCTCGAAAAATAATCATTTCACACTTTATTTTAACCACAGTCTCATGCACATTTCTCCTTCTCCAGTTACCTGAGTTAGCATAGAAAACTCAAATTAAACCTGTTCTGTGATACGATTGTTGGCTTGTTCTAACCCAAATGTAGGTAACAAGTGGTAAATAATAAGTTTAGAAGCAAACCAATAACATAACTACAATAGATTAACAAATGATTAAACAGCTATTGACTTACATGGTTGTGTTCTTCCTTTGATTCACAATGTTCTGTCGCCTGTTTAGGTGGTGCTAGAGATGTTCTATTGAACTGACTTACATAGCATACTTTCTTGTCCGAAGGCTTAATGACAAAGAGTCCCTGTTGAAATAAGAGTAAAACCAAACTAAATGAGCCAGTGCATGAGATTTCCGACAATGTGACATGTGCGACCTGCAAATCCTCAGATTAGCCTGCGCATACGCGCAGACAGATCAGAGCCTTTGCTAGTCGCTTAAATAATCTTTGAATGTTTAGCTACTGGCTGAGCATCATTTGGAGTTTCTAAGCTGAAAAGGAGACTGCAAAGGCTCGTCTTAGTCTACACTTGTCAAAATGCCACATTGTTGGAAATCTCATGCCACGGCTCAAATGTCTTTACAACAAGAGGGTCCTACATTCTGGGATCGCTCACCTGTATCCTGGCTCATGAGGAGAGGTTGTTTATCAAAAACTATAATCCCTTTTCTCCTATACCATTGTCCATCTTGAGTATCACTCAGATCATAACTAAAGCCTGTCAACTATGAAGCATAGCGAATGGATAACTGTCAACGAACTAAGTTCAATCAAAATATACGTATCTGCGCATTTTCAATGTCTGACCAAGAGGCCAGGTTTGTGTAGAAGGTCAAACAGTTTGCTTGCATGTTGCTCAATACGTCTTTCACTTTAATTTGATCATGACCAAAGATATTTCGACCTTTTGACCCCATTCCAGGGGTCGAGGGTGTATAAAAGTGAAGATTATTTGCTTGCATCGCTTTCTATTCTTCATTGCCATTTATTTGACATGCAGCATGACTACTTTCATGAAAAAACCTTTTGAACCGGGTGTGTGTAAGGCAAAATATACTTATGCCAGTAATAACGCAACTTTTACAGTATAAGTTCATCCTAGATTTAATGCTCTGTTCGCATTCTTATCAATAAAAGCATATATCAGTGGTTTCAATGTTGAGACAATGTCCTTTTTGTAATGATAAAACAGTCCAATCACAGACTACAGACAAAGCCACAGCACCTCAAGGAAGGAAACAGAACAATAAGTTATCCAACAGTAGAGCACAATTAGATTTAAGCTACTGGCCCTCTCTTCCGCAGCGAGATAATTACAAAACTAAAACGACACTAAGGACTGTATTACAAAAAGCAAGACCAAACACTACCCCCTCCCTAAACAAAGGAAGCAAAAATAGTAAATGATTCTACAATAACAGAATCACCGCCTTAGAACGGATAATAGCGGATACCTAAGGGTTAGGAGGAGGCTTATAGTGTAGATTTTATTTTCTTGTCCTTTGGGATCATGGGTTTCATTGTGGAACTTTGAAACAATTAGAGGGTCACTGATGAAGCCTAAATGGCAGGAACTAGCTAGTCTGGCCCAGGAAATATGCACACACTAGTTTCAGTTCTTTAGTGCAGTCTTTGCTTCCAAAAGATACCCTTTTAAGAACACATTAAATATTTCTACAAAGGCTGCACATTACAGCTGAGAACGCATAGGTATATTAGCCCTTAAACCACAAATCATCTTTTCATAGACATACTAGAGTGGACCACCGTCGAGCAGCAAAATTCGTGTTTGATATTTGACCTTATAGCCAATGTAGCTCTTACTGGAATGGAAACAAATATGTCGCAGTAAGCAATGGGTAACTTGGAATTAAATGCCTAATGGAACTTTCTTAGATCATGCATAAAGTATGGGGCTTTGCTGAAAATGTTCTGTTTGCATCAGCCCAGCTCCTGTTTTTACTTCACTCGATTAAATAAATGTCAAATTCATTCCAAAATGTGTATGGTTCTTACGTACAAACTGTTTATTGTATGAATTAAATACGTTGTTTTATATGGTATAGCGTATGGCAAAACCAACATATTGACTTGTGCTCTAACCTATATATGCCAGATAATTAACTATGTACTAAATGGGTAGTGAATGGCAATTTTTTCATACGAACAGTAAGACTGGTCAGTCATGCCATCGTGCACGATATAAAATGTAAACATATTCGGAAATATTAGCTTTAATGAAACAGCATGCACGCATCCTGAGGAGGTGAAACAGGGGAGTCTGGCCCATCCGCCTCTGGATAATCACGAGTTGTTAAAGGTAAGGTTTCCAAAGATATACTTAAATGGATCACCCTCGAGTAGCAAGTGGTCCAATTGTTTCTCGAGGGAGGTCCGTGCGATCCTCAGTGAAAACCGTTGATCACTAAAACAATACTTTGTCAGGACCCCCATGACGAAAATCTGGTGTCGCTTATGAGAAGACATATAATAATGCGGTTTATTATATAATTTATTAATAAAAATCTTCTGATTGACTCTATGCCTATCCACTGCTGTTGATAAAACTACGCATTGCATGGTTTGCCAGATGTGACGTTGAAAAGCACATGGCACGAGGTGATAATGCATGGCTTACGGGAAGTGACGTCAGAACATCAAGTAATTTCGCATGATCTATCCATAACGTCGATAGTTTTAATGGTTCAAATGGCAGGATATACATAACGTACATTTCAATTGTTGGCTTATGTTTCGGTAGACATGGAGTGTTATTAAACAGTAAACCTAATCATATTGAGCTCCCCTCCGCGTCGGTCAATATTACGTCTACTATTCAATAACACTCCATGTCCACCTCAACATAAGTCAATAATTGAGTAAAAGTTGATGTGTTTGATTAATCGGTTGAATTAATACATACACTGAGCAAAATTTCTAATTGGTCACCTTACATTTTTTGCGTTACATGGTTAGTTTTGAAAGCAAGATTCAGTTATACAAAATGCATGCTTCTATAAATCAACCAAGGTCTTTCCGGAACTCTGCATGCCATTTTATTTTTTTTTTAAAAATGGCTGGTACGTCATGCACAGGCGATGCTAGAGTAAAGGTACCCTCATTTCAAAAGGTCACAGTTTTTTCTACAATATGAGATATTCCACAGAGACGCCATCTATTTGTATTTTTGTTTGTGTGAAGATGTTTCTGACTGCCATGATTAAAGACGAACACGATTCAAATGATTCGCTTCAATCAGATTCCTCTTTACTGTTCCGTAAAAGGATGATGACAAGCACTGCCAGCAGCTAAATCATAGAAATTCAGCTTTTTGCATGCAATTTACATAGAAAGTTATCACCTGTGATACAGTATTGAAATTTTCAGCGATTATTTATTACTACTAAAAAAAACTCCAGCTGTAAAGTTTTTAGACCTAATTTTTTGCAATAACTTTATCTTCAGTTTTAGCAAAATGTGTTGCAGATGAAAAGTATTCAGGAACATCTCCGCCAACTTCTCCAAATGGTTCCAACATCCTAGATGCTGCAGGTTCCTCTGTGCTTAGATGCACTCTTTGAACATTTTACGCAAAACGCAAATAAACCAAGTCCAAGATGTCAGTCAAAATGTTACATTGCACCAACCTAACTCAATTATTAAAGCGATGGATGGCTTATTCAAATGTTATATTTATTATGAATTTTAAATCTCGAAAGATGTGATATTTAAAACATGTGTAAAAAATCTATTTTAGTCAAAATTTCAAGCGTTTGGTGTTTTTTGAAGTCGACTAGACCAGTTTATTACCATCTGCACTTCAATTTGATATAAAACTTCACTCCAAACAATTTTTCTTCAAAAATGCACATTTTTGCATTTTCAACCAAAAAACGTGGATTGAAAAACACATTTGTTGAAAGTCCGCTAATCTTATGCCCATTAAACTGCACATATATAGGCAAAAATTATTTTCAATTTTATTAGCGCTTGATCAGAAAAAATGAGTTTCAAAAGTGACCCATTGCAATTAGAAATGTTGTTCAGTGTATTTTAGATGTCTTAGAAAAGCATCTAAAGTCATATTCATCAAACGAAAAGAATCGTTCAAAAATATCTTCTGATACGCAACTTAAGAGGTGGATGCACAATGAGCAAATTCTAACACACAATACTAAAAAGTAAATGAGTAGGATCGAGAAATACCACAATCGCACACTGCAGACCAACCCACGGCACCGTGATCAAGAGCCACAGGACATTAACATTCACAAGATATTTTGAACACAATGAAAGTAAAGTAACAAGCTTTTTCTTCCTCGTCAAGATGACTGCTCGTCAAAATGAACCATGTTAATCGCAAAACCTAATTCCCACTTCGGGAGCGCAGTGTCTCAGTGGCAGAGTGCTTGATTCGAGACCGAAGGGCCGCGGGTTCGAGCCTCATCGGCGTCACTGCGTTGTGGTCCTTGAGCAAGACACATTTATCCTAGCTTAGTATTGGTTCAACCCAGTAAGACCCGTCCCTGTTTAATTGAAAGATGGTTGATGGGACGTAAAGAATCAAACAAACAAATAAATCCCGCTTCTCCAACCCCTAAGTTACCATTGAGTATCATTCAGATCATAACAAAAGTGTAACAACTATGCTTTATTACTTAGTTAAATAAACAAAAATATGATGATTTGCATCATTTTCATATCTGACCATTAAACCCAATCTAATAGGACAGGGGTGTGTGTAAGGTCAAAGTTTTTGATTGCATGGTGGGCTGGACTTCTTTCCATTTGATTCGATATGTAACACGAACACTTTCAAAAATATAAATTATTTGACCTTTTGACTTCAACTCTTGCTTCATTGTCTTCAATTTGATATGCAACATGACCATATTTTACAATAGTTGAATATTTGACCTTTTGAGCTCATCCCAGGGGTCGAATGTGTGTAAGGACATAATAGTTGCTTTTATTATATAACCTACAGTGTGTACAAAAAGAAACGCAATCTGAACATAATGCTTGGTAACTTAAGCATTTTCAAAGACAAACATTTCAAACTTGCAGGATACTTAGATTTAACTGTTAGATATCAGTAGGTTGAATTCCAGATTTTTAATGCATTGTAACACTATGGTTTTGTTGGCTTTTAAGGGTACCGATGAATCAAAAAGTCGCAAACACAACATGTAATGAGAACTTCTTGTATTTTTCGATGTACAGACTTCCTAGTGGCCACAGACATTTGAACGATATTTGATCATTTTTCCATTATTGCTCTGATATCATACTAAAATTTTGAGGCACATTGTTTGAATTTTCGCCAAGAACATCGTAAAATAAATAGCTAAAGAACGATCAATCTGACATACTGACAAAATTATGTCAGTTATGCAAGGAAGACCATTCTTTGGCTGTCTTCTTTTCAGTACTTTTTGTCAAACTTGAATAATCAAACAGTGTAATGCGCAAACTATATTAGGATATCAAAGAAACAATATGAAACTGATAAAATATCTTTCCCAGTGTGTTTAGGCATATTTAAGTCTGTAAATAAAAGGATACATGAAGTTTTCATTATATGTTGTGTTTGCGACTTTTAGAAATATGGGTACCCTTGCAAGGAGACAGAAAATAAAATGAAAAAGTACCTGAAAAAATATGGAACTTAATCTGTTGATAGGTGACGAACTAATCTAAGTATCCTGAAAGTTTTAACTGCTTATCTTTGAAATGGCTCTAGTTATTAAGTATACCCGACAAAAAAGAAACACACCACTTAGGACTGTTCAACTCTCAGGAAAATCACAAGTGATAGGCCAATTTAGTTTATATCAGTGTAAAGGTATGTCGGTTACTGCTGCGTCACACGTCTTTTGCATTCAGGCGTCGAAATTGTGTAAAAGAAAATTGGTCACAAACCAAGTGGGGGTCAAATTGTAAAGTCACAGGAAACAGGCGTTTTTATAATGATCTCTTGCTGGATAAGTTCAAGCAATTGGATTCATCTCAGTAGACCAAATTGTACCCAGACACTTATTCTTCTCAAATTTTATCTTTAAATTCATCATTTGCGATAATTGAACGCTAGGTAGCCCATGTTTTGTGACTACCCTTTGGATAACGATTCCAAACTGGAGATAAACCTTACAAACATTTTAAGATTTCTACATGTTTTAATCGATTTAAATGATCCTAACTGTTGAAAATGGGTTTTGGAATAACAAAAAAGCATCAACAAACACATTGGTTGTCTCACATAACAACAACATATCGTTTTCATAATTTGCAAATGTAATACATACACGGAATTTCATGTAGACAGTAGTGTTGAATTAACGCTTCCAAAACTCATTTACCCTTCGCAATGATGTGTTTTGTGCCTACACAGTAAAAGTACATATACTCATCTACGTCACATTAAAGTTTTAGTAAAATATTATCAGAAATGAATATTTCATGACAATTAACATTTTCGTATTAAATGTAGATCTTAATGGGAAAATCGTAGTGGTGCGTTTCTTTTTTTGTCGGGTATATTATGTGCTTTTTGCGTTTCTTTTTATACACATTTATTAAAACAATTGCTGACTCATGTTCCGGTAGACATGGAGTGTTATTGAACAGTAAACTTAATCACATTGACCTCTGCTCCGCGTCGGTCAGTATGACATTTACTGTCAAATAACACTCCATTTACACCTCAACATTAGTTAATAATTGTATATTATGGTGCTCTATGCTCGATTGCCTTTAATTTGATATGCAACATGACTACTTTCAGAAAAATAAATGTTTTACATGTTGACCCTAACCCAGTGGTCAGGTATGTGTTTGCGGGCAAAATATTTACTATCATATTACGGTATTCATCATTTCCTTCTAAATTAATATGTAATATGACCATATTCCGAAGAAAGTGAACTTTGGCCTCGACAACTGCAGTCCACCTGAGGAATGGGCCCAAGCCTCCAAACTAAATCCTGTCTTATATGTTTCATATATGTTGTTCCTCTGTCTGTATATACAATTTTGATAAATTTATTGATCATTGACCTAGTTATTTCCAAATTTAAATATACCGAACAAAAGTGAAAATGCTACACTACAACATTTTATATTTTGTGAGAAAGTATTGTACAAAAAGTATTTATTATAACTTGACATCCAGCAAACGATTCGTCGGAACTCCACGAGTTTGTCTCTTTTGATGTCTGAGTTATGTTCCTTTTTGTGTTTTAAGCTGTATCCACTGAATATTGCATATGCGCATGCGCAAAAACATTGTCATGCTTATCAGAATTGGTCAGAATTGTGTTGCATAAAAACACAAGAAACCTAACTAATCACTTGAAACAAGCTCAGAAATCAATTTCGAATTTGTCAAAATTTGAAAAAAAATTGTAATTGTCTCCCTTTGACAAAAACAAATAGGGAATATTAAATGTTTAGTAATCTTCGATTTATCACGATTTTCAATCATTTTCTTTTGCCAAATCAGGTAGACCTATCAGCACATTGCTTCTACCATTTCTCGACTAATAATGTCCTCAGACTAAGATGCAACAACACATTGATTTTCCTATGGAGATTTCAGTGTTAGAATTTTAATCTTTGAAATTTGATAAATCCCCCGCTTTTTAAGGTTGCTTTCCTTAACGATCAAATCACACTTGTGATAAGTTCTTCACATTTCTGGTTATCACAAGTCTAGACTACCATTTTGTGCCAGTAGATCTGGTTGGAAGTGGATTTCTGAAGGCATAAACTGTGAGAGATTTCTGTTTTAATTTTGTAACCTGCAAAATTGGACACCTGTCACATTAAAATGGCTTTAATGTGTTTCCTTGCGACAACATCCGTAAAACTTTTACTGTTATGCATTACGAAGTCTTTGAACATTCAGATACATTTTCGTTTGCGTTACTGATTTGCATGATTTTGTATATAAATGGGACACTTTTAAGGTGTAGCGTATTCACTTTTGTTCAGTATAGTTTGACATTGGCACCACCAAAGGGGTCTAGGGGATAGGGTAAAAATTAGACACTGTCATGCTTATCTACAGGCACTGGGAAATCATGGCCTATAATGAGAAGTTGTCAGATAAAAATAGTTTTATGAAAATGTGAAGTTCATTACACTAAAAATGCCAACACAGCTTATGCATTATAATTGCCTGTACTAAGTCGAGGGCAATAACTTAATTTCCTATTTATATACTTGAGAAAAAAATTGCAGTATATTTTTAGAAACACTATATGAATAGGCATTATATATGGGAATAATAATTAATGTAATGGCCATTAAATACGCATTACACATTTTAATCAATGGTATAATAAGAACTATTAATTTTCTTTTTTGCTCACTGTACTGTTTTCAAGATTCTCTTTCTTGTGCTTCTTCCTGTTTCTCATTTAGAAGCAGGAAAGACAAATAAGAATCTTGCTGAACTTGGTTTAAGTTCCCTGTTATTTTAAGAGATGAACAGGCCAAATAACAAGTTAATGTCACCTTTTCATTTCTAAATCCTTTTATACATTAGTGAAAATATTAATTACAAGTGGTTAATGCAACTCATAGATGTTTTGCTACATTTAGGGCACAACCTTGATTTATGTCAATAACATGATAAATTAATAGATAAAATATTTCAGAAAGATTTGTTTTGACCTATTTTTGCATGTCCATTTAATTTCTTTTGAAAAAATAATAGTTTTCAAGGGAAGCTACACCAATCTTTGACTCATGTTTAAGTGATTTTAATGGCCATCAAATTTGTTTATTAGAACTATTGCATGATTCGATCAAGATTCTCAGCCAGAAAATAAATAAAAATATTGGTCAATTTACTTGTAAAAATAAGGTATGGTACATTGATGATTAAATTTTTTATGTCACATCATTAGTGCCAATTTCTACACAAGTGCTTCTTGTAGCTGTTGGTATGTTGTTGTTTTTTTGAAAACTTAATTCATCTCGATGTCTGGTTTTGTTACATTAAAACATAGTTTGTAACCAGATGAACTGTGTTAAAGGCCGCTGATTTTGGTTTTGTTTACATCCAATATGTCAAGTAAGTCTTAGAAACGATTCATTGGTTTTACCCATTAGACACACCAACGTTCTTCAGCCTCATCAAGAACGTTTGGAAAAGTGTTTTTCTGATTCTTTTAAGAAATGTTGCTTTCTTCTACATGAAATTAAATTATAGTATGTAAATGTTATTTGCCAAACCCTTTTAGGACATAGACACTTTTAAAGAAAAATGAAGAAGCTATAACAACAGTAAACACTATTTTTTACATGGACAACATGTCTATAATATGGCAATTAGTTCTGAAAAAATGGTCATAAATAAATAGTTCAGACAAATAATTGTTTGCTATGGCATGAATTTTCCATTAGATACAACTTTAATGGCCACTTTATATTGCTCAATCTTATTTTAAGGGTAACAAAATGTCTTTTGATTTTGAATTGCTTTCATTGTTCAGACTGATAGGCGGTGTGGCCAAACCCTGCTTACAAAGCAGTACTTAATTTCTTAAGACACCTGATTGAACTTAACAGATCAATCGCCATATTACATGTCAGTAACTCGTGGATACCCACTTTCATGATGTAGTATGCAGACAAAAAGACAACCAATGTAGAATAAGATCTGACTGCTCCATTGGGTTTATGTCTGTCTGGGTGAGTTGGCATAGGACTGTACGTCTGAAAACATGCAATTTCTACAGTAGCAGAGAGATTTGTCAATGCATTTAAGGTTGGTTTGAAAAGTTCAGTGTTCTAAAAAAAAGAACAGGCAAATTCAGATAGTTTATGTCCCCAGCAACTTTATGTTTGTCTTTGAATATATGAGCAATCAGGAAACTACATAATACACAAGATACCTGATATCTATAAACTTTGGAAGCAAAGAAGTTACTAATTTCATTTTGTGAAAAATATGCATATTTTTTAGACCATGACCTAAACACCTATAAAGTTTCAAGCCTCCACTTTATGTTTATCTTTGAATGTAGGAGATATCAAAAACAACTCAATACACAGGATATCTTGTATCTGTTCACTTTGGCCGCAAAAATTACTAAGTTCATTTTGCAAAAAAGTAACAAAATAATATGAGGATTACATCAAAACAATATGTACATCTTCAGACCATGAACAAAACACCTGTAATGTTTCAACGGAATCCACATAAAAATGAAGGAGCAGACGCATACTCAAGATACCTAGTATCTGTTAATTTCGACCGCAAAAATTATTAAGTTCATTTTATAAAAAAAGTGACAACAATTATCTGAGGATTATGTACAGGCAATATGCACATTTTCAGACCATGACATAAACACCTGTAAAGTTTCATTGCAATTGGAGTAAAACTGTAGGAGGAGTTCTATACACAAGATACATTGTATCTATTAATTTTGGTCGCCAAAATAACTTCATTTTGTGAAAAGAATGACAAACATATCTGAGGATTATGCCCAAACAACATACACATTTGCAGACCATGACATAAACACCTGTAAAGTTCCAAAGAAATCGGGGTAAATCTGTAGGAGGAGTTCTATACACAAGATACCTTTAATTTATTAATTTTAGCCGCAAACATGCCTAGTATCTATAAGTATTGGTCTTAAAAATGACAAAGTTCGTTTTGTGAAAAAGGTGACAAAAATAATCTGTGGATTATGCCCAAACAATATGTGCATCGTCTGAGCATGACCTAAACACCTGTAAAGTTTCAAAGCGATTGGAGTTATTTGTAGGAGGAGTTCCATACACAATGTACCTAGTATCTATTAATTTTCGCAACAAAAATGACTACGTTCATTTTGTGACAAAAGTGATAAAATGACCTGAGTATTATGCCCAAACTATATGCACATTTTCAGACCATGACCTAATTTTGAACATCCAAAAATGCGCTTAAAATATCTTTTAAAAGTCATTTTGTTAAGTTATAAAATTTGTACAACCTACTAGTGCACATACACCCAAGTCAATCAATTGATACCTTGTTGATACACTTGATAGCTTCAATTCTCAAAGTATATTCACAATGTTTGGTGCACATGACAATATAGATGACCACCACAGTGTTTTGTGCTGCTCTCCTTATTAGCCCTTAATTTGAAATTGAGTTTTGTTAAGCAAATTTGATTAACTAAAACTATATGCAACTTTTTTCAGAAGTTTAAACTTGATACAAACAATATCTAAGAACAATCAATATTGTTACTCACTATAACTAGATATATCTCGTTCGTGTATTGGCAGAAAAAAATCATACATTGAGCAAAGCATATGTTTATAACAAACAGGCAAACAAGTATAGGGTATGTAAATAATTATGACAAAAATCGCTATCTATAAAAATTTTGGAAAGCAGCTGTACTGTTCCTGGTTCACATTCGATTGTTATAGTATATGTTGGCTGCGGTTCTTTGAATCAATGAGCAGTTTCTTACATAACTCAATTCAATATCACTTCCATGGATATATGCCATTGAAATATCATAACGATTGGTAAGGGTCCCTAATTTCAGTAAATTTAATAATCATTTATATATATTTCATGACCATTTATTTGAATGGATCAGGTTTTGATTGTAATTATCTTAGTAATCGCCATTAAAAACTAAATTCATGAGCATGAATACATCATAAAAAGGAAAATAATGGGACATTATAGTTTTGACGGTCATTATTTCACACAGAGGGTATACAATTACTTATTAAATGGTCAAACTTGCTCTAGAATTTAATCAATGACCATTACCACACATTATAAGGCCATATCTTGGATAAATATATCGGTCCCTGAAATGTTTCAGCTTTCGATGCCCATGAATTGCATATCTATATATTTAATGTCCATCAAAATATCATATATCAAAATTTACTACTGAAGTAATGGTCATTAAAATGAAAATTAATGACCTAACACGCAAAATCATTAATTTTGAGAAACGAAATGTAATGGATGACTTTAACAGGAATCTAATAATATTAGTGGTATTTAAATGGGATTTTGATCATTTTACTGGGTTTTGTGAAGAAACACAGAAAGTTGTTTTTGCCTCACATAGAAACCACTAGTTAAGCTTCTGTGAGTCCAGCAAAATATAAGTAATATATCTAGTTTAACTACACAAGATATGTCAAAACAGATAAACTAGAAATCAACTTACATTTTCGAAGTCAAAGATGACTCTAGCTTTTCCTGGTACAGTTATATCTTCCTCGGTGTCTGTAAATGTTATTTGCTCGCTAACAGAAATACCATTGCCAAGACGATATGTGGCCCAATAGCTCTGAAAGAATATAAAGTGGATATTAGATATAGAAAATGCGAGGTGAGTGTCTTTTGATATCAAGTTAACCAGGTTAGATTTTGAGAACGCTTGTTCAATTTAGAGGCTTTGCCCAGCAATTCAATATGCGTTTTTGAAGTCAAAGTAGAAAGAAGGCAAAGTTCAGGAATCGATACAATCAAATACCACACCTGACCCAGGACACCATACGGGGAAGTGACGAAAACACAAGAGAGCCAAAAGGTCAGCCCTTTCCAAGCAGCTGACCACAGTGATACAAGGAACAGACAAGACAGCATGGCAGACACGAAACCCAAATAACAAGAAAGATCCACAAAAGAAGCACCGCACTGGAAAGGTCAGTAAAATTACTGGAGGGCTTAAACATGTTTGAATGTAGCTATCTCATCCTTATTTCCGGTTTGGATCATGACAAGTACACTGAAGCAAACTTATAAGCGATCACATTACATTTTATGCTAGTTCAGAAAGTAAAGTAAAGTTTTGTGAAGAAACACAGAAAGTTGCTTTTGCCTCACATAGAAACCACTAGTTAAGCTTCTGTAAGTACAGCAAAATATAAGTAATATATCTAGTTTAACTACACAAGATATGTCAAAACAGATAAACTAGAAATCAACTTACATTTTCGAAGTCAAAGATGACTCTAGCTACTCTGTCATACAAAATTTTAATTCTATAGATAAACAAAGGCTTTGCCGAGACGTTGCACGTTATTTTATTTCAAAATGTTTCGTTCGTCTTGCACAGATTAAATCTGAGTTAAGGTACCCTCATTTGAAAAAATAACATTTTTCATATCAATATTAAATATTCCACAGACACATTACCCATTGACATGTTTGGTTATTTGAAGATATTACTGACTGCCATTATTGATTATGAATATGAATCAAACGTTTTGACACAATCGGACTCGCCGTTTCTTTTCTGTATTAGCATTAAAACGGGCGCTAAGAGCAGCTTGACTAAGCATTTTTGCTTTAAGCATGTTTTTGAGGTACAAATTTTGTACTGCTGTGTACATTTAATTATCTGCTGTATTAAATTGATATTTTCAGCGATTATTCATTTTTATTAGACGTCACTGTTCTTCTTTTAAAAAATCTCTGTCAAATTAATTGTTAAAATTTCACAATTTAAACTGGAAGTGTGGAATAGTCGTGAATGCATTACCATTGCAGATTAGACTGATCGAGATCTGTTGGGGTTTGTCTTCCATGTTGAGAAGAAATGAAATTGCATGCAATGATTTAACGTGTGTTACTGACGATTTTCAGAATCTCAAAAAAAAATATAGATGGTAAATTTTTTACCGTATATCAAGTTTCAAATGTTTGGTGTTTTTTCAAGTTACCTTGACCAGTTCGTAGACATCTGTATACGACTTCAATAAAATTGCACCGAAAATTATTTTTTCACCAAAAACGTTTTTTTTTTCATTTTTAAACCAATGAAAACTATCCCGAAATAAACTTTGCTCTATTGAAATACTCATGATTAGTTGAAAGTCATTCAATATTATTGGTGCTTTAGTTAGAACAAAAGTGATCATAAAGTGTTCGTCTATATGTTTACTTAAGTGTAGATGTTCGGTTTGCTTGAAATATCTCTAATTTAACGATGTATCATCTCCTAGTAAATGCAAAGTGATATGAGCGCCGTCACGCAAAAAGGTGGCTTATTGTAATCGATGATGTTCTGAGTAAATTACGTTGGAAGAGAGAGCTGATTGCTTTGCTTTGATTGTCGTCCCGGAGTCTCGTGATTGTTGTGTGGCTCTTCATGACGATACCACGGGTTTGTCTGCAGTTTGTGATTGTGATATTTCCTGATCATACTCACTTACTATTCTTGGTATAGCTATGTGCTTTTTTTGTTTGATGTGTTTTATGCATTGTTTGTATTATTTTAAAGTACAAGTTGCTCCTGTATCCAAAAACAATCTGTTTTACCAAAAGTGTCAATATATTTTATCTACGTTACCTTATAATGTTTATGGGTAAGCATCCCGAAGTATATGCCAGATACTAGAATAGCAGACATCAAGAGCAAACAAGATACAACTGTAACAATTAAACATCCCCTCTTCGATTTCTTTGTCTTCTTTATCTCCTGCATAATAACAGAGTAAATAATGACATGGTGTTATTATAGGACTTTTTGCTTACTGTAAAGGCGGCACCACATGAATGCGTTAGTGAGACTGGTCTACCTTAGACATAGGTAAATGCTGAACGGCTTGATTTTTTTTCAAAAGTAGATGTATCATCTTGCGCCATTATCTCACTATAGACGCAAAACACATTATTATGTCCTTAAAACGCCAGCCAAATATCTGCATCTAAAATGTCTATTTAACACAAGCATAGAGGCAAACAGAGTACACCCTGGACAGTGACTTTATTTGGCCCTATTTACGGCCTTATATGGGAGTCATTCCCAATCCTAAAAATGGCCTTTATTTTCCCAATTATAATAAAACATTTTCCCAAATGTCAAGGAAAAGGTAGCTTCTTAAAACCCAAATAAAACCAATGGCACAGGAGCAGTCTGATCTGGGTCCACACTATTTGTCTATGGGGCTTCAAATATTTTAGTGAACCACAAAAACATACATTTTGTGAATACGGTTGATAAATGTGAGTTAAGTAAGTATCCGGTTAGGATTTGTTTGAATTGCACGCACGTTTGTGCGGCCCAAACAACTTATTAATTTTTCACCAAATTATAAAAAGAACCTGATTTCCCTTGTTTAGCAGTTGAAATAGCCGAATCACGCCCAGATATGAAGATCAAAGTTACCGCCTTTACAGAGAGCAAACTGTTATAGTATACCAGGTTCTTTCCTTACGAGGAAAAGCAATATTACAGCATATGATGGTTTGAATCATCGGACAGCTTCTCAATAGAAACGATTGGTTTCAACAATACATTTCTATGCAGCAGCGAAAATATAAAAAGAATGCATTTATAATTGTGAGCTGTCCAAATCAGAAGAACGACACAATTGAGAGATAGTTTGCACTGTTGTTAAGCGAAGTATTTGGAAGATTATGTGATTCCATAGCGACATAATATAAAGGCGTATATGTTACACTCTTTAGATTTGTCACTTCGCGTCGCGTCTGGGAGTGATATAACGCAGTGCATTGAATTTGAAAAACCACTAGTGGTTTACAGATTTAGTAACGTTACGTAATGACGTCCATTATAACGCTGCGTGTTCACGCAAAAATGCGATTTAAGTAAGTTTAATGTCATGTGATAAATAGAATCGAACATTCGTGCTCCTGTATTATTAATTTTATTAAACTCAATGAGAAAAAGAAATACATTCACCACGAGCCTCGCATTGTATCTCTTTTTCACAACTCGTTGAATAAATTCAATAAAACATGAGCACTCCTGTTAGATCCTCTCTCTGTACATATCATAAGCAAGGGCGCCGTATTTCCTTGCCTGGTTGTAAACCCAATCATGGTTTATAGCTATGGTTTCCACTTTAATTGCACGACGGTGGGTCAGGCCTCAGACTCAAAGATAGCTCTGGCGTAAAACTACACTGCTCAAATAATTTAATGGAACATAAAGTGTTTGCCATGTATCAAAATACAAATGCACTCATAGTCTGACTCATGCTTGTTTTGTTATGAGTTTGGTGACCCATCAATGATGATGCTTGTTGATAAGAATGCAGTTCACAGAATTCTCCGTGGAACCATCTGTGTAAATATGAAAAATAAATATACTGAAACAAAGTTCTTATCGGTAACTTTTCCAACTCATTATATCTGACCAAACGCTAATAAAATTGAAATGATTTTTTGCCTATATAATGTGAATTTTAATGGCAAACGTTTAGCAGTGTTTTTAACAGTTTTCTTTTACTTCAAAGTGTTTTGCGTTAAAAATGCAAAAACGACTATTAAAGAAAAATGGTTTTGAGTGTAGTTTTTATAAAATTGACGTTAAGGTGGCTACACACTGGTCTGTCCGACTTGAAAAACACCAAACAACTGGAATTTTGCTTGTGGTGGATTTTTTACGCATTTTTAAATGTTGCATTTTTCAAAAATTTCTGGTAAAATTGTTAAATGCACTTAATTTTATTTGAACACTGTAGGCCAAACACAGAAGAACTTGATTAGTCCAAATTTGGGCGATTATTGTTTTACGACTACTGTACACATCCGGTTTCAATGTGAGAGTTTAAAAATCGATTTGGTAGCATTTTTCGATTCTCAAAGAAGGACGGTGACGTCTAATGACAGTGAATAATCGCTGAAAATTTCAATGCCATGTCGCTGATAATAAAGCGTACAGAGTCTCTATGTAAATTGCAAGCTTAAAGCTGAATTTCAATGATTTACCTGCCTAAAGTGATTGTTTTATGTTGTTGAGTAGCAAAAGCGATGAGTTCCATGAAATCAAAACTTTTGAGGTGTATTCTTTTCATATATATCACGCTAGCCAGTAACATCTTCAAACAAACAAAAACGTTAATTTGTTTCAAATAGTTTATATCGTAGAAAAAGTGTGACTTTTGAAATGAGGGTACCTTTTCTCTAGCTTTGTCCGTGCAAGAAGTACACGTCATATTTTTAATGAAATAACTTGCAGAGTCTCGGCAAAGTATTGCTTCAATTTAAAAACAACAACATGAATTTTGTATACCCTATGTTTCACTTTCTGAACTAGCGTAAAAATGTAAGTTGACCGATTAGCATTTGGTTTTAGTATAATATATTGAATTATATTAAAAATGCACCTATTATTTACAAAATCTAGTTTTAGGACAAATGTCTTAATCAAACACGATAGGAGCACCGTTTCTGTACATACATTAGCCTTTTGTTGTAGCATAAACAATTTGGCTACGCTATAAAAAAATACTAAGCTTCTACAAAATGCCAGGAAAACTCATCATTTCAACTAAATTTGAGCCGTGGCATTCAACAGCACTTTTATCAAAAACTTTTTTGATTTGATACGTTTGCTATCTTTGCAAAGATGGCAACCTATGTGTTTTGGCCCCATTGTCTAGTGTCTATTAGACAGGGGTTAAAATTATCTTCTATGGAAAAATATCAGGTATATATTTGGGACAGGTCTTTGCATAATAGTACATATTTGTAATGTATATGCGTAAAGCCATTTGTTGACTCCTTATGCGCACGTATCAAGTGAGGCTGGATATCTAATACTGGGTCCATAAACTTCACCTGTTTCATACTGCGCGTTAGTTTGTACCAAAACCTTTCGCAAACACTTGCACATTTGTAGTCTCGTCTGGGCTGCTGCCTTTCATATGTACGAGTGACACAAAAATCTTATAAACTGACGTCTTATTGACTTATTCTTGGTTAGAGTCATATGTGTATGCTTACGTTTGATTTGATTGCTTACGTTTGATTTGATTGATGTTGTTATTTTAGTTTTTATCATAAGAGTTTTGATACTTTAAAAAAAGTAAAACCCAACATGTGATACCCATATAATGTATATATTAATATGATTATCCTAGTGAACGTTCTGGGGTTACATGTACATGTACTTGTATATATTTACATGGACTTAGATATGTACATCACGTGTGTGTGTGTGTGTGTGTGTGTGTGTGTGTGTGTGTGTGTGTGTGTGTGTGTGTGTGTGTGTGTGTGTGTGTGTGTGTGTGTGTAAATGTTGCCTACGTGCGACTGTGTTACACAACATGGAAGTTACATATAATGTTTTTTCAACTACTTTGGATGGTTAATTTATGGGATCAAACGTACATAGATTACCTATAGTTGTTATGGCAGGCACGTGGACTATTTCAATTTGCTATCATGAGATACATGTAGAGATAGTCAAATATGGATCAGTTATTGATGTTATAAAAAGTCTACCACTCATATCTTATCAAGATGTAAAGCATTCGGGATAGTCCGCCACAATTCGAGAATCGAATCATGGCTCGGGTGTATGTAAGGAACATTACGCGTAGTTCTATGCACCAAAAAGCTCCATTTTTATAGCCGGAACTGGCGTATGAAAAATTTGTTCTGTAGCATGTGGGTTCAACTCTATTAAATCGATTATTCTGATAATCCGAAAATTTTAATCAGCAGAATAAATTAAGTAATGTTTTTTTTTCAATAAAATATCGCTATAAGGATATTTTATTGAAAAACATAAACTTCATTTATGCCGTTTGTTTTGCTGCAACCACACTTGCTACTGTGTTATTATATATTCTGTGACGTCAGCGTCACATTATATAACGTCCGCGTCACGTTATTACCCGCGTTATAAAAGTATATCCTCGATGTACATCCGTGGTCTGATTCCACGGAATTTCGCGGATGTGGCCGAGGCAGTTCTGATTGGATGAAAATATGTTCTGATCATAAATTATAAAATACCAACAGTTGTATTCTTTGGCATTCTATCTATTGTTACAATTACCTGCTGTTTTTGTGCTTGCATGTAGCCTCAAACAGCTATATCGCTTGTGTTTGTAATACATAAATGAACAATTGTCATACTGATGCAAATTGTAAAAATAAATCTGAGATTGGTGTATCATTCCTATCGTAAAATTGCCAGTCTCTTGGAAAATTTAGCTCATACCCAAAAAATCGGTATTTTCAATTAAAACGTAGTGTAATTACACCTAAGATATTGCTGTCTTAGTTGATTGGAGTAAGAATTTCAAAATATCGTCGATATTTTTCAAATTGAAATAAACAACTTAACTTTGGGAATTTAACATTATGGCTATGAAAAAATTCAGAAGTGTGGACCAGATATATATTTGACTTATTACTTGATTTGGGTGAACAGAACATTTTCATATGGGACAATATCAGCTGTTATCGGTCTTAGCTGCCCGATTATCTCCCTTGAATATTGACCACTCCCGCAACTTACCTGTTGAAATCAGTGGTGTCAGTTACACAGAAAAGTATACAAACCTTTAAATAAATTATTAATAACTATCTTGTTATTAAGTTGCCATTGTTTTATAAGTTATCACGAGAAAATTTAATGTTTTATCTTTACAATGATATAAACAAATACGAAATAACTTAATATTTAGTTTTGTCAAATTGTTCATCTTTTTAACTGGTAAAATCCCATTCATTTCTATGTAAATTGAATGAAAATGCTTAGGGTGAGCATTTTATGACCCCAAAACAATCATATTCTGATATTTTATCGATGTTTTATAAGTTATAAATGGTATCTCTATCATCCAACAATATCAACCATATAAGTTTCATAAAAATAAATTAAATTTTAGTTCTGTCATTTTTAGGTTGAAAATTGAGTTTTAGCACCTTCTTGCCTAAGCGTTTAAAAGGGCGGAGAAAATGCCTAAGTCCTAATTGGATTGCGGGTCTATAATGCTCCCGCACTTAGAGAATGTCAAGAAATCTAACATCATTTTTAAAAGAAAGGGAAAGCCTAGCTGATTGGTAGACATGATTATGAGAAAAAAAATATCACAACTTTTGTAACACGTAAGAAGTAAAATATCACGGACTATGACAAATCGCCGAAATAAAAAAAAAAATATTACAAGTTGCTTCAGTTTATTTCTATTTTTTTTATTTTAAGTATAACGATTATTATTATTATTATTATTATTATTATTATTATTATTATTATTAACGCCTATCTATTGCAAAAGAAATTAATTTGAAGACTTCATCTGGCAGAATATTCCTACTTCATTATCACACCGGATAGGCAGCATTCGAAAACGTTAATACTATTGGCGAACATAGATCAGAATAGTATGAAACAGTTTTCGATTGCTATTTGTCGCGAGACTGGTTTCAAATGGCAATCGAAAACACTGATTCTTGCGATTTTTTATCCACGTTTGTCGATTGTTAAGAGCGTTTTCGATTGTCACCTATCCAGTGTGATTCTGGTGGCAAAGGATTTTTGAGATATGTGATAATCCTAGGTGTCAGATAATCCCTGGGGCTAAATGTCTTATCTTGATCGTAATAAAATACTGATTTTACGGTTTTTACTGAATAAACAACTCTGTATAAACTGTCTTTTATAAACTGTCTTGTGTTGCAGACTTGACATTCTACTCAAAACTTATGCACAAATAAATGCGACATGGTTGTGCATCAGACAACCAGGCTGATTTCAGTCTTCGTGCACTGTACACCCATCTTACTAGTTTTGTCATGCGGCTTCTCGTCAGGGTATTTACTGTTCAGTATAATAACCTCTATCAGTCGTAGTAATAAAACTGCCACTTCATGGGCAGATGCTCATACTGCGCAAATAGTTTCGTTTGAAATTCCATTCAGTTCATGCATATATTATGCCGAAGAGTCCTATAAATGAAGCACATAAGCAACAGTGTAGATCAAGATACTTCATAACAAAGCATCTCTCCGGGCATGTATTGTTTGCAATATTAACGTTTAGATAAATTGCAAACTTATGATATAATTTTTTGTGAGGCCATTTAAATCTTCGGGCGAATTTTCAACTTGAGCGAACGGCAAAGGTCTTGGTGAGATTGCACATCGCACGTCTGACCTGAACCATTGCTGTTTGCGTTCCATATGTTTCGGTTAAATATTCCCAGAATGCACAAGCCGTGACATGTGATTTCCAACAATGTAGCATTTTGACAAGTGTAGACTCAGACGAGCCTGTGCAGCCTCCTTTGAAGCTTGGAAACTCCAAATGGTGTTCAGTCAGTAGCTTAACAATCATAGAATACTCAAGCGACTAGCAAATGCTCTGATCAGACTGCGCGTATGTGCAGGCTGGTCTGAGGCTTTGCTTGTCGCACATACCACATTGTTGGAAATCTCATGTGGCGGCTCAAATCCGTTTACACCGGCCTGAGAACCAGAACTGACAAAAGGTAAGGCTATTTCAGCAGCAAACAGCAATTATGGGGCTGATCAGACTGCACAGATAAACTATTATGCGCATTTTTGTTCGCATATGGTTAACTGAAAATTCATGCATATAGTAGCAATGAAGACAAGAAACTGCTATAAGCATGTAATATCTGCATAATCTGACCTGCTCCAAACTCTTCTGGCACACGTTTTATGATGTGGTCATCTTTATGTTGACACAGCGGGAACTCCGTGGGAGTTCGCTCATCTGTGTTTAAAGCTGATAAGGATCTGGCCTAAAGCACCGTTCTCGTGAATTTTGGTGCATTTTTCTGTCTGCATTATATTTCTGTATTATATTTTTTTACTTTGAAGCGAAGACGCTGATCAGACCTTTTTGTCAAACTTAATGTTCTTTACCTCGGACCAGTGACGTATTCTGCTCGGACCCAGTCCGACAGATGTTAGCTGATTTTATTTTTGAAAAAAGTGTACCATTGGATCTAGATAAGAACCGAGCATGTACTCGAAGAACTGTCTCAGTGAGACGGTTCTTTTGAGCGCCAAAAGCGAATGTTAAAAAGATGGATAAGAAAATATTCACAATACGATCGTATTAAGCTGTTTTTTTTTCTCCTTATTATCTAGACCTCGAAATAAAGTGGAGATATTAAGTATATTTGCTCGAGTCTAGACCTATGAATCTATACCGAGAGAAGACTCAGATCAGGCTTTATATCAACATTACTGATACGGGTAAGCGTGAAAAATGTTACATTTTGGAATACATTATCAAAATATTATGTTCCTTCTCTTATCATGGAGATATGCCTTATTATTCTGTTTTGTTCTGATATAAAAAGAACAATCAGATTAAAGAACGTTCTGCTTCATGATCACCCCAAACGATAATCCTTTAATTATAATTGCTGTCGTTAACACAGGTGTCATTTTCTTAGTCTTGTTTTTATAACGCCCGCCTTTGGCACACTGGGGTAAATAAGTACGCTTCAATCATTAATTAAAAAATAAGCATTAAGTCAAGAAGAAACTGAAAACAAATGACCAGACCAACAAGCATATTCGGCCAAAAAAGTGGTCCTGCTAAAACCTTTTTCGGACAAAAAAGTGGTCATGGCCAACCGACCGTACCGCCGCCGATGGCCATGTTTGGTGAAGCTTTGTATATATTTCTAAATCACTGCGGATGCACAGGCTGGTCTGCGCCTTTGATGTTCGCAAATCCCCCATAATGTTCAGTTGTTCTCACATCGTGGCCCATGTGTTTTATGAACATTAAGAAATGCAGTACTCAAGTGCTGTTTTAAGATTCAGTTCAGAATATTCGAATAGTGGGCAAACGTGCTTTCCTTTAAGACGAAAAACCTTTTTTTTCTTGGTTTAAATTAGTGGAGCATGCATACTCCAATTTGAAACAAATTTTATGAGCATATTTTATGTTACATAAATGAAAAATACATCCAACAATTCTGGTAAAATATTTAGATGGTATGATTGGGTACCCTTTATGGCCTCATTCGTCAGCACCACTACTGAACAGCAATATCATCAATGCGAGACGAATACCATCGATACCTAAACTCAGATATACTCGATTTCGCGATAAAGTGACCACGGTGTAAGGGGGACAATTGACTTATCGATTATTTAGGTGATCAAGAACCACAACTCCCCGGTTAAGTCGGGCCATAGTTCTATTTGTGTCAGAGGAGGCAAACTTTGACGTGTTCATTTTATAATAGTTTTTCGGGTTGTTTCTAATTGTTGAGCGGAGAGAGGATCCTAATACCGCTATAAGCGGGCCATCATCGGTCCGCCAGCAAAACGCCATTTAAATGGCAATTCGCTGGCGCGCCGATGGTGGTTGGCTTGGTAGCTTTATGATTTTTCAGTTGGGGAGGATCCAGACCACCTGTCCCCCCATTGGATCCGCCCATGCGTTGGGTCAGTGCCTGCTGCTGCTTGTTTGTTTGTTTGATTCTTTACGTCCCATCAACAATCTTTCAGTTATAAAGGAACGGGTCTTCCTGGATAGAACCAGTACTAAGTTAGGATTAATGTTCTCAAGGACACAACACAGTGAGACCGGTAAGGCTCGAACCGGCGGCCCCTCGATCTCGAGTCAAGCACTCTACCACTTAAGCCACTGCCCTCCCTATGCTGCTGCGTGTCTTTAGCGTTGCCAACCGTAGCTCAATAAGTGAATAGAGTTAAGAAGTCTTTCCGGTGTATCATCACAGTTTGTTTATTTGATTTGATTGTTTGTCTGGGGTGATACATTGTATTAGTACGGTATGCTCCACCTGAGTCAAACGGCTTTTGTGTTTTAACAATAGTTGAATCTAGACTCTTTTCCTCGTGGTCTGTGATCTGTAATTGAGGAGTGTTTGTACATGTATCATACTCACCTCGCTGAAGATACAATGGCAATGAGGAAACGTTTACTACGAGCATTTAGCATGCATAAAACATAGAAACACCCAATGTTTATCCGAAAGACTCGACTGTTTAGCGTCCTTTGTGAAATACAACAATGCAATTTCCATTATGACTAGGTCAGAATGAGTTCCATTTCTCGTCACGTGGAAGGGAAATTAGATGGCACTAACTTGCATGTTTTTAAATGCGTTAGTGTACATGCAACAAACTTAAACACTGGATATTTTAAGAGAACTTTGCAAATATATACAAAAAAGTAACTGACTATAATGTGCGCGACGTTATGAGATAGATCAATCAGTTCTCGGTGTGTGAAAGCAAATTGGATGGAAAGAATATTGTAATTATAGTGAATGCATGTTTCGAAACCAAGTCTGTAAAAGATTGTTGTTATTGATAATAATGATTTGCGCATTTATCAAATTAATGTAGAATAAAATTTGTGAATTTGTGAATTTCGCCATTTTTTTTTTTACTTTTAAAATTCACCCAGCAGCGTTATCACTGTTTTGCATATAAATGCCCGACTGATGCTCAGCAAAGCCACGTTCATCAAAAAAGGCTGTTACGCATACCAGAGGTTAGACAATGCTGACATGCATGCATATGCAAAAGGATCATTGACGGTTTGGGCCTTATACGCCTTTTTTTCTGATTCCGAGAACGCTGCTTTTTTAGCTTCTGGTATGATGCATTTAGTATCAGTGCAATAGGTGAATCTAATGGCAAGAGCCAGCTAGCAAAATATTTTCAAAATTCTTACACACTCGAGAGATATGGCGGGTAGAAAGGGGAGGGGTCTGAAAATTCATGACAATTAAAAGTGATTTTAAAAGCGATTTCTGCACTTTTTCTTGATTTATTTGGTAGACATGGTGATATCTATTGAACATATCATATGCAGAGTATTAACGAATCGCGATAATTGATGAATTTGTTTTAAAAACAAAAAAGGTTTTGTAATAAAATGATTTGGGGGAGATAATTTAGAAGTTATCTGTACATTTTGACTACATGTACCGTAAATAATACAAAACTGAAAGCTCAACAAAGAAATAAATACTTTTGGAGGAATGAAAGTGTCCCATTTCAAATTGGAAAATAAAACTGATTCGAACTAGAACCTTTTGAATATTTTGGTTGGTTTTGTTGCTTTACGTCCCAAGTCAACAAACCTTTTGAATATGCTTTTGTTTTGTTTAAAGGGCATAGCATGTCGAAATGTATTTTAAAGTGTCCGAATATTTATGGTATACATATACATGTATAACCAAGTTCAAAGCTACCAATATGATATAATATATTATACCTGTTATAACCCTTTGCATGCCAGTGGAGAATTTCGTCGTCTGCAAATAGCCTTTTGCAAACAGTTTGTACCCAGATAAAGACCAACAGATTGTCGGTCTTGATCTGGATCCAAACTGTTTGACACTCCGATGGTGGTCTCGGGTGGTTTATTTGTAAAAACTTAATTTCGAAGAAAGTCAGCAGACGAAAATAAAAACATGAAAAATTCCCTAGCTTTCAAATAGATAAGTACAGGATGTTTGCAAAAGAATGTGTCATTTAATAACAGTGAGCTTTTTTCTTATGAGAAAATGCATAAACCTTGCTTATTCTACTTTTAATCTTGATGTACTTTATATCAAACTAGCACAAAATGCAAAGCAATTTAGGAGGTTGGTTCTAGAGAACTTCATTACTGTCATCCATTTCTTATTTGGTAGAAAAGGCATTTAATTGGCTTAGGCCCTGGGTTTTTGGGCTGCTGAACATCTCCCTCACCCCTCGTGTGCCAGCAAGCCACTTCCATACAATGTGTAAAATATGGTAACACATATACAGGCAAAAGCTTTTGCTGGCACACGGGGGGAATGATGTTTTAAAAAATGTTTTCTGATTCTTATTTTTTTTAATGTAAAACTGATCGTTCTACCTCAAATTTTACACCTTTGAAGCATTAAGTATCGAAAATGGATTTCACTGTCTTAAAGTACTCAGGTCAGGGTAGCTTCACAGTGAAGAAAGGGACGATTGACAAACTTTTATTTTCACTGAAAACCATAGGCATTTACCCATAGCAAGTGTCAATGGTCCTTTGATCAAATATTCTAGTATGTGGTTCAAGAGTTAAGAACAATTTCACTAACTGACCATGGACAGACAGATATACAAACTCACACAGTGATTATAGAGCACACATGCGGGTGGTTCAATATAAGACATTGAAGTTTAACCTACTTCAGAGAATTACAAAAGCATACTTCAGTATATCTATACAGTAACAATGAATTGCATACGTTCTGAGATCATTATTGTTGCACAAACCAAAATTGTGTTTATTTTTATAACATGCATTTCTTTATGTGTGGCAAGATTGACCCAAGGCAGACTAATCTTCACCTAAATCTACGTAGCATCCGCGAATCTCCATCAAAAATGTACGTGTCATCCGTGCGAAACTTAAACATGTAACACCGATGTTGATGGATATTTGCCAAACATAAAGGATTCAAAAAGGTTTATGCTTCTTCATGTATATAAATTGGATGTAATTTATTCGGATAGCCTGGTGGTCGTCTTGATTGGTCAAATTATGCATTTCTGTCATTGAGGCCGCTCATACTTTCTTTGCCATCTCATGCATAGTTCTTTGTGCGCCATACCCTTCATGTTAATGTGTTCATCATTGAATTGGTGTGCTTTTGCATTTTAGTACATTTTGCAATTAGTTTAGACAATTCATGCGCTTTTTTGTGAGTATCTATTGCGCAAGTTTTTCAAACTCCTAATCTGGAGCAATTATATATTTCTGGTCATAATGCAATGAATTTTACAGGTACAGTCGTGACTTGTGAACTATGCCAATGTAGTATTTTTGCAAAACCACTTTTTTGATCAATATAATGTTTAATGGACGTGGATTTAAAAGCGTTAAAATGAACCAAGAAAACGAATATTAGACACAAAAGATGAACTGACAATTTAATATCACACTTACATATTTTGCGCCTATGTAGAATGTAAAAACTGCTCTCACAATTTGTTTTATTCTATTGAATATTCAAGGCTTTGTCAATACCATTTCTATGATTCAAAATGACTAGTAGATCTTGCACGGATGAAAAATAGTAAGTGAGTATGATCAGGAAATACCACAAACTGCAGACAACCCTGTGGCAACGCGAGGAAGAGCCGCTCAACCATTACGAGACACCAGGAAGACAAATTAAGCAAAGTAATCAGCTCTCTCTTCCCCATCAAGATGATTGCAATACTAGAATGGACAAAAAGTAACGTACACCAATACATAGAACAATGATAGACTCCCACAATGGGAGTAACAATACACAAAAAGTCAACAACAACAGAACCACCACCTTAGAACGGACAGCAGCCTAAGCCACCGGGAGGCTTAAATGCATTTTACTGGTACCAAATCTTCGCCCTAGATTCTGCTGTTGTTGAAGTACAAGAAATGTTCAGCTCGCATGGAGGCCATCTAACTAATGCAATGTATCATCATGGAAAACACTCTAATCAAATTAACACTCCATGATGAACATGATGGAGTCCAAGTAAATATATAAAGGTATCCTCATTTTAAAAAATCATACTTTTTGCTTTGATACAAAACATTCTTCGGATACATTATCATTTTTTTTATATTTTAATTGTATAAAGCAGTGAATAACATTTGTGATTTGCGATGAAAAAAAGTCATAAACAATTTGACAGCTTAATCAGAGAGTTTAAGTTTTCATACACACTTTGCATTGCTCTATACGCTTTTAATACTAGCTGCGGCATTATATTGACATTTTCAACGATTATTATGAATATAAAACACAATTCTACTTAAGAAATTAAAAAAAAAATGTCATGTGCAATTTTAAGGACCTTGAAACTTTCAAATTGATACCGGAAAAGAACATCAGTTTTGACAAATGTATCGTTACAAAATGGGCTAATCAAGGTGCATTGTGCTTTGGTCTTAATAAAATACAAACAATGTTATATATGGATGTTAGTATGTGAGGCTAATGATTTTTAAGAATCTAAAAAATCGTGGAAAATGAGCTTTTTAATACAATATACAAAAAAACTGTTAAATTTTTGGTGTGTTTTTTTATTCAGCTACACGGGTCTGTTAATACATGCTATCAAACAAAACACTTACGAGGGGTGATCCAGAAATATGCGGAAAAGTGCCATTATTTCCACATTTTTAATGCAAATAACATTATATTTGTACACAATCAAGCAAAATTTATGCCGATTTGAAATTTAGTCTTTAATTTTTTAAAGCTTAATGACGTTATTTTAAACGTCATGGCAACGTCAGATCGCGCAACTCGGCGTACCACCATGAAAGGTCCAATCCATCATTGCTAGCAAGCTGATTGGCGCATAATACAAAGTTATTCCCTCTTAAAAAAGTGTCCCTTGTAATCTACGCACTTTCTGCAGCGTTTTACCCAAGAAAGAAAACACTCTCTATACGAGTTAACTGGTATTTCATCGATAACCTACTGTAGATCAGCAACGTCCTCAAATCGCGTACCTTTCAAAACACTCTTGATCAATAGAAATAGAAAAAAAATCACAAGGGGCCAAGTCTAGTGAGTAAGGGTGGTGGTCTATAAGTCCAAAGCCGAGTCTTTTTAATGTCTCCGTAGTATGTGCTGCTATTCGGGATGGTGCGTTGTCATGGTGAATGATAGCTGTTTGAAGCATACCAGGCCTCTTTATATCAATCATGTGTGGTATCCAACTCGCAAAGATTCTCCTCATACCTACATGTAGTGCATTATGAATAATTCTAAACACCGCACCGAAGGTATACCCAGTCCTTATCGTAATAACTCTAATAGTCATCCGACGATCAGAGTCCAATAGTCATCCGATTGCTTTTTGACTGTTTCAATTTTCTTTGTTGAGATAGATGAGGGGTGGCCTGGCCTCGGTTCATCAGTAATAGAATTATCGCCTTGCTCAAACTTTCTGTACCATTTATACAAAGCAGTTTTCTTCATAGCATTGTTCCCCAAAGCCGTTTTTAACATTTCGAACGTTACATGTCTTGAATGTTTGTTTTCTACACAAAATTTAATGGCAGACAGCTGTTCAAGGGCAGCCATTTTGCCTATTCGGATTATCTGTGTCACGCGCCTTTGTTCGACATCAAATGGCGTCAAAATTGGCAATGTGACGTCACTAACGCCAACCTTAAATCGGGACCGTTGTTCAGATATTACTGAATAAAGAAAAAGACTGATAAAGATATTCTGTTTGAACACTGAGTTTTTGGTTCAAGCTGATGAAAACGTTAAATGACGTCATATGCGCCGGGTAGCGTTACCCTTACGTCGCTAAGGTAACGATTCCATTTCAATAATGCGTTCCACGTTTTTTGCAATCAGCTTCCAATATTCAAAATAAATCAAAGATCAGATTTCGTTAGTTTCAAATGGATTGCTTAATTAGCAAAACATATATATGGCACTTTTCCGCGTATTTCTGGATCACCCCTCGTATTTTCTACAAAAAGTTGATTTTTTCAATTTTTGAACCCTAAAACCATGAAGTAAAAATAAACCGTTCCAAAGCCTCCCTTTACTTTAATCCATTTAAATGCATATGTATGGGACAATCTTAATTTCAATAGCATAAGCGCGTAGTCTGAAAAATGGAATTGAAAAGAGGCAACTTATAACTTCAGTCGTCCTGACCAGAATGATGACTGTTTAAACAGACGAGTGTAAACAGCTAGGGCTGTTTGAGAAAAGAAACCGCATAACATACCACTTTTATTGGTGCAACACCAGTGTCTTTATTACCACAATCAATAGTTTTAATCGTGGGCTTCATACTGTTTCTTATCCGCTCACTATAATTTCTTAATTTGACTTTACTTTATTCACTCAACACATATATGTCATGTCATTCAGCTACGTCATTGTAATATGAGTTATTGTTTATCATCCATTTCTTAAACTAGTGCAACAAAAATATGATACTTGGTATTATGTTTCACATGGTGTGATGTTTTAAGGGCAACTATTAAAGCTGCATAGTCTGTAACTTTTGATCTTTTAATTTTAGAAATAATGTTTCTATTTTTCAAGAACACAGCAAAAATCTTAAAATTCAGGTATATATTTGAGCAATTTCGTAAATCTTAACAAATTATCAGTATCAAAACAACAGCATTTATGCAAAATATTAACTGTCTTTAATTATTGGAGGGACGCAAATAATTACCAACAAGAGAAAAAAACACCTGTTTTATAAGATAATTCACTTTTCCATGCAGTTTTCAGCTATGCTGAACAGATTTATTGTGAAAACAAAATTTAATTCTACTTTTACAAATGATTTAGAAAGAAAATAGATTTTTTCGAAAAATGTTCATAGTTGCAGAGTTAGTCTCTTTTAGTATTAAGGGGTTTTGTCTTGGCGTTAAACACCACACTAGGTTTCATAGAGCCTTCTCATGAGAATTGATGTCAACCGTTTAAGCCGCTACATGTGATTTCCAACAATGTGATATTTTGACACGTGTAATCTCAAACGAGCCTGTGCAGCCTCCCTTTAAGCTTAGACACTCCAAATGATGTTCGGTCAGAAGTTTAACAGTCGTAGATTATTCAAGCGACAAGCAAAGGCTCTGATCAGACTGCGCGTATGAGCAGGCTGATCTGAGGCTTTACATGTTTGGTTCTAGCAGATAAAGCTGCTAACAATACTGTAGCTGTTGGACGATTGTATTGTAGTGATACTCTTAAGCGTGAGCTTTTTTACACTAATGCCTATAAACTGCAGCCTTCTATGAGTGAGAGGGTGATTGTCGATGGGCATTGTTGTCATACAGCCCTACATTTTGGTGTCAAAGCTAAAGAAAATCAAGACAAAGTTTCTAGGTTGTACTGTTTACCTAAACTCCATAAAAACCCCGGTAAAGCAAGATTAATTGCAAATTCTAGTTCTTGAACGACAACAGAACTCCATAAATTTTTAACATCGTGTATTACAGCTGTTAAGAAACATGTTATCAAGTACTGTGAAAAGGTATATGAGAGTTCCAGCAAATATTTTGTCTATAAAAAAAATTCAGGTGAAATTTTAGATAAACTTAAAGCTAGAGATTTCAATGCGACCAGTGTGTCTACTTATGATTTTTTTCTACTCTTTACACTACTTTACTCATAGTTTAATTAAAGATAAACTTATTGATCTTATAGAAAGAACCTTCCAGAGATAAGGCTCTCCTTACCTTGCATGTAAAGACAGAAATGCATTTTTTACTTCGAAAAAAGTAAAAATATCTGATGACTTCTCTGAAACTATGCGAATTCCAGATGGGTCCTCAATTTTTACAGCATAAGCAAAACCTATACATTTAGCATTAGATCTTATTGCCGACTGTGAAACTTCTAACAAATTTATTATATTTTCAGACTGCCCTATCAGTTTTAAAATCTTTAGATCATACATCTTCAAATAATCCCCAAATTCAAAAACTACTTGAAAAACATCATGAATTATCAGAATTAAATGAAATAGTTTACTGTTGGATCCCTAGCCACATTGGCATTGCTGGAAATGAAAGTGTGGATCAAAAAGCAAAAGATTCATTGAATTTACACCCAACAAACTTTTCAATACCTTATGCAAATTTTAAATCTATTATCAATAGGTACATTTTAAACAAATGGCAAATTTTATGGAATAACAGTGTTGGTAATAACCTCTTTGAGATTAAACCTGTCATTGGACAATCTCAACCAGTAATACGAAATGTCAGACAGGAGGAAGTCGTCCTTGCTCGTCTACGTATTGGTCATACAAGGATCACACACTCTTATCTTTTAAAACGAGAGGAGCCACCGTATTGTTTTGGATGTGATACACTCTTTACAGTCCGCCATTTTCTACTTGAATGTGGTGATTTTTCACATATAAGAAACAAATACTTTCATGTTGATACAATCAAACAATTGTTTAATGATGTACCTATTGATAATGTCTTTTTATTCGTAAAAGAGATTAATCTTTTTAACAAATTGTAGATATTTTCCTTTGAACAAATTGTAGCTATTTTCCTTTGAACTGTTTACTTATTTAAACTTGCTTTCAGCATATCATTTGCTTTTTTGCAGGAGAAGATCATGTATAGTCATCTGATTAGCCTATGTTGTTATCAGATATTGTACATGATCTTCGCTGTAAAATGACTACTATTTTATCGTCTTTGCTATACTCATATGTTTAATGTGTTAAATTGTTAATATTTTAGCTTATCTATTATAGTTTTAATGTTCAGTAATACTTCTCTTACCTTACCTTGATGACGCTAGTGACCCAAAAGGGTTGATGCGCTGTTAAACTCCAACTCATCATCATCATCATCATCATGCATGGTCATGTCAAAATGTATGTGATGCGCTGACCTTTTTGTTGGACAACATTTTTATTCGATTTAGCACCAAGCTGTATAGACAAGCAGTTGGGATTATTATGGGTACTAATTGTGCTCCTCTGGTTGCCGATTTATGATCTGTTTTTTTATGAGAGGGACTTTAGCATGTCTCTTTCTGATGATAAGCAGGCTGATGTTTTTGATGCGTTTAACACTACTTCCAGATATTTCGACGATATTTTAAACATAAATAATAATGTTCCAACTTAATAAAGCCAATACCTTTGATGCCGAAGCTGCTGTTTCAAACTCGCATCTGTCAATTTCTAATGATATTGTTTCTACTAAAATTTATGATAAACGTGACTACTTTGATTTTAAAATTGTCTATTTCCCATTTTTAGATGGTGATGTTTCTCGCTCTACATCCTATGGAGTCTATATCTCTCTAGTTCGTTTTGCTAGAACATCTAGTTATGTTACTGACTTCAATACTGGCAATAAATTGTTAACTCAGAAACTTCTTAAACAAGGCTATCAGTATCATAAACTTCACAAAACCTTTTCTAAATTTTATAGACGATACTATGATTTGATATCTAAATTCCAAGTTTGACTTAAATCTCGCTTGCGCCAAGGACTTTCGGAACCTGAATTCTATGGTAACTTGTATAAATTGAAGAAAATTGTTGGCTCTAAAAATTTTCATCACGGTTCACTAAAATACTTTCCCATTTTAAAAAGGATTGGATATAACATTAATGTATTGCGACGGACTGCATGCTTAGTAGTCAACCGAATCACGGTTAGCAACATGGTGTGTTAATTTGATTAGAGTGTTTCTCCATAATGATACATTGCATTAATTAGATGGCCTCCATGCGAGCTGAACACTTCTTGTACTTTAACAACAGCAGAATCTAGGGCGAAGATTTGGTACCAGTAAAATGCATTTAAGCCCCCCGGTGGCTTAGGCTGCTGTCTGTTCTAAGGCGGTGGTTCTGTTGTTGTTGACTTTTTGTTAATTGTTACTCCCATTGTGGGAGTCTTTAATTTTTCTATGTTTTGTTGTACGTTACTTTATATCCATTCTAGTATAGCAATCATCTTGATGGGGAAGACAGAGCTGGGTTTTTTTATTAATTTGTCTTCCTGATGTCTCGTGATGGTTGAGCGGCTCTTCCTCGCGGTGCCAAGGGGTTGTCTGCGGTTTGTGATTGTGGTATTTCCTGATCATACTCACTTACTTTTTGGCTTTCCTCTTTAATTGCACGCGGTTGGGTTGGACTTCAGACTCTATGACGGCTCCAACTCAAAGACTTATCTATTGATGAGATGGTAGGTGCCTGATGTTTGGCTGTTTGTCGGACCCACCGGGGTTTACCTTTTGGATTTCTTTTGCTCTGGTATTCAGTTTTATTTACTGTTGAGTCCTTATAGTTGCTTTATCTCCTTGTTATATCTTGATTTATATGCTCTGGGAGATGATGAATTGATAAGTTAGGGGTCTTTTATGCAAACCAAATATCTGTGTGTCTTGATCCACATCTGAATTAAGGCTGAGGCTGGCGCCGTGAAACCAGTTTAAGCTCTCCAGTATTATATTTTACTGATCATTCCAAGGTGGTGCTTCTTTTGTGGATCTTTTATGTTTTTTCGTTCTTGTGTTTGCTATGCCTTTGTGTGCGTCTGTTTATATGTGCCTTGTGGTCACCTACTTGGAAAGGGCTGACCTCTTGGCTCTCGTCCATGGTGTCTTACCGTGAGTTTGTCACTTTCCAATTGATATCCTGGGTCAGATGTGGTACTTGATTGTATCGATTCCTGACCTTTGCACCCTTACTTACTTTGCTGGTCGCACATACCACACTGTGGTAAATTACATGTTGCGGCTCATTTGTATTCTGATGGAATTTGACATACATATTGATACACTAAGTAAGGAACTGGCCACTTGTATTTTAAGGGATCACAGGCAGAATTTTCTAGAGAATGATATATTTCTGTCTCTTAAGATTCCTTTAATATTAGCACGCTGAATAGACCCTTATAAAATGAACCATGTATTATGCTGCATTACATATTGGTCATCACTGTTTGACGAAGTACCAGTTTTGAGTTGTCCAGTATACAACAGGTTAAGGCAACAATGTTCATGCCCCTAGCCCCTGTTTAAGTAGTTTTCTTGATACACTTTTCCAGAAGTAATCTAGAAAATAACCCACTGATATTATAATTGATTTACAGGGAGGAGTTTTACCGTGTGACAGCTGTTAGGACATCATCATAAGAGAGAATGTTAGTAATTTTGCTTTGTTTATCCAGTACCCACTTTTCTGAAAGGTTCATAAAAACTCATCTGATATACAGCAGAACAGTACTACACACTGTGCAGATAAACTTCCACCCCGTGGATGTAAACAAATACAGATACATACAGAATCCAATTCGATTATTGATTTTTTGAGGTTATAGGTCATGTTTACACTGTACAATGTGAAGTACTGAGAACATCAGAATATTTTGAAAAAAGTGGATCCAACAGAAATACAAAGAACCTAGTACATTTTTGAAAAACGGTACAATGGGTTTCATTCGGCCTATTCATTGTAATTAATGGAAAGTTCAACACAGCTCACGCTCCCTAAAGTCTGATTAAGCAGTACATATACAAAACGTCCAAACATAAGCACTACCAAATTCGTAGCTATTTTCTTCAGAGCATGCTTATGTTGTGTGAATAAAGTTTATAATTAAAGCTAAAGGTATGATATAGGAATAAGATAGTGAAACAATCATGCTATTTTGCCTAAGTATGTAATCAAAAAACACAAAGGGGTAAACTTATTTTCATTGCAATTTTACTTACACGAATAAAGGTTGACAATTTTTCTTGAAAAGGGCACAACATTTGTTTCATTTTTATGGATTACTGCTTGAAGACTGACTCCAGGGTTATATCAAAACACGTTTGATAAGTCGCAAAAACTCATGATTTTGTAACAAAATCCAAATATCACATGTATTTTTAAAATTTTCTACAACAGATAAAGATATTTCATGTTCAATAATATTTCTTCGTGGTAGTTTAAAAATTGTTCAGCAGAAATAAAGGTGGTGCTTAGCTTTTAACGCCTTACATACTATGAGTAATTCCAGAACACATTATACTTGTAGACCTTTTCATTCCGGGCACCGTTTAAACAGGTACTTTGGCAGTATATAAAGAGTGAATACCCAGTAGAATAGTTCATCAGAGCTGTTAGCTGTCAACAAATATGCATGATAAAAATACATCATCAGTTGGACTTTTCTGCCTGTGATCTCTTGAATTACAAAATTTGTAAAGACATACACTTTCATTTGAGCTGTGACATGAGATTTCCAACAATGTGGTATGTGCAACCAGCAAAGCCTTAGATCAGCGCTAGGTTGTAAGGTTGCAATACATTAACGTTATAGCCAATCTTTTTACAATGGGAAATTATTTTAATGAACTGCGCTTAAAAAAATATTAGAGCCAACAATCTTCTTCCATTTATACACCAAGTCACCATAGAATTAAGCTGTTTAGAAACGAGACTGCCAGAGCCACAAAAACAATATAACAAACATGTGCGATCGTTATTCTGCATTTTACATGATTTGAAATCGTGATGGAACCTCAGGTGAAACATTATATATTATAATAGCCATGTTTGGGTATGGATACTTAGCCATCTGTTCACAAAATTATTCACAAACAGTGAAATGCATATAAGCCCTCCGCTGGCTTGGGCTGCTGTTCATTCTAAGGCGGTGGTCCTGTTGTTGTTGACTTGTTGTTTATTGTTACTCCCATTGTGGGATTCTGTAATTCTCCTATGTTTTGTTGTACGTCTCTTTATGTCCCTTCTAGTTTTGCAATCATCTTGATGGGGAAGAGAGAGCTGGTTGCTTTGCTTAGTGTGCCTTCCTGGTGTCTCGTGATTGTTTTGTGGCTCTTCCTCGCGGTGCCATTGGTTGGTCTGTGGTTTGTGACTGTGGTATTTCCTGATCATACTCACTTACTATTTAGAATACATTTTGGGGACGTTTTTTAGCTCTAAATAGGCAATAAAAATACGAAGTAAGGGCTTAACTGATATAAGTGCCGTGATGTCAAAGGGTGATCCTCGTGACGGGTCTGTTTCTATTCTTTCCTCACATTCATGACTGATTCTTATGAACGAACACTATTGTTTGTTTTCCAGACCTCACTGTCCTACGTTTTGCATCCGTATTTATCTTTATGTTATTCCACACTATGTGCAATCTTAGGATCGAAGTGGCTCATCATTAGAGTATTAGGCTTAAAAGGGATACGTGCATTAAGAGGCTATTTTGCCCCCCCCCCCCCCCCTTTATGAGGTCAAAAAATAAAAGTTGCTCTTCACAAGTTTCTTCGAATTAGTTTAATAGAAAAATAGCCAAAGTGTAAAAGTTTGGCATTGATTTGACTTTTACCGTTGCTATGGTAACAAAAATGGCCACCGAAATGGGCTGAAAATAGAAAAATGACAATTTTGGAGCAAATTTGAGACATGTAACAAAGGAATTTATATAGAGCACAAGCAAATACCAAAACAATATTTTAACAGACGATGAGAATTATCCTGGCACACAATATATAAAAAGTTTTTTTGTTATTTGCTTGTGCTGATATCTAATTCTTAAAAAAATCGGTCTCCAAAAGCCTCGAATTTGGTCTAAAATGGCACTTTCTCTATTTTAAGCCTATTTTGTCGGCCATTTTGGTTACCATAGCAACCGGTAAAAGTAAAATAAATGCCAGAATTTTACGCTTGGGTTATTCTTCTAATAAACCAATAAGATGAATTTGGTGAAAAGCAACTGTCAATTTTTGGCTCTATAGGGGGCCAAAATAGGCCTTTAATGCACGTACCCCAAATTCGAAGGTTCTCTGATCTATAATGTGCAAAATAATATAAATCAACAACTTCTTAAATTAAAGTTATATTTAAAGGTTACAACCATGTAAAATATAAACAAATGTGCAAGTTTGTACTGGTTTTATAGATAACATTTCTGCGATTGTGACAGCAGTAAAGAACATATAAATGAGCTCAAAGAATTACACTGTGGTTGAAAGGCCTGTGACCGTTTATTCTTGAGCTACCCGCGGATCCAATTTAGGTTACCTTGCTCCCCCAAGGACAATTTTTCATGGGTCCCAAATTGTTTATTGGGACCCCCTGAATGCGAAACGAAGGTATCCTTAAAAAAATGGTATGGGCTAAGTAAAAATGCATGGTTTCCATGGCAATCCATAGCGGATTTTGGAATGGGAGTATGCCTACAAAAGTACTCATATCTCAGCTGTTACTTATACTAGACTACTAAACTTAATACCAAATTAAAGCTTAAACATAGGCCTATTATCCCATTGTGCATATGCAAATTATCTAATTTGCATATTCATAGATATTTATGAAAATATTATAAACGTAATTCACGAATGGGGGTATATGTACAAGATCAATAATATCTCAGCTGCTTTAAGCCAAAGATTACTAAACTTTAAATTAAGTTAAGGCTAAGCCATAGCGCTTTAATCCCATGGTCAAATATACAAGTAAGTAATGGTGCAAAGATCAGGAATCGATACAATCAAGTACCACACCTGACCCAGGATACCAATGGGAAAGTGACAAACTCACAGAAGACACCACAAACGAGAGCCAAGAGGTCAGCCCTTTCCCAGCAGGTGACCACAAAGCACATATAAACAGATGTGCACAAAACATAGCAAACACAAGACAGAACAAAAACATAAAAGATCCACAAAAGAAGTACCGCCTTGGAACGGTCAGTAAAATATTTTACTGGAGGGCTTAAACCGGTTTAACGGCGCCAACCTCACCTTTAATTCATTATTTGCGTATTCATGAATGTTAATAAAAACGCTAAAAATAAGGGAAAATCATTACAAATATAAGTCGGCTAATAACATCCCAATATTGTCTTTGTTGCATGTTTAATATAATCAATGGTACAATTTGACAAGTCCATTCATCCAGTGGTCCTATATGAATATCATTGCATTTGCATATTGATGAATATACATGAAAACTTAAAAATTAGGGAAAATCACGTTAAAACCATAAGCCTAGGTGAGGGGTTGAGGTACGATCTATTTATCCTGCACTCCTAGTGCCTTTTAAATTCATGCCAAATTGTTCAGTGGGACCCTCTAAATGCAAAACGAAGTTCTCCTTAAAACATTTTGGTATGGGCTATGTGAAAATGCATGGTTTCCAAGGCAACCCTATATATGATTTTCGATATTGGGGATAGGCCTACAAATTCATTCATATCTGTGGTTCTACTTATCCTAGAACACTAAAATTGGTGTCAAATTAACGCTTAGACACATATTATTTTTCCTGTGGTCAGATTTGTAAAATATCTAATTTGCATAATTATGAATATTAATGAAAACCTTAAAAATGAAGTTAAATCGTTCAAAAACACATAAATGGACATATTTTAGCCCCAAAACTTCATCAAACCACCATTGTTGCCAGTTTTATATTGTCAGTGGTTTAATGTGATAAGCTCTTTCATCCAGTGGTCCTATAATAAAAGTATCTCATTTTCATATTCATTAATAGTAATGAAAACGATAGTAATGAGAGAAAATATCTTAGAAAAATTAAGGGATGCACATATAAAATTACCAATGTTTTACCTACCATGTGTTCTAGTTTATCAAACCATGTGCGACTTCAATGCTTAGACATTGTACTTTTACCATAAGGTAAAATATGAAAAATAATTATCATGAATATTCATGAATTGAAAACAGAAGAAATGAATGAAAAAATACGAAAAAATCAAGGGGGGGGGGGGGCACTTCCTAAATTACTCATATCTCAGTTGTTAAGTGCCTGATAGTGCCAAACCTGATTTTTAATTAATGCTGAGACAGAGCATGTTTACCAAAATGATCCAATTCATAACACATCGAATTTAATTTCTCATGAGTATTGATGAAAACATGAGAAATTAAAGAAAAACACAGGAAAATTAAGGGGTATACTTACAAAATGATTCATATCTTAGCTTTCAATTGCCCTATAGTAGCAAACTTGGTACCATATAAAACAGCATAATGCAATGTTTTTTAGTAAAAAATAAGTGTAAGATTTATAGCAGCTGAGATATGAGTAATTTTGTAGGTACGCAGCTATCAATTTGCATACGTTTTTTTCTTGCATTTTTAAAGTTTTTATTAATATTGATCCTATACAAATTAGATAATTCTTATATTTTCCCACTAGGTAAAACTGTTTTATATAGACTAAAATTAAGTATTATGTTTGCTACTCTAGTGCAATTAGCAGCTCCGATATTGGTAATTTTGTAGGTATAGTCCCCTTTATTTTCTCAGCGATTTTTCTCTTTATTCTAATGTTATATTAATTTACATTAATATGTAAATGAAAATGAGCCAGCTGGCAAATATTACCGTTGAGATAAAGGACTGTGTAATAGCAATAAGTTGGCACCATGATTGCTACTTAAGGGCTATAAGCTGCTGAGATATAAGTAATTTTGTAGGTACATCCCCTGAATTTTCAAGAATTTTTCTCAAAATGCTCATGCTTTCATCAATATTCAAGAATATTACAATTTGATAATTTCAAAATTTGATCATTTGTTAAATATACTATTGTTTTACATGTAGCATTAATTTAAATCGAAGTTTGGTACTCTATGGCGCTTAGCAATTGAGATATTATTAGATTTATAAGTACAACCCCTTGATTTTTCCGCGATTTTTTTTATTTATTTCTTCTGTTTTAATTACAATTCATAACTATTCATGTTAAATATTGTTCATAGCTGACCTTAAGGTACAATTATAATGTCAAAGCATTGATTTGGCACACAATTTGATACACTAGAATGCATAGCAGCTGAAATATTGATAATTATATACATGTACGTACACCCCTTAATTTTTCTTAGATTTTATCTCTCATTTCTAAAGTTTTCATTAATATTCATGAATAAGTGTATTAGATAATTTGCATATGTAACTATCAAATTAGACTGTTATGCCCAGGGACTAGTTTGGTGCCATGTTTAGGAATCTAGGATGAGATGTTGTTGAGATATGAGTATTTTTGTACGTATACCCCCACTCTTTAAAGTCGCATAATGGGTTGCCATGGAAATCATGAAATGTCATATAACCGAAAAGCATTTATTTTTAGGACAATATTTTTTTGCACTTAAGTGGTCCCAATAAACACGTTTACACCCATAATGAAATATCCTATCAGTTCAATTTAGGTCTAAGTACCCCTTGCATACTATAATTTACCCATGTTTTTACCTCATTTTGAAGATTTCATTAATATTCATGAATATGCAAATGAAATAGTTTTCATACAGGACCGCTGGATGTAATAAAGAACTTATCAAATTGTACCACTGATTATATTAAAATTGGCGACAATAATGGTTTGACATTTTGGTCACCTGCTGGGAAAGGGCTGACCTCTTGGCTCTCGTTTGTGGTGTCTTCTGTGAGTTTGTCACTTTCCCATTGGTATCCTGGGTCAGGTGTGGTACTTGATTGTATCGATTCCTGATCTTTGCACCATTACTTACTTTTTTTTTGAAAATGCTTTGGGACTGAAATATGTTTATTTATGTTTTTTATGTATTTCTTTATTTTTTAGGTTTTCACTAATATTCATAATATGCAAATTATATAATTTCTTATCTGACCACAGGAAGACAGACAGTTGTCTAAGCTTTAATTTGACACCACTTATAGTGCTCTAAGATAATTAGAACCCTATATATTATTGAATTTGTAGGCCTACCCCCCATTCTCTAAAATTATATAAGGTGTTGCCATGGAAACCATGCATTTTCACATAGCCCATACCAAAACATTTTGAGAGAACTTCGTTTCGCATTTAGAGGGTCCCACTGAACAATTTGGCATGAATTTAAAAGGCCCTAGGAGTGCAGGATGGATCGTTCCTTAGCTCCTCCCCTAGGCTTATAGTTTTTACGTGATTTCTTTCATTTTTAAGTTTTCATGTATATTCATGAATATGTTAATGAGATAATATTCATATAGGACCACTGGATGAATGGACTTGTCAAATTGTACCATTGATTATATTAAAACATGCAACAATGCCAATTTTGGGATGAAATCAGCCTATATATATATTTTAATGATTTTCCCTTATTTTTTAGCGTTTTTATTAATATTCATGAAAACGCAAATTATACAAGTATGATAACATGCATATTTGACCATGGAATTAAAGCCCTATGTCTTAGCTTATAACGATAAACTCTACATAATTTGAATTATACTTGAACGTGACTGATCTGACATGACTTAGACTGCAATGACACGTTTGTAACTGCACTGCGAAATAATAGAATTGAATAAAAGCATCATAAATTTCCTAAATAGCATGTTATCCAGCAGAAACTAAGATCAGTCCATGCATTTATGCAGTCTCAAAGGTGCCATCGAGATTGATTTCCGTTTTCGGAAATGGACACTAACCAGGACGTTTGAAAAGTTGGTATTGTCGTATTTTTTGAGTCTGAAGTTCAAAGGGCGTGGCATATGCTAATTGTATCTCCGATCTGTAATCGGCAGTTTTCGCCGAATATATAGAACTACATGTAATTAGGTAATTTGAAATGAAATGTCTGATATAAGTAGCCTTTCGACAATATCGTCCGCTCTGGTGAAGTGCAGTAAAAACGTTCATATAGCAAATGGTTAGAGTAGTACCTCAGAAGAGCGGATGTCAGCGCACAAAGCAGGGCTCACTAAGAAGCTCAGCTTGGTGTTCAGTATTGGCTTAAAACTTAGTTAATTGTAGTTAAATATTTTGTTAAGTGTCCCAAAAGCGGTCTAATTAGGCCCACATAAGTTATCTAGTGTAGATTACATGTAGTTCAAACTAGGTGTTTAGTTAGATAGCCTGACAGGGTTTGCCCGCGCAGTAGAGCCGAGCCAAGGGTAACGGGGCTTTACATTGTTTTCAATGCAGTAACCTGGATGGTGTACAGATAGCACAGTGCTTAAATGATACTGGATGGACGATTGGGCTAGGTGTTGGCTATACTTTTTTGTTTGTTGCGATGCTTTACGTCCCATGCAGCAATGCTTCAGTCATGTCAGGATGATGTAGGTAATAAATACATATATTTATTACCGAACCTTGTCGTATCCCATACCTCATTATGCGTTATTGTGATTAAGATGGTAAAAGGATAGCACCTCGACCTTAATTCACTGAATACAAAGGGTATCATAATTTACAAGCTGTTAACCTTTCACCAAAATGGCAAACAGAGAACCAGGACCATTTAAATTCCTGACTAACTGGAGCAAGTGGTGTCTTTGGGATAAAGATCTAAAGCATCACATACACAACAAACACAAGAGAATGATGGTTACACTTTTCCCCTGTCTTAAAAAGAAGCATCCTTAACTGGTAGGGAGTTCCGGAGGGGAAACGTTGTTATACACAAATCGAAATGACAATGTTTGCCAAGGTCATGAGCAAGCCAACATTGTCATCAATCCAGATAGGGAGTGATAGGTGTGACTGAAGATTCACCACCACTGCGATGGATGATACATGTAGCTGGTCCTAAAGTCAGCCACTTGGTTGCACAGTACGAAACAGAATGTGGGATTAACGCGGGCACTGAACAAATAAGCCACCACGAGGAGACAGAACAAGCACAAAAATTGCTCCTTGTGAAAGTGGAAAAAGCTACCATAAACCATGACAGGCATAGGCAAGCCTTTTAAAGAAAGAGCCGGGACCTGCTTGCACTAATACAAACGATAATGCTCACCACACACACTGTCACCAAGTGGATAAGCACACTCCTTGAGAAAGGCAAGGTTCGATTCAAAGAGGTTTTGGCGGAATTTAAGAAGAGAAAGACATCAGCTTCTGTTGACTCTTCAAAGCAAGTGGTGATAAAGGATGACTATCAACTCTCCAAATTGTTCCTCTCATACATGTACCAGAGGAAAGAGAATTTATTGAAAGAGTTCTTCGGTCATAAGAACCATTAACATCCGGTGATGTTAGTAAGCTCCACACCCTCACCTCACTACCATTCTTAAAAGCAGTCACGATTCTTTGGGTAGAGCCAGACGCTGAAACAATCAGTATTGAAGGTGCAGCGTTGATTAACTGTCTACAACAGAAGCATGCAAAGAGTTTTCTGGAGTATGCAATGCTACATGTCCTTCCTACAATATAGCCATACTCTATAAAGTTCAAGAGAACAAGCATTGTATTTGATGTATATCTGCGATCTAGTCTGAAAGCTGAAACCAGCTTAATAAAAGGACATAGGTGAGGTGCATGGTAACAAGGGGTGTATGCCGGGCATGCAACAGAAGCAGGCATCACTTAAAATCAAAATTCTCAGACCAATGTTGTCGTTATCACAGTCAATATGTTGCATGTGCATCATGAGTTAGCTCTGCAGTTGTGTGTTGCTTTGGGCCAGGGAAAGAACATAAGAAGAATTCCTGTAAATGATTCGTATTATCGTTTGCTGGAAAGAGAAAATACATGCTCTTCTTCCATACATTCACTGGCTGCAGTGTTGTTTCAGAATTCTGTGGAAAAGTGACGGAGTCTGTTTGACAAATCTGTGGGCACCCCCTCCCAAGTATTCAGGATAATCAGCCAATATCCACTTGTAGTAGATGATGGAGACATGCAGGACTTGCAGATGTTTTTGGTCATGACGTATAACTGGTCCAGTACAGGTGAAAGTGTAGATAGCAGAGGCTGTACGAAGCCATTCCATCAACCAGGGAAGCGCTGAAGCAGCATGCTACTAGCATTCTGTGTATCTGGAATTGGTCAACAGTAAGCCAACCAGAAACGCTGACTACATCCAACTAGGTTTGGACCAAGAAAGGGCGTTTTGTGGCAGATTGTTTGACAATATCCGCCGATTACAAAGAACTGCTAGCAGCTTACCAAGTGTGGATTCAATTCGGAATGCTGTGATGATGCCAGTGTTACGGCTTTGGTCACGCTTTCATGACACGGTACAGTTGCAGATGTTAGGTTTAAAGGTATCATAGTGACCACAAATAGGCAGAAATTGGGACTTATTAAATGCAACTGCTCACCAGAGCTATCTGTCATGATATATTGTTCCAGTCAGGTGGTAGGAAAATATTACTTTTTTAAAACAACATTGATTGGAGATATATAAGCTCCGATCAAGGACAAATATCTAGGTTGAAGCAACATACTTCATAGCCTTTGCTTAATACAAATCGGGCCATACTTCATAAAAAATACAATCCAGCATTATCTGTCTATACGGTATGATTTTGACTTGTAAAGTAAGATAATTAAAGCTTTGATTACATGAAATATATGTCTGATTGTATCGTTTTGTTCAGAAAAAAAGCAACTTTCATTGACAAAGAGAATGAACAATATTTATCTGTAATTTACAAATAGTCTTGCTAAAATCGTGCGATTCGACACTAGAATCTTTGAAGCAGAGTGCGATTTATAACAAAATACAGTATTTCCATAGCCGCCATTTTAAAATTTTTCAGGTGGCTAACAATCTTTTTTTTCAAATATTTTTCCCTGAGGACCATTTGACACCAAATACGTTGAAATAGGGCAGGCGTTTTCGATTTTATAGCAGAAAGTCTATAAAACCATTAAGTCCAAGGTGGCCATTTTGGAAAATGGCCGCCATTTTGAAAACTTCTGTTGGCTAATAGGTTTTCTCAATAGAGCTTCCACTGCGAAACGTTTGACACCAAAAATCATTGAAATATATAGAACAGGTGCTTGTGAATTTTAGCAAAATATAATATTTCAATATATTGTATGGCGGCAATCTTTAAAAATGTCCGCCATTTTGAAATTTTCATTTGGCTAGCAAATGTTTATAAAACAGCTTCCCCTGAGGAGTATTTGACACCAAAAGCATTGTAATAGGACAGATGGTTGCGATGTTATGGCAAAATATAATATTTGCTTATATTGTACGGCGACCATCTTAAAAAATGGCCGCCATTTTTAAATATTCCATTGGCTAAGATAAATTTTATCAAAGAACTTCCCCTGAGTAACATTTGACACCAAAACCATTGAAATAGGACATGTGCTTACGATTTTATAGCCAAAGACAATATTCCCATATGGTGTATGGCGGCCATCTTGAAAATGACCGCCATTTTGAAATTTTCAGGTGGCTGACGGATTTTCTTTAAAGAGCTTCCACTGAGGAACATGTGTGCCAAAGTTGATGCTTCTTTCCAAAAGTGAAAGATTTTTACAGTTATCTGCTTGGCTACTATTTGATTTTAATCCAATTTCAGAGACTACAGATGTGCGTAAAGATAAATATTTGCTTGCTTTTTTTAACCTTGAGTTCGATTATGCCGTTTACGTCAACCCTTTACCTCATAGAGACGCCTTTTAACACTTTCGCGAAGAAAGCAGACCCAGAACAGGCAGCTCTTGCAAGAGCTACCTGATCAGGAGCTACGCTGCTTATGGAAATATGATTATATATGATCCTATACTATTGGACCTGATAAGTAATTTCTTTGTTCTATTTACAAACTGCAATATTATGAATATAATTATTCATAGTGGGTGGAATTTAGCATGAGTTTTTATAAATGAAATGGTTAAATAACAGAATATTTTATGGTTCAATATATAAATGTGCTTTTAATTTTTTCATACTAAATACGTTCATGTTATACACTCCTCCCTCATTCCTGTTTCAAGCAGAGAAAAAAAAACAGTGTTGATCATGATAAGGTGGCTTCGTCAGATGCCAGCAGACATAAATCTACATTGTTTTTGATAAGAAAAAAGGATCAGTCGAGGTTCAGCAGAACAAGGGTTAAAGTAAGAAAGAGAGCAAAGATCAGGAATCGATACAATACTGACCCAGGATACCAATTGGAAAGTGACAGCTTCACAACTAGACATTGCAAACGAGAGCCAAGAGGTCAGCCCTTTCCCAGCAGGAGACCACAAGGCATCAATAAACAGACGCGCACAAAAACACTATAAAAACAAGACAGAAATAATATAAATGATCCACAAAAGAAGCACCGCTAAGTCTTTATTTGTTTGTTGACATTAAAACAAAACATATATTGCTTGACATTATTTACCAAGCACTCATTAATCTTCAACATCGTTTGGTCATGTTTGGCGTGTATGTCATATTAGTATTGGTTGTATGGAACAAGAACCTTTCAGCAAGTGGGTCTAAAACTGCTGTGCCAGTGACATGGTGTTAAGATGGTTAACTCATATATATTCAGGATCGCAATGGTTCGCTTCTGACTGTATATAGTTTAATTTTTAAGCATAATTTTTAAATACAATGTATACATTTTTTAAATTATGATATAGTTTTATGCAATATTTCTTGATTATTTTTCTATTTGAGACTTATTATATATATTTAATAAAATTATTCTATGAAGTTTATTGTCTTTCAATACGTAACAGCTCACTATATTGCACTGCCTGTATCTGTAGTGCTGCCCATACTCCCTGTTTCTGTTCTGTTACCGTCGTCAGTATCAGACGGTACTTATCGCATATGCGCAAATGCCTATGACTAACGGCCATACTGACATGCTTTTTGTCTGAGCCTTTATCTTTGTCTAAACAGGGGGCGGACTTGATTTAGAAATTTTAGAGTACTCTGCATACGTCAGAACAGCCACTTAAAAACTGGGGACTTTGGAGTACTCCAGAATAAATCAAGCGATACAAGTATTTTAGCACATGCAGGCAGGTTTCCGCCATCTTCTTTTGGATCAGGTCACGTGACTTTTCTGCGAGCTGTTCTGTCTACACCACCTCGGAAGAAGGAGTACTCTGACGTACGCCATCACAGATGTTCCAGCGCACTTGATTTCTGTTCTGCCTGTTCGGAGTGAAAGAAGTTAAGAGAACAGCCCCTGCGCATGTATGATGAGTATCGAAATCTCGTGCACTGGCCAATATATTGACTTACGTGTACATTTGTGTGTGTTTATATCACCGTTTTGTTTTTCTTAACATGCCAAGTCATGAGCAAATTACAAGCAAAACAGTATTTGAATAAAGCAAATGAAATTTCATAAATATATAACACATATATAAAATACTCAAACCCATCATAACAATCTTAATAGGTGTTTGCTCTGTCCACAGAGCTAATCACTAACAATGATGAACAGAGGATAAGAAAATGTATCATTCTGACACCAATACTTTTCGTTATGTTTGCAAATCTAAAATAAGTATAACGTTCATATGGCATTTCCATTAGTGCCAAGTAAGTATTGTCGAGCAAAACGTTATACAAACATTCATACAATGTATTTACTTCTAGATAATGCCAATATATAACGTACATTCTGGAGAACATTATTTGATGATAACACTTTTATTTCTCGTCAGAGGAAAAATGTTTGCTTAATTTGCATTGCCATTCTAGAACAGGGAACTACTGCGTCAATCGTTTTATGGTTATATTTACTGTCAGGCCTTTTCCATCCATATAAAGAAGCAGTTGCTGCGGCCATGTATATTGAGCAATTCACACAATGCGAAATTATATTTATCAGATGATAATCTAATTGATCTTTTTTCTCTGCCTTCATATGTTGGAGGCCTCTCTGAAAAATAGTATTAAATATACATGTTCTTTTTAAACCAGATACCAAGCTTCAATGGGGCTGTTAAATCCACAAAACATTTCAAGACCTCACAATTGTGAGTCCAATTTAAAGCAAGAACTTTAACTTAGTAAAGCATTAAGCAGCAAGGCACGCATATAAAGCATTTAAACTAACAAAATGTGTTTTATAGAATACAGATATTACATGTATCATTTTTTTCTATATTTATAATAGAGTTTTAGCATAGTAATAATATCGATTACGTGCCTGAACATTGACTGGGTGTACACTTACATTACAGGGATGGTTGGGATTGACTTGCGACATTCTTGTGGGTTTCCTCTGTTAATCTTAAACATAATAAGTTTTAGATACAAATTATCATATAGTTGTAGCTTCTTATATATTTTTGCAAAATGGCCACTTTTCATAAAACATTGACATGGTTCTCTTGCTACTATGACGTACAGACGACAATGAGCTAAGCTACTTTTACACGTAGCGTTTATGGTGTTGTGGTGCATTGTACATCTGAAGGCCAGAAGAACTGATCCGTTCAGGTTAATTTAAGTTTGCTCAGATGCAATGAAATCTCAAAGATCAGGAGAAGTTCAAGTACGGCCACATATTTAGTTTTCCCAAGATCTGAAATTGGGAAAAAACTTTCATGGTGCTGTAAATGGACATTATTGAAAAGTCTCGAGTTTAGTTTTATGAAGTAGCTCGCAGTGTTCCGATGGAAGTAAGAAAGAGGGCAAAGATCATGAATCGATACAATTAAGCACCACACCTCACCCAGGATACCAATGGGAAAGTGACAATGTCACATTTAGACATCACAAACGAGAGCCAAGAGGTCAGCCCTTTCCCAGCAGGTGACCACAAGACATCAACAAACAGACGTGCATGAAAGCATAACAAAACAAGACAGAAATAACATAAATGATCAAGAAAAAAGCACCGCCTTAGAACGGTCAGTAAAATATTTTACTAGAGGGCTTAAACCGGTTTAACTGTGCACCAACCTCAGCCCAGATGCGGATCAAGACCCACAAATGCCCCGCCCGCACAAAAGACCCCCAATTCACCAAAGCACCACCTCCTAGAACATATAATCCAGCTGTATAAAGGAGATAAAGCAAAGACAAGGACTCAACAGCAAACAAAACTGAACACTAGAGCAAAAGAAATCCAACAGGTAAACCCCGATGGGCCTGATAACACGTCGCTTTAGTGCTATAGTGTTCTATCTACCATTGCACAAGTTTTGAGAAAAATCAGTTTGAAAATTTTAGTATCCTGATTCTTGATGCCTCATTTATCACAGACCTTTGAATCATACCAGAGAGTTAAAATATATCCATACATTGTAAATGAACTTGATTTTAAGAACATTTCACAGTAATATGTAATCTAGGAGCATTTTTCTGTTTGGAGATAGAACATTATGCTCTAAAAATAGCCTTCTGTATACAGTGCTTTAGTGTTCTATCTGTTCTTACAGCTCTTTATTCTGTTTATGTAGCTTATTTTTATAATACTCTGAGCAGAACTGATTCTTTGTACCTAAAAGTAAAATATTTAGCCTTGTATTTTGAATTACAGCAACAAACCGCACAGATTAGGCTGTTATTTTTTTGTAAGGGAGATAATCTGTTTCTATGGTTAATATTCTGTCCATGGTTTAATTTGTATAATATTTCAGACTGAACTGATTATTTGGACCTAAAAGTAGCAGATTTAGCCATTAATATTCGTTACACCAAGAAATTGCTTCAATTCGATCAGTTTACATACGTGCAAGGGAGGTACTATATTTCTACAGCTTATTATTCTGCCAATGGAGTCAATTTGTGTAATATTTTTGACCAAACGGATTATTTCGAACTAAAAGTAGCAGATATAGCCATTAGTTTGGCATTACACCAACAAACCGCTTCAATTTAGGACATTAAAAATTATGTAAGGGAGGTAACTTCGAATGTTACCAATTTATCCAAGGGAAGTGGCTTTAGGCAGATAGAACAGTATGACACTGAACTGACTCAGCCCAGCATCGGTCGTTGGATGTAAATCACTTAGAACACTATAACACTTAACGAAATTGACTTTTTGTAGATATAACAGAAAATCACAGCAAATGTAAGCTTACTGTGAAGAGATGAAGGCAAATGAAACCTTAACCAGTAGATAGAACATTTGATCCCTTTTTCAACGGTATACATAACTCAATTTTGACCAAAATGTCACTTAGAACACTATAGCATTGAAGCGACGAACAGTCAAAGCATCAGGCCCCTATCATTATATCAATAGATAAGTCTTTAAGTTGGAACCGTCATAGAGTCTGAAGTCTGACCTTCCAGCGTGCAATTAAGGAGGAAAGCAAAATTGACAACCCTGATTGGGTTGACCACCAAGCATGCAGTCTGCTGCAATACATAAATGTTATAGCCAATCCTTTTATGACGGGAAATTACTTTAATGAACTGCGCTGAAAATTATCGGAGCCAACAATCTTCTGCAATCTATACACCGAGTCACCATAGAATTCAGGTTCCGAAAGTGATTGGGGCAAGAGAGATTTAAGTCCAATTTGAAATTTAGATATCAAATCATAGTATCGTCTATAAAATTTAGAAAAGGTTTGCAAAGTTTATGATACTGATAGCCATGTTGAAGAGGTTTCTGAATCAACAATTTATTGTAGTGTGGAAGTAAGCAACATGGCTAGATGCTCTAGCAAAAGAAAGAGTTTAGAGATATAGTCTCCATAGGAAGTAGAGCGAGGAACAAACCCATCTTAAAATGAAAAATTGACAATTTCAAATCAAAGTCGTCACGTTTATCATAAATTTTGGCAGAAAAAATATCATTAGAAATTGACAAATGTTAGTCTTCGATATCAGAAGTATGAGCTATAGTCCATATGACCTTTTTATTAAATAACACAAAACTGCTTTATGAACATGCAGTGTTTTGTCCTAAATCTCATTCAAACGCGCGTCACACACAAGACGTGTACTGCGCATTTGACTAGAAACTGTCGACTTTCTAATGCCACATTTTAGCATTAACGCATCTAAGTATGGTGGGCTATACAGGACATTTTATGACATGTGTAATCCACAGTATTTTGTCGACAACTCTCTTCCTAGGAGTGCAAACATAAAACTAATCGATATTTTGGTATGAACTATTTGGACTGTATCAAAACATATCAATGTTGATGATAAATTACGAATCTGCCCACAGCCTGCCCTGTGTCCCCTAAACTCACACAACCCATAGGCTGGCATTTGTGTGATTGAATTAGGCTGTCCGATTGTTGTTGTTGAAGATACGAATATATACTGAAGGAAAAAAAAGTTTAGCAATTATTTATAATGGGATTTCCCATAGGTGATCTTTACATCTTTTTAATTGGCAGGTTCAGAAACATGTCAGTTGTTTGAAAATGACCTACCCGAAATTGGTCAAAAGAAACAAAATCCGATTTTATAGTGAGGATTTGATCTGTTGAGCATTTTAATTTCAAACGTTATTTAATTGAAAGGGAGGTAATTTGGAAAAATACGAATTTCAACTAAAAATTGTACAAAAAGGGTGAACATAACATTCAGTTTTAAACCGTTTTTCACTTTATTGCTTTTGGATCTAAACATTAAACAGAAAAATGAAACTTCTAGCCGAAAACCTTTCGCACTATTGCCAGATAAGCTGTTTTAGCAAGGGGGCATAAAATCAGACTTTACATTATGTGAAATGTCAAACTGTTGATGTCATCGTACTCATGAACGTTTGTCAATATATATTTTTGACACTATGAAATTAAAAGTCAAATTTCATCTAAACTGTGAATCCTCAAAGTATATTGCTAAACTTTTTTCCCTCAGTATATAAAAGGGCACAGCCAAACTTCTTTGGACACATCTCAATTAACTTGTCGATATTTGATAAAACGGATCATTAGCATTCAAAAGTCACCTTTTAATATGTAAATATGAGTTGACTAATTTAAGATTTCGACTTCTGTGGGGGTTGGACCCTAGAATGCGTCGTGCGCGCCTAGATATATGGATTACTTCTCCACTGTACAAAAGACAAATGTCGCTGCTACAGACTGAGAGAAATATCAGGTCACTTAACTGGTGTATATTACATTCCAGTTTCAGTGTCAACATGCATGGTTTCAATTTATACCTACAAGTACAAATGCAATATTTGATTTTTTTCACCTGATCCCAGAGAGGTGAAACTAGTGTCACATTACATGTAAATTGCTATAATTTATGAGCCGTGACACGTGCTTTTCAACAATGTGGTATTTTGACAAGTGTAGATTTAGATGAGCCTGTGTAGCCTCTTTTTAAGCAAAAAACCTCAAATGAGGATCGGTCAGTAGTTTAACAGTCATAAAATATTTAAGCGACCAGCAAAGGCTCTGATCAGTCTGCGCGTATGCGCAGGCTGGTCTAAGCCTTTACTGGTTGCACATACCAAATAGTTGGTAATCTCATGCCACGGCTCATTTGATATGCATTTGTTAGAGATTCAAAGGTAAATTTACACATTATTAAATGGTAAACTTTATGAAACCTGCTTTTAATCCTTGCAATGTTGAATATTTTCATGTTTTACATTTTCTGGATGTTTTATCATAATAATCTGCAGTTTTTTTTAGATGTAAGCATGTGTTATCAATAAGAGTTGTCCTGGGTCAGATGTGGTACTGATTGTATCGATCTCTGATCTTTGTCCGCTTTCTTACGTTGAAAACAATAAGGATGGAGTTCAGAGGGCTCTAAACATGGCAAATCTGTCTGATCTGGATCTACATTATTTTCAAAAACATAGCAATTAGGTTCAGCAGGACAAAGGTTAAGAATGCTTTTTAATTTGACATATCATAAGTATAATTAACTGTCTACTACATCTATGTTATTTACTTTTTAACAAAGCAAATGTAAGACATACATTATGGAGGGTTGGTATTCACTGTAATCATACTACTAGTCGCTTCCTCCGGTGCTATTATAGTAAAATTACCTTCAAACAAAGACTGACGAAATCGAGAAATGTTGGATACGTTTGCTTCGAGGTTGCATCCTCTAGTTATCAACCTCTGCGTTGGTTTGGCAAAATGGGAATAAAATCATATTTTTAATGTGCTTTTTTACATTTAAACGTCCCAGAATGTTATTTATCTAATTGAATGTAAACACTGTAATATGCAATACGTTGGTCAAACTAATCAACAAGTTTCAAAACGTATGAACAGTCATAGTAGATTTGACATCAACAGTTTCAAAAATCAGAGCTATGCTTCAAATGTTGCTTTACATTTCAATTCATATCCACATTTTATTGCAGATTTCAGTTGTCTTCCGATTGATGTTGTTCAGGATGAGATGCCTTGTTTGTGTAAGGAAACTTTGGATACATAAACTTGATACCCTGCAACCTAAAGGTATGAATTCCAAATAAGTGTACGATGTTTCGTAGTAGTTTGGCAACTATTGCCTGTTCCAATTATAACTTTTTGTGTATATGCATTTAATAGGAATTATTGCATTGTAATACAATCTAATAGTGACCACTTTTGAATCTGAAACTTTTGACAAGCTACCACTTTTAACCCTTCGTCTGCTTCGAAAAATATGCATCTACCCTTGTCGTCGGCTGTAGTCATCGACTTATATATATGCTCACTGCAAGATAGTCGGGGAACTAAAGTCGCGTATCGTGTAAAAACACACATTTTTGCACCCGAAAGGTATACGGCTGGAATTTTGTATACTGATAGCCTAAATAGTGCTTGATATGAAACCACTGTATAGCAATGCGACCAGAATTGCATTTCGCGAAAAATGCATTTTTGTATGCCACATAGGTCATGTTAAGCAATCTTTCATAGCATAGAAATTGTGATGTTTCCGTTATCAATAAGTTAAAGAGTGTGCTTATGGTCTTCAAAAGAACCGTCTCATTTAATAGGTTCATTTAAGTACCCACAACATATGGTTTTGGTTGAGAATTAACAAAACTAATTTTCCATTACACACTCTTATCTGTAGGATGGGTATGAGATGCCGTTTGACTGTTTGATAATACAATAATACACTATCAAGTGCATTTAAAAGTATGGGCAGTCATTTATGCACCAAAATAATCTTCTTAGGGGCATTTCTTCTTTACAAATACTATGCGGTTACATTTCTGCACCTCAGGCGGGGACAGACAGGGTTTTCATGGTGATAGGATAATAGTTAAACGAGATTTTTCATATTAATTTTACCACTGTTAAACGAAATTATTGTTTTCAGTGATAAAAATCCCCTTGGTCCCTACAATGACCCTCTGTTTCAAAGCTGTTGTAAATATGGAAGATAAACATCCTTTAAACCTTCATAAATTTCATTTGTGTGTAAAACTGCTCTTAAGTTGTCCAAAGTATTTAACTACGCACCAGCAGGTATGGACTAAATTACTAAGTATCAAATTATCATGGTTTCATATTTTTATTTTTCAGCTACCTTCTCTAGTTTTCCACAGAAAATAAAATAAATTGTCTTAAATTATGTCCAAAACGTCTGTCTAACTGTATGCAGTGTTTAAACACATTTAATTTAAAATTTATTTATCTTTGTAAAAAATACGCAATGCAAACCACTTCAGCGGGAGAACAAAGGTGAATAAGTAAGCACACAAATTTTTACGAGATATGCTTGCAAGCGAGTTATCAATCATTATCAAATATATTTTGAGCATTAAATGCAGTTTTGATGAGATTTGAAGCAAAGAAATCTATATATTTAATTTCAAAATGGGGGTGCGCTAATCTACATATTACATAAAAATCAATAAGCAATATTCTTAGATGACCACCGCTGCTTCAGGGTTCTACACAAATGTCGTTTTATTATATAAACTCAATATTTTTCAATCCTGAACTTTTTTGATAAAAATATATCACATTTTGAAAACTAATATTTTGACATGTTCTTGCTGGGCTTCCGTAGAAAGTTGACTGCTATGGCTTTATGCAAGTCGATCGAGTCTGCTATACAGTGATTTCAGATACACCATAGAATTACCTTTGAAATCATACAAAATCCAGCTGTATACCTTTCGGGTGCAAGCGTTAGCATTTTTTTCTACCTTGGTTCCCCGACTAAGAACTGTTTTATGTGTGTTTATTGGGTAGTGTAGACCCTGGTCAGACTGATCTTAAAGGAGCAGTCTGATCTGGCTCTGTACTGTTTGTTATATGTGCGGTCGCTCGGCTGTAGTCTTCGGCTGTATGCTTATGCTTACAGTTTACTTTTCCTGCGTGTTTTAGGCAGTGTGGACCCTGGTCAGACTGATCCTAGAGGAGCTTGATCAGGTTCTACACTGTTTATTTTCTAATATGCGGGCGGCTGTTGTTATCGGCTGTTTGCATATGCTCACGTCATGAACTTTTTTCAGCGTGTTTATTTGACAGTGCGGACCCTGATCAGATTGATCCTAGAGGAACAGTCTGATCTGGTTCTACACTGTTTGCTTATATGCGTTTTTTTTAAGATTAGCGGACTACATGCTGTTGTAGACGTTTAATAGCATTTAGCAGTCAAAGAGTTCAGCGCTGGGCTCGTCAATGCCACCATATTGATGTACTCTAGTTCTGTTTTCATTGTACTTATCTTCCCCGCTAAGGACCTCGGACACTTTCCTGGTCAATGTGCCCAAATTTTGACAGCCTGAGGATAGGATAATGCATAACTGACAACCATAATTTTGTGCTTAAATCAAACCCTTACATTTAGTGCACCTAGCAAAATAAAAATAATTTGAAAATTTTGCATAATTATGTCAGGACTCTAGGGTTTAGGGGGTGGGGATATTTTGTATGGAATAAAATTTCCGCCGATACTCTATGCATACAAGTTTGTTTTTGTATGTTGGTAATCTCATTTTACTTTGTAAATTGTGTCATTATATCATGCAAATTGTCATTTAGAAGTCGTTTCACTCGTATTTAGATTCAGATTATGTCATTTCTCGGTTTTCAAAAGGCAGAACTAGGTTGTAAATGGGCAGAACTAGGTTGTCATGAGGCAGGACTGGATTTTCATAATACAAAAGTGAAAATGCTAAGTTTTTTGACGCCAGAGGGCGCACCGAATTATCGGAAATTAATAATTTCTCCCAAACAAGTAGCACTCGTTGCAAACGGTGTTATGGATGATTTCTTTTACCTAGAAATTACCCCTATGTGTTTTTTTGTTTGATTTGATTCTTTACGTCCTAGTCAACAATCTTTCAGTTACGTTGGGACGGGTCTTCCTGGGTTAAAGGATTAATGTATCTTTCTCAAGGACACAACTCTGTGACACCGGTGAGGCATGAGAAAACTTCGTACCGTCCCGCCAAGCTTGGACACAAACAACATATGTAGATCTATTACTGGGTCATTCATTCATTCCCGCCTCACATCCGGACAAGCTTGGACACATCAATATATGAGCCGCAACACGTGATTTCCAACAATGTGGCATTTTGACATGAATAGACTCAGATGAGCCTGTGTAGCCTAATTTTGAGCTTAGGCAGTTCATGTGAATATTCAAGCAGCTGTCAAAGGCTCTGACCAGACTGCGCAGGATGGTCTGAGCCTCTCTGATTGCTCGTATCACATTCTTGGAAATCTCATGTCACAGCTGGGAGCGCAGTGGCTCAATGGAAGAGACCTTGACTCAAGACCGAGGGGCCATGGGTTAGAGCCTCACAGGAGTCTCTGCGTTGTGTCCTTGAGCAAGACACATTAATCCTAGCTTAGTACTGGTTCAACCCAAGAAGATCGGTCCCTTTATAACTGAAAGATTGTTGATGGGACGTAAAGAATCAAATCAAACAAACAAAAATCATGTCATAGCTCATTTTATGTATTTACTGGGTCAGGATACCACAATATATATATCCATACTTGTCTTGACTAACTTTACCTCCCTTTATTTTTCAAGCTGACATATATATCGCAGATCTATTTTTTCATGTTGTAGAGCTGATGCATTTATAAATTATAATTTTCTACATCTAAATTGACTGTTTATCTATATGAAAAAAAAAATTTCAACGGAATGAGAATCTCAGTCAACTCATATATATTTGAAAAATCATAGTTATAAATAATATAATATACCATTTGTCGGTTAAATGCTTTTAATGTGGCCGCCGCGGTATAGTGAATTGTTTTCCTTGTCTGTCGGATCATACTTTAAGCCAAGGCCGCGTATTCGAAGAGGCTTTAAACCCAGAACGAATGCCGGTTAAGACTGCACCTTGGATATTAAATGAAAAAATAAACCAACCCAGACCAATACTGGTTACAGCCAAGGAATAGCCACAAAAACAGTATCATCCAGAGGGGTGGGCTCGACAGAGACAGAGACTCCTGACATGGAAAATCATAAGATGTATAGGTTCTCATAGGAATAAGCAAATGGACCCCTACCCCCAGAAAAAAATTAACCGGCCCATATAATTTTTTTAGCTTCCTTTAAAATAGACAAATTGGACCCCGCCCCACCCCCATCCATTGTAAAATAAGGTAGACATAATCAATAAAAGAAATAACAACACCAAATGAACAGATTTGTGCCTGGTGAGACTGTGTCTTTGGTGGTCGTAAATGTGACAAGTACAAAATAAGGGTGTCAATAGGTTTATTGATTAGCAAATAATCGCCCAAAAATTAATAGTGGAATGGGGCGTTTCAACGGTTAGCGAATTTGATGGAAAAAAGTTATTCCATGTCGTTCTACAGTAACCCGTCTTAATGATCTATCCGCAGTTGTCCGATTGCCCTTCAAGGTCCATCAATTAATATGAAGCATGGAAAATTTATGGACATAGATACATGTACCATTGAGCACACAGCGAAAACTGGTCAAACTGATACAGATCCAGGCTGATCTACTGGGTGAAAGTTTCTCTGATTCACAGATCACTAAACCCTGAAGCCATTGATTGGTTTGTCAGTTCGTGGCTTATTTCGCTGTTAGTGCTGAAAAAAATAAGTCAAACTACCGTTCAAGCACGTTCATGTGACAGTAACATACTTTTAATAATTTGGCAATGCATGTAACCCTTTGTATACGTGAAACCCCTTAAATGGATACTTTTATAAACAGTGAAGACCCAGATGAAATGCCACATTATGCGGCATTTCATCAAGTTCTATACTGTTTGTTAGGTAAAAAAGATCTTCAGACAAAAAAACACTACTTTTAAAAACTATAACATGACACCCCAAGGTATGTACAGTGGCCTTTCCAAAGTTTATTGCATCAAACCAGAAGGAAAGATCCATTTGTATACACAGTAAACTGTTGGAGGTAAGAAGTGGCCGGCTAGTCATTTATTAGTGACCATGGAGCAAATATAGCTGCTAAAGTTATCTGCTGCATATAAGCATACAGGCAGACTGTGTGGACCCAGATCAGACTGTCATTTGCACCAAGTAGTCTTAAAAATTTGTTTTATCGCCCAAATGGCATGTCTTCTAAGATATTTTACAGATTTTGTCAAATGTTCGCTGATTACTGATTTTGGGGTCTTTTTTTACTGATTAGCGATTTTGGTCCTAAATTTTACTGATTGCTGATTTTTGGGCCTAAATTGTACTGATTGGCGATCTATGGACCTAAATTTTACTGCTTAGCGATTTTAGAGGTACCCCATTCAGACCCTCCAAGACCCCTTGTGCTGGCTTATTAGGCTCCAGGAACAGGTCAATTCTCGATAGTTCGAGGCATGGGTGGATCCGTTAGGGGGATATTGGGTAGGGGACAGGGGTCTGGACCCCCTGGAAGATCAGACAGTTATAGGGCTCCTTAGCGATACTGGTCACCCCTGGATATCACAAAACTTCCGAGCCAGCATTCTTGATGTTCGGCCATCATTGGTCCACCTAAATGGCGTTTTGCTGGCAATTTAAATGGCGCTTCGCTGGCGGGCCAATGATGACACACTTTTTATGGTATTTGGATCCTCTCTCTCCTCATCAACTATAAAAACAAAGTTGTCAGAGTTGGACCCCTCTTAAAAAAAAGCGTGATCTGCGCATGCGGGATTTTTTCTTCAAATAGTCAATAGTTTGATTTAAAGTCATAACAGTTTGTTTGAATTAAAGTCATAACTGTTTATAGTATATGACCATATTCATCTTAGGGATGAACCATCTACAATATTTAGTTTGTCTAGATGCCAAAATTCTGAGCTTTCATCGACGTCCATTCGGTGAGAAGGCTCTATCGAGATTCCACATGTGCACAGACTCATCTCAGCCTTCTTCGCTCTCTATTGTGCTAAGTTGAAATTTCATGATATCAGATCCTGGGGTTGGGATGTAAATAAATGCTAAGACATTGTTTGAAGACAGATCATATGGCATACAAGCCGTCTTCTAAATATGTTGTGGGTACCTCCTCCATGCGCGCATCCAGTAAGGGGGTCAAACGGCTCCAACTCTGGCAACTTTTTTCAGTTGATGAGGGGAGAGAGAGAATCCAAATACCTGTTTTCAGTGGGCCATCATCGGCCCGCCAGCGAAACGCCATTTAAATGGCGTTATGTCCTTTCGCTGGCGGGGTCATCATTGCTGCCGGAATAGTCTCCTTTCATCGTTCATATATGTAATCGTGTCCGCCTTTATTTGGAGATAATCCACAAGCTTTAGCGAGTGAATAATCTTACATACAGGTGGACAAACATCGTATAGTTATTTTATACCACATACATCAATGTAGACCTTGTACATAATGAGATATTGTGCTATTAAAAGTTGGTATAATGGGTTAATTTCTAATCTTTTCTTAAAATTTTAACTTGTATTTCTACTAGGTTGCTTCCCTTTAAACTTAAGACATTTTCATTTTAGTAATGTTTTCGTTGATGTTCATTTTTGTTAAGGTTTATTCAAATAAGTTTACATATATGACATTCTACATGGATGTTTTAGCAAGAAATTTATCGTGCACATCAATGTAGACCTTGTACATAATGAGATATTGTGCTATTAAAAGTTGGTATAATGGGTTAATTTCTAATCTTTTCTTAAAATTTTAACTTGTATTTCTACTAGGTTGCTTCCCTTTAAACTTAAGACATTTTCATTTTAGTAATGTTTTCGTTGATGTTCATTTTTGTTAAGGTTTATTCAAATAAGTTTACATATATGACATTCTACATGGATGTTTTAGCAAGAAATTTATCGTGCATCCTATAACAAACAATTTACAAGAGGACAAAAATTAAAACCAACAAGTCTTGAATTTTTCGATATATTCATCTCAAAATAAGCAAAAAGTAAGAAAAAGGGCAAAGATCAGGAATCGATACAGTTTTCGGATAAATCATTCAGTCAAAATGACTCCTGGCACCGTTTTCCGAAATTAATCTATGAGTTCCGAAAAAGGGATATCCTATAGATTATAAATGAAACGCGCCCTCTGGCGTCAAAATATATAGCATAGAAAGAAGCGCGGTATTACCGACAATATTCAATGCTTCAAATGCTTGTTTCATGTCACTTTATAATGTTGTTGATGCTATTTATAGTTTACTTTGTACTATTTTTTAATTTTTAAGCAACATCCGATGATCAAAGCTGTTATAATAAGGCAATTCACATGATACAATGACATAATTTACGAAATAAAATTGCAATCTTAAAAAACAAAAACTAAATTGGACACATGGAATTATGTCGGAGAATCCCTTACATAATTCTGTGACCAAATTTTATTTCACAGAAAGTCAAAGTTTCGTCGAGTATTCGCCTAAATACATGTAAATATTATGTTTGCGGCATAAAACTTGAGACGAAAGTGATGCGTTTGCATAAAATTCGGGTTGAGAAGATTTCATTGTTTCATCTAAAGAAGTGCGCTGTCAATAACTTTTGACTATTACCTGTAATGTTTCAAGGTGAATCAGTTTGACCTGCACTGAGGTGTATCATATTTGCATACTGTATAAATCATAGTCTAGATAAACACAGCTTTTTAGCGTAAAATCGTTAATATTTTCTTACACATCAGATTTAGCCCATAATTTGGTGCTTAAAAGAACCGCCTCATTGACACGGTTCTTTTGAGTACCCACAACATGCGTTTTGGTTGAGAAATGAGACAAGTAATTACTTTGTAAGCACTCTTAACTAAGGCCCTGATACATGCCATTGCAAATTGATATTTACCTACAGGCTTTTACAAAATAAGTTCCTAATAAGTTTTTTAAATAATAGTAGGGGAGCCAGAGATTCAAAAATAGGAAAAAAGTGGCCGGAAAGTAGCAGAATTTTAGACTATATCCTCAGTTAGTATAGTGTTTCAGAAGTGTGAAAACAGATATTGCACAAATTTTAAGTTTTGCAAAAGATGTTTATTTATGGGGTACCCATAGCCGCGGCCCATAGCTACCCTAATGCAGGCTTCATGTAGTAGGCTATACGCTACATTACTGAAAAGAGAAGTTATTCAGACCAGATAGGTCACATTTCCTACTTTCTGCATGTTGCTTTACAGTAACTTAAGTAAAAGCACTAAACTGACAATAAGTTTAAATGACTTACGCTTACGTAATTGTTATATACGTTACTTACATTTAAATATATTACTATTGTTTACTTGGCCATGGGCTGCCAAAAGACTTGTGGAGCGAGATTTTTGTACATTAAGATTTCCTTAGCTACTTTATATATTATAAAATGTCTGTTTGCTTTTGATGAACATGTGCATTTACCATGCGATAGCCAAGTCTAATACGTTACAATTAGATCATAAGGAAACTCCTAGTATAGTGTTATTATCATTTGCATTGTTTTCTTACATATAGATATGATTGATATTTTAATTAGATGCAGCTTAATAGCAGAATAATAATATTAGTTTAGGCTACTGGAAGTTCTGTTATATACGTTACTTTCTTTTAAAACAATATTTTTGTGCAATGTTATGTGTATATGCGTTCAAACAGCTAGTAGGTGAAAATGAAATTGACTACCAACTTAGTGCTCAAAATAAGATTGGAAATTTTGTGTTTTTAAACATTTCATATAAATGAGATGCACAATCAACAAAATCATATTTGGTTTAAAGGGAAAAACTTGAAAATAAGAAACACATAAATGCCATTTAGTGTATTTTTAGGTATCATGTAAATAGGATAATTGATACCTATTTATTATTCATATCTGAATTGTTTCAAAAAGCTTAAATGATTCTTTAAAATCTGTGCCACTACCCTGTATTTGCTTCTTTTTATGCATTGAATGGCTTTAAATGCATATACAAGACATTTTCTTTCACCGTCAACAGCTCAACAAATAAATAAAAAGCACACAGTAACATAGTCAGATACATCACACATTGTAAAAGCCATCAAATATATGCATTTATAATCAGTTATTCGTTACAGCAGCTATATTTAAAACAATAAGGCACAAAATACACCTTAAAACTCTAAAAATGTAAAATATTCCAAGCAGAAGTCCAAATCAAGAAGTGAAACATTCTAAATACATTCATCGGTTTCATATGAAACAAAACTGAAGTTTGTGGAAATCGTGATGATTTCTGTCTCTGATTTAGCACCCGCCTTAGCTATCCTAGGGGTTATATCTTAGTATCTACAGCGTGTCCGCTTTGGAAAAATAGCATGATTTATGTTGGTAACGTATATAACAAAAAAAAAAAGATCATTACTTTAATCATTGTGTTGCCTGGTTCTACACGTTTGTGAAGCAATGAAACAGGACAGCATTTATTCTAAATTACCATTTTAATACTTTAGAAACAGACAAATGTCTTTTAATAAGTTGGAAAAGCTCCCCTGCATTGTTAGTATTGTAGACATTTCTAAATGAGTAGACTTCGATAATCAGGACCTTGAGCAAACAACTTTCTGGAATAGGAATTGATTAATCGTATATTCCAGAATGTTTGCAGACGTTTGCTTTTTAGCTATATAGCTTATCAGCATACGTGATAGAATCTGCTTTAATGTTTGTTTTATTCAGCAGGACACTATTTATTTTTTACACTCACAATAAGTAATCATAACAACCGTCATTCAGTCCTTAAAACTAACTAATTAATATCCATAAAACTTGTACCAACTTGTTAAACGATGCTATATTTATGGTATATTGATAGTTCATGTAAAAGAAACAAAATCCATACTTCTGCTACTTTCAAAGAATACTTTCAGATAGTATACGCAGCAAATGCTATGCTGTATCATACTTACATATAGTGCAATTTGCAATAGAGACAATGGTATCGCTATCTGAGATGTATCATGATACTTTTACAAATCGAAAGAAATACAATTTCTTAAGCAGACGATTGATAAAAAAGAGCGACAGACATATTAAACATGCATACATACTATTTGTTAAGTTTAAGCGTACTTTCTTAGCATAACATGTAAATCTATTATTTGTGTAAGTAATGATACTAAATATTGTGCCTTCTCTATTATCCCTATTATTTTATTAGCACAGTAGATAATTTAATGTATGCCATTTTGTCTCTATACCCTGATGTGTTTTAAACTCATCTATTTTTTAACGCACATAAAAGGAATCAACTGACAGCAACAGTTTGATTAAAATGGGGTCCAATGACTGCTATGGTATTATGATAGAACTTAACATCAGCTATATTAGCACTAATTGCTAGTTTGATCATATGACTGCTATTTTTACTCTAAGATATTGCTATTCCTATCAACATTCTGATCAACATTAATAATTTTTTAAACGGTAATTCTAATGTGTCCTAGTTAAATTTGGCTTAAACATTTTCTCTCTGTTGAAATTTTATAAAATAAATTTGATATTGTAAATTACAGCTGAAGAAATCTAGATTTCTTGGATATGATCACTGCCTTGCCATGTAAAACCCATTCTTATGGATGATTTCCCCAATTTACATGGCAAAATTGCATTTTGAATAAACCATTCAGTTATAAAGTTTGCATTGCTTTGACAAATGATTATTAGTGTTAAGTTAAAAGGACTATCAGTTTCATTAATAAAAAAATGAAAGCCATGTTAAAAATGAGCTGAAATAAAAGTTCATGGCTAGAATAAATTCAAAAGTCGCCTGAGTTTTGATATATGCATAAATAGATGTAGCTTCAACAATTTGCATAACAGAGCCACTCTCTTAAAGAATAAATGATAACAAACACTTATGTTTCCTTATATTTAGTGTAACGTTAACAACATTTTATTTTATATTATCATAAAGGAGTGATGTTGTCTAGATTGCCAGCAAACCTCTTCTTTCTATAAGTGAACATGACTAGGAAATGTCACAATCACAGACTCCTGACTGACCCACTGCGCCTTAAGGAAGGGGCACGGAACACAGATATCTACAATATAACTAAAGTGAAGCAATCAGCTCTCTTTCTTGTCAAGATGATTGCTGAACTAGAAACAAAATAGAAAACAAAGGCCCGATACCCTGGCTCCTCTACTATAAAGGGTTTTTGAGCATTTTGACAGCGTTCCCCCCCCCCCCCCCGTGACCAATCATGCCGTTTTTATATGATGTGTGAAATGTAAAACTACAACTGTATGCAAAAGGATTAGTTTGGTCACGGGGGGGGGGGGGGGGGGGGGAAAGCACCTCAGTAGAACTTTTTCTATTTTCTATATGTCGAATAGCAAAAACAGAGTTTTCAACCCATATTTTTCAATTGGTACTTGTCCAATGAGAAAACGGCTTTTGTGGATATGTCGAGTGTTGAGCCTACTATCTTTTTCATAGAAAAAATATCATTTCTTTGAAACTTTTCTATGGTCATTTTTATGGGCAAATCTTCATTAAGACCGAGGTCCTTTCTAGGTTACGTATCTGACGCACGCTATATGTTACGTCTTGTGGTGCGTCACGTCATTTACTTGTTTATTATTATTCCTGATAAAACCAATATGGCGAAACGTTGAATATTGAAGAATATTTAAATAAAAACAATCGCCTGGTGTTGATTTATTTTTAGTTCTTTTTCACAGTTATAATACAAAAAATGTCAATTACGGTTTAGTCATAATTATTTGGTTGTGTCCTAGATAAATAATCCATGCTGACAAAACTTTAATTTGTTTTTATTCCTAAATTTAAAATGTCAAAGTGTTTATATAATTTTAAAGCTAAGACTGACCATGTGAATTTGATAAACAAAAATCAATCGCAACCCAAGCATCTGTGATTAAATGAAGAAATTGAACATGATGAGAAATTTACGTTAACACAGGAATTAGTGATGATACCCAAATTGTCGGCGTATATGACCACGGTGGTATCAGATGGTTACACTTTTTTTCTCGTCAGAGAAAGATTATTCTCAAAATTAACAATGCCATTACAGAACAGTTAACCATACATGAAAAAACGTGTATGGTAATATACATTTTCAGGCCTACAAAATTATGAAGCAGGATTCGAGAGGTAATTTGTTTAATGCACAGAATTGGAAACCGCCAATTACAACTGGAGCGGTATAAATTGATCTTTTTTCTCTTCCTTCATATGTTGTAGATATCTCTGAAATAGAGTATAAAAATATACATGTTTTTTGAAAAACGGTTACCAAGCTACAAGGTGGCTGTTCAATCACATAGACCACACAAATGTAAGTCCAGTTAAAAGCAAAATAATACCTGATTCAAGGAAAACTAAGCACCGAAGCACATATTTAAAACATTAAAAAATAGCGAAATGTGTCATAGAGAAATTCAATACAGATTTTGTCCTATTACATCTATCTACAATTTATCTATTTAATATAATTTTTAAACATTTAAAAGTTCTGCTTCATTGTATATATGAAAGCTAAACGAGCTGTTCCGTTTAGTTTGTTTTCAGTTTGCTTAACACTTTCGCTGCCAAGCACCTCAAAAAACCAATACCTCAGTGCCAAGCATGTTGCAAGGACTCCTGAATATTGAGGGTTTATGAGCTCAACACAGAGTATCTCCAGAACCATTCAACCTATCGCTGTGAAACTTTCACAGAATGTTGCTAATATATAAAAACTTTTATTTAAACCAATAATAAAAAAGATAGTCACGTGACCTTTGGCGGCCATTTTGGGAGCCATATTGAAAATATGAAAAACGCATATAAACAACTATTTTATGCATAAAATAGATAAAACATCCATCTACACCAAGTATCAAATATCAGGATTATTCTAATATATTGTTCCATCAGAAATTAACAAAATATAGCAGTTGAAGGGCTTAATGTATCCTGTTTATCATCCCCACGGACATGTTTTCGATATGTTTTTATTTCCGCAAAATCTAATGACATTACAAAAAAAAATGTACAGTCCATTCTTGTACAGAAAATTTCAAATACCTCCATATTCGATATTATTATGTCCCCTGAACATTTTGAAATAAGGACACAGAGTTGCGTTCCTTATAACAGTTAAAAATAAACATCTATCAAATGTGCCTTTAAATTTCGACTGTAGTCGCGTCTGGCAGTGAACGGTAAATTCGACTACATTCGCGTTTGGCAGTAAAAGTGTTAAATGAAAAAATTTGTCAAACAGTCAGGATGTCTGATTAAAGCCTAATTTTCTTTATTTTTATCACCTGCAAAGATCAAATTTCCATTGTCTGTTGAATTTCTATGTTGGATCATTGTTTGTTATTCAGTTCGTACTCAATGTCCTTCTGGTTACACCTTGATGGAGAGGAGAGAGCTGATTGCTTTACTCTGATTGTCTTCCTAGACATGGTGTCTTGGCGCTGTTGGTTTTGTTTGGCTATTTTTCCCTTGTGGTTCCGTGGGTTGGTCTGTAATTTGTGATTGTGGCGTTTCCTGATCATATTCCTTGCTTCGTTGTGAACAAAGTGATATCAATTTTTGCATCTTTGTTGACATTCCATACTTTAAATATCCATTTTCATTGATTAGAGGTTAGAACATTTATATTTGATGACTTGATATTTCATGCAAACCAAACGTTTTATTTCTTGATCCACATCTGAACTAAGGGTGAGGCTGGTGGCATGAAACCAGTTTTAAGCTTCCAGTAAAATATTTTTACTGACCGTTCAAAGGCGGTACTTCTTTTGTGGAACATTTGTGTTATTTATGTCTTGTGTTTGTCATTCTTTCCCATCTGTTCATTGCTGCCATGTGGTCACCTGTTGGGAAAGGGCTGACCTATTGGCTCTTGATTGTTATGCTTAATTGTATTTTGTCACATTCCCATGTGGTATGCTGGGTCAGGTGTGATACTTGATTATATCAATTCCTGATCTTGGCTGCCTTTTGTAATTTGATAACGTGTGTAGTGATTAAATATTGAATTCCTCGGTCAAACAAAACTGGAAAAAAACTACCTTAGATACCTTATTTCAATATTTTTTATTAGTTATTTATGTTTGCCAGGACAATTGGTTCCTGGTGTCGGGCTTTTTGTTATGTTTAAGGTATGGTGTTTTGTGTGCTCCTTCTTTTGATCATTCACATTTAGATGCATGTCAGTTTTGTACTAGCGTTGGGATCTCAATTTACAGCTGGGATTGCCTTTTGGTAATGTTGATTTTCTAGTTTGGAATGGATTAGATTGGACTTTGAGTACACGTTCTGTGTTTGATTTTGTATTTTTTCTATTCTACATTGCACTTTTAGCCTGTTTATGCTAAAAGTTTAGTAAATCTCACTCTCCTGCTAGTAGTGGAAAAGTTATAACGTGTGAAAATCGATTTTTTAACTAATATAGCAAAACATGTTTAGCAATTGCAGCTGTAGAGTGAACGCAGTTCCAAGTTTGTGGCATATTGTACATAAATGACACTTTTCAATGAATTACATCATCTAAATTTCAAGTCTTTCAGTAATGGATAGAATTCCTAGATGCAAAAGACCGCAGCTAGTCAGTGGTAGAGAGCTCAACTTCAGAACAAGGTGGCTCTTGATTGAGACACCTTATTCTCCGCTTAGTACTGGTTTAAGATAAACATCTAAACATGACTGTGATATTGTTGAATATAACTAAAAGCATCAACGTAAACAGCCAAAAACTTGACTACCAAACAAAAAAATATTCACTGACTGTGGAATTACCATTTAGCAATGGTTAAGTTTTACTAAAAGAATATGTAAGTAAGACCTAGCCATGCCTCAATCATAGACTGCTAATTAACGTGTGACCCCTCGAAAAAGAGACTGAGAACAAAAATAGTCTCACCAGAAATAAAGCGGACAAGTATATCGTTAAACATGGACGCACACCTATGTTGACTTCATAACACAAAAGTCGAACACAAACCCCCAGACACAATGGGATCAATAACAAACAAGGGATATGCACAAACAGAATCACTGCCAAAGGACGGACAGAGTCTAGGCCACCAGCGGTTTTAATGTATTGTTATAACTATATCTTCGCCGAATCTTCTGTTGTTAAAACACAGGACTGTTTAGCTTGCATGTTAGCATCCTGACTTTTGGCCTGTATCATCACAGAGAAGTAAGCAAGTTTACATGCGCAGATGTAACAAAAAGGGTTCTTGACTCAGATAAAATAGCATGATGGGCCCAACCAAACAAAAGCACCAACCCTACGATGAAAGATTAAGGTTAGAGTCTTACGCCTACCAATCATCATATAATATAAAATAAATCATTATCTATAAACCACGACTAGATTTTTTTCCAGGTATGCTGCATCTACACAGTCTGATCAGAACCTCAGACATTCGTTTTCGTAAAATAGCATACCTAATCTTGCAACATGCAAATCTTATTTTTCTAGCTAGTCTCAATAGCCGAGGAGTTTGGTTTGAGTCTTGCTTTTTTGTGTGCAACAAGGAAGGTTTACTCGACCTCAATAGTTCAACGTTTCTATTTTATTCAACCACGCTATTCCTTGCTTTATAATTAGTTATAGGTGGTAAAATGCACGTGTTGACTGATATTTTTGAACTGATTTAATTGTCACAACCTTAACGTTTACGAGTAAATCTATTCTCAGCGATAATTGCAGCATTCTGGATGTTGTAACTATTTAAAGAAGTTGAATCTAAGTCTGGCCTACAGCTTTAAAAACTTTTTCCCTGAAAGCCAATAAATGCAACACAAAAAGCAAGTTCTATATTAGTTGTTCGTTCCGTTGGGTAGTTCTTAGAAGTTTTTTTCTAGTTTTTTGGAAATCACGTGACAGAGGAAGAGTAAATTCTTTATTTTATTATTTTATTTGCTTTTGTTGTCTCCTCATTGTCTACAGTATGGGTATTTTACAGTTCACAAAAGTCAATAGACTTTCTTCTGAATCCCTTTTGTATAAAACTTGTAACTATTCATTTTAGTGCTTGTAATTTTTGCTATTGTTTATTTATACAAAGAAATAAAGTTTAAACCAAATATGGAGTGTGAGTCCATCTTGGAATGGCTGAGTTGCACATACCAATTTTTGGTAACTCTTACCTTGACCTCTGACATAGTTTTTACAATAGTCGTGTCCCAAGCAAATCTCTTCGATAATTTGCCGTAGGAATCACAAGTTCGGTATGTGTATGGAATTTAGAAATGCCACGTACCATTTATGGGTCACTGTGACCTTGACCTCTGACCTAGTTTTAAATAGTATTGTGTCTGAAGCATATCTCTTATATTATTTGAGATAGGAATCCCAAATTTGATGTATGGATGCATCTTAGGATGGTGGAGTGTCTTGTATTATTTATGGGTCACTGTGACCTTGACCTCTAACATAATTTAAGAATAAGCATGTCCTGATCATATCTCTTATATTATTTGAGGTAGGAATCCCAGATTTGGTGTGTGGATGCATCTTGGGATGGCGCGGAGTGCCACATACCTTTTTGGGTCACTTTGTCCTTGTCCTCTGACCTAGTTTTAAAATAATTGTGTCATGAACAAATCTTTTACAATATTTGAGATGGGAATCCCAAACTTTGCGTGTGGATGCATTTGCGGTGTTTGAGTGTTCTGTTCCATTTACGGGGTCATTGTTATTTTGACATATGACATAACCCCTAGAATAATCAAGTCTGTGGCATATCTCCTATATTATTTGATGCAGGCATCCCAAATTTGGATTTCTCTTAGAATGGTGGAGTGGTGCATATCATTTTTGGTTACTTTGACCTTGACATTGACTTCAGGCCTCATTTCTAGATTTTTTTCGTGCCTGTGGTTATCTCCTATATTACAGCTATCTGTCCTTAAATGTGTCTTATGCTAGACCAATTCCTTTGGAGCATTCGTCACGTTATTGTGGCATTTCGTGTTACAGCGACGTGGTAGAGTGTTTGCAGACAAAGTAGTTGGCGCTTACTGTAAGTTACCCAACCTATGACCGTCCTGTGTCTATAATATCTCCCTTGGTCTCCTTTCACGTGATTCCTGTAGCAAAAATTGAGTGCAAATTTCAAATTAAAGAAGTTGAATGTCACAGTGTCTAGGTATACTATAACACATGTCTACTGCCTTGAGGTAGAAGCCAGCTTTTAAAGTGATGTGGAAGAGTGTTAGCCTGTTAACTAGCGACCTGGGTTCGATTCCTGGCCAGGAAAGATTAAATGTTTTTGCTTTACGCCAATACAAATATGTTAACACTGCTAAAAAGAAAACAAATGCACCCATGGGCCCTGGGTCGCTCACCTGAGAATGGCTGTAAATAGCAACCAACCCACGAGTTATTGGCAGCAACAACGAGAGTTGGTTGCTGTTACTATTAAAGGCCTGTTCTGTTATATTCATCCGCAGTATGAAGAACTGACTTTTTCGAAATTGCACAGTTCTCGTATCTATATAGAGTCGATTCGATCGAAGTAAGAACCTTATTCTACTGTTGGAAAATGTGCTGTGATCATCATTAACATTGTAAAAAAATACAAAAAAGTAAAATTGAATCGCGAAGAGGCTGGTTTAATTGATATTTAAGTTATATATTAGCCATAAGACTGAGGGATTTGTTCGATGACCAGGAGCTTGAAGGTTAATGATAGCTCTTTCAAGTAAGCGACTTTGTGATCACCATGACGTGACGTCACAATTCTTGTAACGTTACGTCACGAAGTGATTACGTCTTGTGCCAAACGCCAACTGACACGTACATCGTCACGCCTTTGAAAGAGGCAGTAACAAATTACAAATCCTTGTGATATCCAACAGGAACGTCTTTTCAAGGGTCCCCACACCTTCAAAATCGCTTGCAGGATTTTTTATTTCCTTACACTTAGACTGTGGTTTAAAGTTGGCTTTCAAGCTAGTGAAACTAGTTTTTTTTTCTCCAGTAATTTTCTTACTGACCGTTCCAAAGCGGTACTTCCATTGAAAAGGGATTCAATAGAATATGCACTCTAGATATAGGTCAGGGGACAACGCCCTGGATTTAGAGCATAAACCGGGCTAAAACTAGCTCCCAAGACACGCAATTAACTCATTTCCTGCCAAGTGTCGTTTGATGATTACATTTGCAAACAAATTGGACTCAGATCTGGTCTGACGGCCTGATCTGGATTCAATTTGTTTGACATTCAGATGGTATTCCTGAAATAATTTTTTGTAAAATTTGAAAAAAATCAGCAACATGAAAAATTTTCAGAGGGCAAAGAGTTAATACTTTCAGTAGTATTTATTCTTCCAAAAATCAAAGTATTTAGCTTAAGAAACATACCAGCTGCCCCGAGTTGTACGCACTTGCGTTTTTGCAGACAAGTAGGTACGCCCCTGAATTATTTTGTGGATCTTTTTTTTTGTGTTCGTCTTTGACATATTGCCTCGTCTGTTTCTTGCATCCCAGTGGTCACCTGCTGAGAAAGGGCTGACCTCTAGGCGTTTCTGTATGTAACGTTTTCTCGTGCTTTTGTCACTTTCTCATAAGGTGTAGTATTTGATTGTATCGATTCCTGATATTTGCCTTCTTCCTCATTTTTTTACTCACACGAGTGCCAACTCACAAGAAATACCGTATACTGTGCTATCATCTCAGAACAAATAGTGGTTGGTTGCCCATTAGGTGTGCCTATTTCATATTAAAAAGCATAGCTCCTCTCATAGATCCGCTGTTTTTTAAGACTTATCATGAGTCATGATGAAAAAATTAACAGGATGACACCAGGTACAGGGCATCTTGTTAGTTGTCAGAGGCAGAATTTGAAAAAAAACAACTTGGTAGAGGATAACAATATGATACTTCAGACATAATATTACGGCTCTAGGCCTAGTGGTTTCAGACAAGAACATTGTTTATGTTTTTAGCCCCAGGGGGCATTGCTTGATTGAACTCCTCTGTTATGGTAAAAAAATCCTATTATTACTGGAATCCCCTGAAAGGGTAGCTTGTTAATTTGCTGCATTTCCTCAGGACCTGCACTGTTTGATATATAATAAATGCAATATTTAGAGAATGAAGTTTTTTTTTAGGAAAGTCGAACTGTGACCCTTTAACCATATAATGACAATCACATCCTTACTGTAATTATATGTATGGTAAAACCAATCTTCCCAAAATCAAAGGAAAAACTCTCTACAAACAAGGCAGCCACATTTGCTAGAGTTGTATCCCTTACAAGATTCCTATAATATTTCTATTTTAACTTAGTGGTTCAGTTGTTAATTTTGTTTAAGTCATTTATCATCTAAAGATATGGCAACCCCTTTGATCAACGGAGTAGAGCCATTGGCGAATTTTGGTAGAGTGCAACATGACACGCATTATGTAACATTATTTTGCATTTGGACCAGTGCTTCAGGAGGAGATGTTGTTATGATGCAGAAAAGGAAACACTACAGCTACAGTGGTAGTTGCGTATACGCATAGATACGCAAAGTTTTGACCATGCACCTGTGCACCTATATGCACTTGTCCTATTAGCATATGGTACCTTTTCTAAATATAAGGGTGGTTTGTATGAGATTGAACTCTCTGCACCTATATTTTCAAACTCAATTATTCTGGAAAGTTGAAGGTTCTCAAGTTTACCGCATTTCATGCTGGCATAGGTTCTGTTCCCAAATTGATCTATGCAATGGTATTGGCTGTTTGGTCTCAGTAAGAGGTCAAGACCATATACAGCCTTTGAAACACCCAAAGGGATATTCTAATTTAAAACCATGCCTTTTGGTTTAGTTTATGTGGGGGCCTCTTTTTGTCATCTAAGCCGCATAGTCTTGCAAGGTCTGAGAAATAATAGTTTTGTGAACGACATGCGGATTTTCACTGAAACTTAAAAAATCATTAAGATCCATACATGTTACATTGAATAGGTTCCGAGCAGACGACCTTACAGCAAAACCCTCCAAATGTAAAATAGGATATTGCAAAATCGTACTGCTTGGCCACAATATTCAAGACCAAGCCTTAAGGCCCAAAGATGACAAGATTCAAGCTGTTAGGGAAGCCCAAAGACCTCTTACCAAGAAACAAGCCTGAGGTTTTCTAGGGTTGGCAGGATTTTACTGGAAATTCATTCCCAATTTCTCTGAAGTCACAGCCCCTTTGACCGATCTTACAAAAACGATTGCCCAAATCACATTAAGGACTAATTGAGTCATCATGAAAAAGCTTTTCAGACTTTGAAAAGTCGTCTTACATCCTCTACTATTTTCCGTCTACCTGTTTTCTAACAAGGGAAAACCGTTCATCCTTAGATCAGACGCATCTGATATAGGTTTTGGGGCAGTGCTATGCAAGAGTTTGAAGGGGAAGGAAAATTACGAATTGCCAATGCAAGCAAAAAGTTATTACCCCTGGAAAGGAACTACTCAGTAATTGAGAAAGAATTTTTGGCAATTGAGAAATTCAGAAACTATCTTATTGGTAGAGAGTTCATCCTTGAATGTGATTATAAGCCCTTGGACGTTTATGCAGACTGCTTAGGCATTAGACCCGAAGATCGTGCGTTAGGAATTAACGCTCCAACCATACAGATTAAGGATTGTTCTGTCTTGTGTTTGCTATGTCTTTGTGCGCGCCTGTTTATATGTGCTTTGTGGTCACCTGCTGGGAAAGGGCTGAACTCTTGGCTCTCGTTTGTGGTGTCTACTTTGAGTTTGTAACTTTCCCATTGGTATCCTGGGTCAGGTGTGGTACTTGATTGTATCGATTCCTGATCTTTGCACCCTTACTTACTTTGTGGCAATGCAAGGTCAAGACAATGTGGTGGCAGATTATCTTTCTAGGTAGCCAGCCTTTTATTTATTCACATGTAAAGTTTGTATATAGTTTTCTTCTGCACTGTTCCTATTTTCTGCTTCGATACATAGTAAGAAAAAGTTGAGTTTTTTCTTCAAAAGAAATGACCTTTGTTTCGATGCAGAAATGAGAACATGGCAGATACAGTGGTAGTTGCGTATACACATAGATATGCATAGTTTTGGCTATGCTTTGTTTGTTTGAATTGAATCTTTATGTCCCATCCACAATCTTTCAGTTAAATAGGGACGGGTCTTCCTGGGTTGAACAAGTACTAAGCTAGGTTAAATGTGTCTTGCTCAAGGATCACAAGGCAGTGACGCCTGTATGGCTCAAACCCGCCGCCCCTCATTCTCGAGTCAAGCACTCTACTACTGAGCCACTGCACTCATTTTTGGCTATGCACCTGTGCACCTATATGCACTTGTCCTATTAGCATATGGTACATTTTCTTAATGTAAGGGTGGTTTGTCTGACATTGAACTCTCTACACCTTTAATAGGAAACTTGATTATTCTCGAAAGTTGAATGTTCTCGAGTTTATCACATTTCATGCGGGCATTTGCTTATATATAGCTAAGATTTTAATATGTGCCAGGGGACACTAACAAATACCAATAGAGAGGTATGTTAGTAAAGAATTTGTTCTTTACTGAAGGCTGGTACGCAAATTTTGTTTACAATTAACAAGGTTATTGTATACATGTTTGAGCTATAGCCGTCAAATGCACTCACATTAAAATTGTTGTTACTCTAGCGTTGTATGCCTGCTTAAAAGTAAGTCACCATTTTACTCTTTTGTTGTCCGTTGAATCAACCAGCATTTCTTGTACTGGTTTTCTAGAACGTCACGAATCATATCCTATTTTTTTCATTATAATCTCATCATTTATTTGCAAACATCATTTTTTCTTCAGTTAATTTTACTTAAATAGCCATCAGTTATATTTCAATACCTTAAAATCATCTTTCAATTTTAAAAAAATCAGGATTGAGGCTGTATTTTTTCAAGATGGCCGCCACTTTTGTATCTAAAAACTGCAGTTATGTTATAGAACTTTACAAAGTTATGAATTTTGATGCAAATTACTTCTAGCAAGTAGAAATAGTCCTGTTAAACAAGTTACTAGCTTATAAGCATGGCTTTATTGTTGTGTATTGTTCAAATATGGTATTAAAGATGGCTACCAATGTGCAAATCATAACATTCCATCTGCTTTCATTTGGAACTGGAAGAATGTAGTTTGAATTTATGCAAACGATTTTCAAGAATAACTTTATTAAATGGCTTTTAATAAAGAAAAGAGCATCCAACATACCAATCAAGATGGCTGTCAAAGTAGAAATGTTATATGGACACCATTTATAAGGTGGCCGCCATCTTGGGTTTTTCAAATTATGCAGTCTATTTTAAATTGCATTATTTTAAGCTCATACACTTGCAAGCAAATTTGTTGTCTTCATTTATTTCCACTTATTTGGCAGTCAATCATACTAATTTGCCTCAAAATTGTCATTTAGGCTTAGAAAACACAAGATTTAGGACATAGTTTCAAGGTGGCTGTCACATTTTGCATCCAAAGGGAGCTCAGTGGCTCGAGACCGAGGGGCCACGGGTTCGAGCCTCACGGGCGTCTCTGTGTTGTGGTCCTTGAGCAAGACACATTTATCCTAGCTAAGTATTGGTTGAACCCAGGAAGACCCTTCCCTGTTTAATTGAAAGATTGTTGATGGAGCGTAAAGAATCGAATCAAACAAACAAAAAACATTTTGCATTCTCAATAGTGGTGGTATACCAACTTGACAAATTATGAATTTCTATGCAAAATTATTATGCAATTAAGTAGAAATAGCTACACAAACAAGGGACGTACTTAACAGACTTTATTTTTATTCTAACTTCTTATAACATGGTATTCAAGATGGCGTTGTATTTAGTTTTAGAAAAAGGAAACGTTTTCTACTTTCTATAGGAACATATTTTGAGGTTGTTATAAGTTATGAAAATGATTTTCAAGAAATTATTATATTTAATGAATTAGAATAGTAAAGGGAATATCCAACCTATCATCCACGATGGTTGCCAAATTTGGTTTTAGACACTTATACATATGTTGCTATTAAGTGTGTTCTATATAAAATTAATATGATCAAAATGAGATACAAAGAATTTTTGTACCTATAGCAAACTAAAATTGTCCTTTGTAGAATTGCCATTGCATAAAATACCATTTGTTTACATCTGATTTTAGTGAAAAATCCTATAAATCTGTAATAGAGATATAAAAGTTTCTTTTTGACCTTTCTCCTTCTCATCAAGTTACCATAGGCTTAAAGGGCTTTATGTCTCCTAAAACTCTATACAATTAAAAAAAAATGTACTAAGACCACAACCCTCAGTTTTCACACACATCAACTTTTCAACTTGATCTTGTCAAATGACGTATTTGCTGCAGCCAGCCTTATTAGGTTGTGTTGATGATGTAGCTGGCATTGTCATATCTACTCGAAAATAATCGAAGTTTATATAATTCTGAAGTCAATCCAATATATAATGTTGCAGACATCTTAGTTTCTAGCGAAAGCTTCCCTCACCAATCGCCTGCTAGTGAGTCGGGCATTTGATTCCATAATAGTTAAGTCGAAAAACGTCTTCAGTCTAGTTAGTTGAAACCAAAGCTTTTTGTCTATTTAGGTATGTAGGGTTTTAAATGATGATGTTATTTTGCTCTGTATTTACAGTGATGGTCTTTTACAGCCCAGGAAACTTCAGCTAGGTGCCCCAACCGCGTATGCAGTCGAATCTCTGCCCTTGCTGCATCAATTCTTGCTTATCATGATTTATTGTTCACTGCGGTTATTCATTGACTAGTTAAAAGTTCGTCCTAGAAACTGTTCGAAGGTAGTAGTTCTGTTGTGGTTCTCATTTTTTTATTATTGGTGTAAATGTGGTTTGTATGTACTTTTATATACATGCATGTGAATGATTTTGGTTATGTTAGGGTAGCTTAGTAACTGCCTTCAAGGGGAGAGCTACATCATCACTGTATACTATCTATCTGTATATTTAGTTTTCCCCATTTTGATTTTGTAGGAAGAATGTTAGCTCTGATTATACTAGTTTCTGGTCATTGCTATGATTTTACCTAGTATATAAGCCAAAATGGGAATAACATGTCTGGAATTCGCTAGGTGAAGAAGCGTGGAAAGAGCATTATGAAGTTACTCAAATTCGAACTCTTTGGAATGCAAAAGGCATGCCAGAGGAAATCCCAGTTGAAGGACTAAACAGCTGATCAGTACCAGAATTATCACCAAAAAAATTAGCAGGATGCGTTCTGACAAAGCAGACACATCATCAGCAATTGTCATCCAGATGCTTTATTCTACATGCATTATGGGAACTGGCACAGTCGAGGTGTTTGACCTAATTTGCAACATAATCTGGAGTGTTAGAACAGAGTGAAATTGACAGTATAAACATAGGCAAAGGGGGTGCTCTGAACAGAGGCTTGAAGTTAATTAAGCAATTAATAAGGGTGTTAGAGTGCATATTGGAGAGACATGTCAGGCAGAGAGTTGAGATTGACGAGATGCAGTGTATATTTATGTCAGGCCATGGTGGCACTACAGTTACGGTCTTCATTTTAAGCCAGCTACAGAAGCTGCTCCTGACTTCTAGCAAGCCATTCTACGTCACATTCATTAACATAGTGAAGGACAGCAGGTAGCTAGTGTGCATGTTGTTAAATCAACAAGTAGTTGGTGTAATTGATGAATGGCATGATCATGGACATGAAAAGCAGGACAATAGTTGGCAATTGTCGTGGTGAGAAGTTTTTCGGTGTTGATGTTTATCGTGGCTCTTTTCTTACTCCACAACTCTTAATTGTTAGGTAAGAGGCTCTAATCACGGAATTCAGAACATACTACCCATAGCTGCTGTTGTACAAATATGATCCGGTGATCAAGGCTGAGTCCATGGAGGAATTGCTGGTGAAATTGGATGCATGGAAGTATTGGAAGGAGATGGCTCTTCATGTGAACATAATAGTATAAAGTCATATACAAGTAAAGTCGTCCCTTGAGCTAAAGTGCACCAAACGCCTGTGGCACAACACTACTTAACGATGGAAGATGGAGATGATAGCACCTGATAAAAACCTGAGGTAGGAGATCTGTAACCATATGGACATTCTCTACGCTAGAAACATCCTCGAGCTGCCTGCAGTCATACATTGCAAATGTATATGGCAGAAACTCCGTAAACTTCTTAACCTTATCATCATCTGCTGCCCTTGACTAGAGACAGGTAGTAATAAACATGCATTCATTGTTTTGTTTTTGTTGAGGGTATATTTCCAATACGTCCTTGATTATGAACAGTTCACTAGCATTATACATCCTAGCTCGTGATGTCGAAAACGCCTAATAACAAAAATGTATAGATTTATTTAGAAAGAACAGCAAAAATCACCAATAAATAGGATTTTCCAATTCGGCGGCCATCTTGGATGCCATGCTTGAATTAAAAAGTGAGAAAATTTCAAAATTACATTTTATATATAAGAAACGAACATTCATTGCTACTAAAGCAAATTTCACTCATACAAATCTCAATGATATATTAATGTATAAAAAACGAAAACCATAATATCATTCTTCTTTGGCAGCCATCTTGGATGCCATATTGTATCAAAGCTCTCTTATAAATTGTTCACAAATAACAAAGTCACATTTTGAGCTTTTCTATGCATGGAACAACTTGAATTTGATGCAATAATCTGAATTAAGTTCATTCTTTGATGTTTTCATAAAGCAAGCTTGATGTAGCATATAAAAATGGCGGCCATCTTATAAAATGGCCACCATCTTGGATAATATGCCAATCTACATGTGATTTCAGATAATTACAAATGTTCTATTATTAAAATTCACACTCACATAAGCTTTAAATAAAGGTGTATTGCAAAATGATACCCAACTTAACAGACATTACATGAAAATAGGTCGCCATTTTGAAATTCAAGATGGCGGCCGTCAAGGTGCATTTCTGGCTTGGCACTGACCCTCAGAAATTTTGATAATTACTAATCTGGCCATGTACCAAGTTTCATGCTTTTATCATAAAATGCACGATTTTTTCACATATCTGTCCCACTAAGCTGTCAGTGTAGACTTGGAGGATCATTTTAGCCAAGAGTGGTCGCAGACTCTGTCGGGCCAGCTCGAACACCGAAAAAGCATGCTGGTGGATTTATCAGGGACAGATAGTGTAGTATATGCATATAAACATATGTTTTTTCTAATTGTTGTCACTCATATTGAGCAATTCAGAAAGGCGGTTTGCCTTTGGAAGAGAGGATTGACTTTCAGTAGCAACCTTTGTGTGCCACAATGGGTTAAAGCTGGCACATGTATAGATAAGGGTTAAATGCATACACTAAAACTCATACATAGATAGGGTTATAGCTGACGCATGTACGTATAAAGGTCTGGTGCATATACCAACATACATATATAATTATGATAGAAGCTGACGCATGTATGTATAAAGGTTAAGTGCTCTCACCAAAACACGTATGCAATATTCACGTATAAAACAGTAGGAAGAGAATATGAAATATTGATGAAAATATTATTCTTGACAAAAGGTCATATTTATGTGTTTATGGTTTAATACTAATACCGTGTACAGGTACAAAATTGTCACATAGACAAAGCGGTGGCCAAGGTGACGTTGATACGTAACTTTGACACTGCGTTATTCTACGTTTACCTGGAATTTTTGAATGGAATAAGTATCAGTATATGTAAACTATGTAACGATTTAGATTGTGTGACCTCAAAGGGAAAGAGGCCACGATTCTCGACGTTCGTGCTATGTTAACGTCGCAAATTAGGGTGACGTTATGTAAGCGCATTGTATCCCAGCGAAGGGATGTATTGATAGAGTTTGGGTTTGTTCTTTTGCAGCAACGGAAGTATTTGGTTAGTGTCGACATAGGTTTGTCACTACAAATACTTTTTCCTGATTTTAATTTATTGACAGTGCATCCAAAGACAAATCCATCCTAACCGCATAGGGGCCATTAGCCATACACCCAAGGCTGAGGACTAATTACGCGTTTAAGGGCTGGGCAGGTTAAGAAAAGACCTGTATATTAAAACGAACAACTCCATAACACAAGGTGAGAGAATCTGGTTAACCAATATTCTATCAGTAGATCATTTGTACACAATTGTCTCTATGTGTACCCCATCTGATACTGGGGAGAGATAGGCTGTAGAAGCCAGAAGTTCCAATAACCAAAGGGCGCATAAATAGTTTGTCCCCTTGGACCACTAACAGAGTTGGGAACAGTTCTTCTTGCCATACCAAGAGTGTTCGGCCAGGTCAAGTGCTGTGTCAGAATGAGGTATTGAAGATATCAAAATGGACTGACCCAAGTGTCAGGAAGGCGCGATTTTACCATATATAATGGATTTACCCAGATGGCAGAAGGTGCAGTCACCCCAAAATAAAGACATAAAGTGTCTAAGTAAGCTGCAGTGGTACCATCAGAACTCGCGACGAAGCGCTCACGTGAATTAGTTAGTTGAGTTGTTTGTAAGTTTTACGTTACTTATTTTTGTCTAGTTGGCGTACGACTAAACTGGGACAATTTTAGATGCTTCCTTTGAAAATATCTAAGAGTTGAAACTTGTTTTAGAAAAGGATGGCCAACTAGTCAAAAATAACAACGTAGGTATTGTCTCTATATTATTCATGTGCTGTCGATGTTTGTTTTTTGTACATAAAGTACTTAAAAGTGGTAAACTAGTTGCGTGCATTATTTTTTCCAGGTATAATAGGGGTCATCCAAAAAACTTTCCCTCTTCCATCTTGACCGTCTTTACGACGTAACAGATGTGTTTTAAAGAAATTCCTTATCTAGAGTTCTGGCAGCCGCATTTGTTCAATGGAGTGGAACCATTTGTGCAATTGTGGTAGCGAATATCATGAGGAACACTTCTGTGAAATCGTTTTAAACTTGTACCAGTGGTTCAGGCGGCAATGCCAGTTTTAAAAAATCCTTTCTAGAGCTCTGGCTGCCAAATTTTTTCAACCGGCCAGAACCATTTGTGCAATTGTGGTAGAAGAGCTTATGAGGAACACTTCTGTACAATTATTTTGAATTTTGACCAGTTGTTCAGGAAGAAATGCTGTTTAAATGTATTTATTATCTGGAGCTCTGGCAGCACTTCTATTCAGCGGAGTAAAAGCATTTGTGCAATTTTAGAAGAGGGTATTACAAGGAACAATTACATGAAATAATTTCAGGAGAAGTTGTTGTTTAAAAGATTTCTTATCCGGAGCTTTGGCGACCTGCATAACCATTCATGCAATTTTAAATAGGGCATCTTGGGGAATATTCATATAGAGTTTCATGAAATTTGGACCAGTTTTTGGATATTTCGTTTAAAAAAGGTTTACAGACAGACGCACGATGGACAAACACTTAGCATTATTGCTCTTCTTAAGCCTTTGGCTGAGGTGAGCTAAAAAGAACTCAGCATGTTTTGCCATATATCACAACGACAATGCTCTCAAAGTCCATCCCTACGCGAGAGCTACGGGTAAGAAGATATTACTTTTGCACTTACTTGCGCGACCAATCACTGTAAAAATGAAGTAATCACTTCTCATAACCCTCTGTGGGAAGCTTAATGTAAAAGGGAAACTTTGCTAAACAAATCCCTAAGATTCTTCGCAGAAAAAAATCCTCATTTTCAAGAAAATCAAAAATTACAAATTTGAGACCTTGGACAGGGGCAGAGATTATGTTATCTACACTTTGACTTTATACCTTGAAAAAAAATGAAAAAAAAGTTGGTACATTTCGTTATATCTATCACCCTAGGCTTTCCTTCACCCTTCTTTAGGAACTTTACGTTTCTAATATTCCTTGACTTTCGTATTAAACAAAGCAAAAGAAGCTGGGGTCTGTTATTGTCTGGTGCAGTATATGGCGTGTCTGCTGAACGAGGGCTAACATTGTTACCTACGTGAAATCATCAGATGTTTCTCATAAATATTATAGAAGTGTATATATATTACAAATAAGGGATTCCTAAAATATATCATTTTCATTACCTTTCCCAACCTCCATCCAGAAAATATTATATTTAGAGCACATCTCCCTCGCTCTTGGTGAAAGTATGTCCAACTTTGCTTCTAAATCAGTGGTTCTTGCATGGATTTCTTCTGGTTTAGTTGTCACCCTTTCATCAATCTATATATAAGGAAATACATGCTGAATATGCATATGAATCCTACAAAAGATGACTATGATTATAAAACTTTAAATCATATCAATACCTACCTATAGTGCCTAGCAAAAACGAAGATTGCAGCGACAAAAAAGTATCTCGTTATATTTTATACAAACAAATGCCACAGTTTTGACAGTATATGACCAATAAGGATAGAGCAATTATACAAATTTTCAACACTGTAGAAAAGAACTTTTAAGAAAATAAAGATAGTTAACGTAGTTTGAATATATTAACACTCGTTACATCCAAGTAAGATTTATACAAAAGGCACATTGAAACTGTTTTGAAATACACTGTAAACTAATGTTTGATCTCTTTATGCTTTACAATAATCGCCTTTGAAAGATATAACACAGTATTCAGTTACCTATTTACAGTCAACAAACGGTTGGATATTTTCATTGATATCTACCGCCAAGCCATATATTTATTAGAATGATTAACACATCAGCTATCATAAGATTTAAAAGCCTAAAAAAGTGAACTGAACGTCACAACCACTGAACTCTTTTTTTATCAATGATAGACGTAACCTGATAGAAACGTAATGTGTGTAAATAAAGGCTTGTGATTTTATTTTTAATGCGAGAACGTGAGCCTCTCCCTTATTACATTATCTAAGAAGCAAACGCATTGCTGCATATTTGTTTTAATGATTATGTCATACACGTAGACTGTTAACACGTCTTGTTAAAACGTCTTATCCAGAAGATTTACAGAAACTAGTGGTGGTCATGTAAAACCAGTGTATTGCTTAAATAACACCAATGCAGTCTTTGCAAACGCCTAAGATTCATTGAGAACAACAAAACGGTTTAGCTACAGAATTTAAAAATGGGTTAGACGATACCTGCCGTACCTTTGCCGCTTTGTTATCAACTGTCACAATGAGGTGAAATAAAACTGAATAACTAGACGTAATTTGAGACACAACATGAGATTTCCAACACGGTGGTATGTGTGACCAACAAAAGCTCAGATCAGCCGACGCATACATGCAGTCTGATCAGAGCGTTTGCTACTCGTTTGAATATTCTATGAATGTTAAGCTACTGACAAAAAAACATTTGAGTTTTTAAGCTTAACAGGAAGCTGTCCCAGAATCGCCTGAGTCTAATCATGTCAAAAAGCCTCATTGTTGACAATTTCATGTCGCGTCTCGTTTTTACTTTTTAGTAGGGGTTTTCCATGTATTGTAAGGAAAAACAAAGAGATAGACATGCATAAAAAAAGTAATAGCAACTGGAGGCGTTGTGTTAAACAATTAAATCATATGTCTTAAATAATGGTATTTTGCTATTTTAGGTCAAAGAGAATATTCACTTTTCAAAGGATTATCCTAAAAGGAGGTATGAGAAAGGCTGAAGGCTTCGCTACTACATGTATATCAACTGACCCATATCTAGAAATAACCACCTGGCTTTAAAGAAGTTTATGATATGTGGATTTTGTTCTCGTTAAACATTCTTTTTAGCAATTCAGTAAGTGAAAAAAAAATACCATTTTGGTCTACCAAATATATATATATCAAATTGAGTTTTATAACTACCAAATAATGTTCTTTGTGTCACAAAAACAATACGTAACTTAATAATACTGGCGCACTAAAATGTAAGACACAGTTGAAATGCTTACCGATGTCACTATTTTTAGGACGTTTATGTGTTAAAACATCAGTTATTGATCCTCTATTCGAGTTAAATAAATTATCGTTTCCAGATGCAGAGTCAATATCTAATATAGTCTAAATTCTTACATGATTGTGTTCTTCCTTAGACTCACATTGCTTCCTCGCCTGTTTAGGTGGCGCCAGAGCTGTTGTATTGAACTGACTTACATAGCACACTTTCTTGTTCGAAGGCTTGATGACAAACAGCCCCTGTGAAAATATTAAAAACAAAACATGTAAGTTTTCAAATGCAAAATGTATTCCTTTGATTACAGAGGGTCTATGCTTAAACATTCAAACCAGAGAATATCATTATTGTGCCAGTTAAAACAAACAGTATAGTAACAATTATTAATAGGCAATAGTGACCGAGGCGATAGCTAGTTTTTGAGGTCAATAGTGTAAATCAACCGTTGTCGAAACTGTATTATTATGTGGTCAATAATAGTATCATAATTGTATTCAATTGTGGATATCGACATCATATTCGAAAACACAATAGATAATATATGTTTTATTATGTTTTGTGATTTTCTATTGACAAGTATAACACAATCTCTTACGCCAGACACCACAACTGAAAAATATGCGCGACTACTTGCGACGTAGGCTATGCTGTATATTTACTGGCTTGCATGTGAGTGACGTTACTAGCATGTGCTATCCAACAGCTATCACAAAATATAGAGTGGCCAAATGGAAGCTCTTAGCCAATAAAAAACAATATACGTATTTATTAAATAAAAAAGTAAAGATAACTAGTATCAAGATATTAAGGTTTGTTTAAAATAAACTTAAAACTTACGTTGTCGAAATCAAAGATGACTCTAGCTTTTCCTGGCACAGTTATATCTTCCTCGGTGTCTGTAAATGTTATTTGTTCGCTCACAGAAATTCCATTGCCAAGACGATATGTGGCCCAGTAGCTCTGTAAATAAATCGTTAAACATTGTAACCTTTAAGATAGTACAACGTCACGGATAATGAAACATTATGTTCATGGCTGTGAGGGTCCAGTTAGAATCAAAGCTAAGCACTGCTCTTTACAAAAATAGTGTTGATATCCGCCTCTCAAGCCAATGATAGAGTTTCTTGCTAGCAATACCTTTGATCCACGCAAAATGATTTGATAATACCACCAAGCGCCTAGTTGTAAATAATACAGATAATAATGCCTAAAATCTTATAAACGGTTAATTGTTTAAATTAGATACCCGAAATTTTGATTTTGAAAAAGGCGTCTTAATATGTACACGTTTCTTGTCATAACATTCAACCGATAGTTTAAGTACTTCGTTAGTCAACATTGAACCATTTAGTAGGTAAAATTGTTTACTGCTAAGAACAACGCGCCAAAAGAAGTTGGTCTTATTTCCTAAATGAACCCATTTGTATCTTAGATGTTAACCTTATAGAATATAATTCATATTTTAATATTGATTTTAACGGCTTATAAATACAATTCAAACTGGTATTATGCATGTTATAAGAACTTTCTAATGCAACGTACGAGGGATATTTTTAATGTTCGTAAAATTGGGCTGTATCTTTAAATATACAGCTGCTTTCCAAAAATTTTATGTCATAATTATTTACATACCCTATACTTGTTTGAGAGCTTGTAATAAACGTATGCTTTGTTTGAGATATGATTTATTTCTGCTCCTGTATGCACGGCGTATCTAGTTATAGTGAGTAAAAATATGGCTTGTTTTTGCAGATCTTTTGTATCAAGTTTTAACTTCTAAAAAAGTTGATCATATTTTTAGCAAATCAAAGTTGCTTATCAAAACTCTATTTCGAATTACGAGATAATAAGGAGAGCAGCAACATAAACTGTGGTAGGAATCTATAAAGTCATGTATACGGTGCATTGTGAAAATACTTTAAGAATTGAAGCTATCGAGTGCATCATCAATAAATCACTTGATTGACTTTTGTGTATGTGCACTAGTAGCTTGCACAAATTATATATATTTTTACATAATTTTTTAAAGGATATTTTAAGTGCATTTTGAGTCTTCAAATGTGATCCTACATAGTAAGAGCGCAATTATTAGGAGAAAGGCCAAAAGGAAAGTACAGTCCTGCCAAACAGTTAAATGGCCAAGAGGGTTTGAAATTGTATTAAAATTGTGAAAGTGTCATTTTTTCAGATGGATCCATACTCTAAGCCTATTTCTTTTGCAAACCTATTCCCATCTCGCGGCTGAAATACGAACAAATCTATCCACATTATATTGATGGATGGGTAAAAATCCACTGGAGTCATATTGAGGGGACTATCCCGTAACTTTTAAAGTAGTTATTCAACTAAAGCTTGTTAATGCCACAATCACCAGTAAGGCATATCAGGATAATATCAAAAGCAATATAAAACTCCAATATGAATCACGCGTGAATATTTTAAAGAGATATAGCAAGGTGCGTTATCTTGTTGAATGCTTGGGGTAAAGTGCATTCATATTGGAGTTTTATATCGCTTTTGATATTATCCTGATATGCCTAACTTAACAAGCTTAAGTTGAGAGACCCCTTCAAAAGTTACGAGATAGTCCCCTCAATACGACTCCAGTGGATTTTTACTCATCCATCAATGTAATGTGGATAAATTTGTTCGTGTTTCAGATGGGAATAGGCTTGCAAAAGAAATAGGTTTAGAGTGTGGATTCATCTGAAAAGATGAAATTTCACAATTTTAATACAAGTTCAAGCCCACTGTGCCCATTTAACTGTCTTGCAGTAGTATACTTTACTTTTGGCCTTTCTCCTTATAATTGGGCTCTTACTATGAAGCATCGAATTTGAACACCAATAATGCACTAAAAAATATCTTTTAACAGTAATTATGTAAAATTATATAATTTGTGCAACCTACTAGTTCACATACACCAAAGTCAACCAAGTGATTCGTTGTTGATGCACTCGATAGCTTCAATTCTTAAAGTGTTTTTACAATGCACCATATACATGACTTTATAGATTCCCACCACAATTTCCTTTGCTGCTCTCCTTATTATCTCGTAATTCGAAATAGAGTTTTGATAAGCAACTTTATAAGTTATAAGCCTATTTTCTGACTCCAATATTGCTGTTTATGAGCTTCTGGTGTGATGTATGTAGTATCAGTGCAACAGTTGAATCTAATAGTCAGAGCCAGCTAGCAAAATATTTTCATAATAACTATGCATTTGGGAAATATAATGGGTTGAATGGAGAGGGGTCTGAAATTTCATGACACTGAAAAGTAATTAAAAGTGATTTTGACACCTTTTCTTGATTTGTTTGTAGGCAAAATGATAAATATTGCTCATATCAAAATCAGAGTATTTACGAATCACGATAATTGATTAAAGTGTTCAAAAAACAAAATAAGTTTTGTAATCAAACGATATTGGGGAGATAATTTAGAGGTTACCTGTACTTTTTTACTACATATACAGTAAATAATAGAAACTGAAAGCTCATCAAAAGGATATAAAAATAGTAAGTGAATATTATCAGGAAATACCACAATCAGAAACCGTATACAAACCCATGGCACCGCGAAGAAGAGCCAAACAACCATCACCAGACACCAGGAAGACAAACAAAGAAAAGCAAACAGGTTTCTCTTCCCCGTCAAGATGATATCAAAACTAGAATGGGTATAAAGTTACGTACAACCACAAAAAGAACAATTACAGACTCCCAGAATAGGAGTTACACTAACCAAAAAGTCAACAACAACAGAACCACGGCCTTAGAACGGATAGCAGCCTAAGCCACGGTGGGCTTAAATGCATTTTACTGGTACCAAAATTTCGCCCTAGATGATATTATCCGAAACAACAATCCACTGTAGGACTATGTGTTATTGATAGAATAATGCAAAGTATATTAATCTAGCAATGGCTACAGTATACACGTTACTCTTACAATGCCAGGGAGCTTTTCTGAGTGATTAACCGTCTGAAATTTTAAATGTTTTTTATATGGTTTCCCCCTTTACTTCATGGGGGCCCCGCACCCAAGGGATGCAAATAACTCAAAATCTGCAAAATCAAATATAGTTGGGCAAAAAATTAATGCAGAAAATGAGGCTGGTAGAGTTGCTGGTTCTTTTGAAGAGCGCCCATTGTCAAATCATCGCGTTCCCCTCTGGGTCAGGTTCCTAAAAAAGAAGTCGGGTCACTCCGTTTGATTCATCGCCTATCGTATCCATCTGGATATTCTTTAAATGATTTCATCGACCCCCAATTTATGCTCAGTTGAAAACACTAGCTTTGGGACGGCAGTCATTATGATTTAGGATCTGGGTCAAGGTTGTTTGGATGCAGTATTGCCTAAGGAGATTTTTGCTACTTATTTTTAGACTTTTGTGTTTCCAGGCAGGCACCTGAGTGCAGTTTTTTGCACCATTATGACGATTACTTTTTTATGGGAAAGCAGGGAACCAGCCATTGTGCCTGAATAATGCTTTTTTAGTGATAAAATAATTTCACTAGGCATCCAATTGCATCGGACAAAACTGAAGGCCCAACAACAAACTTCTCTTCCTTATGCCATAGGGTTGTCTGCGGCTTGTGATTGTGGTATATTCTGATCATACTCACTTACTTATTTGGAAAAGGAAGTTAATACATCTCAACCAAAATTAGAAAATAAACGAATTTCTGACCCGCAAGAAATGTACTTCAAAACAAAGGCAAGCATTGATAGGTTCCCTGAACTTTGCATGGCGGACAATCCTTCCTGCAAGGCCTTTCTGTAAAAGGCTTATAAATGCAACATCCGCCATCTTCCCATGAGGAAAGATCTCGAACTTTGCTTGTAGTTTTAGGGAATTTAACGAAGTGTCCGTTTCCAAAGATAGGTTGTCGAGTGCAAATGAAGATATTTAGTTTTTTACGGATAGTGGAGGTAGTTTGAACCTTGGTTTTGGTGCATACTTCAAGACCAAATGGACTTACGGGGCTTGGCCTGAGGCATGAATTGTAAACGATATTACAGAGGACATTAGCGCCCTAGATTTATTCCCCTTATTGGTAGCCTTGCCGATTTGGGAGGCCGACCTTCGCAACAAGAAAATACTTTTTCAGGTGCGTAACTTGGCCGTCATACACATTGTGAACACCATGACTTAGAAACCTGACGATGTTTTGACAATATTACGTGATTTCACCCTGCGGTGCCATATATTAAATACGTATATATATATATATGTGTGTTCTTGGCATGTGAAATATCAAGCAGTTCCAATGATGGGTGACGATTAAAGGAGGATTTGATTTGCCAAACAAAATTCAGCATGGCCGCGAAATTTATTGAAAAATTCATTTTTCTTCAGGGTATAGGGGAAAGAATTGATGTCCAAAATTTGAAAGTATCGTTTATATACTTAAACATCGACATTATTTTGTTTGTAATAACTTAAGTTTGAAAATCCATAAAACAACAAAGCACTAAGATCGTCACGTGCTATTCTATGTTGGCTAGCAACGCCAGATGACCAAAATTTCACAATATTCATCTTGTTTGAAAAAGTCTACGAGGGCTGTTCAAATATGAATGCAAGTAGCATCATAACTTTCTTCACATATATGCTACAACAAAATGGTAAACGTTTCTATAAAGGGCTGTATGTCACCTTTAAACTGGCACCCAACCTAAAGAAAAATACAGTATACTTATCGAGCTATAGCCCTTTGAATGAGGGTCACGTTAGTATACTAACAAACTCAATGCTTCGAACATAAACTAGTGATATAGACGAGCTATAATGTTTCGATAAACAGGTGAAATTTCTTGAAATTTTTAAGGAAGTATACCCATATTCTTATATAATGATTCTGTGAAAATTGCGAAAATCCGACATGATTTTGTTAAATTACAACGAATAGTTTTCACTAAAGTCTCCTTATGTTTGCAAATAACTGATTAACAAAACACCACCTTTCAGTTTTCAATTAAACTTATCTCTAACAAAATGCACGAAGCAACATTTAAACTAATTTTAACTCAAAGACAACATGTTGATCGCTCAAACTGAGTTGCTGCTACAAATTATTGTTGGATAGTGGTCAATTTTTAAACGCTGAAAAGCATTTTTATTAAGTCAAAAATGCCTTAAGTGATGGGGTTATAGAATTTATACTTATTTTTTTGTCATAACATTGCGGCTTTATTCTAAATTTGAACGTAAACTTTAAGTTTGATCACTATAGGCATTTCTTACAATAAAATTACTCACCTGGTCTTGAGGACTAGACAGATTGAACATATTTTAATTAATGTGAACAAGTCATGAGGAGGCAGAAAAATGCTTGAAAAAATATAGAAAATGTGATTACTCTGTAAATAGATGGCGGCGCGTTTTGAAACCTCCCTTATGACATATTTAGCATGATTTCAGCAAAATACAAAGAAAACGACACAGCGATGTTCATTATAACATCACCAGTAGCTAACTCAAAATAACGTTTATCATAGAATTTATGACGTCACAAACGTGCCTGTTTACTCGAGATTGAGACAGGATTATATAAATTTTATCCTACAAGCAACTTTACGATCGTTACTCAAACTTGCATCTTAAATTTGGTGCTTTTTTGTCTAAAACTTACAAAGATATGACACATTATCCACACGTGTACCAAAACGTGCATTGCACTTTGCTTCAAAAAACTTCAGTATACAGGAATGCCCTTTATATAAGGGTATGTATCTCGAGAAATATAGTGATTGTTTCTTTATGTTTGATGCCATTTTAAAGCCGACAAAAAGTTCTTTCCAGAAAGGTATGACATTTTGTCGTAGCATTTATGTGAAGAAAGTTATGAAGCTACTTGCATTCATATTTGAACAGCCCTCGTATATTTTGGATGCATATCTGGCACAGAAAAAGGGAAATTATCGGTTGAAATGACTATACAAGTATGTATCGACGTCTTTTGACTCAGAAAATAAATTATTTATTCATAGAATTTACTCCCTTGGACTTCCAAACAGGCGTATTTCAGAGACTTTGGTTGTTTTGGGCAGTCAAAAGTGACAAATAATTGAGGGGGTTAAGCTAGTAAAATCGTATTTACTTATGAGGCGCTTAGCTTATCCTGCTGTGTACACTATATCTACTAAATGGGTGATTATACTTTGAAATGAAATCATTATTGACATAATTTTGCTGCGTGTACGACACAACATTTCATCTTTATAATCCTTTTTCAAGCGTGGCCAAGGTAGTTTACCTTATACTATCTTGTTGCTACGCAACAAGGAGTTGCCATGTGATATACTGAAAAAGTAATCGGATCTCAAAGAATTGATAATATATCATAATATACAGGTAAACCATTTTTAATAATACCAAATGTGAAAGAAATTAAAGATGGGTTCGCATTACTTCTTGGATCACCTGTTAGATATCATAAAATTCGAAAAGCATTCTCTAAATTCTACCACAGACACACAGACACTCAGAGTTAATTGTTAAATACGACATTGGTTTAAAACTCATCTGCAGCAGGGTATATCAGAACCCATATTATATGGTGATTTAGTTTATAAATTCGAAAGAGATGTTAGAAAATCTTATTTTAGTGATCAAAAGATTATCAAACGTTATAAAAAAGTTTGATATAACTTGGATCTCATGCAACAGTCTGCATGCCTGGTTGTAAATACAATCACGGTTTGTAGCTATGACTTCCTCTTGAATTGTATGATGGTGGGTCAGACCTTAGATTCAATGACGGCTCTGGCGTAAAACTATAATCGGTGGGTTGGTGCCTGATGCTTGGCTGTAGCTGGATCCAACGTGATTCAACTTGAGGTTTATTTTAGCTCTGACTATCTGTGGGTCGTGAGCCTTTTCCCCGTTTCATCATAGTGCGTTTATTTGGTTTTAGTCTTTCTCTATGATGATACATTGCAATAGTTAGTAATCCTCTATGTGAGCTGAAAATGTTCGTGTTTCACCAAAAGCAGAATCTAGAGCAAAGATTTGGTACCAGTAAAATGCATTTAAGCTCCTCGGTGGCTTTGACTGCTGTCCGTTCGTAGGCGGTGGTTCTGTTGATGCTGATTCGTTGTCGATTGTTACTCCCACTGTGGGATTCTGTAATTGTTTCACGTTTTGTTGTGCGTTACTTTGGGTCAATTGTAGTTTTGCAATCATCTCGAGGGGGGGAAGAGAGCTGGTTGCATTGCTTTGTTTGTCTACCTGGTGTCTCGTGATTGTTGTGTGGCTCTTCCTCACGATACCAAGGGTTTGTCTGCAGTTTTTGAATGTGGTATTTCCTGATCATACGCACTTACTATTTTGGTATAGCTATGTGCTTTCTTTTTTGTTTGATGTGTTTGCTTGTTGCTTTATTTTTTTTAATTATTTTAAAATACAAGTTGCTCCTGTATCCAAAAGCAATCCCTTTCACCAAAAGTGTCAATATATTTGAGCTGCGACATTAGATTTTCAACAATGTAGTATGTGCGACCAGCAAAGCCTCAAACCAGCCTGCGCATACGCGCAGTCTGATCAGAGTCTTTGCAAGTCGTTTGAATATTCTATGTATGTTAAGCTACTGACCGAACATCATTCGGAGTTTCTAAGCTTAAAAAGAGGCTACACAGGTCCGTCTGAGTCTACAATTGTCAAAATGCCACATTGTTGGGTATCTTGTGTCGCGGCTCATTTTATCTACGTTACCTTATAATGTTTATGGGTCAGCATCCCGAAGTATATGCCAGATATTAGAATAGCAGACATCAGGAGCAAACAAGATACAACTGTTGCAATTAAACATCCTTTCTTCGACTTCTTTGTCTTCTTTATCTCCTGCATAATAACAGAGTAAAACATGACATGGTGTTATTATAGGACTTTTTGGCTACTGTAAAGGTGCGGCAACTCATGGATGCGTAAGTAGGACTGGTCTACCTTAGACATAGGTAAAAACTGAAAATGAGGCGTGGTTGTATTCAAAAGTAACTGTATAATCTTGCGCCATTAACTCAGTATAGACGCAAAACATATTATTTAGTCCTTAAAACGCCAGCCAAATAACTGCATCTAAAATGTCTAATTAACACAAGCATAGAGGCAAACAGAGTGGACCCACAGTGATTTCATTTGGCCATTTGTACGGCCTTATATGGGAGTTATTCCCAATCCAAAAATGGCCTTTATTTTCCAAAATCATGTATTTTAGCTTTTATTTTCCCAATTTTTATAAAATATTTTCCCAAATGTGAAGGAAAAGGTAGCTTCCTAAAATCCCAAATAAAACCACTGACCCAGATCGTACTGCTCCTTCAGGAGCAGTCTGATCTGGGTCCACACTATTTAGCTAAGAGGCTTCAAATATTTTAGTTAACCACAAAAAATATACATTTGTAAATACGGTTAATAAATGTAGTACTTATTTGTATCGATTCCTGATCTTTGCACCCTTACTGAATTTAAGTGTGTATCCGGTTAGGATTTTTAATAATTGCACGCACGTTTGTGCGGCCCGAACAACTTATTAATTTTTCACCAAATTATAAAAAGAACCTGATTTACCTTGTTTAGCAGATGAAATAGCCGAATCACGCCCATATATGAAGATTAAAGTTACCGCCTTTACAGATAGCAAAACATTATAGTATACCAGGTTTTGTCCTTACGAGGAAAAGCAATATTACAGCATATGATGGTTTGAACCATTGGACAGCTTCTCAATAGAAACGATTGGTTTCAACAATACATTTCAATGCAGCAGCGAAAATATAAAAAAATGCATTTATAAGTGTGAGCTGTCCCAAACAGAAGAACGACAAAAAATAAGAAATAATTTGCACTGTTGTTAAGTGTAGTATTTGGAAGATTATGTGATTCCATAGCGACATAAAGGCGTATATATTACAATCATTAGATATGTCACTTCACGTTGCGTCCAGGGGTGATATAACGCATTGCATTGAATTTGATAAACCACTAGTTGTTTACAGATTTAGTAACATTACGTAATGACGTCCATTATAACTCTGCGTACAATATGTCAAAATCTTGACGTTTCACGCAAAAATGCGATTTTAAGTAAGTTTAATGTCATGTGATAAGTAGAATCTAACATTCGTGCTCCTGTATTATTAATTTGATTAAACTCAATGAGAAAAAGAGATACATTCACGACGAGCCTCGCATTTTATCTCTTTTCCACAACTCATTGAATAAATTCAATAAAACATGAGCACTCCTGTTAGATCCTTTCTCTATACAGATCATAAGTAAGGGCGCGATATCTCCTTGCCTGGTTGTAAACCCAATCATGGTTTACATCTATGGTTTCCACTTTAATTGCACGACGGTGGGTCAGGCCTCAGACTCAAAGATGGCTCTGGCGTAAAACTACACTGCCCAAATAATTTAAAGGAACATAAAGTATTTTGCCATGTATCAAAATACAAATGCACTCATAGTCTGACTCATGTTTGTCTTGTTATGAGTTTGGTGATCCATCAATGATAATGCTTGTTGATAAGAATGCAGTTCCCAGAAGTATCCGTGGAACCATGTGTGTAAATATGAAAAATAAATAATACATGTAATTATATTAAAAATGCACCTTTTTACAAAATCTAATTTTAGGACAAATGTCTTAATCAAACACGATAAGAGCACCGTTTCTGTGCATACAATAGCCTTTTGTTGTAGCATAAAACAATTTGCCTACGCTATAAAAAAATTTTCAGATTCTACAAAATCCCAGGAAAACTCATCATTTCAACTAAATTTGAGCCGTAGCCTTCAGCAGCACTTTTATCAAAAACGTTTTTGATTTGATACTTTTGCTATCTTTGCAAAGATTGCAAACTATGTGTTTTGGCCTCATTGTCTAGTGTCTATTGGGGTTATCATTATCTTCTATGGAAAAATATCAGGTATATATTTGGGACAGGTCGTGACATAATAGTACATATTTGTAATGTATATGCGTAAAGCCATTTGTTGACTTCTTATTCGCACGTATCAAGTGAGACTGGATATCTAATACTGGGTCCATTAACTTCACCTGTTTCATACTGCGTATTTTGTACCAAAACCTTTCGCAAACATTTGCACATGTGCAGTCTCGTCTGGGCTGCTGCCTTTCATATGTACGAGTGACACAAAAATCTTATAAACTGACGTCTTATTGACTTATTCTTGGTTAGAGTCATATATGTATGCTTACGTTTGATTTGATTGATGTTATTTTAGTTTTTATCATAATCGATTTGATACTTTAAAAAAGTAAAGCCCAACATGTGATACCCATATAATGTATCATGAGCATGCAGGTTCTTGAAATTTATAAATTAATATGATTATCCTAGTGAACGTTCTGGGGTTTCATGTGCATGTACTTGTATATAATTACATGGACTTAGATATGTTCATCACGTGTGTGTGTGTGTGTGTGTGTGTGTGTGTGTGTGTGTGTGTGTGTGTGTGTGTTAAACTGTTCAAAAATGAGTGATACATGTATGTAGTTGAATATTGCGTTCATGCGACTGTGTTACACAACATGGAAGTTACATATTATGACTTTTCAACTACTTTGTATGGTAAAATTAATGGGATCAAGTGTACATAAATCACCTATAGTTGTTATGGCAGGCACGTGGACTGTTGCAATTTGCTATCATTAGATACATGTAGAGATAGTCAAATAAGGATCAGTTTTTGATGTTATAAAAAGTCTCCCACTCATATCATATCCAGATGAAAATATTTTCTGATTATATATTTTTAAATCGTTCGGAAAAGTCCGTCACAATTCGAGAATCTAATCATGGCTAGGTGTATGTAAGGAGCATTACGCGTAGTACTACGTACCAAAAAGCCCCATTTTATAGCCGGAACTGGCATATGGAAAAGTAGTTCTGTAGCATGTTAAAATCGATTATTCTGATTATCAGAAAGTTTAATCAGCAAGATAAATAAAGTTAAGTTTTTCAATAAAATATCGCTATAGCGATATTTTTTTGAAAAAAAAACAAACATTTTAAGCTGTTAGCTTTGCTACAATCACACTTGTTATTGTGTTAAAATGGTTTCTGTGACGTCAGAGTTACGTTATATAACCTCAGCGTCACGTTATCACCCGCGTTATCAAAGTAATCCACGATGTACATCCGTGGTCTGATTCCACGGAATTTCGCGGAATTGGCCGAGGCAGTTCCGATTGAATTACAATATGTTCTGATTACCAACATTTGTACATTTGGGCATTCTGTTTTTGTAACGATTACCTGCTGTTTTGGGGCTTGCATGTAGCCCCAAACAGGCATATCGCGTGTTTTTTGTAATACATTACTTTACAATTTTCATACTGATGCAAATTGTAAAAAGAACTCTGAGATTGGCGTATCATTCCTAAAGTAAAATTGGCAAATATTTGGAGTCTCTTGAAAAATGCAGCACGTACATGTACCAAAACAATCGGTATTTTCATTTGAAACGTAGTAGTGTAATTACACCTAAGATATTGCTGTCTAACTTGAATGGAGTAAGAATTTTAAAATATCTTCGATATTTTTGAAATTGAAATAAACAACTAAACTTTGGAAATTTAACATTATGGCTATTGAAAAGTTCACATGTGTGGACCAGTTATATATTTGTATGATACACACCAATGTAAAGTTCAATTATGACTAGGTCAGAATGATCAAAAGAGTTAGAAAAGTTCCATTTTTCGTCACGTGAAAAGGGAATTAGACTGCACCACCTTGCATGTTTTAAATACGTTCCTTTACAAATATATACAAAAGGTCTTAACTGATTGTAATGTGCGCGGCCCGTAGAGAAAAAAGATGAATCAATTCTCGCTGCCAGAAGGAATGTGTGGAAAGCAAATAGGACGGAACGAATATATACTCAACTACAAAAGAAACCCATCAGTCACTTCTTGGGGCACTTCTGGAAATCATAATTAAGAAATGAAAATATATTTAGACCATATTCCGTAGCAATCAATTCAGCATCACTTCATCGATAAATGTAACAGTTTTGTCTAAATATGTTCATGCCAGTGTTTAGACAATGGGTCGTTTTCAAAAATGACAAGTTTTTCACTTGAGAATAAATATCTCGTTCTGGTCTGAATCAGTTCAATTGAGGTCAATTCGTCCAAAAACTGACGTGACCCTCTCCTGCAGCAATAACTGCCTCATAACGAGAGCGAACCAACATCATGTGACGCCGCACAACGTTCTTAGGAATCCACACCTATTCTTAATGGAGAGCAACCTCTAGCTATCGAAGATTCCAAGGTTGCACTGAACGATCCCAGAAGCGTCGCCAGAGCTCATCCAACAGCTGCTCTATCGTATTGAGATCCGGGCTTACTAAACTTACGCGGTTTGCTTTATCTTCTACACGCACTTGATTGCCTCGTCAAAGAGGGATAGCGAGTGAACTGATTAAGGCTTGAACTCGAGTGAAAACCAATTGTCTGAAACTTGTCATTTTTAGATACACTGGCATACAGCATGAACGGGTTAAAGTTAAACTGTTACATTATTCAATAATTTGATGCATAATTGATTGTTAAAGAATATGGCATAAAAGATATTTTGTTTTCTTAATTATTTTACCATAATTGCCCAAGAAAGTGACTGATGGGTTTCTTTTGTAGTTGAGTATAGTATTTATAGTGCACACATGTTTCGAAAGAAAGTCTGTAAAAGATTGTTTTTATTGATAGTTCTGATTTGCGCATTTATCAAATTAATGTAGATTAAAAGTTAAGAATTTTGCCAGTGTTTTACTTTTTAAATTCTCCCAGCAGCAATTTAACTGTTTTGCATATACATGCCAGACTGATGCTAAGCAAGTTCCTCAAAACAGGCGTGGTTAGACAATGCTGACATGCATGCATATGCAAAATTTGATCAAATAAACTAGTATGTGGTTCAAGAGTTAAAAATAATTTCACTTACTTACCATGGACAGACAGACATACAGACTCACACAGTGATTATAGAGCACATATGCGGGTCGATCAATATGTGACATTGAACTTTTACCTACTTCCGAGAATTAATAAAGCATACTTCAGCAGATCTCTACAGTAGCAATGAATTGCATATATTCTGAGAGCATTATTATTGCACAAACCAAAAGTGTGTTTATTTATTACACCATGCACTACTTTATGTTTCGCAAGATTAACCCAAGGCAGACTAATTTTCACCAAAATCTACGTAACATCCGGTAATATCCACCAAAAATGTACGCGGCATCCGTGCGAAACTCATAGATGTAACACAGATTTTGATGGATATTAGTCTTTCTCAGACCATACTTGCCAAGCATAAAGGATTCAAAAAGGTCTATGCTTCTTCGTGTATATTCATTGGATGTACAGTATTCGGATAGCTTGGTGATTGTTTTGATTGGTCAAATTATGCATTTCTGTCATTGAGGCCGCTCATACTTTCTTTGTCATCTCATGCATAGTTCTTTGTGCGCCATACTCTTCACGTTAATGTGTTCATCATTGAATTGGTGCGCTTTGCATTTTAGTACAATTTGCAATTAATTTAGACAATTCAGGCGCTTTTTGTGAATATTTATTGCGCACTTGTTTCAAACTCCCAATCTGGAGCAATTATAGATTTCTGGTAATAATGCAATGGATTTTAACATGTACAGTCGTGACTTGTGAATTATGCCGATATAATATTTTTGCAGGGTCAATTATCAATAGACATGGATTTAAAAGTGTCAAAACAAACCAAGGAAAAGAATATTAGACACAAAAGATGAACTGACAATTTAATATCACACTTACATATTTTGCGCCTATGTAGAAAGTAAAAATTGCTCTCACAATATGTTTATTCTATTGAATATTCAAGGCTTTGTCAAGACCCTTTTTTAGTAGGTAGATCTTGCACTAAGGATGTCCGAGTAAGTATATAAAGGTACCCTCATTTAAAAAAGCAAATTTTTACTGTGATACAAAAAATATTCTTCGGATACGTTATCATTTTTTATATTTAATTGTTTGAAGCAATGAATTCCATTTGTGACTTTAAGCATGCAATTTGCATACGCTTTACTACCTGCGGCATTATATTGACATTTTTAGCGATTATTTATTATAAATACACATCACAGTTCTACTTTTAAATTAGAAATTAAAAAGAAAATATGTCATGTGCCATTTAACGACCTTGAAACTTTCAAATTGATACCGAAAAAGGACGTCAGTTTTGACAAATGTATCGTTTACAGATGGGCTAATCAAGGTGCATTGTGCTTTGATCATAATAAAATACAAAAATTGATATATGTGGATGTTAGTATGTGAGGCTAATGATTTTAAAACATCTACAAAATCGTGGAAAATGAGCTTTTTTAAATAATTCAAAAAAATATATGTTAAATGTTTTATGCTTTGTTTTGATTTAGCTAGGCGGGTTTGTTATTACATGCTCTCAATCAAAACACTATATTTTCTACAAAAAGATGATTTTTGCTTTTGTGAACCCTAAAACCTTGAAGTAAAAATAAACAGTTCCAAAGCCTCGCTTAACTTTAATCCATTCAAATGCACATGTATGGAACAATCTTTATTGCAATAGCATAAGCGCTTAGTCAGAAAAATGAAATGGAAAAGTGGCCACTTATAACTTCAGTCCTGACCAGTGTGAAGACTGTTTAGACAGTGTAAACAGATAGGACAGTTTGAGAAAAGAAACCGAATAACTTACCACTTTTATTGGTACCACACCATTGTCTTTATTACCACATTCAAGAGTTTTGATCGTGGGCTTCATACTGTTTCTTATCAGGTCAATATATTTTCTTAATTTGACTTTTCTTTATTCTAACCAGCACTGAACTGTTATATTTTTAGTTACGTCATTGTAATACGAGTAATTGCATATCATTTATTTCTTAAGCTAGTGCACCGAATATATGATACTCGGTATTATATTTCACATGGTGGGATGTTTTCAATGCAACTATTAAGCATTAAGGGTTTTTTTTCTTGGCGTTAAGCACCAAACTCGGTTTCAAAGAGGCTTCTCATGAGAATAGATGTTCGTTTGTATTCTGATGGATTTTCCTACATAATTGAGCCGTGGCATGTGATTTCCAACAATGTGGCATTTTGACATGTGTAGACTCAGACGAGCCTTTGCAGCCGCCTTTTAAACTTAGACACTCAAAAAGCTGTGTAATCAGTAGCTAAATATTCATAGAATATTCAAGCGAGTAGCACAGGCACTGATCAGCCTTCGCGTATGCGCAGGCTGATCCGATGCTCTGCTCGTCGCAAATACCACATTGTTGGAAAGTTCATTTCGTAACTCATATATTGATACACTTTGTATGGGACTGCCCCTTTATATTTTAAGGGATCACATGTAGAATATTCTAGAGCATAATATATTTGTGTCTTTCAAGATTACTTTATTATAAGCAAGTTGAATAGACCCTAATAAAATGCACCGCTATGCTGCATTACATCTCGGTCATCACTGTTTGACAAAGTACCCGTTTGGGGTTGTCCTGTATACAATAGGTTAAGGGCAACAATGTTCACCCCCTATATTCCAGTAGGTATCTGGAAAAAACATTAACATTATAATTGATTTATGAGGAGAAATTTTACCATCTGACAGCTGTTAGGACATCATCATTTATATTTTTGCTTTGTTTACAAAACATGTATCCAGTACCCACTTTTCTGAAAGGTCCATGAAAAATTATCACCCGAAGTACAGCAGAATGATATAGCTCTTGCGACATGGATCCTACATAGATAGAAATAACCTAGTGCAGGTTGTTTTTTTTTAAGTAGAATGGGTTCACTGGGCCTATGCGTGGTAGTTAATTGAAAGTGCATCAAATCTCACGCATACAAAACGTCCAAAAGTAAGCACTCCTTACTTCGTAGCTAATTTTTTTCAGAGCATGGTTATGAAGTGTGAATAATGCTAATAATTAAAGATAAAGGTATCATGCAGGGATAAGATAGTGAAACAATCATGCTATTTTGCCTAAGTATGTGATCGTGAAGACACACAAAGGGGTAAACGAATAAATGTTGACATTTTTGTGAAAAGGGCACAAAATTTGTTTCAAGATTTAAAGGATATCTTCTTGAAGACTCCAGGGTTATAGCAAAAAACTTTGTAACTAAATCCAAATATCACATGTATTTTTAAAATGTTCACTTAAATAATTATGAAGAATTCCTAAACAGATAAGGATGTTTCATGTTCAATAATATTTCTTCGTGGTAGTTTAAAATTGTTTCAGCAAAATAATGGTGGTGCTTAACTCTTTACGCTGTGTATACTATGATGAATTCCAGAACACCCTATACGTGTAGAATCTACCTTTTTATTCCGGGTACCGTTAAACAGGTAATTTGGCAGTATATAAAGGATGAACACCCAGTCGAACAGTTCATTAGGACTGTTAGCATGGATAAAACACTTTTCATTGGATTTTTCTGCCTGTTATCTCCTGAATTACAGAATTTGTAAATTCATACACATTCCTTTTCCATACGAGATTGATAAGGGTTAAAGGGTTATCTGGCCCAGTTGGTACATGGGCCAGGGCTGTTTAGAATCCTTACTTGGCGAACAAGTTTATTAAATAGTGCAATTTATACAAATGTCTAAAGTTAAATGATTTTAGCGTGGTGGGTTATAACCACACATTTGCGATGCTGTGGTAATTTAACTGGCTCTCTTTCTGTTGATCAAACAGGTAGATCAATATATTTTACGCGAATGATTTTGCTATGGAATTAGTCCATAATTCCTTATATTACATGCTAAGAAGTAATTTGTCCTATCAATTGAAACATTATATCTGATCACCATTCTATCCTGATTAAATACGTGATACAGTATATAGTCTGGATTGGTAGTCAAAGTTCAATCGGTGGTCATCTTTTCTTTAACTCTTTGCAGGCTCTGACTGTCTGTGAGTCGTAAGCCTTTCTTTGTTTCATCATAGTGTATTAATTTGTTTCTCTGTGGCGATACATTGCATGAGTTAGTAAGCCTCAATGCGAGCTAAACATAGTTTGTGTTTTTAACAACAACATAATTTAGGGCGAAGGTTTAGTACCAGTAAAATGCATTTAAACCCCACAGTGGCTTAGGCTGCTGTCGGTTATCTCGTTGTTTATACATCGTTTATTGTTGCTCCCATTGCTTGTGGGGGTGCTGTGTTTGGTATGTGTTATGTTATGCAATACTTCGTGTCTTTTCAAATTTTGTAATATCTTTATGCGAAAGAGAGAGCTGGATGCTTTACTTTAATTGTCTTCCTGGTGTGTTGTGATAGTTAGTGTTATGTGGCTCTTCCTTACGGTGCCGTGGGTTGATCTGCAGTTTGTGAGTGTGGCATTTCCTGATCATACTCCCCGCCTTTTTGGTAATTGCGTCAAATTTTTTTGGGTTCACCATTTGGTCAAACTTACCACTCCCCGTTAAGTCAAACAGGGACCCTCAGACCGTCTCAACGATTCAAGACTATTCAATCACAAAGTAAAACTAGGACTAGGACAAGGAGTATTATACAACCTGAATATAACATATCTCACGGAATATCGAAATAGTTTGTGAATAAGAGGGTACCAAATTAACCCATTTAAACCTAGCGCCCTTTTTGTGAGACATAGGGATACAATGCAGAACCACATCAGACGCCGCGTTCTGCGGCGTCTGATCAGGTTCTGAAATGTGTGCTTACAGAATGTACTTTTAAAAATTTGAATGAAACTGTAAATTGCTACCCAACAACCCTTCAATTCGAAATGCATTCGTCCAGTTGATAAGAGTGAGTTATTCCATTAGGCATATATGTTGGTTAATAGCTGGTGCCAATATGGAGACCTGTCTTCCTCGGTAAAGCTGGAAAATGATTAAAGATCCAGATCCAAGGCCAACTTTCCCGCCAAAACTGCGATTTTTCTACAAAAACCTATTGTACAAAATACAGGACTTCACATAATTTCCACATACTATATGTGATACAATGTACCAACAGGAAACTTGCATAGTTTGCTGATAAACCCGTTCAGAGGCCAGGGCTGTCTCGCCATATTATTTTGAAGTTACTTGCTCTCTTACTACCCCTGCTGGCACTTTTCAAAGAATAAACTAAGGATAAGTGCTACCAGTACAGTGTATCAAAATGAATATAATGGTCAAGTATGGAACTTATTTATAGAAAGAATTTTGAATCTTCATTGTTCAAAAATACAGTAAACCTCTAAAATTCGAACTCCAGTTGTTCGAAATACGCGCTATTTTGAAATAAATTCGGGGCTTAATGGATTCAGTGAATAGGCACTATTTATGAACTATTTTCACAACTGTCTTCAAAACATGTGTTAAGATGCGTAAAAAAACGTCATCCTAAAACGTTTCTTGTAGGCACCCATACATAGTTTTCAATTAAAGGGTACTATACGTATGACAATACCGCTTAACATGTGTACTAGCAGGTGCTTGAATTATTCTTTAAGCTCTTTGAATAAGTGGAACACGTAATGCATGATTTTTGTCAGATCATTTCCCACTTTTGAGTCAAAGCATTTTAAATTTGACGTTTTTAAACTCAATACAAGAGGTGTTTCATTTTTATTTGAACAAATTTGAATATGCTGTTACTCTTTTATTTCTCTTTAAATTGGGTAAAAATTGATTTCCATGGGTTAGTCTGATCTCCAGAAATACGCAGTCATCAAGAAAATAGTTGAAGGTGAGTAGTCAAATTTTAAGCGTTTAAAAATGCTGTTTGATACGCGATGTACAAAATCTTTCTCGAACAATTTCTCTAAAAGATATAAAGTTTTTCTTTTGGAACCTTTTGTATATTTTACATACTAGATAATTAAAGTATGTTCTGTTTATTAAGCCCAGTTTCCAAGCAAAGACAGGCACACATAGGCTGTTTTCTCATTTTGATAATAGACTTGAGTGTGCCTCTTAACTTAAATCAAAATTTCACACTTAAATATGTGTTTTCTAAGAAGATACACCTGTTTGAGCTCTTAAAATCCGTCTCAAGGGGGGATGGGGATGTATTTAGGGCCACCGTGTTATGGCTATGCTTTAAATTGCTATCTTGTCTATTTGGCAATATCAGGGACACGTCCGTTATGCATGAAAAAGCAAAATTTGTTTGTTTTAATTATATGCAACCACAAAAAGTGAAATTCAAATCTGTTCAAATTAACATGAAGCATGTCTCGTACTATGGGTAAAAGACCATGTGTGGCACGACAGTTCATTACTGATATATGGCACAGTGGATCGTTTCTTGTGTTCTAGTTATTATACGTGCACCTTATAATTTAAAAGCATTCAATATGGTTTCTGAGAAACGTACTGAAATGCTGCAGTTGTATAAGGGTCATCGAATAAATAACGTTATTTTCCTTACAATGTGAGAGTTTGTACTGTTTGAACATCATAAATGTAACCATTAGGTGGCATAACTTGTTGCGCATGCAACAACATATCCCAAAGTTGAATGGAAATTGGTGCCGCTTGTTGCAAAGCAACCATAACATGTTATTAACGCTAATCTGGCCGGATGTCTTAAAATGGTTGTCATGGTTAATGGCATGTTCAGATCAGTTCTAAAAAGGGTATTTTATAGACTACGACATAAAGTAACTATTCTCTAAAATGCATTGACATCTTTTGAAACATGTCAAAGTGGCAGGTACGTTAAGTATAAAAAAGCGACAAAATGAAAAGTTGTAGAAACAGAAATGGAGGTAGGGGTTTATGAACTGGCCCTTAGATAAGCGTTGGTTGGTATAATTTTGAATTACCCTTAAGGACATATGCTACTAAATACTTCCCATGTTGAAATTTGCGCAATACTTTGCAAACAGCTTGTTTTATGCATGGGCTATCCATTTATGAAATAAAAAGGATTTGCCACCGTGCTCATTTTTCCGCAATCTCATATGGAAGTTTCAGCATTTGACCAATTTTCTAAAAATGTGAAAGAATGACATTAGCCCTAAATATCGAGCTAAAGCTGTTGATATCTTCAGTCCGCTTTTTTCTTTTACCTTAAATTATTGCCCATGACATAAAACCTTTTCGAAAATGTGCAAGTTTATTTTTATCCCATGTTGTGATAAGATACTGCAATATATATTTTTGCAATTCGTGGCAAATTGGAATTTGTTTTTAGAATAAATCATAATATTAAAAAATCTGATGTTGAAAATCTTGAAAAATTATTTTTATTTCATGGATTATTATAATACCTTTTAGAAAAAAAGAATAAAAATCTTGGGTCACCGAACTAATTCTCTTTCAGGAGGGCCAAATTTAACCCCACCCCCATAGGTTTCAAGCGTAATTCAATATAAAAAGCTTAACACTCATATAATATTCAAGCGACTTGCAAAGGCTCTGATCAGACTGCGCAGGCTGATTTGAGGCTTTGCTGGTCGCACATACCACAATGTTGGAAATCTCATGCCACGGCTCATTTGCAATAGTTCAGTTTGTTTTAATGCCGTTTTATTATGTAAGTGCAATACTTTAGAGGTGGGATATACTGGGTTCTGTTTCCTAACCAAAGTTACAAGTTGGGTGGTGTGAATTTGCATTACGTGATTAGAATGGTTACAAAACTAAAGGTTAAATCTAACTTAACCACATTATTTTGCCACCGTTAATTTCTTAATATACTGTCCACAAAAAGTAACGGATATTGGGACACAAAACTATAGTAATTAATACCTGATTTGTCGAGTAAATATTTTTCTCTTTTCACAGAATGATTTGTTACTTAGCCAGTTTCTCTACATAGTTTGAGGGCTAAATTGAGTAAAGTGGCCTTAAGGGCGTGCAAAAAAACTAGGATTCAAGGCCAAAATTTCTCCAAAGATAAATAAATAAAATGGCATGCTTTAGATAATGCATGCTAAAGATGCATTTTGGAAATCTTTGGGGGGTTAAGATTTTTCAACGTGCCATAATTGCTATTTCTAGGTAGTGACAATATCTTGAAAAAGTACCACGATTCACTGAAAATTGACATATTTTAGCCATGTACAGTAAAACCTGTCTTAAATGGCCATTCGAAAATAGATAAAATAAATATTTAATCACCAATGGTAGTGTAATGAAGGTCAAAAGTATTGCAGAATGCTCCCCTTGGAGAATTCTGCAATACGCTTGACCTGCATTAAGCGATAATCGGTCTTGAAAACCAAATTTGGTCTCCTTTTTGAGTGACCGCTTCAGACAGGTTTTACTGCATTCCTGAAAATGAGAACAAAGAGATAAAAACAAAGTCTTAATATAAAAAATAATAGAGAATAACGGATATTTTCTTTTTTTAAACCATAGCTATTGCAAAAACCGTCACCGTGATATTCACGTATGCAAATTGAGAGTCTACCCCTGGTCTAAATATCATGGTTGTCTTAGAAACACGTAACCAGATTATTTCTAGAAAATTGTATTCATGTTGTCTTTGAGGTTCCATGGCTAATTGATATTAGCGGTTTCAGGTACATGACTCCAGCTTGATAAGTGCTATAATATTCAATATGCTAATATCCCTTACCTTATGTGTATCTACACTGAAGCAAACTTATAAACAAATACATTGCATTTTTATGCTAGTTCAGAAAGTAAAAATCTATTATACAAACTTTTCACTCTATAAATAAACAAAGACTTTGCCAATTTCATTTCAAAATGTCTCGTTCGTCTTGCACAGACTAAATCCGAGTAAAGATAATCTTATTTCAAATATTGATACATTTATTACATAGAGGATCTTACATGAGTGCTCATTTTTTATTGAATTTATTAAACAAGTTGGGGAAAAGAGATAAAATGCGAGGCTTGCCGAGCATTTTATCTCTTTTTCGCAACGAGTTTAATAAATTCAATAATACAAGAGCACGAATGTTAGAGTCTATTTATCATATGACATTAAGATTACTTTGAAATCTCATTTCTCGCGTAAAAACGTTATAATATTTTCATTATGTATGCAACGTTGTCATGGACGTCATAGCGTTTCCCGAAAATCGATAAACCACTAGTGGTTTACAGATTTTATTGCCTGGCGTTATTTCACTCCCAGACGCGACGTCATACGATAAATCATTATTAAGTATTCCACAGAAACATTACCCATTGATACGGTTGATTGTTTAAAGATGTGACTGACTGCCATGATTTAAGATGAATATAAATCAAACGTTTTGACACAATCGGACTCGCCATTTCTTTTCCGTAATAACATTAAAACAGGCCCTAAGAGCAGTTTATATAAGAAATTCGGCTTTAAGCATGCACTTAAGGTACTCACTTTGTACTGCTCTGTACACTTTATATCTGCTGTACGGCATTGTCATATTCAGTGATTATTCATTTTTACTAGAAGTCACTGTAAATTCTGCTTTTAAAAGTAGAAACTCTTTTACAAATGCCGCCAAATTAGTTGTTAAAAGTTAACAAATTTAATCGGAAGTGTGGAATAGTCATGATAGATTTTCACCGCAGAATAGACTGTTCGAGCTCTGTTGGGTTTATCTACCATGTTAAGATGAAATAAGACGCAATCGTGATTAAACGTTTGCTACTGACGATTTTCAGAAATCTCGAAAAACGTGATTTTTTTCTTTTTTTAAAGATGCGAAAAAAATTACCGTATATCAAATTTTGAATGTTTGGTGTGTTTCTTATGTTACCTAGACCAGTTTGTAAACACCTGCACTTTAATTTGATAAAAAATCACAGAAAAGTTTTTTCGTCCAAAACATTAATTTTTACATTTTTGAGCCCCAAAAATGTAAAATAATGAAAACTATCCCGAAATACTTATACATTTTGCTCCATTGAAATGCTGATGATTATGTTAAAAATAATTCAATATCATTGGTGCCTTAGTAAAAAAAAATGAGTTTGTAAGTGTTCGTTTATACGTTTGCTTAATGGTATATATTCGTATAACAAGTATTAGCTTGTACACTTTTTTATAAACTCCCCTTGTATTAACCCTTTGAAGTTAAAAAGCTCATAAACGGGTACTTTGTCAAGCAGTGAAGTACCATATGAAATGCCTCATCATATCTACAGAGTTTGCTTACAGAATGGTCTATTAAAATCTAAATGAAAATATAAACTAGGGCGCGCAGTCGATGGGGCGCCATCGCAAATCCCCACGCTAAAGTTTTTGACTCCAAAGCACCCCGCAGTCCCACTCCGGGGCATGACCTTGGCAACAAAATGAAAATTCTGTTCAATATGGTTACTATCTTTTATTTGTGAGAACACACACAAAGTTTGGTATAAAAATCTTTCAAATTGACATGTTACTGATATTTGACCTATTGACCTCGCCCCAAGGCCAACAGTTTGACCCTAGGATAAAAATGTTACTTGCATTTTGTTCTGCTTGTCATCCCCGTTGATTTGATATGCTACATGACCATGTTTGAGCCCCTTGGTACCCCCAGTGCTTAAAGTCCCACCCCTGGGGCATGACCCAGGCGACAGAATAAAAATCCGTCTGATATGTTTTGTATCTTTCATTTGTGAGAACACACACAAAAGGGGTATGTGCATTAAGGGGCTATTTTGGCTTTTCACAAATTTCATCTTGTTGGTTTATTAGAAGAATAGCCCAAAGTATAAATTCTGGCATTTATTTTACTTTTACCGGTTGCTATGGTAACCAAAATGGCCGACAAAATAGGCTTAAAGTAGAGAAATTGCCATTTTAGGCCAAATTTGAGGCTTTTCGAGACCGATTTTTTAAGATTTAGATATCAGCACAAGCAAATACCAAAACAACTTTTAATATATTGTGTGCCGTGAGTATTCTCATAAGCTGTTAAAATATATTTTTGGTATTTGCTTGTGCTCTATATTAATTCCTCTATTACATGTCTCAAATTTGCTCCAAAATGGCCATTTCCCTATCTTCAACTTATTTTGGCGGCCATTTTTGTTACCATAGCAACCGTAAAAGTCGAATCAATGCCAGACTTTTACACTTTGGCTATTGTTCTAATAAACTTATACAAAGAAACTTGAGAGGAGCAACTTTTATTTTTTGACCTAATAGGGGGGCCAAAATAGCTTCTAAATGCACGTACCCCTTTGGTATAAAAATCTTTGAAATTGACATGGTAACGGAAATTAAATGATATTTCACCTTTGACCTCACCCCACGGTCACCAGTTTGACCCTAGGATAAAAATTTTACTTGCATTCTCTTCTGCTCGTCATCCCCGTCGATATGATATACCTCATGACCATTTTTGAAAAGAATTGACCCCCTGGGCACCCCCAGCGCCACAAAGTCCCACCCCTGGGGCATGACCCAGGGGACAGAATGAAAATTCCGTCTGATATGTTTTGTATCTTTCATTTGTGAGAACACACACAAAGTTTGGTATAAAAATCTGTAAAATTGACTTTGTTACTGAAATTAAATGATATTTGACCTTTTGACCCCTCCTCAGGGGGCGGGGCCAAACAAAAGTTTGACGTTGCACGCCCCTTTTATGTCAGTAACTCACACACTAAATTTGGTTGAATTTCGTCCAATGGTTTAGGAGATAGCATAATGGACAGACGGACGGACGGAGGCAATTACAATATCCCCTTCGCTTTTTTTAAAAAAGCGTGGGGATAAATGCCACCCATCAGCCCTTATAACGGAAATTGACTGGTTCAATTGATGAGTGGGAAATTCTATTCGGCTTAAATGGGTTAATTAAATACTGGGTGTGTGATGCCTCGATTTCATTAAACCGTACTACTGCGTTCTGTTCATATTTGAGAAAAGAAAGAAATATTACATGTACATATAACACAGTATGTAAACTGAAATAAACATCCTGTACCGTTCATCCTATAGCTCTCGCCTTATATCACGAATAACAGCACTCGTGCGTAACCAGTAGTCGGAAAATGCGTGTATTTAGGTACATGTACACGTTTCGATTTATATTGTTAGCGATACGGGCAATACACATTCGAACAAGGTAAGAAAAGCTATTTTATCAATTTTATTCCGTTTTATTCCATGATTTTAACGGTTTCCTACTTTGCATTTTGCTTTGTTAAAAAACGACTGCTCACAATCAGAGCCGTTCTGTGTCGAAAACGAGTTTAAATGCCAGTTTGCATGGTTTAAGTGGAATCGGCATTCACATGTATACATGATTACATGGTTGTAACTGTAACAGTTACTAAGATCTATGGAAAAATGAATTTTAATAGGTGGGCCCTCGCAATTACAGCTGTACCAACAACTCTCACATCACAATTTCCGACAACCGGTTACGCACGAGTGCTGTAATTCATAATGTATAAGGTGAGAGCTAGGAGGAACGCGTACAGGATGTTTATTTCAGTTTACGTACTGTGTATAAAGGTTGTTTTACAGGCCTAAATACAGTCAACAAATAAGTTTAAACTCTGGAGGAGTCAAACTTTAAAAACGCAATTTGTATATGCCCTATTTTGGTCTTAAAGTGTATGTTCATGGTTTTGAACATTTTACTTAAATCAAAAATAAATATTTCATAATGTACTTATTTATTTTTCATAGTTCATCACCTCATCTGCTAAGTTAATTATGGTAGTGTTCATTGCCTTAATCTAAACATCTGGGGGCTGCCATATTACAGTAATGGACATTAAAAGATGGACATTAACCTCTATTTCAGGTCAGCTAAATGACTCATGGAATCACCTTGCTAGTGGTTCCATACATTGCTTCATTTCAATATTGGATAATTGATATTCTATTTAAATAACAATTATCAGTCAGATTATGCAAATTAGAATGTTACGACCATTAAAAGAAAAGAAAATTGTTTTTTTCAACAAGTTTCAGTTGATTTTGCTATGTCTTATTGTACCCAAAATGAAGAAAGTTATTACAAAATATGTCGTCTGCTATAGAAATAATTAGTGCTTTAAGGGTTGATTTTTAGAATTAATTAGCAAACCTTGGTCCATGTATCAAAATATAGTCATCAATGTACACACTGCTTAAAATATTACTTTGAAACATTGTTAAGTTTTGCCATTATCAAGGATTAAAGACTTTGGTCTAGTAGTGTGTAAGCAGGTCATAGTAATTCCAGTCCACTTGTTAGGAGCTCATTGACCTGCAATTGGCCAGACCCCCAGTGCCGACTGAAAGTAATTAATTACATGCTAATTGAAGGGATTTCACACACATTAAATGAATGATTATTCCTACCATACTGTAAGCTCTATAATAAATGCATTTCAAAAAATTGTGAATTTTCCCTTTAACCATTTTAACAGTGCTAAAATGATAAAACAAAATTGCATGAATCTTTTCCTTGACATTTGTCCAATACTGATATTACAAATGCATAAAATTCAAACGCCTCGCATGATATTTGCATGAAACATTGCACTTTAAGTCCATTAAAGATTTGCTTTCTCGAAATTCATACATGTGGACAAAGTACTATAGACAATCGATACATTTGATCAAACCAATTGACGTAGAAGCATCATCAGAAGAAAGTCTAAAAGACCCATAGCTTGAAAGTAAACATGCCGTTGAAATACATGTATGCAGATTATTAAGAGGTAAAGCAATGGCAATAAGGAAGATTCTAAAGTCACAAACAATTTGACTTGGCATTTCTTTAGACCATGTGGTTAACCCATATACGCCTAGCGTCCTTTTTGTGGGACATATGCAAAAAGTGCAGACCCAGACCAGACGCTTGATCAGCGTTCCACTGTTTGCTAACATAATGTTATATTAAAACTTGAATAAAAATAAAAGATGCCGCCCAGCTTTTTTACCCTTAAAATAGAGACGGTCGGGTTCAATTGAAAGTAGTGGGAAATTCCATTCGGCTAAGGTTAAAGGCATCCTATTCATATATTTGGATAACTGACCATTAGAAGAGTACAAACATTGTGCCCTTGCATGCGCATTGTGCGTGTTTTTTGTGGGTTTTTTTTGTTGTTTTTGTTGTTGTTGTTTTTGGGTGGTCCCCATTTTTCAATTGCGTAGTGTATTTTCAGCCACTATGGGTCATTCTGCAATGAACGATGAATGTGCACATGAGCACTTGGTGTCAGCCAGTTTTATTGAAATGCATTCCATTGTCGGGTATATCGTTTTGCAGTTAAATCTCTAGGACAATAAAATCTATTGCTGACATAAACCAGCAGAAAATTTTAGCGCATCATTCTTAAACCATTCTAATAATAGTTATGCAGATGGATGATGATTGATCATACCCCTAAGATCAAGTATAATTAATCATTGGAAGCTACAAAACAAAGAAGAAAATGTCAAATAGCTCTAGTAATTGCACAGAAGAATTATACATGTACCATGTTTGACGATAGTATTACATGTATATTTTGCTAGCCTTTAGTATTCCTATTTGCTTTGATGAGAAGAACCATTATTTAAGATATATACATGTAGTAAGACCCCCAGAAGAATTAGTTCAGAAGATCTATATAGTCTCGAACGAAAGGTCGCACAGCGAAGAATTCTGACAGTGTTACGCGTAGGGATGAATATTTCATAATCAAAAGACTGTTCTTCTTTTAAAAATCAATATTGATTGGTTATTTTGGAAAAATTTTGGGGCACACTTGCTACATTTATTTTGCTGGTGATCAACTTTATCACCAAAAAGAATAGGCGTGTATGAGTGCCACCTAAAGCGAGGTGAAAATCCGGTAAAAAGACAAGTGCGCAGGCACGAATTTCTTTGTATGATGTATCACTCAATGCCATCCGAACCGTTTGTGTTTTTGTCACTTTCCCATGTTGTGTCCTGGTTCAGGGTGGTATCGATTCCTGATCTTTGCCTACTTTCTTACTTTTATAACTCCCTTAATTTAAATAGAACGATTCAATAACTGCATATTACAAAATGTACATGTAAGCTATTTAAACTACAGTAAAACCTGTCTTAAGCGGCCACTCAAAAAAAAAAATGGTTTTCAAGACCGGTTATCGCTTAATGCAGGTAAAAAGTATTGCAGAATGCTCCAAGCGGAGCATCTGCAATACTTTTTAACTTCATTAAGCTACCATTTGTCTTTAAGATCTTTGTTTTGTCTTTTTTTGAGTTGCCGCTTAAAACAGGTTTTACTGTAATTGCATACTATTGAGGAAGAAAATAGTACGGTATGCGATGTGGCGATGATACGTCTTAGACAAACCGAGTGGTAATACATCAGCTTTTCCGACTGAGAGAATTGAAAGACTGCCTGTCATAGCTGTAAGCACCGACTTTGAAAGATTGTACCTCAACCGGTAACAAAATGCGTTAAGCGGGTCTGCAGTGCAACACATTGTGTCGCCTTTGTTAAGTAACAAAACGCGGGGATATTGTGGAATAAAAAACAACAACGTTCACAGCTTTTGTAGCTCTTTGGTTAGCATTTATTACCCGTGTCGATATAGCGAAAGCAGGTCTAGTGGTGGGTCCACTCCGTCAGTCCGTCCATCCGTCCGTCCGCAACACTTTTGGGGTGCCTAGTGTGTGTAATCTGTAACTCCAAGATTTCATTCCTTTTTATTCAAACTTTGTATAGTGATTGTTCACACATTGAAGATGTGCACCTCCCATTTTGTGCACATTTCATGAATATTTTGATTTTTGCGGGTTTTGAATTTAGACAGTTTTCTGTAACTCAAACTGTTTTCATTGCTATTTATAATCTTAACTTTGCCTAATGATTTTTCATACATTGAAGATGTGCACCTTCTATTTGGTGCACATTTGATCAATATTTTCCTATTTTTTAGGTGTGTTGAACTTAGACATTTGTTTCCATCTGAAATGCTTAGGGGATGCCTGGTTTGAGCAATCTGTAACTCCAACAGTTTTCATTCCCTTATATTCAAAATGTGCCTAATGATTGTTCACACATTGAAGATGTGCACTTTCTATTTGTGCATATTTGATCATTTTTATTATTTTAGGGGTGTTGAACTTAAACATGTTTTCCCATCCGTAATGCTTAGGGGATGGCTGGTTAGTGTAATCTGTAACTCCAACAGTTTTCATTCCTTTATATTCAAACTTTGCGTAATGGTTGCTCGCCTATTGCAGATATGCATCTCCTATTTTGTGCACATTTGATAATATTTTTTATTATATTTTAGGATTGTTGAACTTAGACATTATAACAGCTACACCACCTTTCGGTGTAATCTGCAACTCCAAAAGATAGATGTGAACCTCCAATTTTGTGCAGTTTTGATATATATTTTTCATATGTTTTGGATGTTGAACTTAGGCTTTTTTCGTCGGTGCTTGCCATGTGTACAGCTTCCATTCCTTCTATACAAAACTTGCATACATACAAATCTCACCAAAATCCCCTGGGGGAGCATACTGACTCAGTGGTAGAGTGCTTGACTCGAGACCGAGGGGCCGCGGGTTCGAGCCTCGCCGGCGTCACTATGTTGTGTCCTTGAGCAAGACACATTTATCTTTGCTAAGTACTGGTTCAACCCAGGAAGACCCGTCCCACATAACTGAACAAATTGTTGACTGGGACGTAAAGAATCAATTCAAACAAACAAACAAAAAATATTTGGCGTGTGTTTGTGTGGAGGTGTCAATTTATTTACATAGTCTCCCCTAATAGATAAGTCACAATCAGTATTCTAGCGACACAGGTCCAGAGTAGATTTTGGTCCTGTATATATGTGTGTGGGGGGATGTCAATAAATTAACATAGTCTCCCTTAATAGATATGTCATAATCAGTATTTAAGCGACGCAGGTCCAGAGCAGAGTTTGGTTTTGTATAAATTCATATTGAATGCCACCGAGGCCATTTAACTACATTTTCTTGGTTGTTTTTATCATTGCATTAAAGCTTGGGTTCCAGATCCGTATATTGAATAAGTAGTTAACTACCCTTGATAACATGTATCTACAATGTAATTAAGAATGGTGTCTCCACTTTTTCTCGGTGACTAGTAAACCAATCCTTTTTATATGGAAGAGCAGCAATAGGGACAAACCGAAAATGAAATCGGTTTCGTTTTTGCAAAGCAACCTGAAATTTCAGATTAATATCTTCAAAACAATCCGTTTTGCTTTTGGTTGGATGTAAAACGTTTGGTTGGATTTAGAGCTGAGGGAAGTTCAGTTCAGTTCAACGTTGGGTTCAGTGTAGGCTCGGTTCAGTGTTTGGCTCGGTTCTGCTTATGTTTGTTTGTGGTGCTAGTCGGTTTAGGTCTGTTAGTAGTTAGATTCTAGGATCTGTTCGAGGCAATTCATATTGGTTTGTGGTTTACTGTGGTATTTGGTTCAGCTTCTGATTCGGGTGAGAACGGTATAGTACATGCATTTAGTTAAGAGTGCGTACCAGAAAAAAAATGCACAACCAAAACACATGCTGTCGGTCCTTTTGAGCACTCAAACAATATGCTAAAAATTATGGGTACGGAAATATTTACAATAATGCTGAACATTTGTGTTTATCTAAGTAAGAAAGGGTGCAAAGATCAGAAATCGATACAATCATGTACCACACCTGACCAAGGATACCAATGGAAAGGTGACAAACTCACAGTTAGACACCACAAAGGAGAGCCAAGAGGTCAGCCCTTTCCCAGCAGGTGACCACAAGGCACAAATAACCCGACGCGCATAACAAACGCAAAACAGGGGAAAAAACATAAACAATCCAAAAAAGAAGTAACGCCTGTGAACGGTCAGTAAATTAATTATCTGGAGGGCTTAAACCGGTTTCAGGGCGCCAACCTCACCCTTAATTCAGATGTGGATCAAGACACATAGATATTTGGTTTGCATAAAACACCCCTAACTTATCAATGCATCATCTCCTAGAACATAGGGCAAAGATAGGGACTCAACAGTAAATACAAATGATTACCGGAGCAAAAGAAATCCAACAGGTAAACCCCGGTGGGCCCTACAAACAGCCAAACCATCAGGCCCCTACCATCTCATCAATAGACAAGTCTTGAAGAGAGATACCTATGATAGTGAGAAAAAATAGTAACAAAATGCGTGGGTACTGTACATGATTTCTACACTATCCGCTGTTTGTGTTACCTGGTTACAAAATGCGTTAACGGGCATAAATTGTACGCCTGTAACGCATTTTGTCACCAGGATGCACAACGCGTTACAATGTCTCCCAGTGGACGCCATTATCCTCAAGCGAAATTATTCCAACCTGTGCAAGCTGGGATTCGAACTCTACCACGTCGCTGTAAAAGCCAGCTGCTCGGAAAAGCGCTATTACATCGCATTGCTTTTATCGATTGTTATGAAAATTCATAGATATACTATCCTGCCAGCCAAAAGTGACAGTGACGTCATGTTTTGTTTACAAAGTTATAGGGGACTTAGAATCGATAATCACTTGTGAATTAATCCTACCCTGCGGATAGGATTAATATACAAGTGGTCTATCGATTCGCATTAGCTCAAGTGGAGTGTACAAGTTAATAGTTTACTTAACAATTGTTAACAAAACATGACGTTACTGTCACTCTTGGTTGGCACGACAGTACATGTGTAAACTACCATTCATAACAAGTTGACTGAAAATAAAATTTAGAAAATGTGATGTCAGATGTATGAGCACGAGTCACTTCACTGGAACCGGGCCATTAGTACCCCTGAGTTGCTCCTCGAGGCTAAAACTCGTAGTTGTGTTTGAATTATTTGGTATTTTTAACGGAAAGAAATGTTCCGTTATTCTTTGAACATAATATGAGGTTATTCCGCTGCGCTATGTATTCAAATTAACGTAGTACAGGACCCATTGAAACGATAACCGAGTGTTTTTAAAAAAGTAAGAGTTATCTTTATTTATTGTCTTAAAACGTACAAGTATTGGCGTTCACAAAAAATATCATTTATCAACACATCTGTATGACCAAATATATTTTGACCGTCTGGTCCAGTTTCACCCCTAAACGCGTTCCCAGTTATATTATTTGACTTTTCGCTTACTGTAAAGGCGGCGCCTCATGAATGCGTAATTAGGACTGGTCAACCTTAGGAATAGGTAAAAGCTGAAAATGAGGCATGGTTTTATTCAAAAGTAACTGTATCGTCTTGCGCCATTATCTCAGTATAGACGCAAAACATATTATTTAGTCCTTAAAACGCCAGCAAAATAACTGCATCTGAAAATGTCTATTTAACATAAGCATATAGAGGCAAACATTGTGGACCCAGATCAGACTGCTCATACAGGAGCAGTCTGATCTGGGTCCACACTGTTTGTCTTTGAGGCTTCACATATTTTAGTGGACGACAAAAATATACATTTTGTATTTATGCGCTTTAAGGGTTAATAAATGTGAGTTCAGTGTGCATACGGTTAGGATTTTCATGAAATGCACGCACGTTGCGCGGCTCAAACAACTTACTAATTCTTCACCAAATACTTGTTTAGCAGATGAATTAGCCGAACAACGCCCAGATATGAATATTAAAGTTACCCTCTTTACAGTAAGCGAAAAGTCTATTAATACCTGGCCTCGAGGTTATAAAACTTGAGTTCATTCTCAGACTCAAAATAAAGCGCACTGATTGGCTACTTGCGCACACGTGTTCGAAAGCAGCCAATCATTGCACTTTATTTTAAGTCTGAGACTACACTCAAGTTTTATAACCTTGAGGCCTGGTCAGGCAATTCTGGTCAGAAAAAGTGATATTCATGCGTATTCAATGTATGTACTATTCGCTGATAAAGTGTCTTGCCCCATGACATAACACTATGACTCTGGTGATTCACAAATTAGTATTCCTTCAATCACCAGTTTAACACTCTACGAACTGAGCTACTGTGCTTCTTAAGTCCCTTATCTTTGTAAATATGACGTCGTAGGTGGGAGGGCTCCCTTTCTTTAGCTTGGATGAAATATATATATATATATATATATATATATATATATATATATATATATATATATATATATATATATATTATATATATATATATATATATATATATATATATATATATATATATATACAGTGAGCCACTTTAGTTACGCACCACTTATAAAATGTAAAATTACTCGAAAAAGAAATCTGATATTTTTATTCTGAGACTATCAACATAAAGACCATCTATATTTGCATTAGCCATTGAAGTTTCATTGTAATCAGATTAGAAACGAAGGAGGAAATGGATTTTTAAGCGCACTACCCTCAAAACACCATTTCACATTGCATTATCTCGAATGAAACTCAGATCACATTCCACTTTTTTCAGGGTCAAATTTCTGCTAGGCCAGATATAAGAGCCAATTTATTCTTGGCAATATCTAAGACTAGTATGTGATTGTTAACTTCATAGTTTTTTTTTAATGTTTTAGTATTTTGGTTCCCAGCTGACCAAGGTTTGAAAAAAGTTGGTTTTAGTACCCTTTTTTTAAGTTAGTTAAAATTTCGTATGATTCTGAGTAAACTAGTTATCAAAATACTTTTTTTATGATTTCATTTTAAACGGCCATGTATCCGCCGTTTATTTTCGTGAAAAAATTAATGGATTTATTGGCGTCATGGTGTTGATGTTAGTGATGACGTCACTACTATCAAGGCTATAAGACGTGTCAATGATAAGATGTTTTCGTGCTTTGATACTTCTATGTCAACAAGTGACTCATTACAAAATAATCTGCGAAGAAAACCTAGTTTGATTATTGTAACTGACGTTAATATGACGTTAAAACGAGCATTTCTTCTAAAAGTAACGGTGTTACTAAATTAAACGACCAAAAAAGGGGTTTTACTTGAATAAATAAATTGTTGTTGGTGTTTTTCTGTCACAACGATCACCATGGATAATGCCTAGCAAAAAACAAAAATAGAAAAAATAGACGTTCCGCTTGCACGTTCATTTTTCAAAATTTGTCAAAATTGCCTTTGAGTAGCAGAATGATCCGCATGAGTGATTCCAAAAAAATTTTTTCGATGTTATCAAACAGATAAAATGTCAATAAATAAATTATCATAGAGAATGTTCGATTCCAGTATTTTTGACAAAAAATGTGGGGCCTGAAAAAATGGTGCGTAACTAAACTGGCTCACTGTATATATATATATATATATATATATATATATATATATATATATATATATATATATATATATATATATATATGTATATATATATATATATATATATATATATATATATATATATATATATATATATATATATATATATATGCGAGCTGTGAATAATCTAATAAGGCCGTTCACATATGCATGCTTGTCTTAGAATTAGCTAATTGCATTTATGAAAAGACCTAAACTCGTGTATCATCCCTTCTTTACCCATTGCCGCAGTGGCAGAACGTTCAACTTGAGACCAAGTAGGCCCTGGTTTGAGCCCTATTGCTTGTTTGTTTGTTTACTTATTTGTTTGTTCGTTTGTATTTATCATGGGAGTGACATAACGACATGTACCACTAGTAGTTTACAAATTTTAGTAACGCTATGTAATGACGTCCATAATGGTTTCTCATATAATTATATGGCAACATCAAAGCATAGTTCCACGCAATTTCTAAACGCGATTTTAAAGTAGTTTTAGGGTCATACAATAAATAGAACCTAACAGTCGTGCTCCTGTATTATTAAATTTACTAAGCTTGTCACGAATAAGTGACAAAATTCTTGGCAAGCCTCGCATTTCATCTCTTTTTACAGCTCTTTGAATAACTTCAATATTGGGATCAAACGTGATTTTCTATGCATTACCACCTGCTAGAACACCAAGGTGGTGTTGAAACCCAAACCAGAAAGGCGAGGGTTATGACTACCCCTGAGGGGTCTAGCAGATCTCAGTGTATCAGAAAACCATTATTGCAGATTAAGGCCATTCTTGCAACAACGTTTTCGAAATAGAACATATTTCCAGATCCAAGACTTGCGTCATCCTGACGACACTTCAATACGCGTTACTACTGATGACGTCAATTTTGTAACGAATCCAGAATACGAATACTGTATGTAAAGTAAAGAAAAAAAAAAGAAAATAATAAAAGCAACAACAAAAATGCTATCAATCAACAGCACGTGAATTGCCCCCTCCCTCCCTCCCTTCCCCCCCCTCTCTCTCTCTCTCTCTCTCTCTCTCTCTCTCTCTCTCTCTCATACACCCTCATTTGGCACACACACAAGCGCGCGCACGAACGCACTTATAAAGGTCCAAAGGAGTCATAGAACGTGCCAAATGAGGAGTAGACAAATAATAGGCTTTTCGCACACGGACCTAAATTAAACAACATCAACTCAAACAGTACACTGTCTACGCACACGGATCTAAATTAAACAATGAAGCCGGTATGGCACTCCATGCCTGTTTTTAATTCAGAGTTACAGAAAGAAAATAGCACAAAAAAGAAAAACGAGCACGGTGACATATGCTTTTTAATTAATTATCAGTTTCTATGCAAAATTTCCTTCAAAATAATAAGTTTTTTGTTTCTGTAGTTACATTGTGTGACATTTTTTATTCAAGATTTAAACGATATTTTGGCCTTAATTTTTTTTAACAAAATAGATTTTAGCTTAAAAAAATAAGCCACGTGCCTTTTTTTCGCTGTTTTTGTGTTCTTTTATTAGCTTATAGCATGTAGCGTATTCCCAGGAAAAAAATTTGCATTTCTCACTTTCAATTTTTTTAAAATATGAGAAATTGATATTTTGAAAAACTCGTATTTTTACGATTTTTAAAGTTTAATAACTTTTTAAAAAGCACGGTAAGGTCCTGTTATTTTTGTCAAAATAGATGAGTTTTGAGCTATTTTTTAACATATCAAAAGATGGTAACTTTTTGGACATATGCTGGTGAGTCCGGTACTACCTTAATAGGTTTCAGTCCGTAGGACAGGTCTAAAATGCGTCAATTTTTCGAGATTTTGTAAATTTTAAATGAAAAACTTATTTTCTTGTCAGTGTTCATCACAATAATTATAATATTGGACTTAATTATCAATATTCGATATACTGTCCTGAAAAGGGGTGTTTTTCGAAGTGTTCAAATAGTTTATTTTAAAGAATTGACATGCCAAAACAGGCAATTGGTTCACAGAAGCTGCCTGTTTGACAGTACTGTTACTCGTTTCGATTTAGAATACGATCCATTAGGTATAAATCTTTGAAAGTTTGCACAGAAGAGGAGTAAATATGTCGTTAAATATGCATGGAGCGCAGAATGGGCTATCGCAGCATAACAATATTTTATAAAACGTTGAAGTTTAATTGTTTGTGTAGTAAAACGTCAAAATACAACATAAAATGGGCCGGTTCGCGCTATATAGCGTTGCCTTGAAGACGGCTGTAACACACGTAGACGACTAACATCAATCATGTTGTAACCGATCAACTGCACACGTGTTGCAGTATTATGTGCTGTGATTCCAGCTATATTTATCAAACGATGTAGAAATGGCAATTGTTTACAGCGAAATTTCTGATCACCCCTCGTACATTGTAAAAGCGTTTCAGTGGACTGAGTGCGTTTCGTATTTCTGTGGACTGGTTGGTTTGGTGTGCAAGAGGACTGGCTGTTTTGGTGTTTCAATGGACTTTGTGGTATTGGGTGTTTCAGTGGACTGGATTGCCGTGGGTATTTCAGTGAGCTGGGTGGTTAAGGATGTTACGGTGACTGTGTGGTTACGGGTGTCTCGATGGACTCACTAGTCATATGTAATGAGGTGGCCGTGTTTTGGTGATAACTGCTACACGTAACCGAAGGGCAACAAAGGCTGTGGATGTTGCATTTTTATCAACAATTCACCCGCATTTTGTTACCAAATTTAGGCACTTTAGATCGGCATTTTGTAACCTTGTCAACGCATTTTGTTTCCGGGTGACAAAAGGGTTTGGGCAACAAAATGCGTGTCTTCACAGCTTTGTGACGCACTGACTTTTCGCGTGCCCTGCCTCGTGATGTTGCTGATACATGTATTAATAGACTTTTCGCTTACTGTATAGGCGGCAACTTTAATATTCATATCTGGGCGTGGTTCGGCTATTACATCTGCTAAGGAAGGAAATCAGGTTTTATTTAGTAAAGAGTTAATAAGCTTTTTGGGCCGCAAACGTGCGTGCATTTCATGAAAATCCTAACCGTATACACACTGAACTCATATTTATTAACCCTTAAAGCGAAAATCACAAAATGCATGTTTTTGACGCCCACTAAATTATTTGAAGCCTCATAGATAAACAGTGTGGACCCAGATCAGACTGCTCCTGTAGGAGCAGTCTGATCTGGGTCCACAATGTTTGCCTCTATGCTTTTGTTAAATAGACATTTTCAGATGCAGTTATTTTGCTGGCGTTTAACGGACTAAATAATGACTGAGGCAATGGCACAAGATGATACAGTTACGTTTGAATAAAACCACGCCTCATTTTCAGCTTTTACCTATGTCTAAGGTTGACCAGTCCTAATTACGCATTCACAAGGTGCCGCCTTTACAGTATGCGAAAAGTAAAAGAATAACAGCATGTGACTTGATGTGTATGGTTTTGTGAGATACGTCACGAGCAGTTTCGCGTGATGTTGCTGGCGGCGGAGGTATGCTTTGTTGCGTACAGAGAGGAGGGATGTTGTTTGTGCGTGAACAACCACACTATTGCTTATGGTGTATTATCTGAACTGTGATTTATCTGGGACACGTCGCGAGAAAACCTTTCTTCGGGGTTTCCGACCAGGCCATACCAAAAAAGCAAGCTCAGCTACAGAGACTGGCTAGAAAACTGAATTTTCGCTTGTAGCAAGTTTGTATATGATACTTTGCGATAAGCGAATTACAAAGACGCAGATCAGACTGTATGCTCCACTTCAATTCTTAATTGTAGACAGAAAGGATGTGTATAAACTGCACAGCCTATTCTAATAATTAATTACGAATAAGTGGGACTAAAAATGTTTATTTTGTAAAAACAGATCATTTGAGGCTACTGACAGATCTCAGATATGTCTAGTGGGGGGAACCAGCCAATCTACTAGAGTAACGGTGCTCCGGCCCACCGTTGATCTCTACTCTAGAAGCTAATATTGTCAAACTTTAGTTACTATAGTAGGATCTATACTTCGATTCGAAGTGGACCTTATGCGTGCACACCCAGGCCGATCGGAGTATTCGCATGACGTAAAGCTTATGCATTTGTATTATTATATCCGTGTTGTTTTGTGTGTAGGGTGTTTTTGTCTGTTACTTAGAGGACAAACACCAAATGTCTTACTAGATTCTAGTAAGTCTGTTTAACATATGTCATTTCTCTTCAAACCTACAAGCTGAATTGTTTATATATTGACAACCTCTAGAACTGTTCCATGGAGAACTGGAGATTATAGAACTTTTCAAAAGTGGTGACAAACGAAGGCTCTGAATGGCCTGCATAGCAAAACATTTTGACTTGTGCCTATTATAATCATCAGATGGTCATACAGATTGACATTAGCAGCTAGCTGATTAACCCTATGCAATCTGGTCTTGATTAGTTGGAAAACTATAATTTTGTCCTGTTGGGTTGTATCCTGCACTGTAAATAGCATATATTTCAGAAATTGTTAAATTCAGAACTTGTGTAACATCACAATTGCTTTTAATATCTATGTTTTTTTCGATTGTCATGATCAAGATTACAGCAACAACAATAACAGGTGGATATGGAAACTGTTTCACCTCATTATTTAGTGAAGTAAGTGTAAAAGTTGACCATAAGGGGGTGGCAGTTCAGCTGCCACAAAATAACAAGACGTATGTGGAGATTGGTCATGAAATAATTTCTATTTATCACTGGAAAATGTTTACCTCATATTATTTAACAAAAAAAAATATACCAAAAACGGTGGCAGTTCAGTTGCCACCTAATAACAGGTTGAAATGTTTAGGATTTATCACTGGAAAATATTTGAGATTAATGTTTTGAGTACGAAATAAGTGGAAACTTCTATGAAAATGGGTAGCAGTCAAACTGCCACATAATAACTGGAAGATACGAGGGTTGTCCCAGAAAGTCGTAGACTTTTCAAATAGCAAGAAAAGTTGACGCGTGAGCAAGTTTATATTTTGTAGACATATTTAACTATCTATTTTCAACATTTTAGCGTATTAATGACAACCAAAATCAAAAGAAATCATTTTTATGGTCATTCTATCTCGGTAAGGTACGCATCACCGGCGCACGCAAAAAGTGGAAGAATTAAAATAGTATATTTCATTTTTGATAAGTGGTTGTATTGAAACTCAAAATGATACCCGTAAATCATTCACATTGGAGGAAACGTAATTATATTGCGCGTATTGTCACGAAATTTCAAAGCGATTGCATAATTTACGAACTGACGGCATATGATCAAAACAAGTAGGGATGAGCTCGAGCGGTGAAATAATGGCGACGTCTTACGTAAGGGCGGAGCAGCGGGCAGTAATACAGTTTTGTTTTGACTCCGGAATGACACCACTCGATACTTTAAACTAAGTAAAACAAGACGAATACCACCTGAATGTATCACAGGCTTTAGTATACAAATTAGTTTCGAGATTTCGCGAGGGGAAACATGCAGACGAGCGTGTGGGAAGACCGCTACTTAGAAATACTGGCGAAGGTACAGAAGTCGAATCAGTAGCCAGCAAAGACAGAAGACAAAGGTGCGCTGCCTAGCTGAAAGGACATGTTGAGGGAACCCAACGGTGCATATGATATTGAAATCAGACTTTAAGATGGCACAGACATCTGCAAGATGCATTCCACGTTTATTATTGGAAGATGATTGCGCTCACAACCATACTAGTTATGATTGTAAACTTTCCGACGCCCTTAGTAATTCAAATGTCGTGCGCCGGTGTTCCAGACCTATATCTGGTAAAATGAATGCATGGACTTCATTATCAGATATTTTTCCTTCAAATTTTGCATGATAATGCAGTAATAAAGGAAGAGATCACAAGTAAAATTTAATTGGAATACACTGTATAGTTTTCTTGTAACATAAAAAGTCTACGACTTTCTGGGACAACCCTCGTATATTAAAAATTTATCACTGGAAAATATTTTTTTTCTCATATTGATTTTGTACGAAAATAAGTATAAATTAATACAAAAAGGGGTGGAAGTTCAGCTGCCACATAATAAGGAAGAAATGATAAGGATTAGAGACGCACGATTTTAGTCAGAAAATAAGTGTTAGTTGATGGGAAAACATTTTTACCTCTTATCATGCGGCAGCTTAACTGTCATTTTTTTAAGTTTCCAGTAAGGAAATTGTTAAGGATTTGTTTTAGTGTGAAAATAAGTGTGCGTCTAGACGAAAAGGGGTGACAGTTTAGCTGCCATATGATAACAGGTAGAAATGTTAAAAAAATATGACTGGAAAATGTTTTGCTCATATTGTTTTAGTACGAAAATAAGTGTAAGTTTATATGATAAGGGATAGTAGTTCAGCTGCCACATAATACCAGGCAAAAAAAAGTTAAGGAAGTATCTCTTGAAAATGTTTTTCCTCATATTGTTTTAGTACGAAAATAAGTGTAGGTTAATACAAAAATGGGTGGAAGTTCAGCTGCCACATAAAAAGGAAGAAATGATAAGGATTAGAGACACGCGATTTTAGTCAGAAAATGAATGTCAGTTTATAGGAAAAACATTTCTACCTGTTATTATGTGGCAGCTTAACTGTCATCATTTTAGTTTCCAGTGAGGAACCTCTTAAGGATTTGTTTTAATATGAAATTAAGTGTAAGTTTATACGAAAAGGGGTGGCAGTTTAGCTGCCATTTAATAACAGGTAGAAATGTTAAGAATATATTACTGGAAACTGTTTTTCCTCATATTGTTTTAGTACGAAAAAAAAGTGCAAGTTTATATGATAAGGGGTGGCAGTTCAGCTGCCACATAATAGCAGGTAGAAATATTAAGGATTTATCACTGGAAAATGCCTTACTTCATATTGTTTTAGTTCGAAAATAAGTGTAGGCTAATACGATAAGGGTTGGCAGTTGAGCTTACATATTTGTTCTACATGACATACATATGCTAAGTTTAGATTAAGATTACTGTTATGCGGCTCACACAATTTAACCTTTTTCAAATGAACCGTTATTAACCCTTAAAGCTGCATAGTCTGTTACTTTTGATATTTTTCGATTTTTTTTATTTTTTTTTAAATCATTTGTAAAAGTAGAATTAAGTTATGTTTTCACAATAAATATGTTCACTATAGCTGAAAACTGCACGGAAAAGTGAATTATCTTATAAAACAGGTGTGTTTTTTCTCTTGTTGGTAATTATTTGCGTCCCTCCAATAATTATAGACAGTTAATTTTAACATAAATGCTGTTGTTTTGATACTGATAATTTGTTAAGATTTACGAAATTGGTAAAATGTTTACCTGAATTTTAGTTATTTTACTGTGTTCTTGAAAAATAGAAACATTAGTTCTAAAATTAAAAGATCAAAAGTTACAGACTATGCAGCTTTAAAGCGCCAAGAAAAAATGCATCTGAAAATGTCGTCTGCTAAAGTCGTCTGCTGCAAATAATTGCCTACCATTAATGACGAATTAAGTATAGAAGCAAACAGCCTGGACCCAGAACAGACTGCTCCTGTAGGAGCAGTCTGATCTGGGTCCCAACTGTTTGCCATAGAGGCTTCTTAAACATTACAGCAGACGAGAAAAGCAGGCGACTTTTGTTGGGAATGGCGCATTTAGGGTTAAGCCACTTGTTGTCTGCTGCTTCCTTAGTCTGTTGCGGTTCTCTGTTGTAGCCTATATTGCAAAACAATATGTACCCAGATAAGACTGCTACTCTCGTAACATTGTTTTACATCAAACATCTAGTCTGAAGTGCATTTGAATGTATGCAGCAGACTAAAAATGCAGACGACATTTAAGAAAAAAAGTAATTGCTGGCTAGTGTTTATCAAGTTTCGTAAAAATCCCTGTCACAATGCAGCATACGGTTTGTTATATATTGACAGATTAATTACCATTTAACCAAATGCTGATCTTGGAAGCTTCTCCCAACTTTCTAAACTCTGGCCGTTTGTCTCCCAGGTAGAGAGAGAGTGTGTGTGTGTGTGTGTGTGTGTGTGTGTGTGTGTGTGTGTGTGTGTGTGTGTGTGTGTGTGTGTGTGTGTGTGTGTGTGTGTGTGTGTGTGTGTGTGTGTGTGTGTGTGTGTGTGTGTGTGTGTGTGTTAATTTTTTTTTGTTATTTTTGCTGCTTGTGTATGTGTGTGTGTTGCTTTTTTTGTTTGTTTTTTTTTTTTTTTTTTTTTTGGGGGGGGGGGAGGTTAAGTCGGGTATATTGTAATCAGTCCCGTCAGTCAGTCTGTGTTCATATTTGGCACAAGCAGCGTGTTCAGCTAGGTTTTATTCCGGGGGGGGGGGGGAGGTTTTATGCCCAGGGTGATACGTTCTTTGATGACACAACAGTTTGTATTATTATATCCGCGCGTTTAATACATGTACACAATGTACGAGGTCGGCGTAGCAGTCTTTCGCAAACATTTAGCCAAAGGTCTTTATGACAGGAAATGCTAAATAAAAAAAACAAACGCTTGTTTGATTTTTACTCATTAGAAATGTGTCTGTGTGTGGTGGAGGGGTGCACGCTAAAACAGTGCATCTTCTTTCACACTGGATTTACATGTCGGGATGTACTTATCGCATTTTCTAGCAATCGAAACTTAACTTAAGTTTTATTTGAATTGTTTCAATGTTGTCTAAAATAGAAAATGATGTCATGATTTAAAAATAACCTATGGAGTAAAGGATTAAAAACAAGAGAGTATGACGAGGATATGCCACAATTACACACCACAGACCATACCCATGATACCGGGAGACAAAATACAAACACAGAATCCAATACAACCGTAAGAACACAATTAACCCATTTAACATTAATGGAATTTCCCACCGTTATTAACAATCAATTGGAACAGTCCATTTCTGTTTTGATGGATGTGAGGTGGTGTTTATCATTTTTTATTCAAATTTTAAAAGAACATTCTACAAGTACAAAATGTAAATAGTGGAGATCCTAATCAGACGCCGCCTTCAGCGGCGTCTGGTCTTGATCTGCACTATTAGCCTACATCCCACAAAAAGGACGCTAGGCTTACAAATGTATAAAGCATCGGGTCCGTTGTTTTTGAAAAGACATTTAGTTGATTCCTTGATAAAATGAGGCACATATTTTGAATTAACTCATTTAAGCCGAATATACTTGCCCTCCTTTATCAGTAGACCGAGCCCATTTTCAAGTACAGGGGTGTTAGCTGGTATTTTCTTTTTTTTGTTTCAAAGTTTAATAGAACATTCTTTAAGCAAATAGTCAACCTGATCAGTTAGGGAGCGCAGAGGCTCAGTGGTAGAGTGCTTGACTCGAGACCGAGAGGCCGCGGGTTCGAGCCTCACCGGCGTCACTGCGTTGTGGTCCTTGAGCAAGACACATTTATCCTAGCTTAGTACTGGTTCAACCCAGGAAGACCCGTCCCTGTTTAACTGAAAGATTGTTGATGGGACGTAAAGAATCAAATCAAACAAAAAATCAACCTGATCAGACGCCGCTTCCTGTGGCGTCTGGTCTGGGTCTGTATTGTTTGCCTATGTCTCACATAAAGGACAATATGCGTATATAGATTTAATAAAAGGGATACGCGTACAAACGGCCAAGCAAATGCAAATAGTTTATAAAGATCAACCAAAGGCAATTTGCATACATTTGTTACTTAAGACGAGACACGAGTCAGTTAGGAAAATAGAAAAAAATGATATGACAGACCAAACACGATAGACGACCTGTAGTTGCTGAAGGGGGAACGACCACAAAGATAATATTTAATGTATATCCCTCTTATGTGACGACATAGCCATGATGTTTTACTAAACTCAACAAATATTACCAGAAACGCCTTCCAATGACATGATTTCAATAGGTTTGTCTTTTGCACGATAATGCCCCAGCACATTCAAGCACATCTGAAATTGTAAAAAGCTATTTCTCAAGTCAGAGAAGGTAGCCATCTTGTCACATCCGCCGTACTCTCCTGATCAAGCCACCAGTGACTTTTTCCAAAACTGAAAAAAGCCCTTATCTAATCGGTGATATACCTCCAGACAAGCCCTTGACTCAGCCGCCAGCCAGTGCCTCAGAGATAATTGAGCCGTGGCATGAGATTTCAAACAATGTGGTATGTGCGACCAGCAACGACTCTGACCAGCCTGTGCATATGCGCAGTCTGATCAGAGCCTTTGCTAGTCGCTTGAATATTCTATGTATGTTAAGCTACTGACTGAACATCATTTGGAGTTTCTACGCTTAAAAGGAAGCTGCACAGGCTCGTCTTAGTCTAGACTTGTCAAAATGCCACACATGTCACAGCTCAATACCCAAATCAGCCTACCGTGACGCATTCCGCAAGCGGACTGACAGACTGAAGTTATGTATTTCCAACCTCGGAGACTATTTTGAAGGGATGTTAAGTAAATTTGACCATTAGAGTAGGTTCCCTTTAAGAAAATAATCCTCGTATTAGCTATTTTTATTTTGAAAATTCAATTTGTATGTTTAGACAGCCATACATATAGACTGTAACTGTTGTAACATACCTGCATACAAAAGAACGACCAGAAACAAAGACTTTCAACTCAACTTCAAATATATAACAACGTGACATCGTTCTCTTTTGGTATCGAAAGTGACCAGGTAGGGATGATATTGTCTAAGCATCATACAAAATATGATCCCGATTTCATGGTAGATTATTATGTGTGCAGGGTACATAATTTGCAATTCGAGGGAGCATATTGTGTAGGAACTCACTGTGACTGTACAGAGCAATCCATTTGCACTCTAAAGAAATGCAACCACTGAGCATTAACAAAATATGAAACCTGTGCATGCCTGCACTGGTTACATTCTTTGTACATTTCTTGCGATTGTGACAGTATAATAAACAAGTTACATTACACCAGACCTGTTCTCTGCTGGCACCTTTCGGATTGGGCAAACGTATATTTATTCACACATTTGCACAGCCTGAATTGGGCAAATGTCACAACCACATGATTAAAATGAAGCTACATCCTTGTTAAGAATCCATTTTAAATATTCAAATACATCATGTGTTTACTGCAGAATCAGGCATGATAAAAGACAACCAGTAGTTACATATAGACAATGCCACATTGATTGCTACTAACACACTGAGATTTTAGTTGAGCTTATAGTCAATTCTATTCTGTACACTTCACTGCCACCGCGATTACAACTCGCCTATGGTGCACTGCATGTTATGTTAGCCAGCCTTAAGATCCGAGCGTGTTATCATATTGCTTTGGCGTCACCAACTATATTGTATTTACTGTTTTATCAAATGTCTGTTCTCTTATGCCTCCTGCGATTGGCATGGGAAATAAATTCCAAATACGTTATATCTGTTCTGTTCTGTTCTGTTCAAGTGTAGCCCTAAAATGCAGTTTAAGCGTTTTGATTTAAAAATGTTTCTGCTAATTCTAGAAAGTGTTGGTAACGCGCGTCTGGTTTTCAACTGCACACTTGTAAAGAAGGGTACATATATCCATAAAGCCAGCAATTTAGTAGTTTTGAAAATTGAATTTTTATTGCAGAAAAATGCAATTTGGGTCGGAAAAGCTGAAAAGCTGTCTACATCTTTTCAACATATTTTAACTTTTATACGAAAGAGAGCTCTACATATTGGCACAAATGCTTATTATAATAATAGTTTACTTACCACCTTCCTATTTATATATGTTTTACGATCGGTTGAAGGCGAGGTCGGAACGATTTCGGTTATTTCACTGTTGGGTTCTGTTTGTGAGGCAGTTCGATTTAAGTTTGTTTGGCTAGGATATAGGGTCTATTCAATGCGGTCCAGCTTGGTTTTTGGTTCACTTCGGTGTTTGTTCCGGGTTTGGTTTGCGTTGAGAACGGTTCTCAGCATTGGGTAATAAGTGGGGATTACAAAATAAATGGGTGATGTAACATGATATCTACAATATCCCCTCATTTTGTCAACCGGTAACAAACTTTGTTGGTATGACAAAATACCAGCAGGCTTAGATATCGCATTTTCAACTTCATTTGGTCAGCTTTGGCGCAAGTAAATCGATGATTACTTCGTCACGTCCAACTAGTATATAATAAAACTGCATGTGATCCTGCAAAGAAACAATAGATCACAGAACATGTTCGTGACTCGAGGTATTAGTTAATTGTTCACGTAAAAACAGCTACATTTTTAGATTAATGGTGTCCATCAGCCTGATTAATTCACCAATAAAAACAGATCTTGTATCGTCCCTAATTAGAATTTATGTAGCAACGTGCTGACAACCGGACGTAACCAAAATGGCATGGTATTATGAGTTTACTTTACAATCAATTATTAGTACTTAGAGCTGGGTCTGATTTTACAAAATTAATGTTTTAATGGAAATAGTATGCTCGAAATGGTTATTGGCAGTGGATAATCCTTTTTGCACTATTTGGAATCTTCCTACTATTTTGTAAACTTGGAATGGCCATCATATACATGTATATAGCGAGGGATCACAGGTTATAAGTTCCAAATATATTTGTACTTCTATCCCTGAAAGACCAACTTTGTTTTTGCAAACAGTGTAGACCTTGATGTGGCATTTAATCTTGGTTTTCACTGTTTGCCACTTTATGCGTTTAGGAAATAGTGAACAATGTCATGTGCGTTAAGTTAGCCAGGACTGTTTGGTTGTAAAAAAAGACTCAAGGAACATGTATACTTTTAGTAGGTCATAGACCTGTAATTGTAAAAAGGGCAGTGATTGGCTCAAAAGCCAAGGACAGTATTTAAGTGTTTCGTGAGTGGTCAATAATAAACATACCGAAACAAATTAGATTTATTAGACAGAAATATATTTGCTGCAATTTTTTAAACAAAATATCACTGTTTTCATTGATTTTAGTTTACAGACGTGAATTAACAAAAATAAAAACCTTGCATCTTGATATTATTTTTCAATGAAATGCCCCCCCCCCCCCCCCCCCCCCTATGAAATGCTCCCCCATGTAGGGTGCCCACCTGCATGGGCCAAACAGTGATAATTATTCTTGTTTATTGATTGAATGAGGTCCAATCTGTAATTCTTTGGCAGCCACATTGTTATTTAAGAGTTGTGAGGACCACAGCTTATTGAACCCTTTATTTCATAATAACGCCTTTGACGCCTTTGAAATATCATGTATTTGAGAATATTATTGAAAATGAAGCATTTCCATATTATTTTTCAAAGTACTCAAAACTTAACTTAGATTTTTCTTGATTTTTTTTCAGTATTGTATAAAAATAAAATATGATGTCATAATCTAAAATAGCATAAAGGGTTAAAAGCTATAATGGAGGTCTATTGAAAATCGGTTACAGGTCTAAAGTATGACACAGATACACGTTTCTGGTGAAAGCCAATGTAGCAACTGATCAAAAGGTAAACACCTATTCAAACTGATGTTCTACACCACAGGCTTATCTCTTAAAAATCGCAAGTAACGTTACCAAGCCCCAAGGGTATACAACTTTTTTCATTCTCAGCTCAACTGAGCACGAAAGTTCAGCTGCTCATAAAAACTAAAATACCGAAAAATAAAGATGTTTCTTGCTTCAAGTCTCTCAGATGTTGTATTTATCATGCAAATAAATGTTAAAATGCCAACAATTGTTGCATTTTAACATTTAAGAGCAGGATAAATTTCGTGCTCAGCTGAGTTGAGCAAGGAAAAAGTTTTTTAACCTTTGGGCCTAGAAATTGCACAAAAACAGGCAAACCTATGACACCATTATGAAGAGAAAGTATAACACAGACAAACAATGACATTATTACAATTAATGCAAAACAACCGTTCATCTCTCCCCCAGCTATATGATTGCAAAGAAAGTATACAAATAACTACTCACAAACCCAGGACAAAACACAACGGGGGCTAGGAGGCAACAAAATTAGAGCCTTAAAATGGAAAGTAGCCACAACTATTGGAGGCTTAAATATATTTTACAGGCCTAATTTTAGGTTTAACGGTTGAATGGAAAACCTTCTTACTTACAGTTATTTCAAGATATACATATTGATAGTATTATGACGTTTTTAAGACAAATAAATCTGTTTAACAAAATCTAATTGGTATTTTTAAAATCATGTTTTGTTTACATTTGTATCAGACCATAATACAGATTAGTTGATGTTGTATTCTGTTCAGTTAAAGAACATGTACAGTTATCTGAATAGCTCTTTGAAACTGTCAGATATTGTACGTGGTCTCTCCTGTCAACAATCGTATTGCAACTTATTATCATTATACAACTCATCATCATCATTCCTTTTATTTTATCTTACAAATTTTTACTCTTTCCATCCACATCATGTTTAGTTTAATACCGTCTGACGCTAATGACCCACAAGGGTTGATGCGTCGTTAAGCACCAAACAAACAAACAAACTTACAATACACCTATTCGACTGGTCATCTCCTGCTTCACGACCATATGATGACATCATCTGTGTTGCACATTTTCTATTCGACTGGGAATATTTCGCATTTCGCAAACCTTCGTGCTTTACGAAGATCAATCGACGTAAAGTAGAAACCATCTAGTCTGGTACCCTGCATCCACGAATATGGCGCATTTCGAATCGAACTATAGTCCCTCCTATAGTAACTAAAGTTTGATTCGAACACCTATAGTCGCTACTAGGGTGACGTCACAAACCTACTGGAGGTGGTCGGAGCACCGTTACTCTAGTCGATAGGCTGGTTCCCTACTCTATACCTATCTAGCACGATGGTTTCAAGATCTAGCACGCTGGGTTCAAGATCGGCCTGTAGCCTCATAGCATAATTTTGTCCCACTTATTCGTAATCGATTATTAGGAAGCGCTGTGCAGTTTATAACAACTTTTTTACTCTACAACGAAGAATTGAAGTGGAGCATACAGGGCTATTATTTTTGACTTGCCAACCAACTAAAAGTTCCAACTTTAGTCGTTTGGGTGTAAACTTTCGTGCGCATCTATTGCGTAAGAACTATAGTAGGAACTTTAGTTCAATTCGAAGTGCGCCTATGTATATAACATCTCGTTTTTTTGGAACTCTGGATCTGTTCAATATCAGCTATTCTAGAGAGTTATATCTGTTTCGAAATTTCTACACTTTGAAGAAATAGTTCGTGTTAAAATGGCTGTTTCCTTTGAAATGATAGTGAGTGAAACATAAACCACAGTGCAGTTATTCAAAAATATGTCTTTTGTTGCCGATTTTCATTCGAAAGTTGAACTTTTAATGAGTTAATGGTGTTTTTGTGAACTGGGAAGCTCACATGTCACTTTTTAACGGTTATTCGGTCATTTCAGGAACAGTAACTCTTATTTAATTGTTTTCTATGAATGGACACTGCATACCAGCATGATGCGCGTATGAATATCGCTGTTAATCAGGTCAACCACGCCTCGTAGTGTATTCCAATGAATGGAAATAAGCCGTTTCATGATTAAACCTGCCTTTCAGAATTTTAAAAGACTACTCTGTTTAATACAGGGGCTATAGTTAGTTCTCAGAAATTTGATGTCGCAAGTTGAGCTATCATACCTTACATGTATAACCAACAGCAGTGTGCACGTGCTGGTCATTGCATAAGGATATATCTCAGTCACGCATACATGTCATAAACTGAATGACCTGGCGCTTTAACATCGTTCCTTGATTAGATTTCTTGTAAATGTTATAGTATTTGGGCCAGCTCATTTAATTTATCACACCCTTTAAACATTTAAACGCAGCCATCCACTATATTTCGGTCTCTATATTCTTCCTGCGTGTACGCTGTTCATATAAACATAAATGCGGTAGATACCGTAATGCATTTAACATGCGTGAAGTAATCATGCATGCACAGCCATCAAGTGGGTCTATGCACCTAATTTTCGGCCCATATGTTCGTCCAAATGGTGCCTGCTTAAGTCGTCTGCTGCACATAGTTGATAACTTTATTTGCTTATGTTAGTAAAGAGGCAAACTGCAAGTGTTCAAGTGTTTAATAGAGTCCGATCTGGAATGCTCTCTTTTCAGTACATATTTTTGTCCACAAACATTATTTGCCCGATTGTTGTTAGTTATTTCCCTGTAAGTTTTCTTGCTAGTATGCACGCATTTGCAGTCTGTTCTTGAGCTTTCGGTTCTCGGCCTGGGTAGTGTTAAATGCAGACGGATCTTTGGAAATTTATATAAAAAATAAATAAATAAAAGAAAGTCAGCACCTATTTGTGTACACAATAATTATTTCAGAAAAGAGCCCAGTTTTGTTTGGTTATTTTGTACTAGTGAACGCTCTTGCGAGAATATGCGCATGTACGATTTCGTGGAAAAATCAATGCAGTCGGAACTTTGGCAAGTTTATAAAACAATCAGATCCTATCTGAATATGCCGAAACGATCCACCCTAAAACCAGGCCGAAAACGACCCAGCCGAAACTACCCACGGCTGGAAACCTATGTTTAATGAATGTGCTACATCCGCTTTCCAGCGTCAAGGCAGTGACCGATATATAGGTCACTGGTCATTGCTACATGTACCACGTCGTGCAACAGAACCCATAGCGGCTTCTTTGATCTTAAACATTGCTATCAGCAAGCCTCTGCTGATAACATAAGCAGAAAGTTTGGTCCCAGATCTGGTCCTACAAAGAGTTTAAAATTGATCAAACCTGACGGTTTTCCTGACTTTTATCATACATTTGAATCTACATGTAAAAACAAAGGCGCCGATGGGACTACGCGGGCGCTCAGGGTGGTCCCTGCCTTTAACAAAGTTGGGGATCTCGCGGCTTTAAACATTATATAGGCGTCTGGTAAATAAAGCAAATTTCGATAATCTCAAGATCTGTTCTGTTTTCAAATACAGAGCCAAAAACCATGCTCTATAAGTTCCTTACATGCGTATATGAGCAGTTAAAGGCCTCAACTTAAACGGTAAGATTTGCCTTATGCGTTTCTGTCTTATAAGACTCCTTCTTTGAATAAATACCTGGAGATAATTTCATCACGGAGGGAGGTTTCATTGTTGTTTATGTAAAAATGATTGATTGATTGAGTGAATAATTGATTGATTGTGTTTGTGTACATCATTCGGTTTGTTGATACATGTACCCACATGTAGCTTGTGATGTAATGAAAGAACGAACTCTTTATCTGCTAAAGCCGAGTTCATTGATATGGCACTTAATGCCATATCTTTTCTTGTCTAATATCCATCGCAACCCGGGTGAAAGTGCTGGTATAGTGGATTGAAGCGGCATTGAAGGCCACCATCAGCTCGCAAATAAATTGTCATTTAAATGGCGTTTCGTTGCCCGGCTTTGTTACTGTTCACAGGGTGTAGGTTCTTTTATGGATATTGGTATTGAGACCCATTCTCCTCTCGGTAAAATAAGTTGATGACTAAAACAGTTGTTAAGTCTTTGGACCTGGACCCCCTGCCCTTCCCGACGAAACTTTGCCAGAAGTTAAGTCTTACGAGGATTATCGATTTAGCACACTGAAAGTCACGCCTGTAAGAATCTATAATCTATCCTATAATTAACCTCGTGATTAATTATTAGCTTTCATTCTACCATATTCGATTGAACTAATTAATCAAAGAGATTTGAACTCTTTTTCCAATCTGTTAGAAGTTATCGAACTAACTGACCTTGCATTTATTGTAAGCTGATCACTATGGACTCGTAGCGCAATCGGTAGCGGGTCCGCGATTGTTGAACCACGGTCGTAAGTCCTGCCCCATAATTTCTTGGAGTTTAATCATGAAATATTTTCTACGGTCCTTCTTCCTTCTCCATCCGCTGATTCGAGAAGGGTTGTTGTCAGTTGCAAGCGAAAGTACATATATTTGCACGAATTGCACTGGTTAACCGCTTAGTATAAGCTTGCTGATTAGGTTAGCTGATCGTCTCAACATGACCATAGCTTGTGACTGGGACGTTAAACCACCAACAACCAAACAGACAGTCAAAACTATGGAGAGATGTAAATACATGTACACACATGTTGCAATTGGCGAATATGTCATTACGCACAGTACGCAAGTGCGTGATGGAAATGTAAACATTCATCTAATATGGATCTTATTTTTTCCATACCATAAGGGACTACTCTTAACGGAAAGAATTCGCTTGCGCAGGGAACAAATTCTTTACTTTAAGTAAAATCTCCATTTGAAAGTATGTGGGTGGGATGGATGGTGGTGCGCTCTCTTCTGCAGCGTTCAGAGAGAGGGTCTTGTCATATTTGGCTTGTTGGCAGAAGGGAATGTATTTTTCTTTTCTCTCTCTCTCTCTCTCTCTCTCTCTCTCTCTCTCTCTCTGTGAGGAGTCCCGACATGATTGAAATATTATTGATTGGGACTTTTACTCAATAAAAATCAAATCATCTTCATACTAGCTAGCACCCCGAGACGCTGATGACCCTAAAGGGTCGATACGTCGTTAAAAACCAACCAACCAAATTTTTGAAAATCTTAGCTAATTGTCTACCTTTGGTGTGTGTAAATGGTTTTGCGCTATGGCTACACCCTTTGTGACACACCAACGTTAAAAGATAAAAGACCAGATATGACATGATTTGAAAACTTTTCACTGAGAAATACACGCCTGACATGACTTAATTTATATAATCTAAGGTGGTACCCGACTCATCAGCATATGTCCAAAAAGTTACCATCTTTTGATATGTTAAAAAATAGCTCAAAAATCATCTATTTTGACGAAAATAGCAGGACCTTACCGTGCTTTTTAAAAAGTTATTAAGCTTTAAAGATCGTAAAATATGAGTTATTCAAAATATCAATTTCTCATATTTTAAACAAATTGAAAGTGAGAATTGCCATATTTTTTCCTGGGAATACGTTACATGCTATTGGCTAATAAAAGAACACAAAAAAACAGCGAAAAAAAGGCACGTAATTTATTTTTTAAGCTAAAATCTATTTTGTAAAAACAACATTAAGGCCAAAAAATCGTTTAAATGTAGAATAAAAATGTCACACAATGTAACTACAGAAACAAAAAACTTATTATTCTAAAGGAAATTTTATATAGAAACTTATAACTAATTAAAAAGCATATGCCACCCAGCTCGTTTTTCTTTTTTGTGCTATTTTCCTTTTTTTACCTCCGAAATAAAAAACAGGCATTGAGTGCCATACCCGCTCTTACTGTATCAAATATGTTGCTCTTGAGTTTCATCCAGGCTTAAAAGGGGGAGCCCTCCCACCTACGACGTCATATTTACAAAGATCATGGACTTAAGAAACACAGTGGCTCAGTTCGTAGAGTGTTAAACTAGGGATCGAAGGATTACTAATTTGTGAATCACCAGAGACATAGTGTTGTGTCATGGGGCAAGACACTTTACCAGCTTATAGTACATACATTGAATACGCATGGATATTAACTTGCCTGGCCAGGTTTAACTCCGAACGCATTGAGGGGTGAAACTGGACCAGACGGTCAAATATATTCAGTCAAACAGATGTGTTGATAAATGATATTTTTTTGTGAACGCCAATTCATGTACGACAATAAATAAAGATAACTCTTACTTTTTTTAAAAACAACTCGATTATCTTTTGACATGGGTCCTCAGTACCTTATTAAAGCAATGTACTTAAAGAAGAATTTGGCACAGAGTTATTGGTTTCGTAGTATTTTTGTCAAACCATACATACAGCAAATCAAAATAGAAAGAAGAGCGGCGTTAGCAAAAATCTGAACGAAACAATTGTAAAAGAAAGTAAAAAGAGAGAAGTAACAGCATTATACATGTAACTATTGCCTCTGTTTATATACTCTAACAATGAATTTATGTCCGCTTGGCGGTTATGTGTGTCATTTCTAAGGTATCAATGCATTACATTCAAATATTCACATTGCAAACTTTGCTCATTTAGCAACGTTATGGACCTAAACTACATTCATTTTCTAATCAGTAGGGCTGCGGACAACGCAGAGAATACGAGTACCCTTAAAATCAAAAGTCACACCATCAATAGCCTGTGTGTACGTCATAATCTCGAACCGTTCAAGCACTTTTAAAAATCACTGAGCAAACTCTCATGTAAGATTTTATGCGCGCTAGCTGTATGCATTACTTTCACGCCCACAGCCATTACATTGAAACATACTCTGACGTCACAAAACATCAATCACAAACGTGCGTGAAGACACTCAGAACATTCATTGTTGGTCCAACATTTTGTTAATCAACAGAATCGGACATTCAAATGTCTTTTTCGTCATCATAAGCATTTTACAATCAATGAAGTTAATCAGCATCAAAACTATTGAAATTGGAAATTCTCTGATGATTTTTCAGTAAGGGTTGGGGTATAAAACACACATTAAGTAAATCTTAGACGACGGCCGACATTAGCCATAGATTTTGTTTTTCTCTTTGTGTAATTGTTGTCATACACACACACACAACAAATTAAAATTAAAAAATGGTGTCAAAATGATGTTTGGTTAAGGAGATTTGGAGGTTCTTGAATTGTTATTTGCTTTATTCAAAGGGAGGTAATTTCAAGTAATTTCGTAAATCAAAGGTTTTGAACTGCAATTTCACTGGTTTAATAGGCAGATATGGGATTTGTAGTTGTTTTTTCATCGCTGAACTTTCCTGGCGGACATTTAACGTACAATGTGCCACGTTTTGATGATTGGCTTTCTGTTGATAATAGAAAAGTTGTTTTCACATAAGGTTCAATAACCCTTCCAGAGATGAAATCAAATCATTACCAGTGTTCGTGTGTCTGACGTTTGAGAAACATTCTGTTCTTACTTGTGTTGCGATATCTTAACTGGATCCAAATACACAGCAATACGAAAACGGGCACTTCTTTTTTTGTTTGTATACCTAGAAACTACGATAGCATCAATCCCTCGCAACATGCCATCGACAATAAAACGAGGCTTTGCAATAGAGCAACACATTGTAATTTTACCTTGGACATTTTATACAAAGCCAAAAGTATAATGTAATATATAATGTAATATATACATCGCCGCAATGTATACATTGCCGGTTTCAGACAGATAATATAACCAATCTTGTGGAAAAAGCTATGATTAAATACATATACATGGTAACGTATAATCAAAGCCGAAGCACTAATGATCTCTGTCGCGCGCAAAGTTTCTGATTACTACACCGAGACTAGAACTCTGGTAATTACCAGGCTTAATTAATAAAAATGAGGTATTGACAAGCAAACATAAGAAGAGTCAACAAGTCTACTATGTTCATTAGAGCCAGCTCATGATATTTTGGCACTTATCGCATATGCTTAGCCATCTCAAGAGACGGTTCTTTTGAGTGTCCGCAATATATGGTATAGATGCGAGATATATTACACGGTGTTTTTGATCCCAGCCCTGATCTCAGCCCGAGTAGACCGTATCAGCCTGAGCCCTTTAAAAACGATCAAAAACACCGTTTATGATATACTTATGCGTGTCTTTATTTTGAAGCATTCTAATCAACAATCACTAAATTTAGTGACTTTATCGGCCTCAAAGGTTGAAACAGTGCGTATACAAATAAGTCAAACATTCAAAATGCTGAGATATGAGGGAGTTAATTACGAAACAACACAATAAAAATTGCCGACTGCACGTATATTCAACAGTTTGACAATACTGATGGTTTGCATGGCGTTAGGAACACAATGCGGCATTGACTGATCATTTCGCCGATTCCTTTGTTCGCGAAAACGTTGCACGCGTCTTTGACGTTGTTGTGACTTTATGAGGTTCGAAAGTTTGACGCTGACGCCATTTTGTATGGAAATACTTGGTGTAAGAAAATGGAAATTGCAATGTTTTTAGCGGTGTTTTCAGTACGATTTTGGTTGGAATCAGGTAAAATATGCAAGAATACACCCACTTTCTTTATTTTTTTCATTATTTTTGCAGATATTCCCTGGTTTGTTTTCTCCAGGGCGAGATCAACTGCTGGGGAGGGCGGGACAGGAAAATATCAGCCCCCGTATCAGCCCTCGTATCAGCCCTCTACATGAGTTTTGGATCGCAGGGCTAGACAGCTCTATTTGACTTGGTCGAAAAGGTTGGGCCAAATGTCTAGTATCAAGGGCAATACAAGTATAAGTATATGATAAAGAAAAATAACGCACTCCATTGATCATTCTTTGCCAAAACCCTTTACACCAATAAACTGCTGTGGTTTTACAATATATTCAAGAATGTTAAGATTGTGTTGTAGCATGGTGTGCGTGAGTTCATACCAACCGGCATAGATACAGGTGTTCATGGAACTGCACACCAGTTTGCCCTGTGTGTGTGTGTGTGTGTGTGTGTGTGTGTGTGTGTGTGTGTGTGTGTGTGTAAAACGTAAATCAGCTCTGCTAACTAATATTCTAACAACGTAACATTTGTATCTGTTGTTAAACTCGGTATAACGATAAACTACCAAAATAGATATTTTACGGCTTTTTCTCTAATAACGATTTTGTCTAGACCTATCACATTTATTATCTTGATTGTAATGACGACTAACCATTAATGCTAAGACAATTGTGTAATTTGAACGTGTTCCAAATCCGCTAACAACTTTGGAACCATTCGCTATAGATCGCCAGGATTTAGACTGAACGCCAAAATAAATTCAACTTGCAAAGACATTCCTGTGCCCCAAAGATTTGTTTCTTTAACAAAGTAACTATTACAAGTATATGTTTTTCTTAGTCAAGATATTGAGTTGAGTATGAAATTTCCACAAAGGTAATCATACCAGTAAGACTATATTTTGCTTTCGGTAAACTGTGCATAAATGGGCCTCGACGCGAGAAACCTGTCTTCCGGGGTTTGCGAACAACACAGGCGCAGACCAGCCTGCGCATCCGCGCAGACTGATCAGCGCCTTTGTTATTCGCTTATCGAGATGTATCATATTTAGACTTGCTACGAGCGAAATTTCAATTTTCTAGCTAGTCTTTGTAGCTGAGGAGACTGATTTGAAACTCGCTTTGTAGGAAACCCCGAAGACAGGTTTTATCGCGACGAGGTCCAAATAACACTCGTATCTGTTCCATAATGATTGTTTGTCATGCAGGATCTGCAGCCACATGGTTAGAAATTTGAGCCGTGACATGTGATTTCCAACAATGTGGCATTTTGACAAGTGCAGACTCAGACTAGCTTGTGCAGCCTCCTTTATAGCTTAGTAACTCCAAATGATGTTTGGTCAGTAGCTTACCACTCAAAGAATATTCAAGCGACTAGCAAATGCTCTGATCAGACTGCGCATATGCGCAGGCTGATCAGAGACTTTGCTGGTCGCACATACTACATTGTTGGAAATATCATGTCGCGGCTCATTTGTAATATGTGTTAACAGCAACTTGAAAACTTACCAGAAAACTGGATAAAAACAAATAAATACTTTGTCTCTGACGTCCAATTTCGTTCGAAAAGGTGTTTTGGCTCTTGACAGTCATTTAATTTACTAACAACTAAAATTTTGGATGATAACAAAATCATACCTTTCGTGTTTCACCAGAAAGGGTTTACATATAAGCTGTTTGGACTAAAACATGACAACTGTGCACCTGCGCACAAACTTAAAATATTAGCTTTTCGTTCTCTCTTTTCTTCTTTCTTTTCATCTATTTCTCTATCTCCTTCTAAGCGTGCATCTTGTGCACGCAGACATGTAGTTCAAATGTTTTAAGTAACGATGTCGAGAGTAACAGCTACCTGGCCATTGACAACCAACGGCAGCAGTGAGGAATAACCAGACTGCACTGAGCAGACTGTGATCGCGTCACTTACACGCTGGTGTCGCGTTACATGCTTTGCATGGATCAAGAGGGGGGACCCCCACTCTGAAACAAACGCAACGCTATAGGGTTCCTTAGTAATACTGGTCCTTTTATCCTGGAAAATCACAAAGTAAGGCCATCATCAAACCCTCAAAAACGTTTTGTTGCACCCCATAGGTACCATAGTTGCTACCATTTTGTAGGTAATGTTATGCTGAAATCAAAAGGCAATGCTTTCAATCTGGCAAACTGTGCAGAAATTGTGTAAACAGAGATATGTATGGTAAGGTATGGTCAAAATGTTTAACATAATAAAACAGCCATACATGGTTTGATATTTGTTTTCTATTTAAAGAGTTAATAAAGTTCGCCTAAAAGATAGTCCTGATCATTCAAAGCATTAATGTTAAATAAAGTTGAGAATAAATAAAATGTAAATGCTACCGATGAACCCTTTTTTCTCTGTATATTGTCTTTTTACCCTATTCAAATGTATGCTCATTTTCAATAACATGTTACTTTGAAAATTGTCTCCTTTAGAAAAAGTATTCTTCTCACCCCCATTAAATTTAGCAGAAATACAAGTTTGCTAGAATGCATACATTCCTTATTTTTATTATGTCTGGTTCAAAAGCATTGCTTTTATAAGTGGCAGCTATTTATCTATGCTAATTCACTGGTTTATTTAAAACATCATTTTTGCCTTTGGATTTATCTGTATCTAAACAAAATATAACTAATACATATTCATTGATCATTATAATATGAGGAACTCGTTGTCATAATACTACCTACGGTACAATATCAAGCGTGCAGTAATACATTGTTTTTGGTTGCAGGTTCTACGTTAAGTAATTTGAATGTTATTAATAGGTGCAATGTTCAACTCATTTTACTTTTATATTCCATGTTAAAATAAATTCAATTCAAAACACATCTTTATTTTGCACAAAGCCTTTACTACACTTGAGTATTTATATGGAATATGATTTAACTTGTTACTAAAAATACATAAAGACTCATAAAACTGAAATATATAATGGAGTAAAGAACTCTGTTTATGTTTGCCAAACAACTTTCATGAACATCAACAAAAGTCATTTTAAAACATCCATGACTTTGTATAGCATATAACAATAATAATTTGATCATGTACACATCATTTTTCTCCCTACAAATGAATATTAGTTGCTCCATGACCATCACGTAATAGATTCCCGCTGTCTTTTGATATGGAGTTTTGTGGAGCGCAGTGGCTCAGTTGGTAGATAATTAGACTATGAATCGAACGGTTGCTAATTTGAGGCTCACCTCCTGCTGAGTTACTATGTTCTGTCCTTAACAGCCACCAGTTTTTTTTTGCCACACCAGAATTTGGCAAAATCACATCATCTTTCTAGTGGTGCAAAAGACTCAAAACCACTAAAATACAAAAATACAGACATAAAGGAGCAAAACATATATAATTATGACTAAAAAAATATATGCCATCATAATGAAAAAAATGGTCAAAGTCAAAAACCCCGCGGGGTTTTCCAAAAACCCCGCGGGGTTTTAAAAACCCCGCGGGGTTTTTAAAACCCTGCGCGGGGTTTTTCCCCCACATTTTCAAATGGAGGAAAAACCCCGCAGGGTTTTTTCAAAAAAATAAATATCAAAATAAGTTCAAGAAATAAGTTTGTTTGATTGTAATTATTTCAGAAAATGATTGGTAAGGCTTAATTCCAACCTTTAATTTCCCCCGCGGGGTTTTTCTCCCATTTCAGATTGTGGGGGAAAAACCCCGCAGGGTTTTTTGAAAAAATAAAAAGGTTTGTTTTTAATTGTATTGCTTTACAAAACAATATAGAAGCTGAATTGAAGTTTTTCTCATCATTTGAAGCCTTTCAAGCCAAATAAAAAAAGACCCGCGGGGGAAAACCCCCGCGGGGTTTTTCCCCCACAAAATGAAATGGGAGAAAAACCCTGCGGGGTTTTCACCAAAGAGTGATTATCAGTTTTATTAATGATTGAGATCAGTTATACATTTAGAGCTCATATTATTTAAGTCTTTACAGTAATTAAAGGCCATAAAACAATTCTCTCGATGACCCCTCCCCCACCCAACCCTTGTCCGCCACCCCCCCCCCCCCTCGTCCGCCATGCACTGCATCAGCGGTGATCACTACCAAGTTTGCACCACCGAACGGCCCAAAAAATATTGTTCAGGTAGCACTGATATTATTGATTAGCACGATTCATTACATCCCAGTCAACCATTTATCAGTCATGTTAGGATGCATCTTATGGGTTGAAACAGTTCTAACAGCAGATAAAAGCACTAATATTAATAACGGCCATTGCAGTACCTGTCATACATAACTGCAATCTTATAAACTGGTTAATATGTAGTACATTGACAGACAGTGCATACCAGGATCAGATGCAGCAGAATGCAGCATCTGATCACGGCCTTCATTGATTGTTTAGGAATCATAGAATGGGTTGGGCATCAAGAAATTTGGGTCTTTTCTACAACCCTGTGTGTATCCTACAGAAAGATCCTGGTCTAAAGCAGACCAATTTCACAGATCTTAATTGATGTACCAATTCCGGTCACAGTGTCTTTTATGCATCCAAGGGTCCATGACGGGGGTCGCGCCTATAGCAATGCACCAAACTCCTGGGGAGTGTACAGGAAGATAGAGTACGGATTGGGTAGTTAAAAAAACTAAGATGGCAGATTGATGACATTCTATTTTCTGCTAGTTACAGAGGTATAGTGAGATTTACAAGAAAAGTATTACTGGAATGTGCTCACTTTGACAACTAGCTGATGAAAGGTAAATTGATTTTGCCTTGTCAATTAGTTTTTAGCTACTTTCATTTTGCCTACAAGCTGACAAGTTCCCCACCCCCTGGCCCTGCCTCTGTAGACAGAAAATATCCAGTGATTAACTGTGATTTGCAAATAAATTTGTGTTGAGTTGAGTGAAAGAGTTGACTACTTGCGAGACAATACAGTCAAAGGGCTGTTAATAACAATAACAGCTTACATAAACTTTTGCACTGTCACATTTTTAAACAACAATTTTTAAGCCGGTACAGACAAACCATTGGCAGAACAGATAGAACTGGGGACCGAGCCTGTTGTGTTAAAGTCAATTGTGACAGTACAATGTATCGATGTAGATGTATATGTACAGTCGATAGTAGTGGTAGGCCGATTTATCGAGCTCATCGATCATTGGTCATTTTCAGTGAACTGATTAATTGATCGGTAGTTTTTCAATAATCGATTACTCAGTATAGACCTTCTGCTTCATTGGCCTTCAATTTTTAGCTTGGTGTATTTATTTAATATGACCCTTTTCTGCATTTTCAGTTTCTGGTATGAACAGCATATGGTTCAAATAATGTACATAGGTTTAGATAAACAAAAGTTTTGAGTGTAAAATTGTAAATATATACTAATCCATCAGTTTGAACATATGTTTTGGGTGCTCAAAAGAACCGTCTTATTGAGATGGTTCTTTTGAGTACCCACAACATATGTTTTGGTTGAGAAAATTAATTTTTTGGTACACACTCTGAACACCTAACATGTCTGGTCAATCAACTTGACCCCGTAAGGCATCTTAGACATACCTGGCATGATATGTACCATATATGTATTTTATTTTAGTCGATTAATGATTGATCATTGGTCACTTGTTATTTTCAATGATCGATTATAAAAATCCAGCCGATTCCTACCACTAGTCGATAGAACCTCACAACCAGAAGAAATGATGCTGCATTCTCGGGACCGCCGTGACGTCACAGCCTTAGCGGCACATAAACAAATGTTGGTTGGTTGGTTTTGTTGCTTTACGTCCCAAGTCAACAGCTATGGTCATTGCGGGACGGTCAGTTCACCTAACCACACTTTTTCCTGGGCAGACTTGAACAAGCGGTTAACCAGTAATTTGTACACACACTTTCGCTTGTAACTGACAACAACCCTTCTTGAATGAATCAGCGGAAGGGAGGAGAATGACCGTAGAAGTTATTTCATGATCAATCTCCACAAAAGTATGGAATCGGGCCGGGATAGAACTCGCGACCCCTGGATCTGCAGTCAGACACTCATCTGTAGCCAGACACGTTACCGACTGCGCTACGCGGCCCGGTATAAACAAATGTACCGAGGTGAATTGGACAGTGAATTTTAACATTACGGGTAACAGGAAAATGATGAAAAACGTGCTGCATTCATTCAAATTCTCTGATTTTTTCACCAGTCTGCGCTTAATTCGAAGGAAAAACATTGTCTTTTGTCCCACCACGATTAATTTAATTATAATTTCACCGATTATTCACAAATTATTGAAAAACTTGGATGTGGGTGGGGTGAACGGCTATCGGTTTGCGATCATTTAGATGTGATCTTTAATGTCTTAGGAGCTTTAACAACAGTAGAACACTCAATGCCTTTGGTACAATATGCAGCCTGTCATAAAAGCTATCCTTTTCAAGAAAAGTTCCCAGCTATTGTTATAAGGAATTCGAGCATAATCTCAAGATTTGTATCAATAGGCCTACATGCAGGGATCCAGGAATTTTTCGTCAGGTGGGGCGTCCAGGTTTATCTGTCATAAAAAGATAAAAAATCTTAGACAACGTTTTTCTTTGGATTTTTTATGCCCCCGAAGGAACTTTGGGAGGCATATAGTAATTGCACAGTCCGTCCGTGTGTCCGTCCGTCCGTCCCGCTTCGTGTCCGGTGCATATCTCCTAGATTCTTTGAGGTAGGGATTCCAAATTTGGTATGTGGATACATCTTGGGATGGCAAAGTGTCGCATACCATTTTCGGGTCACTGTGACCTTGACCTCTGACCTAGTTTTTAGAATAGTCATGTCCAGAGCATATCCCTTACATTATTTGAGGCAGGAATCTCAAATTTGGTGTGAGGATGCATCTTGGGATGACAAAGTGTCCCGTACCATAATTGGGTCACTGTGACCTTGAACTTGACCTCTGACCTAGTTTCTAGAAACTGCAATGAGTCTGGTGCATATCTCCTATATTCTTAGAGATAGGAATTCCAGATTTGGTGTGTAAATGTATCTTGGGATGACAGAGTGTCACATATCATTTTCGGGTCACTGTGACCTTGACCTCTGACCTAGTTTTAAGAATTATTGCGGCCGGAGCCTAAATCCTAGGATGTGGATGCATCTTGGGATGGTGGAGTATTGTTTACCATTTTTGGGTCACTGTGACCTTGACCTAACCTAGTTTTTAGAATAATCGTGTCTGGAACATATCTCTTATATTATTTGGGTAAGGAATCTCAAATTTGGTAAGTGGATGCATCTTGAGATGATGAAGTGCCGTGTACCATAATCGGGTCACTGTGACTTTGAACTTGACCTCTGACCTAGTTTTTAGAAACTGCATTGAGTCTGGTGCATATCTCCTATATTATTTGATGTAGGAATCCCAAATTTTGGGTGATGATTCCTCTTGGGATGGCAGAGTGGTGCATACCATTTTGGGTCACTTTGACCTTGACATTGACTTCTGGCCTCATTTCTAGGTTTTTCCTGTTTGGAGCATATCTCCTATATTACAGCTTACTTTCCTCAAATGTGTCTTATGCTAGACCAATTCCTTTGGGGGCATTCGTCACGTGTTTGTGACATTTCTTGTTTAGTCCTCAACTTATTTTACAGAAGTCCAATGGTTTATTTTAAAGAAAATTGTAATTTTCCAAGGATCCAGAGGGGGTCTATCATTTTTTCCAAGGGGAGGCAGGGGCGTAGCTTGGCTTCAATTAATGTGTAGGCCTAATGGTAGGGGGTTCTGGGGGCTTGCTCGCCCAGAAAAATTTTCAGTCCTAGACTGTCCAAATATGGATTTCGCGATTATTTCGCACTTATAAATGCGTTCATGCGATTGTTAGAAATTACAGGTAGTTATCACCATCATCGCCCATATGGCCTAATATGCTTATCAAGTTTGATCAACTCTACGGTGCTGAAATGCAAAAACAAAATCATCAACCTGGGAGTCAGGGACAGGTATCATACTCTTTTTACCATTAAATGGCCAATCACTACAAAAGTAGTCCGCTTTCTCATCTGCTGAATTGTTTTACAAGCGTCTTTGACAAACAGTGAGAGATCCAGATCTGGGTCTACACTGTTTGCCTCAATACTGACATTAGTCAATAATATTAGCAAATATATGCAACAGAGGACTTAGGCAGACGCGTCTTTCATTTGCAGTTTTTGGCTGGTGCTTTAAGGGTTAGAAGGCTTATAGGAGCCTACATGGTTATATAGCAAGAAGACATGTGACATTGTAATGATCATCCCAAATAAAAGATACAATGTACTGTACATGTATGTTGAAAAACAAGCGACATCAAGTTTCAATATCTAAATGCAGGTAGCAACAAAACTATTAATCACAAGCCAACTTAGAAAAAAAACTAATTTTCTGCATTAAATTTGTCTGACGCAAACATGTTAATTACCCTGTCAACATCAAGTGTCTGTAGATCATCGCTACGAAGGACAGCCTGGCAGACATCATTGTTGAGCGCAAGTAGTTTTTAATTCTTTTCATGCTACCTTTGGCATGTTGCGGACGTTGGTGGCATGGTCAAAAGGACTCCAATTATGGTGAAAATGCAATTATACAGGTTGCAAAGCTTCGTGCGATGGTTCATTTCCTATTGGGTAGGCTAGCAACATCACGTGACAGCTCGTCCTGGAACGCAAACAACCGTTCTTCTACAGTGGGTAATGGGTGACGTCTGATATCAGGATAATTTGGAATATCTTTCTGATTTACCCACCCCCTACCCCCTCCATTTTATTGCATTTTTGGCGTTTATATTTTTTTACTATCTGAAAAAGTGTAGGCCGCGGCCTACATGGCCTAAAGGAAGCTACGCCACTGGGAGGGGTCCAACTTTTTACAGGGGGGGAGGAGGGGCAATCGCTTATTCCCTATACCCATATCAGCAGTGTTTCCCCGAGAGAGCGTTTCTTGCTTTTTTGACCATTTATATTTTGTCATTTATAAGTTTCTCTAAAGTAACCCTTCGCCCGGAATATAAATTCGACAAATTTGCCTTGATTGACTTCTGTTTGGCCAGGCGACACATCAGATTCTCGGAATTCTAGTGTTTTTTTCCTTATCTTATTGTTTCAAGCTGTATATACCATACATGTACAAATTAATTTGAATAAAATAAAATATTTGATCCAATTGAAACCGCTGATGGGTGATTTAAAAAAAAAATGCATCCGAAGTGTGACATTGGGGGTCAAATTTCAAAATTGCTCTATCATTATCTTTTTTACATCCTCTTAACCAGGGAACATCAAAATTTCTGAAACAAATACTGGTTTAAGAATAAAATTTAGGACAATGCTTTAAATTTAATACTTTAATCATTTTTCCTTATTTTTTTACAATTCTATAAGCTACACTTAGCTTGATTATAAACAACACAGGTATGCAGAATTGTAAATATTCTTTCATGAACTGATGAAGTAGTTATGTATACACATTTTCAAAGTAAAATTTAATCTTTCGCTCAAAATTTGCACTTGTAATAAAATTTTATGTGAAAATACACCCCTGGATTTTCACTGTGTAGAGGAAAAAGTTTTTCTAATTTAAATAATAAGCATGATTTTTGTTAAAAATTGTTCTTAGATAACAAGTAGGGTATATGAAAAACATAGAACAAATTTCATTTGAATATACGGTAAATGTTCTAAAATTTCGAACACTCTAAAATTACGAACACCTAAAATTATCGCCTAAAATAATTTTTAAAACACCCTAAAAAATCGAACACTGACCTTTTTTGAAAAGTGAATTTCTAAAATTACGAACACAAGTTATTTTCGGCGGAAAATCCATGTCCGTTTATCTTTTTGTCCCATCTGTGCTCGGTTTACTTTTAACGTACGGGAAGGGGATAATGACAACGGTCCCCGCATGGTGCGTTTCTGCGCATGCGTCATTTGTTTTTAAAATAGACAGCCAAAAAACCCAATGTCTATTAATAGCGCTTAACAAGATGCAGCTTTTAAAAAAGATAATACTTTATGTAGAGGTCATATTTTAAGATGTCTGAAATGAGGATGGATGCCTCTATGGACGTACAGCGCATGAGTGGTAGCGACATTTGGAAGGTTCCATTCCACTTAAATGGGTACTCTGGCACGTGACGTTCTTTTTGCAAGACTATACTTTTTGTCTGCTAATTGTGCGATACATGCTTTCAGATAAGATCAAAGGCAAGAGCGCATTAAAAGCACGGACTTTCCTACATGTAGTACGTGACAAAGTTTATGCATGTTATTGGTATCGGCTGTCTGTGCATCTATCGACGGAAATAGTGCAGGCTTCCTGCAGCGTGTTCAAATATTTTTAAAACCCTTCATTGGCGAATTTACCTATAAGAAGCATCCGATCCATCGGAATTCTTCAGCAATGGTAATAACATGGATTTCCTTTGTCAGTATATTGTCACAGACATAAAACAGACATGCCTCGGGCAAGAATTAGGAGTTACAATTACCGCGAGAAAACGCACATCTAAGGTGAAGAACTTAGGTCATACCAGTGACCTATATATATAGGTCACTGGTCATACGCTGCCTGGTCGTCAAAATTGAGCATTTGCAAGTAACAGTAGATGTTGTTACTAAGGCCATGCAAACCACAGCGTTAAACAACTGAGTAAATTTACTAAGTAAGTTTGCTTATACAAACTTATATACAAAAGGGCCTTTTTTCCAAGTTGTGGTTTGAGTCGTGCGACACAAAATTAATGAACCATTCAACATAAAAGCGGTGATGCTTGACATTCCTGAGCCATCAAAGCTGTAATGAAAATGCACACTTGCGCAGGCTCGTCTGAATCTTTGTCGCACGTTGTAAGTACCAAAATATCGTGAAATTACATGTGCGGATCCAGGTCCGGACCCCCACACTGAAAATCACAAAAATATAGGGTTTTCTAGCAATACAGGTCCGGATCCCCTGAAAAATCGCAGCTGCTAAGCCAGCATTCATCGGCATGCCAGCGAAACGCCTTTAATGGCGTTTCGCTGGCGGGCCGATGATGGCCCGCTTAAAGTGGGACTTGGATCCTCCCTCCCCCATCAACTTTAAAAACAAACGTTGTCAAAGTGGGATCCCCTTCGACAAAACTTTCTGGATCCGCGCATGAATTATGTCCGTCGACAGTTTAATTTCAATCGAGCCAGTTCACACGCACTGCATGCATGCGCGAATCCAGAACATTTTATCAGAAGGAGTAGTGAGAGAGGACCGAAATGCCACTAAAATGGACCACCATCGGCGAAACGCCATTGTCGATATTGGCCCACAATTGAATGCTGGCTTGGTAGCTTTGTGATTTTTAGGGGATCCGGATCAATATTGCTAGGAAACCCTATATTTTTGTGATTTTTCAGGGGGGTCCGGACCCCCTGTCCCCCCTCTGGATCCGCCCATGGCATGCATCTGAAAGAAGGTACTTGTCTGAAATGTTCCTTTCAGGGTGTGGTAATCATCGGACGCTAAGTCGGACTAGATTATAACTCTTCGTATGCATGTTTGCCCCTGATCAGGCACGTCGGACGATCTTCTAGATCCAAACTGTTTGCGAACTTTGATAGCAGGTCGTAAAAGTAGAGAGAGAGAGAGAGAGAGAGAGAGACTGCACGGTGTTTGCACACGAATCTTTTGTTTTGGCTTGGTTTCTTAGAATATCGAAACGCAATGGTTAGGTCAGTCGATCAATCTTGTTACAACTGTTCCGATGAGGACCCAAAACCCAAACTTATCGTGCGCGTCGGCTTTTGTTCGGCAAAGTCGGACATTCCACAGAATTACATGTAACGCTTTGCGTACTTTCTACCGTATGCACACATTTTTAAATTGACGAAACATTCTATTCTGAATACCATTCGGGTCTGATCTGGATCTAAACCGTGTTTGCAGACATCAAAGTAAATATTCCATCGGCGGATCGACAAGTAGAGAGAGAGAGAGAGAGAGAGAGAGAGAGAGAGAGAGAGAGAGAGAGAGATGCGTGTGTTCTTTTTGAATTTCGCCAGATTTTTTTTACTCTGGGAACTCGTCTACGTATTTCAAAGTTTGTGTAGATCTTTGCAAAAAATCTGATCGTACGTTTCAATTCTTGAGTACAATATTAACTTGAAAGGAAGAAAGAAATAGTGGAGTGATTTTTTCATCGGTAGTCCGAGGATAGTGAACATAGGAGACCCGGTTTATCGAATAGTTTAAATCAGTGGACTTTTATGACTTGTTAGTAAATTGAGTGACATAATATGCACGTGCCTGGCTCTCGACTTGGCGAATACCGCACGCGCTGGACATTTTACTGACTCAGTCCGCATGAATTTAGCGGCGGTTTTAATAAGATTAAAGAAAAGAAAAAAATGAGTAGATAGCGCATGGTCATATCGCCGTGTTTTCGACACGTTTCTACCACATTTTGACATGCATATATACCGTTTTTCTCCTGATAAAGTCCACATTCTAAAATTTCGAACACTGGCATTTTTTCATAAACGTAATTTCTAAAATTACGAACAGCGGAAAAAATAATTATTTTTTAGTGTTCGTATTTTTAGAACATTTACCGTATAGGATATAAAACATATTAAACACAATAACATATGTTGGTAATGGAATGTGTTACACTTGTGACAAAATCAGAAGAGGGAGTTTCTCCTTTGAATTTTTTATCTCTTATAGATTTTATATAGGATGAAGTGAATTGGCTTCATGGAAATTGATTAAAATGTATCAAAACATAAATCAATTCCCTTTTTTTAGCACAAGACTTTAAAAAATGAACTATTCAGATTTGTTTATTAAGCATAGTAAGGAGTTATAAAATGTTAATGATCACAAAACAGTTGACAGCACTCATTGTGGGATAAATTATCAATTGAATGATTTGATTGATACCATTTTTGGCTTAAATAGAAAGAAATAATTGTGTTACACTTGTGACATTACAAAGGAACTGATTATGACCCTTTTGTCTTTTCTTATCTCTTATACTTTATGTAACCTACAATAGTATGTACAACTTAGCATCTTTTTTGGTTTTCTTCAATAAATTCCTGTAAATATTTTTTGAATTGTGAAAAAATACCTTTCCCTCCTTGTGAGTGCATAATTTTATCCTTTTTGTTTACACCGTTTTGTGTTTTCTTTGTATCGAAAGAGTGAATAACTACCCTAAATACCAAAATATATCAAATTAATTGTTGAATAGATCATCCTTTGACCAAACACAGGAAAAAGTGAGATGAATTCAATCCATAATATATGTTACACTTGTGACACAAATCACATTTTAAAGTCTACCTGTCTAAATCAAGTTATAGTCTGGTTTAAGATTGTCTGATTTCTTCAGTGTTGAATTTAGCATGATTCCTATCCCAGAATGTAGCTCAAGGATGGCCAGCTTCATAATGAAACTAGTATATGGGCTTGAGGAAGTATCATTCCTGCTGGACCGTAACTAGTATTGACTACACATTTGGTGAAGTTGTTGACTTTTTGTTGTGTTTAAATTATATTTATGCATTCAAGAATTATTAAAAAGACCAAATAAGATATATTTCATTTAAGATTTGCCATGTATATGCATTTATCACATATTCCTAAAATGTGTTACACTTGTGACATCAGTTAAAATCATGCCACAAAGTCAGCAGCTTAAGGATTTCACCACAATTCCTCATAATGTTTTTTGGGGGCTCCCTTGACCAGAAAAACAGCAAAAAAGCTATGAAATGCAAAACAAATTGAAATGCTGATGGTTGAAACCTTAAATGTTACACTTGTGACATATCTGGGTGGTTTTATTCAGTACTGGCTACATAAAATCATACTTGTTGTTTTATAGGCAAGTTGGTTCCTTTAGAAAGCTTAAAGACAGCTAGTCATTAAAACAGCATTCCTTTTGAATAAAACTTTGTATATTTTATGAGGCAATTCACTTTACTCCAATCATATGAAATTCTGTATGATAAAAATTTGAAAGGGTGTGTTTATAAAAGGTAACAAATTTCCGATTTATCTGGTTTAAAAAAGATGAAAAGATTATTTTCCTACAGCTTTTATGCTATATTTCAACTGCAATTCACCATTTGACTATACATGAATAGTGTTTAATACAATTTACAGTTGAATTGAAGGTAAGGGAAAAAATGTCACAAAAAAGTGTTACCCTTGTGACAATTTGGATGACATTTTTCGATGTAATTTTGAACGGAAAATTCTAAAGCGATGAAACTTGGCATGATGCAAGAAAAACATTAATTACATATCTTAAAATTAATTTTAACAATAAATCTGCTTTAGATAGTCTATAAACATTGATTATAGAAATGGATGCATTATTTTTGAAATCACCCTGATCCATTTAAGATTTTCATAGCTGGATATTTGGCCTAATAATACTTTTCCATTGTTCAATCTTGGAAATCTGGGTGATATTCATTTGATTTCACGTGATAATATAACTCAATATTTCCCCATCCACATACAATGTAATAGATGGCCCACTCTAGCTTTTCAGCAAGGGGTCAAAGGCTTTAGATTGAACACTGTTTTCCCTGACCTAATATAGGGCCTTGTATATTTTCAGACTGAAAAACAGTAAGGATTTTGCTCGGATAGCTCCACAGACACCAGCTGATCTTAATTGACAGTACATGTATTTGAAAAAATAGATAAATCCAGACTCAGCAGGACTTTGTTTATATTTAAATGTTCTTCAGAGCATCAACATGCAACAGCTGCCATCCAGCAGTCCAAGTCATTCCAGAATTGCAGGATTAGTATTGCTATCAGTAGCCAGGAGGCTGTAGAGGCTTCTATGATGAACACATACTTCACTGACAAGAGGGACACCGCAGGCAGTTTGGTCCCTCAGCTGAACATGCTGAATGGTGATAAATGAGGTAAGATTTTGACCTTAGTATGAACAGTAAATATTTTTGCGCTGATGAGATTACTGCAATACATTGAGAGACTGACCCAGAATCTAGGTAGCTGTACAATTATCTAAATAAGTAAAACAGATGTGTTTAACACAAATCCCCCACCCACATTCTTCCAGAGCACTGCAAGTCACCAATTGTTATGTACTAAGTACTACTAGTCAATTGTATAGGCTCAAGGTGAGCTATTGTGATCATAGGATGTCTGTCGTCCGTCAACAATTTCCTTTAAATAATGTCTCCTTCTGTACCACTTGGTGGTATTTCACCAAACTACACAGAAATCCTGCTTCAAGGCACTTGATGAGCTATTGTGATCGTTGGAAGTCAGTCGTCGTCTGTGGTCAACATTTGCATCAAAGGACATTTCCTAAACTACTAGCTGGATTTTGGCCAAACTTGGCAGGAATGATCTTTATATAGCCCTCTTTGATAATTGTTCAAATGATTTTGGTCAACACAGGCTAAAAATAGATTTTCAAGATGAAAAATTTAAAAATGTTCTTGTCTGAAACCACAAGCCATATAGATTTGATATTTGGCATGTGCATCATCTAAGTGACCTCTACCTAGATTGTTCAAATTATGCCCATTATGCCCATGGGTCATAAATGGGCCTGTCCCTGGGGTTACATGTGATACATAGGCTTATATAGGGAAAACATAAAAAAATATTCTTGTCTAAAACCACAAGGCATAGAGCTTTGATATTTGGTATGTAGCATCACCAAGACTAGTGGACCTCTACCAAGTTTGTTCAAATTATGATCCAGGTCCACCAAGTTTGTTCAAATTATGACCCTGGGGCCAAAAATGGTCCTGTCCCAAGGGGCCACATGTTTTACACAGGCTTATGGAAAACATGAAAAAATCTTCTTGTATGAAACCACAAATCATAGAGCCTTGATATTTGATATGAAGTATAACCTAGTAGACCTCTACCAGCTTTGTTCAAGTTATACTCCTGGGGCCAAAAATGTTCCCGCCTCAGTGGTCACATGATTTACTATTTTACATAGGCTTTAATAAGGAAAACTTGAAAAAATCTTCTTGTCTGAAACTACAAGGCTTAGAGCCTTGATATTTGGTATGTAGCATCACCTCACATTATGTCATAGGCTTATAAATATAAAATCATTTTTTTTCAGAATATAGTCATGTTGCATATTAAATTTAAGGGAATGAAGCATACAATAACATGCTAGCTAATATTTTGTGCCAACACACACCCTTGACCCCTGGGGTGTGGTCAAAAGATCATTTTTTTTCTTTTCAGAAATTACACATTGGGTAGGCGCAACAAGAATTCAACCGAGGAACTGTGATCAATATTTACATTTTACAGCCGCCATTTTGGGTAAGTTTAATATTTTATTTTTTTCATTGGAATGCTCAGGTTTCAGTAAAAGTAAGCATGATATCAGTTTTAGGTAAGATCAAAGAAATGTGCTTGGTGTTATATTTGTCCAAAAAATGTGTGAGAGTTGGCTGAAAAATAACATTTTATTTCTGATCATTACTTATTTCAACTTAAAACTGAAAAATATGTATATTTTTTCGCATTCATTGTCGTATTTCGATCTTTCAGAAACAGAAGGGTAAAATTAAATTATTGGTGGATATCCTGTGTGTATTCAATAATTTCTATCTGATAAGTGAAAAGCGCAGTATCTGTTTTAAAGGATGATGGTAATGATACTAAGGCAATCGAAAACTTCATTAATGGCAATCGGTTATCGATAGCAATCAATGTTTTTGGCAATCAATGAGCAATTTTTTGTTTGCTTTTGTCCGATATATATATATCCGAGCTTTATAAGTATGTTTTCTGTTTTATATTGATCCATAAACTCAAATCGGACCTGGAAGGCTCAGGATCAAACCCTATGTCACATGCCTACTGTGTGGCCCGACAGTTCAGTGGTAAACATACACCCACATTCTGAGAGGGTCCTGGGTTCAAGTTCAGGACGGGTCATGGGGGGGGTGTGTAGATGACACATGTGAAGAAAAAGCATATGACCAGATGGGGACTCGAACCCGGGACCTATCACAGACCGTGCAAATACTCTGACCACTTAGCTAACGGGCCACACGATGAGCCTGCCAGTTCTACAATATTATGGCAGGGTAGTTGTACTCCTTCCAAGGTCTGTTTGGACATCACCAGACACATCGAAAAAAAGGTTTTCTTGTGACGGAGCTCGTATGAAAGAAAGCTAAGAACCCATTGTCTGCGATCGGCCGAGTGTAAGTTCATTTTACTTGTTTATCAGAAACAACACCTGCATAGAACAAATCACGATTCATTTCAGAATAGATAGGCGAAACCAATTTTATTAAAATACTGCTATAAATTATAAAAAAAACCCAGATAAACTGACTTATTTATAACAGCGGCTGTACATACATGTATTGATCGCAGTTCCTCGATTGTGTTCTGCGTTCGATGTTGCCGCCTACCCGGTGTGAATTAGTTGTGTTGCATATCAAATTAAAGGGAATGAAACAGGGTAGATAATCCTTATGTCTACCGAAGTTGAAGTCAATAACTGTTTTGTTGTATGGCGTTTCAACTAAGAATGAAACTTTTCTACTTTTTGTTTTGTTGTTTAAGTTATGTTCAACCTTCAGCCTAAGGACTTTCTCATAAGTTTCATCAACTGTTATTAAAATATTTAAACATAGTATTTTGCATGTTGAAAAGGATACTAATTCTCTGAGTGTGGAACGTAAAATTTAATTAATATAAAACTTTTTTTTTATACTTTTTGTTTTTTCAAAACAAAGATAAATTAACAAACAAGATAATACAAAACTGTTTTCAAAAAGATCATGAAAGTCTTTAATTTACCTGTTGGGATGTGAAACAGCAAATCATGTCAATTTCATGCAGCACATGTTAGTTTTATATTAATCATGCTATTTTTAGCTCTACAGATGGTGATATTAGTGTCAAAATATTAACTTCTGGAAACTAGTGTGAGCTGGTTTTCATGCAATATTAACTTGTAGGCCAGTTTAGACCGGTTTTCAGGTAGACAGAGATTTATGAAGACAAATTGAGCCAATCAGGAGGGTCCGATGATTAACCGAAATCAGCAGAAATTACCAAGAAATCACCAGATAAAAATAAGAAAAAACTACCATTTTATTGTTAGTTTAATGTCATAATATAATCTAGAATTAGTATAATTAGCTTATTTCTACTTTGATTTTAAAAAGAAATGAAAAAAATGTTATGATTTCACTTTCAAATTCAGTGCACAGTGAATTCACTGAAATCACCAGATAAAAATAGGAAATCACAATTTTATTATTAATTTAATGCCATAATTGGATAGTAAGTAAGTAAGTAAGTAAGTAAATAAGTAAGTAAGTCTTTATTTAAAGAGGGTGACAACATTTAGTAGCATGAGGCCCTCAAAATAAATAATATTTACACACATAAAAAAAAAAAAAAAAAAAAAAAAACAACAATTCTACACAAACTATCAAATTAAATTGTTTAACCCTGTACTGCTGAGCAAATATAGCAAATTTTGGCAAGACTGTAAACTGAATGCAAAACTGTGGATCCCGATCAGCTGATCAGTTTCCACACTGTTAGTGTTTCCAAAAACAGGATATATCTAGGTTCAGCAGGACAAGGGTTAATTTGATATTTACACCAGTGCATTTATTATAATATAGTAACCCTATTTATCTTGACAAGCATCCGTTTCTATTTTACTCTGCTTGCTGGAAATTTTTTGATATTTTTGTCATCTGCTGTCTTTTTTAAAATTAATTTACTATATAGTTCTCAGAGAGTCAAACAGTTTGGATTTAGATCTGGCCCAATATTTTGTTGGTCTTGATTTGGTTCCAAAACTGTTTGCAAAGGTTATCAGCAGACAACAATTGCAGGCAGAGTAACTTCAGCAGTGTTTATTTAACCAACTTGCAGGGTACCACTTATTTGTATGCCTTTGCAAGCAAAGTAGAAAACAATATACATCCTGATCAGCTGGCTTCAGGACCAGGAAAATGTTTAGGTATTTTGTCATCTGCTGTCTTTTCTAAATTAATTTACTATATAGATTACCATATAGATCACCATCAGAGAGTCAAACAGTTTGGATCCAGATCAGGTCTGACATTTTGTCGGTCCTGATCTGGCTTAAACTGTTTGCAAAGGTTACCAGCAGACAACAATTGCAGGCAAAGAGTAACTTTAGCAGTGTATATCTAACCAACTTGCAGGGTACGGTAAGCGCAATGTTTACCGCCGTCGCCCTGGGCCCTGTTATCTGTTAAACTAACGGTACCGGAGCAAACATTGAAGGCATTATACCACTTATTTGTATGCATTTACAAGCAGAGTAGAAAACAATATACATCCTGATCAGCTGACTTCAGGACCAGGCAAATGTTTAGGTATTTTGTCATCTGCTGTCTCTTCTAAATGAATTTACTATATAGTTCCTTAATGATCACCATCAGAGAGTCATACAGTTTGGACCCAGATCAGGTCTGACATTTTGTCGGTCCTGATCTGGCTCTAAAACTGTTTGCAAAGGTTATCAGCAGACAACAATTGCAGGCAAAGAGTAACTTCAGCAGTGTATATCAAACCAACTTGCAGGGTACAGTAAGCGCAATGTTTACCGTTGTCGCCCTGGACCCTGTTACCTGTTAAACTAACGGTACCGGGAGCCAACATTGAAGGCATTATACCACTTATTTGTATGCATTTACAAGCAGAGTAGAAAACAATATACATCCTGATCAGCTGACTTCAGGACCAGGCAAATGTTTAGGTATTTTGTCATCTGCAGTCTTTTCTAAATGAATTTACTATATAGTTCCTTCATGATCACCATCAGAGAGTCATACAGTTTGGACCCAGATCAGGTCTGACATTTTGTCAGTCCTGATCTGGTTCTTAAACTGTTTGCAAAGGTTATCAGCAGACAACAATTTCAGGCAAAGAGTAACTTCAGCAGTGTATATCTAACCAACTTGCAGGGTTCCACTTAATAGTATGCATTAACAAGCAGAGTAGAAAACAATATGCATCCTGATCAGCTGGATAACAATTTGAATAATAAGCTTATTTCTACTTTGATTAAAATATGAAAAAAAATGTACATTTCAATTTCCAATTCAAGGTTCGCCGAAATCACCAGAAAAAAAGGAAATATCCATTTTAATGTTAATTTTATGCCTTTATATGATATAAATGATAGTAGAATAATTGATATGTTTACAAAAGGCTTATATTTTAATGTGCCAGCAAATAAATATTTCAATAAAAAATATAGCAACACATTATAGCAATTTGAAAGTGATTTTTTTTATCAACATATTTTTAAAAACAGACTAGAAATAAGCATATTATACTAATTCTTATCATATTTTTGCAGTAAGTAAACAATTAAAAGGTGATTTCTTACTTTTATCTTGTGATTTTGGTGATTTTCTGGTGATTTCGGTGATATCTGTTGATTTCGGTTAATCATGGCACCGAATCAGGAGATGGGATTCTCTCCAGTTATATAACAATATGTCATATTGGTTTGTGCAATAATTTTTTCAGGGTGAACAGCATCTCACAGATAAGATAGTTTGGTCTCAGAGAAAGTCCAGTTCTAAGGAGTCCATTGACCACAGTCACCAACTTACAGCAATATCTGATGTGATTCAAGGGAATTATACCTCTTTCATTTTAATGTTTGATAAGAGTACAGATTTGTTACTCACTGAGCCAAATTTTAACTACTCAGCATGGTCTCAGCAAGAGTTGAACATATAACATCTTTCTTGGCCATTAGGACTCTATTCCAATATTGAATCCCTAACCCATGATTTCTGGATGTGATAAATAAGGAACAAGTTCTGCTGGACAAACTGATTGGCTTGTCGAATGATGGCCAGTGATGGGCAGCTTCAATGTCAGCAGGAAATCAGGAGTGGTACAAGACACTTTAACCTGAGACTGATTGGTACTGGTTCAACACAGAAGACACATCCAGACATGACTGAAAAATTATTGACTGGTTGAAGAAACAAATCATCCATAATCAAACACTTAGGATCCAGATTAGGACCGACTTCAGTGTTAAATCCATTAAATTTTCAGTGGTCATTTTCATGTGATTTCAGATGGAAAAACACTGTCTAATATTTGCCCATTTGCATGATGTTGATGATGGCCAACTCTACCTTTAGCAAGGGGCCATTTGATACAAAAGGGGGCCACTTAAAGGGGGCCATTGGCCGCCTCTAGATTTTGCAGAGGTAATCAGCAGACAACAATAATAGGCAAAAAGTTAACTCATAAAGTGCCACATAAAATTTGCAGCAGACGACAATTGCAAATTTTGCTGCTTTTTCAAAGAATAAAAAAACAAATAAGGCACGACGTTTCATGAGGAATAGTCTGCTGGCAGACGATTCTCATGAAATATCATACCTTATTTTTTTTAAAAATTAGGAAAGTTGTCGCCATATTTGTCATCTGCTGCAGTCGTGATTGGTGCTTTAAGGGTTAAATAGAAAAGACTGAAGAAATAATCAAATGTCATCTGTTTTAATAAAATTCATAATTTTAAGCTGTATAACTTTTAAATATTGAAATAGATGAGTTTATATGTACATGGAGTTTGGTCTAACATAAGTCCAGATAAGTGAACTTTTATTGACAAAATTGTGAGAACATATGCAATTTTTCAATCATTTGAACATTTGTTTTGGGTGCTCAAAAGAACCGTCTCATTGAGACGGCTCTTTTGAGCATCAAGAAAATTGTTTTTTGATATGATTTTTAAGCACATTCAACTGGATACCTAAAGTGTATTAGCAATTTTCTATAATGGACTTAACTGATAAGAGACTGCCTGCAGCCAAATCAAGGACAGGTGCCATACTGGGAATTTAGTCATATAGTACACAGGTACAGGTTAACCACTGCACTCCTGGATTTGGTTTTGAAATAACAATTTGAAAATTATTTTCTTATAAGCACTTTCATCTGGAGGCCAAATAGTGGATTTGGAATTGGACATATTAAGTCACCTGGCTATTAAGTGCTCAAACTGAGCTATACATTTAATATTGCCTTCAAATATGTCTGCAAGATGTGAATGGTGTGTCTGTCATTTGTGTGTCAAGACAAGAGGCCCTTCTGAACACTAAACTTAGCATGTGTATTTTCAATTGACAGCACACCATGAGGTCAGGTCATGAATGTTTGCATGCCGGATAGTTTTACAAGCTTTTGTTGTCCTCTGCTGATCAGTGCCTTAACCCTTGTTCTGCTGCATAAATATGAATATAGCACATTCACTTCTGTTTTCCAGTGGAATCTTATGCTGTCTTGAAAGCAGTCAGATCTAGATCTCATGTCCACAGATGTGTGCACTAGATTTAGCCAGCTGATTCTGGATTTACTATCTTTTCTAAAGATGACATATCCGGTTTCAGCAGGACAAGGGTTTATCCATCATTTTATGGGACATTGGCAAACAGTACATAACCAGATCAGATATGACATAATGTGACCTCTGATCAGGTTCTGCACTGTTTCCTAACATTACATACTTTTAATATTTGAGTGTAATTATAATCCCAACTGGAAATGGATGCATTCAATTGGAAATTCAATTTGTGACTGGGGAGGAATTATTGAAAATTTACAAGCCATTCTTTGTGGAAGTATTTATTAAATGGGTTAGTGCTATTATGTCCCCCAAAATGTTTGTTCCTGAAATGTCTACTGTGCCAAAATGTCTATTCCCATGATGTCTACTATGGCAACTTGCAAGACTGGGTGGATGTCCATGCCCATTTCAGCAATCTCCGATCCCCAGTATGTATCGTATTAACCTTTTTACCTGCTAGGGACAATTTGAAAACAGTTTGGATCTGGATAAAGACTGTCAAAACGGTAGGCCTGATCAGAATCCAAACTGTGTGCCACTCTGATGGTATTCCTGAAAATTCATTAGAGAAAAATATGACAATGGTCATCATGTTAACCCTCTATCTGCTAGTAACAGTTTGCAAACTAGTTGTAACCAGATCAGGAACATCAAAATGACTTTGCTGGGTCTGATCTGGATCCAAAATGGTTTGACAGACTGGTATTCCTGAAAAATTCATTAGAGTTACTTCAATCAAGGGTTATGATTGAAGCACTATCATTTAATTTGGACACTTTAATCCTTGCTTTAGTACTGGTGCAATCCAGGTAGACCCATCCCGCCATAACTGAAAAATTATTGACTGGGGCATAAAGAATCAAATCAAATCAAAAAAAAAATTGGAGAAATCAATTGTAATGATGGAATAGATCTTTCAGGAGTATATTGGTAAGTAAGCAAGTAAGTAAGTAAACTGTAAAGTCTTTATTTAAAGAGGGTGACAACATTTAGTGGTACAACTAATCTTCCATGAGGCCGTCAAAATAAAGAATATGTACACCAAAAAAACAAAACAATTCTACACAAACTATCAAATTTAAATTGTTTAACCCTGTACTGCTGAGCAAATATAGCTAAATTGTGGCAAGACCGTAAACTGAATGCAAAACTGTGGATCCTGATCAGCTGATCAGTTGTTTCCAAAAACAGGATATATCTAGGTTCAGCAGGACAAAGGTTAATTTGATATTTATGCAAGTGCATTTATTATAACATGGTTACCCTATTTATCTCGACAAGCACCCATTTCTATTTTACTCTGCTTGTTGGAGATTATTTAGGTATTTTGTCATCTGCTGTCTTTTCTAAATTAATTTACTATATAGTTCCTTCATTATCACTATCAGAGAGTCAAACAGTTTGGATTCAGATCAGGTCTAACATTTTGTCGGTCCTGATCTGGTTCTAAAACTGTTTGCAAAGGTTATCAGCAGACAACAATTGCAGGCAAAGAGAAACTTCAGCAGTGTATATCTAACCAACTTGCAGGGTTCCACTTAGCAGTATGCATTTACAAGCAGAGTAGAAAACAATATGTATCCTGATCAGCTGGTTTCAGGCCAGCTGATTCAGATCTATACTGTTTTCAAAACAAGTTAAACCCAGGTACAGCATGGTATGGGCCATTTTACATTATTTGCAGGTCATCATATTTCTTTAATTTTTATTTTTGTTAATTTTCTCCGAATTTTATGCGCATAAAATTCGACAAAAACACATCAGAAGAAATTTTGGATACTGCCTAATTATGACTATTCCCGAGTGTAGATCCAGATCAGCTAGCTTCTGAGAGGCCAGCTGATCAGGATCCACACTGTAAGGTACAAGAATTGTCATAGGTAAAATAATAAATCGATAGAAGAGAAATGAACAAAATATTCACTAAAAATATATACAAACTACAAACATGTACTTAAAATGAATTGTTTAGCATTTTAAAAGGATTTTTGCTTGGAAGTAGATATTGTGGGAGTATCATTTTGGGAGCAGACATAGACGGCACCTTCAGGTGTGTAAAAACAAAAACCTTACACCCTAGTGCACATTATGTTTACTAAGTTTAGACATAGAGTGCATTAATAGTGAACATCATGCAATTCACATAACAACTTTAGTTATGATTCATTACTCGAATATTAAGCGAATAAAGAAATGTGCTTCATGCAAGATTGTCATTTTGTATCCTGCTTGATAACTTATATCACTACAACTATCCTTGTTAGCAAAGACTTTTGTCATCTGCTGATAACCTTTGCAAACAGTAAGGACCCAGATCTGGAACGAGAAGAATGTCGATCCTGATCTTGATCCAAAAGGATTGACACTCTAATAGTGTGTTCCTGAAAGAATTTATTGAAAAAAGTAATTTTTACAAAAAAAAAGTCAGCAGACGACAAAAAAGTTTAAAGAAAAAGATCTTTCTAATTCTATTGTATTGTTATAATACATACCGCAAAAATATTAAGCGAATAAAGAAATGTGCTTCATGCTAGATTGTCATTTTGTATCCTGCTTGATAACTTATGTTATTTTGAATTATATCATTTTAACTATCCTTGTTAACTAGGTTGCAAGGCAGTAGACATTAGAATAAAAACCCGTATTATTAGCTTTTGGATGAATATTGTGAATGGTAAACAAACAAAACTATCAAAATGGTTATACTTACTTCTACTAGGAGAATATGACGGTGGCATCCATCAACATAAATGGATCCATTTTATTAAACATATTCTATTATCTGTTGGGCGTCCCGCCCTTTAAAACAAGGAAGTCATTGAAAACCCAAAATCAATCAAAAATCAAATCTCTAAAACTCTATCAGACCTTTATGTTCAGGAGTGGCATAACAAAGTAACTTCATCCTCCAAAGGAAAGAATTATACTCTTTTCAAGCAAGATTTAAATTTTGAAAATTACCTAATCAAATTAAATAGGAAACACTGTTCTTCATTGTTAAAGTTTAGGTTAAGTAATCATCGGCTTCCGGTTGAAACTGGTCGCTGGGAAAACACACCTTTTGAAGACAGAAAATGCACATTATGTAGCAAACATGATATCGGGTACGAATTTCACTATCTTTTTGTTTGTGATCACTTTATATCTGACAGAAAGAAATATTTAAGTTTATATTTTTACAAAAGTCCTAACATTATAAAATTCGAAGAACTATTTTCTTCAGCAAATACCAGGAAGCTTGTAAAGTTATCAAGTTTTGTAGAAATTATAATGAATAAATTTTCATGTGCAGCCTAACCCTAAAAGAGTCAATCATTACGATAATATACTTCTTACTATGTCTTGGCTTAATATTTCATGGGAATGGCCTGATTATAGACAACTCACATGATATGTCATATCATGCGAATTGTCTATAATTAATAATGTGAAGCCTTATTTTGTTTCTTAATGAAGCAACAACAGTCGATTATGTTGCCTACTGTTAGTTATGGAAGGCTCTTTCAGGGTTGATTTTGCTCGCATTTTAATTTTCACCTTTTTCATGCTCTTTGTACTCATGTATTTTATGTATATCATGTATATGCTTTGTTTTTGTATCTTATGCCTTTACGCTATCTATGAGTGGCCTGAGTTTTATGTCAATAAAGATATGTTCTGTTCTGTTAACAAAGACTTTTGTCATCTGCTGATAACCTTTGCAAACAGTAAGGACCCAGATCAGGGCCTAGAAGAATGTTGATCCTTATCTTGATCCAAACCGACTGACACTCTAATAGTGTATTCCTGAAAGAATTTATTGAAAAAAGTTATTTTAAAAAAAAAGTCAGCAGACGACAAAGAGTTTATAGAAAAAAGATCTTTCTGGTTCTATTGTATTGTATTTGAATTTAAGTTACAACTTGCATTTTATATTGTAGAACAGTGACCTATGTCACTGTACAGAAATGTGTAGAAAGACCCTTGTTACTGTGTATAACATTTTATCAGACAGACAATGTCGTCTGCTGATAACCTTGCAAACAGTTAGGACCAAGATCAGAACCAATTGAAAGTCATTCCTGGTCTGCATCCAAAATGTTTGACATTCTAATTGAGTTCCTGAAAGAATTTTTGCAAAAGACATAAAAAGTATTCAACTAGTTAAAAAAGATCTTTTTGGTTTTAATGGTCAGCAGACCTCAAAACATGAATGTGGGCATGACTGGATTTGTTCATCTAAAAGTGTTCTTGTTACCCTGGCAACAAATAGCAGGCTTCTGACCACATGGTGAGGCTATTACCTGGTGACTTATCCCAATAAACACCGAAATTTCAGTTTTACACTGTCAATCACATACCAGCTTTAGCAAACAGTGTAGATACAGATGAGAAGCAGCTAATAAGGAAAGAGTTAAATCATTAAGGTCCTTTAAGATAGTCTTCTGGAATAACCTTTAAGTGAATAAATTATTTTGTTCAAAGAACAAAAAAAATAGTCCCTGATCAGACTGCATTGAATTTTTTATATAAATCTTTACATGCGACATACTTAGTCATTTTGTTGTCGTCTGCTGACTCCTTTCAAAATAAATATTTTCAAGAAATTTCAGGAAAAAAAATCAAGGTGTCAAATTGTATGGATCCAGATCAGGACCAAACATACTGTTGGTCCTGATCTGGCTCCAAACTGTTCATGAATGTTATCAGCAGATGACAAAAGTTTGATAATCAGTTGTTTCCAAAAAACAGGATATATCTAGGTTCAGCAGGACAAAGGTTGATTTGATATTTATGCAAGTGCATTTATTATAACAAGGTAACCCTATTTGTCTCGACAAGCATCCATTTCTATTTTACTCTGCTTGTTGGAAATTATTTAGGTATTTTGTCATCTGCTGTCTTTTCTAAATTAATTTACTATATAGTTCCTTCATTATAACTATCAGAGAGTCAAACAGTTTGGATTCAGATCAGGTCTGACATTTTGTCGGTGCTGATCTGGTTCTAAAACTGTTTGCAAAGGTTATCAGCAGACAACAATTGTAGGCAAAGAGAAACTTCAGCAGTGTATATCTAACCAACTTGCAGGGTTCCACTTAGTAGTATGCATTTATAACCAAAGTAGAAAACAATATGTATCCTGATCAGCTGGTTTCAGGCCAACTGATACAGATCTATACTGTTTTCAAAACAAGTTATACCCAGGTACAGCATGGTATGGGCCATTTTACATTATTTACAGGTCATCATATTTCTTTAATTTTTATTTTTGTTAATATTCTCCTTATGCACATAAAATTTGACAAAAACACAGAAGAAATTTAGGATACTGCCTGATTATGACTATTTCCTATGAGTGTAGATCCAGATCAGCTAGCTTCTGAGAGGCCAGCTGATCAGGATCCACACTGTAAGGTGCAAGAATTGTCATAGGTAAAATAATAAATCGATAGAAGAGAAATGAACAAAATATTCACTAAAAATATATATACAAACTACAAACATGTTCTTAAAATGAATAGTTTAGCATTTTAAAAGGATTTTTGCTTGGGAGTATATATGTGGGAGTATCATTTTGGGAGCAGACATAGACGGCACCTTCAGGTGTGTAAAAACAAAAACCTTACACCCTAGTGCACATTATGTTTACTAAGTTTAGACATAGAGTGCATTAATAGTGAACATCATGCGATTCACATAACAACTTAAGTTATAATTCATTACTCGAATATTAAGCGAATAAAGAAATGTGCTTCATGCAAGATTGTCATTTTGTATCCTGCTTGTTAACTTATATCACTTTAACTATCCTTGTTAGCAAAGACTTTTGTCATCTGCTGATAACCTTTGCAAACAGTAAGGACCCAGATCTGGAACGAGAAGAATGTCGATCCTGATCTTGATCCAAAAGGATTGACACTCTAATAGTGCGTTCCTGAAAGAATTTATTGAAAAAAGTAATTTAAAAAAAAAAAGTCAGCAGACGACAAAAAAGTTTATAGATAAAGATCTTTCTGGTTCTATTGTATTGTTATAATTCATAACTCGAAAATATTAAGCGAATAAAGAAATGTGCTTCATGCTCGATTGTCATTTTGTATCCTGCTTGATAACTTATGTTATTTTGAATTATATCATTTTAACTATCCTTGTTAACTAGGTTGCAAGGCAGTAGACATTAGAATAAAAACCCGTATTATTAGCTTTTGGATGAATATTGTGAATGGTAAACAAACAAAACTATCAAAATGGTTATACTTACTTCTACTAGAATAAAATATGACGGTGGCATCCATCAACATAAATGGATCCATTTTATTAAACATATTCTATTATCTGTAGGGCGTCCCGATCTTTTAAACAAGGAAGTCATGGAAAACCCAAAATCAATCAAAAATCAAATCTCTAAAACTCTATCAGACCTTTATGTTCAGGAGTGGCATAACAAAGTAACTTCATCCTCTAAAGGAAAGAATTATACTCTTTTCAAGCAAGATTTAAATTTTGAAAATTACCTAATCAAATTAAATAGGAAACACTGTTCTTCATTGTTAAAGTTTAGGTAAAGTAATCATCGGCTTCCGGTTGAAACTGGTCGCTGGGAAAGCACACCTTTAGAAGACAGAAAATGCACATTATGTAGCAAACATGATATCGGTGACAAATTTCACTATCTTTTTGTTTGTGATCACTTTATATCTGACAGAAAGAAATATTTAAGATCATATTTTTACAAAAGTCCTAACATTATAAAATTCAAAGAACTATTTTCTTCAGCAAATACCAGGAAGCTATTAAAGTTATCAAGTTTTGTAGAAATTATAATGAATAAATGTTCATGTGCAGCCTAACCCTAAAAGAGTCAATCATTACGATAATATACTTCTTACTATGTCTTGGCTTAATATTTCATGGTAATAACCTGATTATAGACAACTCACATGATATGTCAAATCATGCGAATTGTCTATAATCAATAATGTGAAGCCTTATTTTGTTTCCTAATGAAGCAACAACAGTCGATTATGTTGCCTACTGTAAGTTATAGAAGGCTCTTTCAGGGTTGATTTTGCTCGCATTTTAACTTTCACCTTTTTCATGCTCTTTGTACTCATGTATTTTATGCATATCATGTATATGCTTTGTTTTTGTATCTTATGCCTTTACGCTATCTATGAGTGGCCTGAGTTTTATGTCAATAAAATATGTTCTGTTCTGTTAACAAAGACTTTTGTCATCTGCTGATAACCTTTGCAAATAGTAAGGACCCAGATCAGGGCCGAGAAGAATGTTGATCCTTATCTTGATTCAAACGGACTGACACTCTAATAGTGTGTTTTTGAAAGAATTTATTGAAAAAAGTTATTTTTAAAAAAAAGTCTGCAGACGACAAAAAATTATAGAAAAAAGATCTTTCTGGTTCTATCGTATTGTATTTGAATTTAAGGTACAACTTGCATTTTATATTGTAGAACAGTGACCTATGTTACTGTACAGAAATGTGTAGAAAGACCCTTGTTACTGTGTATAACATTTTATCAGACAGACAATGTCGTCTGCTGATAACCTTGCAAACAGTTAGGACCAAGATCAGAACCAATTGAAAGTCATTCCTGGTCTGCATCCAAAATGTTTGACATTCTAATTGAGTTCCTGAAAGAATTTTTGCAAAAGACATAAAAAGAATTCAACTAGTTAAAAAAGATCTTTTTGGTTTTAATGGTCAGCAGACCTCAAAACATGAATGTGGGCATGACTGGATTTGTTCATCTAAATTGAAGTGTTCTTGTTACCCTGGCAACAAATAGCAGGCTTCTGACCACATGGTGAGGCTATTACCTGGTGACTTATCCCAATAAACACCGAAATTTCAGTTTTACACTGTCAATCACATACCAGCTTTAGCAAACAGTGTAGATACAGATGAGAAGCAGCTAATAAGGAAAGAGTTAAATCATTAAGGTCCTTTAAGATAGTCTTCTGGAATAACCTTTTAGTGAATAAATTATTTTGTTCAAAGAACAAAACAAATAGTCCCTGATCAGACTGCATTGAATTTTTTATATAAATCTTTACATGCAACATACTTAGTGATTTTGTTGTCGTCTGCTGACTCCTTTCAAAATAAATATTTTCAAGAAATTTGATGAAAAAAAATCAAGGTGTCAAATTGTATGGATCCAGATCAGGACCAAACATACTGTTGGTCCTGATCTGACTCCAAACTGTTCATGAATGTTATCAGCAGATGACAAAAGTTTGATGATCAGTTGTTTCCAAAAAACAGGATATATCTAGGTTCAGCAGGACAAAGGTTGATTTGATATTTATGCAAGTGCATTTATTATAACATAGTAACCCTATTTGTCTCGACAAGCATCCATTTCTATTTTACTCTGCTTGTTGGAGATTATTTAGGTATTTTGTCATCTGCTGTCTTTTCTAAACTAATTTACTATATAGTTCCTTCATTATAACTATCAGAGAGTCAAACAGTTTGGATTCAGATCAGGTCTGACATTTTGTCAGTGCTGATCTGGTTCTAAAACTGTTTGCAAAGGCTACCAGCAGACAACAATTGCAGGCAAAGAGAAACTTCAGCAGTGTATATCTATCCAACTTGCAGGGTTCCACTTAGTAGTATGCATTTATAACCAAAGTAGAAAACAATATGTATCCTGATCAGCTGGTTTCAGGCCAGCTGATTCAGATCTATACTGTTTTCTAAACGAGTTATACCCAGGTACAACATGGTATGGGCCATTTTACATTATTTACAGGTCATCATATTTCTTTAATTTTTATTTTTGTTAATTTTCTCCGAATTTTATGCACATTAAATTCGACAAAAACACAGAAGAAATTTAGGATACTGCCTGATTATGACTATTTCCTATGAGTGTAGATCCAGATCAGCTAGCTTCTGAGAGGCCAGCTGATCAGGATCCACACTGTAAGGTGCAAGAATTGTCATAGGTAAAATAATAAATCGATAGAAGAGAAATGAACAAAATATTCACTAAAAATATATATACAAACTACAAACATGTACTTAAAATGAATAGTTTTGCATTTTAAAAGGATTTTTGCTTGGGAGTATATATTGTGGGAGTATCATTTTGGGAGCAGACATAGACGGCACCTTCAGGTGTGTAAAAACAAAAACCTTACACCCTAGTGCACATTATGTTTACTAAGTTTAGACATAGAGTGCATCAATAGTGAACATCATGCAATTCACATAACAACTTAAGTTATAATTCATTACTCGAATATTAAGCGAATAAAGAAATGTACTTCATGCAAGATTGTCATTTTGTATCCTGCTTGATAACTTATATCACTTTAACTATCCTTGTTAGCAAAGACTTTTGTCATCTGCTGATAACCTTTGCAAACAGTAAGGACCCAGATCTGGAACGAGAAGAATGTCGATCCTGATCTTGATCCAAAAGGATTGACACTCTAATAGTGCGTTCCTGAAAGAATTTATTGAAAAAAGTAATTTAAAAAAAAAAGTCAGCAGACGACAAAAAAGTTAATAGATGATTCTGGTTCTATTGTATTGTTATAATTCATAACTCGAAAATATTAAGCGAATAAAAGAAATGTGCTTTATGCTAGATTGTCATTTTGTATCCTGCTTGATAACTTATGTTATTTTGAATTATATCATTTTAACTATCCTTGGTAACTAGGTTGCAAGGCAGTAGACATTAGAATAAAAACCCGTATTATTAGCTTTTGGATGAATATTGTGAATGGTAAACAAACAAAACTATCAAAATGGTTATACTTACTTCTACTAGGAGAATATGATGGTGGCATCCATCAACATAAATGGATCCATTTTATTAAACATATTCTAATATCTGTTGGGCGTCCCGATCTTTTAAACAAGGAAGTCATTGAAAACCCAAAATCAATCAAAAATCAAATCTCTAAAACTCTATCAGACCTTTATGTTCAGGAGTGGCATAACAAAGTAACTTCATCCTCTAAAGGAAAGAATTATACTCTTTTCAAGCAAGATTTAAATTTTGAAAAATACCTAATCAAATTAAATAGGAAACACTGTTCTTCATTGTTAAAGTTTAGGTTAAGTAATCATCGGCTTCCGGTTGAAACTGGTCGCTGGGAAAACACACCTTTAGAAGACAGAAAATGCACATTATGTAGCAAATATGATATCGGTGACGAATTTCACTATCTTTTTGTTTGTGATCACTTTATATCTGACAGAAAGAAATATTTAAGATCATATTTTTACAAAAGTCCTAACATTATAAAATTCAAAGAACTATTTCCTTTAGCAAATACCAGGAAGCTTGTAAAGTTATCAAGTTTTGTAGAAATTATAATGAATAAATTTTCATGTGCAGCCTAACCCTAAAAGAGTCAATCATTACGATAATATACTTCTTACTATGTCTTGGCTTAATATTTCATGGGAATAACCTGATTATAGACAGTTCACATGATATGTCAAATCATGCGAATTGTCTATAATCAATAATGTGAAGCCTTATTTTGTTTCTAAATGAAGCAACAACAGTCGATTATGTTGCCTACTGTAAGTTATAGAAGGCTCTTTCAGGGTTGATTTTGCTCGCATTTTAATTTTCACCTTTTTCATGCTCTTTGTACTCATGTATTTTATGTATATCATGTATATGCTTTGTTTTTGTATCTTATGCCTTTACGCTATCTATGAGTGGCCTGAGTTTTATGTCAATAAAGATATGTTCTGTTCTGTTAACAAAGACTTTTGTCATCTGTTGATAACCTTTGCAAACAGTAAGGATCCAGATCAGGGCTGAGAAGAATGTTATAATCCCAAATAATTGGTATGTTCTAGAATGTTCTAGAAAGTCTCAGTCCAGTTCCAATTCTGCTTGAATAGAACTTCCTGGGATTTTGTGGTACTTCACTTTACATGGTATTTAATGGAATTCCATTAAATCCCAAAAGTTGGAACAATTGGTATTTTCTGTCACTATCTGGAACTGGAAAATCCCAGAAAGTCTCAAATAATTCTGCTTCAAATATAAGTGGGATCAAACACCAAATCGTACACATGCAAACATCTCTTATTCTACGCAGCTTGAAATGCTCTTTTAAGATATGATGTGTCTGCAAAATTCTTTAGCGGGGAGCAAAACATTCTCAGCCATCAGTCTAACAATGATACATTGCCATTTTGGTAACGTATATTTTAGGATTTCCCACCAAGGGAGAAATTGAAATCTCTCTGTTTTGATATAAAACTCTCACAACTTTGAACACAGAGTGTAAAATGCTTCTTTGAGCTAAAAACTAAAAATATTATTTTTGGATAAAAAACCCCGCAGGGTTTTTCTCCCATTTTATTTTGTGGGGGAAAAACCCCGCGGGGGAAAAACCCTGCGGGGGAATTTTCTTTTTCCTCTAGAGGCACAATATAATGCTGAAAGTTTTTGATATACCATTTATTATGCATTGTGATGAATAATAATTCAAAAAAGTCAATTTGAATTTTTCAAAAAACCCTGCGGGGTTTTTCCCCCACAATCTGAAATGGGAGAAAAACCCCGCGGGGGAAATCAAAGTTTTGAATTAAGCCATATCAATCATTTTCTGCAATAATTTCAATCAAACAAACTTGTTTCTTGAACAAATTTTAATATTTATTTTTTTGAAAAAACTCTGCGGGGTTTTTCCCCCATTTGAAAATGTGGGGGAAAAACCCCGCGCGGGGTTTAAAAAAACCCGCGGGGTTTTCGAAAAACCCTGCGGGGTTTTAAACTTTGACCATTTTTTTCATTATGATGGCATATATTTTTTTAGTCATAATTATATATGTTTTACTCCTTTATGTCTGTATTTTTGTATTTTAGTGGTTTTGAGCCTTTTGCACCACTAGAAAGATGATGTGATTTTGCCAAATTCTGGTGTGGCAAAAAAAAACTGGTGGCTGTTCCTTGAGAAAGACACTATAATATTTGCTGATTAGAAATGGTTCAACTAAGGAAAATAAACGTTGACTGTGACGTCAAGCATTCAAATAAATAAATAATAGGTTATTCATGTCACAGGATCTAGGTAAATATAAATACACTTCTACTGCCTTGCGATAGAAGCCGGCTTTTACAGTGACGTGGTAAAGTGTTTGCCTGTAGATCCAGCGACCAGGGTTCGATTCCCGGCTGTGACAGGTAAAATATTTTCGCTCAACGACAATGGCGCCCACCGTAAATAACCCATTCTATGACCGTTCTGTGCATAAATATCTCCCTTGGTCTCATTTCACGTGATTCCTGTACCAAGAAATTCAGGGACGAATTTCAAATTGGAAGGGGTGTATGTCACAGGGTCTAGGTATATAATACACTTCTACTGCCTTGTGGTAGAAGCCAGCTTTTACAGCGACGTGGTAGAGTATTTTACCTTCCCCAGCCGAGAATTGAAGTAAGTAAGGGTGCAAAGATCAGGAATCGATACAATCAAGTACCACACCTGACCCAGGATACCAATGGGAAAGTGACAAATTCACGGTTACACACCACAAACGAGAGCCAAGAGGTCAGCCCTTTCCCAGCAGGTGACCACAAAGAACATATAACCAGACGGGCACAAAGACAAAGCAAATACAAGACAGAAAAAAACATAAAAGATCCACAAAAGAAGTACCGCCTTGGAACGGTCAGTAAAATATTTTACTGGAGGGCTTAAACTAGTTTCACGGCGCCATCCTCACTCATGATTCTGATATGGACCAGTACAAATTTGGGAAGTGACAAAACACAACACACACGACATCAAAGAGGTCATCCCTTTCCCAGCAGTTGACCACAAGGCTAAAAAGAACAAACAAGACATTACGACACACACCAACATGAAGCATAACTAACAAAAACGATCAACAAAAGAAGCACCGCCTTGGAACGGTCAGTAAAAATGCTTTTACTGGAGGGCTTAAATCGGTGTAACGGCGCCAACCTCACCCTTCATTCAGATGTGGATCAAGACACATAGATATTTGGTTTGCACAAAAGACCCCTAACTTATCAATGCATCATCTCCTAAAACATATAACTCAAGATATAACAAGGAGATAAAGCAAAGATAAGGACCTAACAGTAAATAAAACTGAATACTGGAGCAAAAGAAATCCAACAGGTAAGCCCTGGTGGGCCCGACAAACAGCCAACGCATCAGGCCCCTACCATCTCATCAATAGATAAGTCTTTAAGTCGGATCCATTATAGATTCTGAAGTCCGACCCACCAGCGTGCAATTAAAGAGGAAAGCAAAGTTGCCAACCGTGATTGGGTTGACCACCAAGCATGCAGTCTGTTGCAATACATTAATGTTATAGCAAGTCCTAATTTGCACCTGACGGGGACATTTCGTTACTCGTCATCTTCCAAACGTGACGTTTAAGGCAATTACTATTTTCATATGACATCCAAAGGAATTGCATTTCAAGTTTTGAAAACGTACAGCTGATTCCTAAGTTTTGCGTCAAAAGAGGGAATACTCTGTAGACACTTTTTAGGCTACTTGATACAATGCCACAACAAGGGTATTAGAGCTAACAAACTAAAGGAAGCATCTTTTCAATCGATGAAATGTATCTAAACAAATACATAAAAGAATAATAATTGTTTGCTTGCGATTGGTGTTCTTGTGTTCCATGGTTTTCTTAGATTTCTTGACTATTTTTTACTTTTTCTTGAGTATACTATATTTACTGTCGAAACAAATGCATATTCTCTCTTCTTTGTAAGTGCAGCGTTATGAATAATTATTTTGGTAATAATATAAGTAAAGTAGAAGGCAAAGATCAGGAATCGATGCAATCAAGTACGACAGTTAACCATAGACACCATATGAGAAAGTGACAAAAAACAAGAATACATAACACGCAAGAGAGCCAAGAGGTCAGCCTTTCCCAGCAGGTGATCCAAGGCTGCAAGGAACAGATAAGACAGCATAATAAATATAAATGTGAAACATAAACAACAGAAAAGAACCACAAAAAAGCACCGCCTATAAAAAGGGCGGTAAAACAAATACTGGAGGGCTTAAACATGTTTAACGGTACTAACCTCACCTTTAATTCTGGTGTGGATCAAGATACATAGATGTTTGGTTCGCATGAAATATTCATAACTTATCGATGCATCATCTCCTTATACATACAAATCAATATATAAAAAGGAGATGAAGCAAATATAAGGACTCAACAGTACATACGATGGTCAGTCAATAATAACTGAGCCCTACCTCATAACTTTTGAATCAAGTAAAATGGACATAAATTTAGATGATATTTCATTGTAGTTATATGTCATCTATTTAATCACCTAATTTTATTCTGTTGGTAATTTTTTCGTAACGGTTGCTAGGTAACATAATATGACCTGTCAAAGGGGTGCGTTTACGCTGTGATATGTCTAAATGTAAGCTTTGCTATGGAAACAGTAATGGTAAAGCAAGGCTTTATTCACTGTCGTCTGATATCTTTAACATGCTGTGGTTGTTTGATTTCAGAATTTACCAAATTTTAACATGCCCGAGGTCGTATAATTTACCCCACTCATATTGATATTTACACAATTTTAATAGAAAACATAAAATATTAGCCAAATAATGCTTTAACAGTTCTGCACACACAAACCAACCCTCAAGCGTATTACCTTCCTTGATATAAATGAACAATTTTGTGTCCATTGCAACACAATTCACGTGTATTTGAAGATTTGTGGAATTTTTGTTGCTAGGCAACGCCATACAATGAATGTTCACCTAAACATTAACGAACTAAGTGTAATGAAAAGACAATATGATATATGTTATTCAAAAAATATCAAATATTTCTTTCACAAAAACTATCAAGCACACAAGCTATTTAAAGACATACTGTATATTCCTGGTGGCTGAGATCGTGAACGCATCGATCTGACTGACGCTCTTCAGTTGCCTAGCAACCATAATAGAAGCTTCACTAGGGTAATTATTTAGGATTAAAACATCTATTACATGTTATACTTATAGAACATAATCACATTTGTTGTCTACAATACCAAACCAAAATGTTATGAGGTAGGGCTGTTATACTGAATACCAGATTAAAATAAATCCAACAGTTAAACCCCAGTGGGTCTGACCAACGACATGATATCAGGCCCCAACCCTATCATCTACAGATGAGTCTTTAAGTTTGAACCATCATAGAGTCTGAGGTCCCACTCACCGGCATGTAATTAAAGAGGAAAGCAAAGTTGTATCATTTTTATCTAGAGTTGTATGTACTACATGTAGGAGATAATACATCGATAAGGGATCTGTCATGTGAACAAAACATAAATGTGTCCTTATCCATATCAGGAATAAGGGTGGAGTAGGTACCGTCAAACATGTTAAAGCCCTCCAGTTATGTTTTACTGTCCAATCAAATACGGTGCTTCTTATGTGGGACCTTTTTGTTATTTGTATTTCGTGTTTGTCTTTGTCATACCCTTTTGTCTGTTCCTTGCAGCCTTGGATAACCTGATAGGAAAGGGTTGACCTCTTGGCTCTCTTGTGTGTGATGTTTGCTTGCGTTTATGTCGCTTTCACATATGGTGTCCTGGGTCAGGTGTGGTACTTCATTGTACCGATACCTGATCTTAAGGTAGTTTTTTTTGTTTTTATATACAGGGATTGAGTGTATGTATACAGAACGTGTACACACGTGACATTTTAGTTTTTATATACAGGGATTGAGTGTATCTATACAGAACGTGTACACACGTGACAGGCTAGCATAGGGGAATAATCGATGCATTTTTTTCAATTCTCTTTTATCCATTGAAAGTAATTATTGAATGCGAACTACACGTAGATTAATTTGGTCCACAGCTAATTCATTAACTATGAAACCTGATCGGATGAATAAGCAAAAAATGGAATTGCGTGCCGACATGTATATAATGAATGGTTAGAGTCATGCTGAAGCCGCGAATGACAAAAGGTGCGATTTGTATCATTTACTCTTAACAGTGGTACAAAGACAATGTTCGTGTTATGTTATTGCATCGCATTTAATCCTTTTTGGCAAACGATGGAGTGCCAAACCACGGGGAATTTATAAATATAAAACCTGTGCATATTGTGAAGATTTTTATTTATCTTATGCGTTTCCTAAAATTGGAACAGCACAACAGATCTCATGTGCGGATCCAGAGAGGACGGGACCTCCCCTAAAAATCACAAACCTAAAGGGTTTTTAGCAATACTGGTCTGGATTCCCTGAAAAATCACAAAGCTACCAAGCCAGCATTAAATGTTGGGCCATCATCGGCCCGTAAGTGATGGCCCGCTTTTAGTGTTACTTGGATCGTATCTCCTCTCTTCAACAAAGAAAAAATGTCAGGGTTGGACCCCGACTGACAAAACTTTCTGGGTCCACGATCTACCATGATCAAGCTAATTTCAATTTTTGACTTGTTTTTAGTTATGAAATAAAATCCCAACTTTGGTAGGAATTGAGATCGGCGATTTGAACGTCTCCCTGCCCTTCACTATTATCATAGAGGAGGTAATTCTTAATTTGTTTACCCCTTATTACTAGCAAATATATTTGCTTTCTTTAAGGGGTAAACTATTCAAAGCAAATTGCAATTCTGAACATTTTTATGGTTATTAATGAAAAGCCCAACTTTGGCAGGAACTGCTATCGGCGGTTTGCTTCACTATTATAATAGCGGAGCCAATTCCACTAAAATGTGTTTTCCCCATATTATTAACAAATATATTTGCTTTCTTTAAGGGGTAAATTATTTGCATTTTATACCTTTAACCCTATTAAACTTAAGGATTTTTCCATTAAAAAGTGAGTATGATCAGGAAATACCACAATCACACACTGCAGACTAACCAACGCAAGGTTTGATACAGTTAAGTCAGGAATTTCTTGCAAACCGGATAAGGATATCTGAGATTTTACCCTGGGATAGAAAGTCTTATCTAACCCATGCTATCTTACCCAGGCTGTCACGTGAGGGCTTCATACATTGGTTGTATTGGAACTCACGCACATTGTCGTCAAGTGACGTCATTGTTATGTTTAAGTGACGTCATCATGTGAAATTGCATCTTCGCGTATTGAGTGACTTCTGGAAGCTTGTTTTCAAATAATAAAACAGTGGTGAGCAAGAAAAAGATTCCATTATTCGTGTGAGGGTAGGATAAAAAAATCCGTCCCTCAGTATCACCTTTTGTCATCACTCGGCAAGCCTCGTGACGCCAAACGGCGATCCACAGGACGGATTTTCTATCCTACCCTCATACTCATGATACATTCTTATAGTCCATTGTATATTTTGAATGGTTACAGATTATACTTTTCAAAAATATTATATTTCTGTATCTGAAGATTGATTGCAGACCTTGTTTCCAGTCCTCAAATGGTTAATCTGGAAGCATATAACATTTTAGATCGCGCATGGCAAAACCAACGATATGAAAGGTGTGCTCAAAGAAGAGGCAGATGAGTCTTAATGTCTGGAAGTTTTTCGGAGTTTTCACTGCACATTTTTAGGTCAGCCAAGGCCATAAGCTGCACCAATGTGTAAAGCGAAGGATCTGATCAGATATGGGTAACAGAAGATTACCACATTAACTTAAGTACCAAACACCGGCTAATCTTGCTGACTAAATAATCTGGAAACCGGATTCTTCAGAAATAGAGAGAACCTACAATATTAGAAAACAGCATACTCGTTTTTATTGAGTCTGTTTATGATAAATAATGTAAAGTGCAACATAGCACCGGCTTAAGCAGCATTCTGCTTTCCATCAAAACCCAATATTCCAGAAGACCAGAATATGACAAAAATATCAATACTTTATCGATGCACGGGGAGAAGTTTGACCAACTCCACACAGAAACAACAACAGCTGTTGCGACCTCTTCATAATCTGGAAAAACGGATCCTTTAGAAATAGAGAGTACCTACAATATTTGAAAGCATCAGACTCGCGATAATTGAGTCCTTTGTATTAGGCAAACAATAAAGACCCAGATGAAATGCAGCATAGACCCAGATGAATTGCTGCATTTCATCAGGACCTGTACTGTTTGTTATGATAAACACAATCTTCGGGGACTGAAGTACATACTTTTTTGAACATTTTACACATGTACTTGTGACCCTTTAAATGCCATCCTTAGTGTATGTATCTGTATGAGACAATCCATAAAGAATATTACTTGACTTCTCGCTTACTGTAAAGGTGGCAACTTTAATATTCATATCTGGGCGTGGTTTGGCTATTTCATCTCCAAGGGAAGTGAAATCAGGTTCTGTTTATAATTTGGTGAAGAAATAACAAATTGTTCGGGCCGCGCAAACGTGTGTGCATTTCATGAAAATCCTAGCCGTATACATACTGAACTCACATTTATTAACCCTGAAAGCGCATTATCAAAAAATGAATGTTTTGTTGTCCACTAAAATATTTGAAGCCTCATAAACAAACAGTGTGGACCCAGATCAGACTGCTCCTGTAGGAGCAGTCTGATCTGGGTCCACAATGTTTGCCTCTATGTTTATGTTAAATATACAGTTTCAGATGCAGTTAGTTTGCTGGCGTATTTAAGACTAAATAGTGTGTTTTGCGTCTATACTGAGATAATGGCACAAGATTGAATAAAACCACGCCTCATTTTCAGCTTTTACCTATGTCTAAGGTAGACCAGTCCTAATTACGCATTCATGAGGCGCCGCCTTTACAGTAAGCGAAAAGTCAAATAATACAAAACCAAAGGGTTAATCGTCTATTTTGATACCGTTTAATTATAGACTCAACCAATTAGGATTAAAATTATCCAACTTGAATGACACGAGTATGCATGCTGGTTGCTGTAGGCTTTCCCGTTGTGGACCTGAAAAGACACATCGTGAAAATAAATGTGTATTCTTTGACTTTTCGCTTACTGTAAAGGCGGCGCCTCGTGAATGCGTAATTAGGACTAGTAGATAAAAGTTGAAAAGGAGGCGTGGTTTTATTCAAAAGTGACTGTATCATCTTGTGCCACAATCTCTGTCATTTTTTAGTCCTTAAAACGCCAGCAAAATAACTGCATCTAAAAATGTCCATTTAACATTAAGCAAGTAGGCAAACATTGTGGACCCAGATCAGACTGCTCCTACAGGAGCAGTCTGATCTGGGTTCACACTGTTTATCGACGAGGCTTCTAATAGTAAAGTGGACGACAAAACATATATTTTGTGATTATGTGCTTTAAGGGTTAATAAATGTGAGTTCAGTGTATATACGGTTAGGATTTTCATGAAATGCACGAACGTTTGCGGCACAAAAAGCTTATTAACTCTTTACCAAATTAAAAGAAAAAACTGATTTCCCTTCCTTAGCAGATGAAATAGCCGAACCACACCCAGATATGAATATTAAAGTTGCCGCCTTTACAGTAAGCAAATAGTCAAGTAATATATTCATTGTCGTGCACATGCTAATCATACGTAGGTGACGCATGCGATGTACAGTCAGTAACTGAAATCGTTTGACAATAACCCTTGTAATAATATAAGAATCTATCATGAATGTGAGGGTGAGATAGAAAAATTCGTCCCGAGGATCACCGATGGGCATCATGCCGAGTGATAACAAACAGTGATCGAGAGGGAAGGATTTTTTCTATCACATACACACAAAAATAAAGGATTCTCTCTTGCTCACTATTAATTTTGCATTTTTGTAAAAACGCTCCCAAAATTTTTTGATTACTAACATGGTGACGCACTTTTAACAAAACAATGACGTCACTTGACTAACGACGTGCGGCTGTTTCATTTATACTTTCCACGGGATGGTACGAGGTATGTGAGGTACTATGGCTAAATACAGCAGAAACTGGCATCTGGTTTGCAAGAAAACAATATACCACCCTAACATAAAAACAGTAAGGAAGGCACAATATGTTTACTCATTGAATCACCTTTTGTCATTTACAACAGACGGATTCATAATTTGAGACAATCCCTATTTCTCTAAGTAGCTAATAAAGTTTGATATATCATGTGAAATGCCTGCCGGCTGAAGATTCAAATGAAATAGCAAACCTTAAATGTACCACCGAAAACTTTAAACAGAACCTTAAATGTACCACCGAAAATTTTTAACAGAATCAATAAACAAGTTTGTCGGTATGCTGGACAGCAAAGTCTTGGTACATGTAAATGATTTAAACATTTCAAAAGGGAAGCATTCTCATTTCTTTGCATAACACGCATTCTAATACGGTAACATTTTCGAAACAAAGAGTCCATTGCAAGGTTTTAAATCCTCTTTTATTTCGTTAAATTAAAATATGAATCATTGTAAAACTATTCACGTTTGTGCAAACTTATGCAAAACAACAAAACTTCTAAAAAAACTCAGGTCTAATTACGTGCAACTTACGTTGTTGCAATATCCCTTATTTCGCAAAGGGGTCTATATAGACCCTTACATGATACATCGCTCCAATCATAACCTTCCCAGTTTGCAAATACAGCACAATCCTCATTGTGTCCTAGATAGTTATTCGGCTCTCCAGGGTGCCAGCCTGTATACTGTGCTACTTGTCCAGATGTACGCCACCGCCACACTCCCTCAGATGCCACATCCGTCAAACTCATCCAAAAACCATCAACATTTAGATGCGACTGCACTAAAACAAAATAATATTGCATAAATATATTTGCAATATCTGTTGGAAGCCATTGTCAATTAAAGTAAACTCAATTTATCGTATGACGTAGCGTCTGGGAGTGAAACAACGCCATTCAATAAATCGACAAACCACTAGTGGTTTACAAATTTTGGGGAAACATAATGACGTCGTAACCAACTTTGCGTATATAATGACAAAATTACAACGCTTTAAGAGCAGAAGTTATCTTAATGGCATATTACATGTATAAATAGAATCTATACAGCATTCGTTGCAAAAAAAGATAAAATGCTTGGCAAGCCTCGCATTTTATCTGTTTTCCTCAACTCGTATAAATTCAATAAAACATCAGCACTCATGTAAGATCCTCTCATAAAGTACTGTAAATTGAGAATTTTTTGCAATAATTTCACTTTCGCGAATAGCGTTAAAGATATATTTGCGATGTTAAAATTCACGATTAAGGCATAATTTACCAATATCAGTAAACAACGGAATGGATTTGCAATTTCCCGAGGTTTTTTTTCATGAAACTGTTTCGCGAAAATAAAACCCTTGCGAAAATTTCTAAACTACAGTACACGTGCTTATTCAACATGGGTTTAAACTAAAAGCACCTGATTTATTTGTTCAGTTTTACAGGGAACAGCGGGGAGTTCTTTACCCATTTTGGTACAACTTTTTATGTGTTCATTAGGTATAAATTATAATAATTCTTGCATCTTTTATTATAATGTACACTTAACACTTGACAGCCTCTCGTAAGTTGTTCGGTTTAAGCATATTTATTTCAATTTTGAATTCAGTTACAATGCAATCTTCAATAATACAAACATTAGAATTAGCTTATCCAGTTCTTCTCCTTTAGAATATTTTGACAAATTGTAATGTGCAATGATTTCAATTTCGCAAAATACAAATTCATGGGCTAAAATGACATTTCCATCAAGTTGGCTAACAATTTTTACAACGCTTACACCTGACTGGTTATTATACTGAGCTATATCTTCAATTTTGTGAACAGCATTCCAATTTCAAGATACAAGTTAATATGTTTGTCTCTAACTTTAAGTATCAGCCAAGAGTTGCTGCTAGTAATCTTAAGCTGAGAATACATTTTTTTTAAAAATTCAATAGAAGCTAAACCATAGAAGAGAGAGGGAGGGGAGAGATGTGGTGGGAAGAGTCTGAATTGTCCAGGTTGGACGAGAGCTGTGTGGGATCTTGGCAATGGATGTATTTTCCAGTATCACTTTAGTGTCTTAGGTACAGACATTTCTTATTGTTTGTTGTGTTTTCAACCATAAATAAATCTATTCAGATGCTCAGATTCGCTTACTTTTCTGATGTTTTTATGCACAGCTTCAAATATGATTGAGTTGATGTATGTTGAAAGTCTTTCATCACAACGCAGAAGTACATCAAATCATGTTTACAGTACTATGTTATTGATTGACGAAGTTCTACCCTAAGATCATTGTATAGTTGACAGATAAAAAAGAAATGGTAGGCAATTTCAACTTGTCTTGCATTGCAATAACATAGTGGAGAGTAAATAATAGTTTTTATGAATAAGTAATTTTTATGTGAGCAACAACCTGTACGAATTCTGGTGTGTCATATTTGGTACGTCTTAATCCAGAGTATAGTGCGACCAGCTAACAGAGACTGGGCGTGTCAGACAGAGCCCTGTCATACACTGTCAAATAAGACTAGTCTACAGTAAATCGGGTGAAATAGCCTATGTACGCTTTACTCGTGCAACCAAGTGAAGCGCAGACGACAAGGGCTGCCAACTTTATACGTTAGCATGCTTGTCTTTAGTATGCTGCTGGGGACCTACTGCATTTCATTTTCCGGGATGGTATGTTGTGAAAGTTTTCGGGGAGGGTAGGTTTGCACTTTCTTCAAATTTTGTCTGTATGGCAAAACTGATTTGATTTTCAAGCCTGATACAATAATAAATCACCAATTAGAACTCAGCGGGACAAGGGTTAAGTATCTGGATTATGAGAAAAGGGCATACAAACACGAGATTTGGTCTTACCGCGCATCCGAAAAAGCCTCTAATAATCGCTCATTCTGGCGTGTCCAGAGCAAAGTTGTTTGGAGTCTTCTTCAACTTGCATATATTGTTTATGCGAGAAGCGAAAGCCCTGGCGAGGTCATGCGTACATGCCAGCTCGTCAGAGCCTTCGCCACACGCCGATGTAATAAGAACCATCATTTCGTGTGCTGACCAATTTATAGTATTAATTTTTCATTGCGGACCATTTATTCTATTTTCTTGTTCAGTATATAATTTGAATAGTTAAAATTTCCAAACATTGTCAAAGCGCATATATCTAGACTAGTCAGTTTCCTTGTTATCCAAATTAATTCGAGATGCCTTTTCCTCACAGTGGGCTCAAAACTACTACATGTATACAGGTATTTTCACAGGTGAATAAATACACTCTGTCTTACCGATTTTTATATGGAAATGTCTAAGGGTGTGTCTTTGCTAAGAACCGCCCAGTCTCTCTTAACTGGACGGACTATAGTAATGCTTTATGCACTGGGCTGACATAAGCCTGCTTAAGAGTCCAGGACTATACCTGTATGAAGAGATTGGTTAAAGAAACCACATTAAGCTGGATATATCTCCCTCCAAAGTAAGAAAGAGGGCAACGATCAGGAATCGACACATTCAAGCACCACAAACAAGAAAGTGATAAATCACAAACAAGAGCCAAAAGGTCAGCTCTTTCCCAGCAGGCAACCACAAGACATCAATAAACAGACGCGCACACAAGCATAACAAAACAAGACAGAAATAACATAAATGATCCAGAAAAGAAGCACCGCCTTGGAACAGCCAGTATAAATATTTGCTGGAGGGCTTAAACCGCTTTCGCGGTGCACCAACCTCACCCTCAGTTCAGATGTTGATCAAAACACATCGATGTTTGGTTTGCATGACATACCCCTAACTTATCAATGCATCATCTCCAAGAACATATAAATCAAGATATAAAAAGGAGATAAAGCAAAGATAAGCACTCACCAGTAAATAAAACTGTGTACCGGAGCAACGGAAATCCAACACGTAAACCCCGTTGGCCTGACAACAAAGTCCTTTTTATACACGGTAATTTATCCCATCAGGCCCAGCAGCCTTACCAACTGGAAGGCTTATCAAGACAGACTCAATTTCCTCTGAAGTAAGAACGATATTACTTATTATAGTAAGGAACTGTCAACAGGGTAACTAGGGATATCAGGTATCTCAGCATTTCTTTAACCCAGCACAAATAGTAGGTGAGTTTGATTAGGAAATACCACAGTCACAAACTGCAGGCAGACCCATGGCATCGTGAGGTAGAGCCACACAGTTTGGTCTTTAAAGACATCATTTAATATATTTGCCTTTTCACACTCTTCTGCGTATGCTTAACCATTTGTTTCAAGAGGGGGATAGAAGATTTTGAATTGGGGGCTATAAAAAATTTGAGCAATTCCCACCACTGTTTAGGTGATAGTGAATCTGTTTTTAACTTAGTAGCCATGTTCTCATTAAATAATCGCTTTGATTCCCGTATTAGTTGTGTACCCTGTTGCGCAAATTTCTAAATTTCATCCGCTTATGCTGCCCTTTTATAAGCTCTTTTGCGCTTTCTAATATGTCTCTTAATTAAAAATAGTAAATGAGTATGATCAGGAAATACCACAATCACAAACTGCAGACAACCTGTGGCACCGCGAGGAAGAGCCGCCCAACCACCACGAGACACCAGGAAGACAAATTAAGCAAGGCTCCAAGCGAATCTGACGGTATAATAGTAACGCCTTTGTTAGGTATACACATTTCAGAAATAGACTGTAGATGTTCTATTAAATTTTTGCAGTATGTGTTAATATCATTGTTTTAAAAGTCGCTCCAATTGGCAGCTGATGCCTTTTGCCTTATCATTTTACAGATAAACAGTCGGGTTTGTGAAAGTTAAAATTTCCCAAAACAGGACAATGGTTGCGTATATCCTGGTGCAAGAAAGAGTTAACATCTCTACCACTAAGTATCAGGTGTCCTTTGTTATTAACACGTAGTAAGTCAATGAGAGAATAAAACGTTTCTGTAAAATGTGTGGATTCTTCTATAGATTGAATCACAAAAAGAAGTGGTTTTACGGGCTGATTGGACATTTTGCATATCAAAATTGAAACCGCCTATTATAAAAATTCTATTGCAGAAAAAACAACAGCGTCTGCATAAGGCGGTCTGTATAAGACCCCAAATAGTATGTGTTTATGTTTAATGGTTTATCCAATCCAGATACTTTCAACACCTCTTAATTCTAAGACATGACGTCGTGTACAGTGGATATTGTTTTTTTACATATAGGATGACATCTCCATAACTATCACCTGGTCGATCTTTGCGTTCCTGTATTCTATAAGAGTCGATAGTGAGATCGTTTATAGGGACTGAAGGGTTTAACCAAGGATCAGTAAAAGCTAAGATGTCAAATTCACTGACTGTTGAAGTTAACAAGTCAAGTATTGGCACCAATCTCTGAATATTATAATGCACGACAGATAAGTAGTTTTAAAGTTTGGAAAAAATAAATCCAGAAGAGACGGAGGCTAAGCTAGATAACTAATTGTTAGTACTGCTGCATGGCCAGGATCGGCTCTTCCTCGCGGTGCCACAGGGTTGTCTGCAGTTTGTGATTGTGGTATTTCCTGATCATACTCACTTACTATATTTGGGATGTATATCCCAAGCTTGCATCATAATACAAAGTGTTCACATAACTGTTACTAATATACGTGCATTATTACACAGGGACAAGCTAATAGAGAAGGCAGATGGTAAGAAGTAAAAGAAGAATCTATAAAGAAACTGATACTGGATGTGGGTTATATCGGATGCATGGCTGCATAATGGCGTTTCTACCCTATTGGCGTTGTTTCATGAAATTGTGGTCAGCCAAAGCAAGTAAAGGATAATCGCCACTTTGACGATGTATTCAATAGTGTTCTGGAAGTAAGTAAGTGCGACACAGTAGTGGTTCATGTAGACTATACAACCTACCCCAACAGCTCCGAAAGAAAAATATAGACAGAGGAAAGAAGAAAGACACATCAAAATCACGTTATTTTTACTTTTTAGTCCCACTCACAAAAACTGTCAGCCATATTGACCACGTGATATGCCTACATTGTTTGAACACAAGTGGAAAAGCCTCGTCTCTTTAGCTACTTCCTTGGGACCTTGCATAAAAATGACGCATGATAACTAAATAATGGGATTTTGTTCACTGAGACTTTACCAAGATATTTCAATTCTTATATCAAACATGTTATATAACCCCGGAAGTCCCACTCCTGGTTGGCAGGTGACGTTATTGTAATGTCAAAGGACTTCGCCACATGGTGTCACATTTCAGCGTAGGAGAATGGGTGGGTAGAAAACCTGTCCCTTGGCATCGCCGTTTATCATAATGCGTTAAGCCTCGTGATGCCAATTGATGATCCTAGGGACAGCTTTTATCTATCTGCCGTCACTGACACCCATTAGAAATTCTTTCGTCACATGACGTCGCGTCTCGAAATAATATAATGCGATATATCAAAATCTGGTGGTTTAACTTTAATGCTTTATTTATTTAACGAGGATTCCTAACAGACCACGAGCCACTAGTAGGTCTCCTCACGAAGGACATAAACATAAAAATACAAAGGACAATGGAGATAGACACACAATAACATATATACATCCAATGAATGAATTGTGTGTGTGTGTGTGTGTGCGCGTGCGTGCATTTGTACGTGCGTGTTTGCGTATGTGAGAGAGAGAGAGAGAGAGAGAGAGAGAGCAAGCATGTGTTAGAGATAGTGATAGAATATTTTAGCACAATCTTACAAGCTTTCGTCGTGTGCGGCTGTTTCATTGTGATCGAAACGCCCAGATTCGTAGATAAATTCGAAGACATAGTCAAAGACTTTTTTTTATTTTCTTCCAAGCTCAAGTTTCAGACCCTTGTAAGAGGATGTTACAGAGATGATCAGACATTAGTGCGATGGCAGTTATATAGCTAATGTGCGTACAGAAATTCAGTGAACAACGCTTTTTTGCGTTTATCTTTAAATGTGTAGGCTAATCGCACAATAAACATCAGAATTTAATACATCTATACACCGCCTAATTGGTGATATTTTTTTCGTTATAAAAGGTATTGCCAAATGGGCTGTGATATGATGGAATTTGTCCTCATTTGAGCATCTGCATTTTTTAATTTACCCTAAACGCACCTTTGTACGGATCACTGCCTTTAGTTGACTATCGATGAATAATTATACAGTTTCGTAAGACGAAGTAACGTGTTAGAAGAAGCGTTTCTGATCATATCAAAATAGGTCCACAAAGTGCAAATTATGGCCATAGTTTGGGCTCACAGAATTTTGGCATACAAGAAAATATTGAGGCCTTCCCAGTTGGTACCCATCCGCTTGTTCCTATGAAATGAATCGCTGTGTTCCGTTGTTCCTCAATTCAAAATCTTGATTTTCTGTGTTCCCTGCTCCTTGACAATTTTATCCCTCTGATCATCAGATTTTAAACAATTTTCCAACTTGTTTTATTAAATCAATTGAGTTTTCTATCTGTTTATTCCAAATACTGATTTGTTGACACCAGGCAGTGCAAAATATGCATCGTAATTCCGGGCAACTATACTTGATAAGAGAAAAAGATCACAGGGCTCATCCGGTAGGCGTCACCCAGTGAAAATAGACTCATCCAATAAAAATAATGCTCTTTCAGCCCTTTAACAGTTGAGGTTAGAAAGAGAAACAAGTGATGGGGTGGGAATATACTTGGAAATAGGTTGAAAAATATATCAGCGGATGTCATATTTTGTGTTTTGGGTCATTATATTTTTAGGGTGGCTGAGAACTAAATTTTCATGTGAAGTGCATCACGGGCTATACATTATGCACCAGTCATTTGTAACCACTGCTTCACCCAAGCCCCTGAGCACCAGTCATTTGTAACCACTGCTTCACCCAAGCCCCTGAGCAGGGCGGGGATAGCCTGGCAAATGTGCTGTGGTTATACTTTTACATTGTCTCCATAATGCGGAGGAAATGTACGTGTTTGATAGACATAGGCAACCATGGAAGTGTAGTATAATGACTGAATGTCATGGTTTTGCCAGCTAGCTGTCCCCACAGTGTGGTGGTAAAGTACTATGGGGAACTGCAGACACAAAATCAAAATCCTCGACATTCTCCTGGGATGAGGGTGGGTGGGGCGCAATGGTCACACATGATAAGTGCATAAAGGCGAAATAAATTATGCACATCAGCCATTTGTAACCACGCCCAAGCCGGGCAAATGAGCTATTTGTACAGGGTCATGCCATGCAACCAGAAAATCAAAGTCCCAGCCGTTCCCCCGCTCTGTGGGCTGTAGTTACGAATGACTTGTGTATTAGACGATGTAGAGAACATCCAAATGATGTGACACCCGTTTACATATGGCCCTCGGCGCGAGAAAACCTGCGAACAACAAAGATGCAGACCGGCCTGCGCACCCGCGCAGTCTGATCAGCGCCTCTGTTATTCCTTTTTGGGAAAGCGCCATATCTAAGCTTGCTACTAGCGAAATTTCGATTTTCTAGCTAGTCTCTGTAGCTGTGGAGACTGGTTTGAGTCTCACTTTGTGGGAGTCCCCGAAGACAGGTTTTCTCGGGACGAGGCCCATATCTGAATAAAAGCCTCCTCATTTTTTTTTTATTTAAAATATATTTTTATCTGTTGCACTTGTAATATTTGTCCTAGAGCTGTCGATATACGAGGCCACGACGCGAGAAAACCTGTCTTCTGGGTTTCCAACAAAGCGAGTCTCAAACCAGTCTCCTCGGTTTAACCGGTTTTTTAGAAAACTGAAGTTTTGCTCGTAGCGAGTCTAGATATGACTCTTCCAAAAAGCAGATAACAAAGTTGCGGATGAGACTGCGCGGATGCGCAGGCTGATCTGCGCCTTTGTTGTTACAAATCGCCGAAGACAGTTTTTCCAAGTCTCAGTCGCAGTCCAATTGCTTTATGTCATTTTACCATGAGCGCTTAGGAAGCAAGATGTGAAATTTGATTTTCGTGAAATATGATATAACTCAGACAGAATTGTTATTTGCGCAGTCTCTTCAAAGCATTTGCAGTGTGTATTTAGACACACCAAGAGTTATCCTGCTAGTGTCCGTTTTCTTTATCATACAACCTGATATACGATAGTAAACATGGTAATCATTGAACTGTATAAACCACGTGCTACCCATATCAAATACATTGAGGGAAAATGAGGAGTTTTCTAAATCGAAAACGACTAAGTTATTTTATTTTACAAGATATTCCAGACTTATTTTCCTATCATAGATATTCAAATATGCAATTGTATATTAGGCGGTGCTTTATTATATGTATGTGCAAAAGTTTAGTCCAAAATGTTATCATTAAAGGCATTTTAAAAAAGAAAAACGATGTTCACTGAATTTCTGTACGGACTATAGTACCAGAAAAGATGATTTTTGAGATTTCTTTGAGCATTGTACGTCGCTGAGGCTCTAATGTTATATCGTAATAGCTGATGTTTTAGATGACTGAGTTCAAGGCGTATCCTACAAAGATTAACAGTATGCCAACCATGGCCATGTGAATAGAGCTTTTTACTTTTATTGGGTCCTATAACTGTTTCAGTTTTTCCTTAAAATGTTTATGTTGTTAGATTCTTTCAATTCCAAGGACAAGTTGTTCCATTCTCGTATTGTTTTTGGAAAGAAGGATTTTGAGAATATTTCTTTTCTGATGAAAGGTACCAGAAAAGAATTATTTCGCCGGAGGTTGTAGGTATCCGTATTAACTGGTGGTTTAAATTGAGTAAAGTCACGTAAGGACGCCAACAATAACGTCACATTATTTTATTGCAAAGCCTTGGCGTTTTCGTACACAAAAGACGATTTTGAAGAATTAGTATTTGCATAATAAACAGAATCTGATATTATATTAAATTTATTAAACATATGAACTCGCTGCTAAAAACGAAAACATTCTTGGCGAGCGTTTTTTTTTTTTTAAACTAAACTTTTCGCCAGTTGGATACTTGTGCTTTTCCTGTTGTTGTACACCTCCACCCAAGGACGGATTCCCAGTGTTACTTACGATGAAGACGTTTAAGATTTTCCTTTATAAAAGTCTCCTCTGATTGGGTCTCGACAGTCACCAAGTGGCTCCGAAGTCGTGCGCAATATTTCTGTGGAAAGAAAAAACAAGAACTTTTGTCCTTGCTTCCGTCCGTCAAATTCGTTTCCGTTCAATAATCTTGAGAACGAATTGATAAAATTTCATCAATAGAATTTAATTAAGCTTTGTATATGCATTAATATTGACAAGATCAATGTTGTGATTGTAACAAATCATTTTTCGCACATTTGTACGAGGATTGTTTGCATCTAGCTTCAAAACTTCGTTCACATATGCTAATAACTTTTTTCACATATGCTACAACAAAATGTTATATGTTTCTAGAAAGAACTATATGCTTCCTTTAAATTGGCACCAGGTGCATGGAAACACACAATACATTTCTCGAGTTACAGCCATTTATATAAAGATCACTCCTGTATACTAATGTTTTTTTTCTGAAAGAAAATTTCAATACACGTAAAGTAATAGACATATTGATATCAGATTTTAGATGCAACTTTTTGTCACATTGTCGTAGTGGCTTGCGGAACAAAGTTTATATAAAAGACGCGTTTGTGACGTCACTAATTTTGCTGAGAATATGCTTCATTTGCCATAAGGGGGGTTTCAAAACGCACGGAATTATTAATAGAGTTATCACATTTAATATCATTTCAATGATATTTTTGCTTCTAAGTGACGAATTTACATTAATTAAAATATGTTCAATCTTGTCTAGTCCTCAAAACCTGGTGAGACAGTTCATTCTAAATAAAGCCTGTAGTTGTCAAGCTTAAAGTCATGTTCAAATTAAGAATAAAGACGCAATGGCATGAACCCAAAATCAAGAATAAACTCAGTAACCATTTCACTTTAGGCTAATCTGACTTTCAGCGTTTTAAAATTGTTCACTATCGATCAATACTTTGTAGTAACAGCTCAGTATGAGTGACTAACATATGAGCCCTGGCATGTGATGATTTCGAACAATGAGGCATTTCGACACTCGTAGACTCTTAAGAGCCTCTGCAGCCTCCTTTTAAGATAAGACACTCCAAATGGTGTTCAGTCAGTGGCTTAACAATCAGAGAATATTCAAGCGACTAGCAAAGGCTCTGATCAGACTGCGCATATGCGCAGGCTGATCTGAGGCTTCGCTGGTGGCACATACCACATTGTTGGAAATATCATGCACTGGCTCATATTGTATTTGAGTTATATCTAGGTTAAATGTTGCTTCGTCCATTTTATTAGAAATATTTTACTGACAACTGTAAGGTGGTGTCCTGTTTACCATTTATTTGCAAACATCAGAAGACTTTAGTCAAACAGATTCAATGTAATTTAACAAAAACGTGTCAGACATTTTGTAACTCTCAGAGACTTTTATAACAACATGGTGATAATGTATTGAAAAAAATCAAGACTGAAAGACTTACGTGCATAAATGGGCTATTTTAGCCCACCTAAGAGGCTAAAAAAATAAAAATTGTTTTCGCAATTTTTTCTTACTAGTATATAAGAACAATAACCCAAGTGTAAAAATCTGGTATTCATTCAACTTTTACTGTTGCTATGGTAACACAAAGGGCCGCCAAAAAAGCCTGAAAGAAGAAAGTGGCCACTTTGGAGCAAATTTGAGACATTTGACAGAGAAATTAACATAGAGCACAAGCAAATATTAAAAAGATATTTTAACAGACTGAGAATTATCACAGCACACAAAATATTAAAAGGTTTTTTTTTCGTATTTAGCCGTACTGATATCTACTTTTTTTTAATTGGTCTCCCATAGCCTTAAAGTTGGTACAGAATGGCAATGTCTCTATTTTAAGCCTATTTTGTCCGCCAGTTTTGTTACCATAGCAATGGTAAAAGTTGAATAATTGCCAGAATTTGACACTTGGGTTATTCTTCGAATAAACCAATCAAAAGAAATTGGTAAACAGCAAAATTCAGTTTTTTGACTCCAGAGGGGGCCGAAATTGCCTTTTAGTAAACGTAGCTCTTTCCCCTGTTTTTCAAAGAAGTACATGTTCGTCTATATGTCCGATGCATTGTGTTTGCTAGTGTACTAGGGAGATTCTCATATAAAGGGCTATAACTCGAGAAGTACATCGTGTTTTACTTTATGGCTGTGACAATTGATAGGCGGTAAATAGTTCTTTCTAGAAACGTATTGCAAAAAATAGCAGCCTTTATGATCTCATCATCTATGCGGAATGGGTGGTCGTGGAGTTCCTTTTGGTAAAATAAAACATCTGACTTATAGTGGACAAATTAAGAGGCAAACTAGAATTGTCAGAGGATCTGACTATAGCCACGCTGCAGCAATGTTTATGCTGTAAAAAGGCCTAAGTGTGCATAAATATCCCAATCATCATCAATCAAAGGCCATAACTCTGATGTCGTATTGCTTTCTTCATTGTACTTCTTTCTCTGCACACTGCAAGTCGTTTTATCTCAGTTAAAATTGAAGGCATCGATAAACTGCTACGCTGTGCAGTATTTCATCTGGGTTTTCACTATTTGCTGAATCACACATTTACGAGTTACTAGGTTTTTGTACATTTAACGCTGGTTAAATTGACTTCGAATTAATCAGGTTCACATAACTGTTGTATTTTTACTTATGAGGAGTTCATTGTAGTAAACTGCCTACCTCTGCTTCATGGAAATGTACCACTCCCGAGATATGAAAAAGATAACAACTGCCTTGAAATGGAATTTCTATCTATCTGGACAATCCGTGCCTTCAGAATCACCAATACCTGTGAATAACAAAGGCAAAAAAGGCAAAATTAAAGCAGTTTTCAATATGCAAGCAGCGAATGCTTAGATCATTCGCACAGTATCGCCAGATATTTGGCCTAATAAGGGGTGTGTGTGTGTGTGTGTGTGTGTGTGTGTGTGTGTGTGTGGCGCTCATTAGACCTCTAGCTCAAATGTATGCAAGTCATGTGACATATGCATGTACATGTAAAGAACGATTAATGCCTCATCGCAATTTTGTTGCACGATAACAACAAAGGCGCAGTTACGCAGTCTGATTAGCGCCTTTTTATTCGTTTTCTAGAAAACAAAATAGCTTGTACCTCGCTGTGAACAATGTCAATATTCTAGCTAGTCTCTGTAGGCGAGCAGGCTTGATTGAGACTTACATAGTCACAAACACGGGTGACAGGCTCCTAAAAGCATGTCCAACTAGTACCATTATCACATGGGCCAAACAGCGCAGATGAACATGATGCAGATAAATCCGAGGGCCTAAGAACAGGCTGCGGCGTTGATATTCTTTGAAAAATGTAAAATTATCCTAGTATACACTGAACAAAATTTCAAATTGGTCACTTTATTATTTCTGATCAAGCACTAATGGCATTGAAATGAATTTTGCCTATAAATGTGCAGTCTAATGGGCAAAAGGTTAGCGTTTTTTTTCTTCAGAAAAGATGTCTTTCAATCCACGGTTTTTGGTTAATTTTTACATCAAATTTAAGTTCAGTTGGTAATAGACTGCTCTTGTCAACTTCCAAAAGCACCAAACACTTGATATTTTGACTGAAGTAGATTTTTTACGCATATTTTTAAATGTCTTATTTTTTTAGATTTTTTTTAATTCATTAGTAGCTTGTGCAAAAACTGTTGTATATATTTTACTTTATCTGAACAAGATAACCCAAACAGAATAGAACTTGATTTGTCCATATTGTGACGACAAACATTTCTCTGCTGCTGTGCCCTTCCGGTTTGAATGTTAAACTTAAAAAGTCAATTTGACGGTACTTTGCATTATTTTTTCAACTTCCAATCTAGAATAGTACCGTCTAGTAGTAATACATAATCGCTGAAAATTTCAATACCGCATCACAGATAATATGGCGTACAGAACAGTGCGAACTTCCTTTGTAAACTGCATGCAAAAAGCTGAATTTCAACGATTTAGCTGCTGGTAGTGTTTGTCTTCATGTTATTACGTAACAGAAAAGAGGAGTATGTTTGAAGCGAATCATTTGAAGTGTGTTCGTCTTCAATTACGGCAGTCGGAAACATTTTCATACAAACAAAAATGAAAATGGATGGCATCTCTGTGGAATATTTGATATTGTAGGAAAAATGTGACTTTTTGAAATGAGGGTACCTTTACCCTAGCATGGTCTGTGCAAGATGTACATTTTTAAATGAAATGGCATGCAGAGTTTTGGCAAGGCATTGGTTGATTTATATAAGCATGAATTTTGTATAACCTAATCTTACTTCAAAACTAATATAAAAATGTAAGGTGACCAATTAAAAATTTTGCTCAGTGTAGTGCAAAATAATCTATGTAAAATAAAAAAAACTTTTAAACAAATAACTGAGTGACCAATCCATTCTTTTCACGGTGTAAAGCCGAACAGAAGTCGCTATAACAGGAAAAAATATAATATGTTACATTAAAATGAGAAAATTCCCAAGGAACCATAGTTCAGCCCTTTCTCAGCAGGTGACCACAAGAAACAACTAAACAGACGCGCACAAAGGCATAACAAACATAAGACAGAAAAAAAACATAAAAGATCCACAAAGAAGTACCGCCTTGGAGCGGTCAGTAAAATATTTTACTGGAGGGCTTAAACCAGTTTCACTGCGCCAACCTCACCCTTAATTCACATGTAGATCAAGACACATAGATATTTGGTCTGCATGAAAGACCCCTAACTTATCAATGCATCATCTCCCAGAACATATAAATCAAGATATAAAAAGGAGATAAAGCAAAGATAAGGGCTAAACAGTAAATAAAACTGAATACCGGAGTAAATAAATCCAACAGGTAAACCTCGTTGGCCGGATAACAGTCAAAGCATCAGATTCCTACCGTATCATCAAAAGGTAAGTCTTTGCGTCTGAACCGTCATAAAGTCTGAGTTCCAACCCACCGATGTGCAATTAAAGAGGAAAGCAAAGTTGCCAACCATGATTGGGTTGACCACCAAGCATGCAATCTGTTGCAAAACATTAATGCTATAGCCAACATTATTAAAATTATCAGAGCCAACAATCTTCTTCAAATTATACACCAAGTCACCATAGAATCCAGGTTCCGAAAGTCCTTTGCACAAGGGAGATTTAAGTCCAACTTGGAGTTTAAATATCAAATCATAGTATCGTATATAAAATTTAGAAAATATTTGCAAAATTTATGATATCGATAGCCTTGTTTAAGAAGTTTCAGAGTTGACAATTTATTGCGAGTGTTGAAGTCATCAACATAGCTAGATGCTCTAGCAAAACGAGCAGCTCTAGTTCTAAATTTTGCAAAAGCACTGCGTCAACAAAAGGGCAATAGCATTTTCAAATACGATTCCGTTTCAAAGTTTGTTTTGAATGTCCGATACAAACAAAGTTTATTCTGACCGTTTCCTCGCCTAGCACATTCTCTATTAAGTTCATTCTTTCATTTTACGATATATGCGTTCAAGTACTAGCAAGTTAAACGACATCATTGGTGAGAAGTAGAAAGAGCGAGTGAGCAAATACGCCAATACTGGAGCGTTTGCACTCTCTCTCTCTCTCTCTCTCTCTTATTGGTCGGTCTCAAAACACGATCACTACCCACGTCGTAGCAATACCTCATAAATTTACAAGACACTATTATATGTACGAGTATATTACACTGTACGATATCTATATACATACAATATGTTTGTATTCAAATAATTTCATATATACCTCATATATTGTAAAAGTAAGTAATGGTGCAAAGATCAGGAATCGATACAATCAAGTACCACACCTGACCCAGGATACCAATTGTAACCATTATTATTTATTGTTCCTCATGTTGCCAATATTCTTGGACTGGGAGAAAAAAGACTGATATTATTTTATTTGAAGAGCTCTTTTCCACCTGTACCCTTAGTAACAATAGATACTCAGATAAACAACTAAATGATATAGACTTTCTTTTGATTTTATTACTTTTGAGAAAACATTTTTCGACAAAAGTATTTTTTTATCTGATAGAACTATCAACATGAATTTGCAATAAAGTGTAAAAGTGAAATTTACGGGCCATTGATTACGATACAGTACCACACCAAATGCAACAACACACTCTTTCAAAAGTAAACAAACAAGAAAGTCAGATTTTCTACTCTTTACTGAAAACGCCACTTGGTCATTGCTTACCTTTGAGTTTTACCACATGCTAATTTCCACACCCCTTTAAAGTATACAAACAATAAAATGGGTTTAGTCATTTCTAAATGTTTGCCAACTTTTGGTACAGTGGAATACACCTTTTGGAACAGAACAATACTTTAAACATGCAATTAAATATCAGATACCATATCTGTAACTTTTAAATGCATGCATAATGAAATCAGTTTACTTTTTATTAAATGTCAGATTGAAATGGAATCTAATTTCAATGTCCTTCAATTATTTTTCTGAGTATACATACAAAAGGTAATAATGGTCTGATACATTCCTGAAACTACTTAAAAACATACAGTTTAAACAAGAAATATCTTTATCACATGACGCCGCGTCTGGGAGTTAAATAACGCCATGCATTAAAATCGATAAACCACTTGTGGTTTACAGATTTTCGGGAAACGTTATGACGTCCATAATACCGTTGCGTACATTATGACACGATTATGACGTTTTTATGCCAGAAATGAGATTTCAAAATAATCTTAATGTCATATGATAAATAGAATCTAACATTCGTGCTCTTGTATTATTGAATTTATTAAACTCGTTGCGAAAAAGAGATAAAATGCTCGGCAAGCCTCGCATTTTATCTCTTTTCCCCGACTCGTTTAATAAATTAAATAAAACATGAGCACTCATGTAAGATCCTCTATTTAAAACAGTTAAGTGGTGGAGATAAAATAGGTCCCGTGTTTAGTGCAAAACGCAATGGATACTTTTCAGAAGCTCGATTTTATCTAAACTTAAATGAGCCGCTGCATGAGATTTCCAACAATTTGACATTTTGACATGTGGAGACTCGGACGAGCATCTGTAGCTTCCTTTTAAGCTTAGAAACTCCAAATGGTGTTCAGTCAGTAGCTTAACACTCATAAAATACTAAAGCGACTAGCAAAAGCTCTGACCAGACTGCGCGTATGCGCAGGCTGGTCTGGGGCTTTGCTGGTCGCACATACCACATTGTTGGAAATCTCATGCACTGGCTCAAAAATATGATGGTCATTTTCGACCATCATAACAACAATCGCTGCAGCATTGTGATTAGAAACTGTATTGCCCAGTAAGAACTCAGGGTATCAAAAGCAGTGCATACAACGCAATCACAATACATTCGGACCATGCAGACGCAGACACGACCTGTCCTTCATTAAAAGAACCATTGGATATAACGGACGATCTTAATGTGGTGGTTGGGGAGGGGGTGGTATTTTATTATCATTAAATATTTAGCTCATTTTTCTCTTATTCCATTAGTCATTAACAAAATATATCCTAGGTTGTTTGTTTGATTTGAATCTTTACGTCCCACTCAACAATTTTTCAGTTATGTTGGGATGGATCGTCCTTGGTTTACAAGTACTAAGCAGGGATTAATGATTGTGTCTTGCTCAAGAAAACAGCACAGTCCCATCGGTGGGGCTCGAACCCGCAACTTTTTGATATCAAGTCAAGCAATCTACCGCTGAGCCACTGCGCTCGCCAAAAAAAATATTTCTTATACAATAATGTTTTATTATTAAATTTATAACCCATTTATTCATAGTTGGTTTATTCCTTATTGACAGAAAATAGCGTATGTAAAGTGCATTTTTGGAGATGATCCATTGATACGCTAGGGGTCTTTAATGCAAACCAAACATCTATGTGTCTTGATCCACACCTGAACCAAGGGTGAATTTGGTGCCCTTCAACGGGTTTAAGCCCTCCAGTAAAATATGTTTTACTAACCATTCCAAGGCGGCACTTCTTTTGATGTTCATTTTTGTTTTTTGTGTCTCGTGTTTCTCATGCGTTCGCATCTGTTCAATGCTGCCTTGTGGTCACCTACTGGGAAAGGGCTGACCTCTTGGTCTGTTGGTGATATTTTTTGTATTTTTGTTACTTTCTCATTAGGTATCCTTGGTCAGGTGTGGTACTTGTTTGTATGGTTTCCTGATCTTTGCCGTCGATCTTACTTTGAATAAGGAATTGAGAGGTGGAAGAGATATAAGTTTAATCAAAATATTTGCTTTCCCTGTAGCAATGCAATTCATTGTTTACATGTATGAAGATTCTGTTAAAATAGTTCTGACGTCACAGCGATATAGTGTTTAATGATTTTTTGAATCGACTGCGTTTTTGCATGTGTACACTCTTACGAAGGCTTAAACCCAAAAGCACATGTTATTGCTACGCATGTGCACTTGGAGTCCCGCTCGTATTTGCTTCTGGTGTTACAAACTGGGAAGATAGTTTATATCGATGATCGTTATCAATCAAACACAACAGTAAGTACTGAATATTCCAGACCCGAAAATAGTATATATTTCACTTCCATTATGGGTATTTGTCACGTGTAGCACAGTAAGATAAATTTGTGAAGTTAGCAGTAGCGCAGTAGTGCAGTAATATAATTTTATGAAGTTGGCAGTAGCACGGTAGCACATCAGCAGTAGAACAAATTATGAAGTTGGCAGTAGCGCAGTGACTGTAGCAGTAGAACAAATTGTGAAGTTAGCAGTAGCGCAGTAGCACTAGAACAAATGGTGAAATTGGCAGTAGCGCAGTAGCAGTAGAACACATTCTAAAGATGTCAATAGTGCAGTAGTACAATGGGAGAAATCCGAGAGTGTTTCTTAATAATTGTTCCTGTGCCCTTTGAATAAATTAAATTGATCACCTCCACTCCTCCCTCCACACCAACCCTGCCCCACACTATTGCGGTAATATACACTTTTTACAATAAAATGAGCCGTGATATGTGATTTCCAACAATGTGGCATTTTGACAAGTGTAGACTCAGACGAGCCTGTGTAGCCCCCTGTTAAGCTTAGAAACTCCAAATTATGTTCAGTCATTAGTGTAGCTCTCATAGAATATTCAAGCGACTAGCAAAGGCTCTGATCAGACTGCGCGTATGCGCAGGCTGATCTGAGGCTTTGCTGGTCGCACATACCAAATTGTTGGAAATCTTATGCCACGGCTCAAATGATTGTTTATTTGAACTTGACTGTAGATTTACTTATCCCATTAACATCGCTAATAATTACAGCAAAGGGGATTTCATCATAATTTGAATATGCACCTTTCTTATCCAATGAAATGGCCAGATATTTTTATATTACCCGATAGATTTTTAGATAAATAGGTCACAAGGGTAACAACCTACGTCATATTATTGATGTTGTAAACACGTAGTGCGGCGCCATCTTTGATTTACAAGGTCAGTTTTCCCCTTCGTAAAATTAAACAAATGAGTGTCTGTACAAACAAAGCAGTGCAGGCGGTGCCTAACATCACACTTGAACAGAATATATAACGGTCAAGCCCCGATAAGCCGTTGCCTTTGTAATCATTCACCCACAAGAATCGAAGCGGGAGACACGAGGATAATTTTAGCAGTCACCCACTTCGATTTTTGTGGGTGAATGTTTACAAAGGCAACGGCATTTCTGGGCGTGACCATTGTATATTATGTTCAAGTGTGATGTTAGGCACCGCCTGCACTGCTTAGTTTTGACAGACACCAATTTGTACGTCATTTACGAAGGGAAAAACTAACCTTGCAAATCAAAGATGGCGTCATACTACGTGTTTACAACACCCACGCTATGACGTAGGTTGTTACCCCTGGGTCAGGACCAAGACTTTATGTAGCGTTCAGTCACAAAATCAGATGCACAATCAACAAGGTCAAGCAAGAAATTGATAATTATCTCTATATTGTGGTTTAGAGCATTTACATGTAGGTCACAAAAACGTCATTCGCTTTTTGTGTCAATAGTACATGTACAGATATTGAGCTACAGATTCTGAAGTGTATGTCGATACTAGAGATTCAAACAGTTTAAATTCAATATCTGTCGTAGGTTTGGTACGTTGTATACATTGCCTCGCTCAAGGAGTATCTTGCATATTCCTGTAAAGTTTTATGAGTCAAATTCATAAAATAAATTATATGTAGTTTGAACGTTTAGTGCAGTACAATATTTCTACCAATTCAATAATTTGCTATCGAAAGATTAATAGATACATGTATATACGGACGGGGGAACAAAGCAACTCTATATACTATGCTTGATATATTTGCTTAGAATGTGTATTGGTTGAGTCATGGCCCTTGATTTGTTTAAATCGACATTTTTAATTTTGTCTCTCGTTATAATTAACAAATAGAAATGTATTTCTTTCTCTGAAAATCGCTTTAATCTTAGAAAATAGAGTATATAATCCTGATGAAATGCCACATTTTGTGGCATCTCATCCTTCTCGTCGCCATTTGCCAATGAACGTATTTAGGAATCACCAGTATACAAATAATTGAAGCGCCAGAACTCGATTGCAAAACGAAAACGTTTGATGTAAAATTTAAATTTGCCTGAAAGGTGAACTATAGAAAATGTAGATAGTAGGTTTTGGTCAATTTATCAAGAGTGCCCTGAAGTATACATTACCATACGTCAGAAGTATAAGAACTGCCAGAGTTATTCCAGTTTCCATTATCAATCCTGTAAGAATGCTACACCCTACATTTAACTCGCTGCCTACTGGTAAAAGACTTTTTTTCAAAATCAGCCTTTTCGTAAATTTATTTCGGGAATTACATAAGAGTGTCAACCAGTTTGAATCCTGGTTCCAAACTGTTTGCAAAGGTTATCAGCAGTCGACACTAGTAGGCAAAAAGTTAGCAGGCACGATGGCATTTACAATAATATTTTGCCATCTAAGCTAATACTTGGCTCAAATGTTATCTAAGGTCAATCTAACAAGAAGTAAACTGTAGCTTATCTTTTACTGCACTATTCAGTGACGTCACTGGCATGTGATGTGTGCCACATAATTGTCAACGAAACGTTAGATAATCAGCAAACTGGGATGACACAGATGCGATGCCCTCAATCGCGATATTTGATCATTAACATTTTATGTACCAATGGATTCTTCCTCCTAGTTTTGATACACTCAGCTTGGGATGGTCCATTGTTTTTATCGAGGGTCCACAGGTTATAATTCTTAAATTGAAAATATACTTCGTTCTGTAAAGATCGTTTTTGTTTTCGAAAGCAGTGTAGAAACTGGTGATAATCTGTATCTTCGCTGTTTGCCAACGTACGCATTTAGGAGTCACCGGACAGAGTATTTGAAGGTTTAACACAAACTTAAGCGACAAAATTAGTCTGGTCAAAATACGTTAAGCCCCTTGTCAGTTGATATGTACATGTATATTTTCTAAAGTTTATTCGTTGATTTAAACAAAAATGCAAATCAAAAGACAATTGAAACTCAGCTTAAGTTTTTCAACAGTATCTTAGGTGTAATTGCACAAAGTTTGAACTGAAAAATAATGGTTAAACGAATATGAAAGGTTTTGCATTGAAGCTATGGGAAAATTACAGCTGGAGCTTGACTTATTTTGACCCGTTTATGAAGTATGTAATCATGTCTACGACCAGCAACCCCATACTATATATAGTATCAACACATGTTTGTTTATTTGTTCATCTAACAATGCTAATATCCAAATCGATTATATAACACTCCAACAACCACAAGTAAGAATGACCAGGCTCTGAGGTGATACACTTTTTTTATGCTCAACTCAACTGAGTATGAGATATCAATAGCTCATAAAACTAAAATGCTGAAAAATAAAGACTTTTTTTCTTGCTTTAAGCTCTCAGATGCTGTGTTTATCCTGATAATAAATGTAAAAATGCCAACAATTGTTGGCATTTTAACATTTATGAGCAGGATTAATTGCATGCTCAGTTGAGTTGAGCATGGGAAATGTTTTATAACCTCATGGGCAGAAAATACAAGAACCACAGATCACAAACAATCCAATGGTACATTGAAGAAGAAGGATTAGAACACAGACACACACAAATTGTAACTTAGTATCCTTCTAGTTTAACATTCATCTCGCTGAGGAAGAGAGAGTCAATTGAGCCGCGGCATGAGATTTCCAACAATTTTAAATTTTGACAAGTGTAGACTCGGACGAGCCTGTAAAGCCTCCTTTTAAGCTTAGAAACTCCGAATAGTGTTCAGTCAGTAGCTTAACAATCATAGAATACTCAAGCGACTAGCAAAGGCTCGGATCAGACTGCGCATATGCGCAGGCTGATCTGAGGCTTTGCTGGTCGCACATACCACATTGTTGGAAATCTCATGCACTGGCTAAATTGCTTTGCTTAATTGTAATAGTGCTTTAATGTGTGTGTCATTGTGTTCTAGTGTGTCTTTCTCATAGTGATACGGGTTCATCTTTGACTATGGCATTGCCTGATCATGCTCGCTGGCTTTATTTAGCGTCTATTACCATCCTACCAGCAAAAGCAAATAACAGTATTAGCAACAGAAGACCTAAGATGCATTTACCGCACGCTTTGTATCTTTCATGTGCGGATCCACAAAGTTTTGTCAGAGGGGGTCCAACTCTGACAACTTTTTTTAGTTGTTCAGGGGAGGGAAAAGCAAAATATCACTAAAGGCGGGCCGAAGACGGACCAACATTTATTTATTTATATACATTATTTAATGAGGGTAAAACACATTGAGCTAATATAAAACTATTCTACAATGGGGAAACGCAACATACATACATAAAAATACATTCACATGACATATCTAAAATGATAAAACCTATACTACCATAAGCACAGTCATTAATGAAATGATCAGCATGCACAATGAGGAGTGCCAAGCTTCTGAACTCAGTCGACAGAGAATCGTTGCTCAGTCGCCCAGATTATGCAGATGGATGCAAAAAGACAACGAGTTTGGGTCCAACCCTAGCCTGGGCCCGAGCCTGAGCTGTGCATTTGGTGTAAAAAGGCAACTTACAGCGGATGGGCGTATAAAACTGAAACATTTAAATGTTTGCATTGGACAAAATATTATTCAGTTAAAGAGACTAAGTCTGCAACTATGAGCATGTTTCGATTTTGTTTTGATTTTTTTTTAAATCATTTGTAAAAGCAGAATTGAGTTATGTTTTCACAATAAATCTGTTAACTTTAGCTGAAAACTGCACGGAAAAGTGAATTATCTTATAAAACAGGTGTGTTTTTCTCTTGTTGGTAATTATTTGCGTCCCTCCAATAATTATAGACAGTTAATTTTAACATACATGCTGTTGTTTTGATACTGATAATTTGTTAAGATTTACGAAATTGATAAAATGTATACCTGAATTATAGTTATTTACTGTGTTCTCGAAAAATAGAAACATTAGTTCTAAAATTAAAAGATATGTAGTTTTTGTCGTTTGAATGGAATGAATTAGACGAAAATTGCTTTCCCTTGTTTAAGTGAGAGCCACCAGGTGGCACTGTTGTGGAGCTGTCGCTTTTTGGGAGGTATCTAGATATGGTGATGTAATTCGTCATTCAGCCGAAGAGCGACCGATTAAACACACATTAAATTTTCTTTGGATATGGTAAGATTGGCAATGTTTTTCAACATATTGTTAAATGAAGTTTTGTAGTGAAGTATTTGCATGTGTGTTAGTGATGGTAAGAAATAAAACGTCGGGATAATCGGTCACCTTTTCCGGCTCAAAACAGATTCAGTAGTTGGTTATTTGTTGTTATGCATTGATTTTCATCTCCTTAAATGAGCATCGTGGGTCGAAGGCAAGTCAAGGGAACAAAAGTTACAGACTATGCAGCTTTAAGAATTAAGTGGAATATTGATATAGTCACGAAATATCACAGCAAACTATTTATTATAAGGATTTGATCCTGTTAAAACTTGTAAGAGGTCGGAATCGAATTCCACAGTTTGGATGCTGTATACGAATATGACCCATCAAACAGTGGATGCTGGCTTGGTTTTTCAGGGGTTCCGGACAAGTATTGCTAAGAAATCCTCTATTTTTTTGTAATTTTAGGGGGGTCCGGACCCCATGTCCCCCCACCCCTGCCTTTCTACTTTCGATGCGATGGCAATACATTTTGTAAACTCATTTTTTTACATTTTACTATCTATTTCAGCAAAATGTATTATCTGAGATTTGATATAGATGTTATGCTAAGTATTATTCAATGTGAGGTGTCCACCATAAAGCTCTTCTTATCTCTTTTATACAATCGTTTATCTTGATTATAAAGAGCGTCATTCGTGGAACATGTTTGTGTTACGCTCTATATCTAAAACGAAAACAACTGAATTGATGATAACCAAGTCGCTGTGTACAACCAAAATGTATTACAATACTAAGATCAGAATTTAAATAAAGTATACATCAAACAACTACATTTACGTCATTCTCCAGAGAGTGGCTGGGATACAAATAAGAAAGGAACAACATAAAGCTATTGCCAAATCGAAGTCGACATTAAAACGGTGTGTGTTCCACCCGAAGACGGCAGTTCGCCTATTGTAACTTGTTAAATTGGGAGGGTTTGCTAATTAGTTAAAACCAGTACATTAAAAATTCTGGCCGAGATTTTTAATACTTTTAATACTGCTGATACATGTATCAATTTGTGTTGTTGAGCGCAAATCGTTCTTTGTGTGTGTGCGGGGGGGGGGGAGGGGGAGGGGGGGGGGGAGGGGGGAGGGGGGGTTGGGGGAGCAGGGGGTCCGGTAAATCATAAAAGGATAGGGTTTCTTCGCAGACTGGTCCGGATCCCCTGAAATTCACAAAGCTACCAAGCCAGCATACAATGTTGGGCCATTGTCGTCCCGCCAGCGAAACGCCATTTCAATGACGTTTCGCTGGCGGGCTGATGATGGCCCGCTTTTTGTGTTATTTGGATCCTCACTCCCATCATCAACTAAAAACAGAAAACAAACGTTGGCAGAGTTGGAGACCCTCTGACAAAACTTTCTGGATCCGCGCATTGACCGCACACGCATACCATGTACCTTTACGTGTATCACGTTGCAAACTTTTTTGATGTCAACAAACGATAACAACATCACAAGGGATAGGCAGATCTGTACAGGTTTGATAGTGTGATAATGACTGTCTAGACCTGATGCATAAGGGCGAGCCTTTGTGATAATGGTATTTATCGCATTCATGTATGTGAGAATTTAGTCTTAAAAATGCGTGGGCACAGCTTTCATGTAGAGCTAGAGGTCTAGTACTTGCACTGACTGTTCATCTACTTCTATAATCTTTATGTGAGAGCTGCGAAGGCTCTGACGAGACTGCGCATTTGCGAAGTCTCGTCTGAGTATTCGCTGCTCCTCTATGCGGTAAGTGACAAAATATCACATCACGAGACGGCTCATTTGTTTTCCTGATAGTAATGGCAGTCTACACATAAATCTAAGACAATTGTGCAATTTGAACTTACATCAACTCTAATGATAACAAGTAACGCGACAGAAGATTTATTATACTTGAGCCTAATCAAGTTCTCCTCCATCATTATCAACTCCAGAACACCATTAAAGATATATACAAATTAAATGCGAATACATCGCGCGTCTCACAGAATTGCAAATACAACTAGCAACAATCATTTCGATCATATGAAGAAAGCAGTACAGCCCAGTAATTTCTGGCATGATTTTCGTCATTAAATTCATTATCATGTGTTTGTCTGTGTCCTGGTGTCGCTATCTCATGGTGGCATGGGTTAGTATGTGATTGTAGCATTTCCTTGCCATTGAAGTAGCTCTCATTACGCAGTTACGTACGTGCGTAATAAAAATAGTAACATTAAAGGGAGGTCACCTATTGTGGTAAAAAGGATTTTCCATATCATAATGAACTTTTTCTTAAAGGAAAGAATTCGCTCCCTCTGGGAGCAAATTTTTCTTAAGGGAAAGAATTCGCTTCCTCCGGGAGCAAATTCTTTCCTTTAAGAAGAGTTCCTATTTTGAAAAGGGAGGCGATTGAAGAGAATCACTGCTTGGTCGAGTAGTCTCCCTTTGATGTGGGAAGCTTAGTTAGTGTTCTGGCTATAGCTATGCCATTAATTGTCATACTTTTATTTGTGTAAAAACATTGTACATTTCACGCGATTGCACAACTTTAATGAAATAAATAACCGCTATATAAAGTGCATTCATTCTGGGCTATCGGAACCCAGTATTCCCAAGCAACCGGATTATGAGTCATCATCACTTTATTTGTTGCGAAAACTTGCGCGGATCCAGAGGGGGGTACTTGGGGTCCCTCGACTGACGAAACCTTTTGGATCCGTGCATGGAACAACTCAGATGCAGATCAGTCTTTAGATTCCATGCTTGATACTCCCAAACATTCAATAGTCCACGACTCTCACTAGTCTCAATGGGAGTGCAGTGGCTCAGTGGTAGAGTGCTTGACTCGTGACCGAAGGGCCGCGGGTTCGAGCTTCAACGGCGTCACTGCATTGTGTCCTTCAGCAAGACATTAATCATTGCTTAGTACTGGTTTAACCCAGGAAGACTCGTTCCGACATAACTGAAATACTGTTGACTGGAACGTAAATAATTAAATCAAACAAACAAGACTAGTCACTTTGGCTGTCCACATCATTTAGGACATTTTTCTCATGTTTCGGCTCAAGTATCTAAGGTATTATGGAATTTTGCACTTCAGTTGAATATTTTTAATCAATCAAATTAATAGCAAAACAGACCTTCACACAAGAGCGCGTCATCGAAAATTAATTTTCTTATTTCTCAACGAAAGCATATGTTGTGGGTACTCAAAAGAACAGTCTCCATGAGACCTTGCAGAGAGCACCCAAAACAAATGCTTATACTGATGTTCAAAACAATGTTCACAATTTTTTCGCTCATTTTTGGGTTAGCTCGATCTGGGCCTATGGCAATAGAATCATGGCTTATTATGGTTTATTAATAATGTATGAGAATTGGTCCTTAATTACCAGAGGACTCTGCCAGACAAAATACTTAATTTTCATTACAAATGGCATCTGGCTGCAGCCTAATTAAATTTTGCATATCCTGCTTTACGGTCAAGTAAGCCCTTTCTTTGAAACGGTATCCAAGCATACTAAACGATTGCTTTGGTCACCGAGTTAATCGCCGTATTCACAAACTACTTGATTGGGCGGAATTAATGTTCATTAGTTGTCAAGCCAAATCATCACTTATAATCATACGAAGCCCTCGTGCGTAAACTCATATAAGCATGGCTTCCTTTTAATGGGGCATAAGCAAACAGAACAGATCCAGATCAGAGACAGATCAGTGTATGTAATAAAACTCGAAGTCTCATAAAACAATTCGGTTAGCTCACGAGATTTTGGAACATACATGTACTAAACGCATCTGCATATACATGTAGTCACACTTTAACTCATATAAGCCTAGTGTATTTTTGTGAGACACAGACGAACGGTACAGACCCAGATCTGACGCTGCCTTTTTATGCTATGGATAGGATGCAACGATAAATTGTGTTCACAGCAAAATGTATACTTGTTGACAATAGAAATTATACAGATTATCTATACCTTTGCAAACAAGATTCCATCTTGCTTTTTTCCAAAAACTAAACAATTTACCAATTTTTATGGGAAATCAGCGAACAGTAAGAAACTAGATCAGATCTGATTTTGCACTGTTTGTGTACAAAATGTACTTTTAAATTTTGAATGAAATTGATATTTATTACCTAACAACGGGTTACCCTTAAATTCGAAATAGACTCGTCCAAATGATAAGGACAGGAAATTCCATTAAGCATAGTGTTAAAAGGAACACTACTGTTATTGTAAAATTATAAGGGAAGGGGATAATGACAACGGTCCCCGCATGGTGCGTTTCTGCGCATGCGTCATTTGTTTTTAAAATAGACAGCCAAAAAACCCAATGTCTATTAATAGCGCTTAACAAGATGCAGCTTTTAAAAAAGATAATACTTTATGTAGAGGTCATATTTTAAGATGCCTGAAATGAGGAGGGATGCCTCTATGGAGGCTTAATGTAAATAATCGCACATCATTTCCCATGCGCGGATCCAGAAAGTTTTTTCAGAGGGGGTCCAACTTTGACTACGTATTTCTTTTGTTGATGATGGGAGAGATGATCCAAATACCAATATAAGAGGGCCATCATCGGCCCAGCAGCGGAACGCCAATTAAATGGTTTCGCTGGCGGGCCGTTGGTGGCCCAAAATTGAAAGTTTGCTTGGTAGCTGTGTGATTTTACAGGGGATCCGGACCAGTATAGTACAGAAACCCTATATTTTTGTGATTTTTCAGGGGGGGTCCGGACCCCCTGTCCCCCCTCTGGATCCGCACATGTTTCCTACATTGTGCCCCCGACCTCAATCCTCCATTTAGACTCAAATCAGCCTGTGCGTATGTGCAGTTGTAAACGTATCAGCATATTTGCTATTTCCTTTATGAAGATGACATTCACAAGCGCTAATTTCTTTAACGATGATCAGACGATGGCCATCGTCTGCACATATATCATATAAGGCTAGCATGGAAACATGTCCTAATTCCTGTAATAGAATGAAGGCAAATGGATGGGCATGTTTCTCCTTTAATAAACGTACAACTATGTTCTGAAGTCGTTGTGAGGAGACGGTCAGAACTGGATGAGCGTATTTCTAAATCAGATATTGGTATTACCATATTCTAACTTGGATCACAGCTGGCTGATCATGCTCCTCATCAGGTAGATGTATAAACATTATCTTACTGATGTAATGAGACGACCATGTTCCTTATGAAATAGGGGTATAACCATGCTCCGAACATGGTCATGAGATGATCATAATGGACGGAGCATGTTTCTTACCTGAATGAGGTATAACCATGCTCTGACCGTCGTCACGAAAAGATCACAACTGACGGTGCATGTTTCTTACCTGCTCTGTCCATTGTCATGAGACGATGACAACTGTCGGAGCAAGTTTCATACATAAATGATATATAACCATGCTCTGACCGTTGTCATGTCACGATGACAACTAACGGAGCATGTTTCATACCTTAGGGATGAATAACCATGCTCTGACCGTTGTCATGAGACGATGACAACTGACGGAGCATGTTTCATACCTTAGGGATGAATAACCATGCTCTGACCGTTGTCATGAGGCGATAACAACTGACGGAGCATGTTCCATACCTAAAGGATGAATAACCATGCTCTGACCGTTGTCATGAGGCGATGACAACTGACCGAGCATGTTTCATACCTTAGGGATGAATAACCATGCTCTGACCGTTGTCATGTCACGATTACAACTGTCGGAGCATGTTTCATACCTTAGGGGTAAATAACCATGCTCTGACCGTTATCATGTCACGATGACAACTAACGGAGCATGTTTTATACCTTAGAGATGAATAACTATGCTCTGACCGTTGTCATGTCACGATGACAACTGTCGGAGCATCTTTCATACCTTAGGGATAAATAACCATGCTCTGACCGTTGTCATGTCACGATGACAATTGTCTGAGCATGTTTCATACCTTAGAGATGAATAACCATGCTCTGACCGTTGTCATGAGGCGATGACAACTGACGGAGCATGGTTTATACCTTAGGGATATATATCCATGCTCTGACCGTTGTCATTAGATGATAACAACTGACGGAGAATGGTTCATATCTTAGGGATATATTACCATGCTCTGACCGTTGTCACTAGACGATAACAACTGACGGAGCATGGTTTATACCTTAGGGATATATTACCATGCTCTAACCGTTGTCACTAGACGATAACAACTGACGGAGCATGGATAATACCTCAGGGATATAATACCATGCTCTGACCGTTGTCACAAGATGATAACAACTGACGGAGCATGGTTCATATCTTAGGGATATGTTACCATGCTCTGACGGTTGTCATGAGACGATAACAACTGACGGAGCATGGTTCATACCTTAGGGATATATTACCATGCTCTGACCATTGTCACTAAACGATAACATCTGACGGAGCACGGTTCATACCTTGGGGATATATTACCGTGCTCTGACCATTGTCATGAGACGATAACAACTGACAGAGCATGGTTCATACCTTAGGATATATTACCATGCTCTGATCGTTGTCACTCGACGATAACAACTGACGGAGTATGGATCATACCTTATGTATAGATTACAATGCTCTGACCGTTGTCATGAGACTATTACAGCTGACGGAGCAAGGTTCATACCTTAGGGATATAGTATCATACTCTGACCGTTGTCACTAGACGATAACAAGTGACGGAGCATGGTTCATACCTTAGGGATATATAACCATGCTCTGACCGTTGTCACTAGACGATAACAACTGACGGAGTATGGATCATACCTTAGGTAAAGATTACCATGCTCTGACCGTTGTCACTAGACGATAACAAACAACTGACGGAGCATGGTTCATACCTTAGTGATATATTACCATGCTCTGACCAATGTCATGAGACGATAACAACTGACGGACCATGGTTCATACCTTAGGGATATATAACCATGCTCTGAAAGTTGTGACTAGATGATAACAACTGACGGAGCATGGTTCATACCTTAGGGATATATAATCATGCTCTGACCGTTGTCACTAGATGATTTCAACAGACGGGGCATGGTTCATACCTTAGGGATATATTGACATGCTCTGACCATTGTCACTAGACGATAACAATTGACGGAGCATGGTTAATATCGTAGGGATATATATCCATGCTCTGACAGTTGTCATGAGACGATAACAACTGACGGAGCATGGTTCATACCTTAGGGATATATAACCATGCTCTGACCTTTGTCATGAGACGATAACTAGTGACCGAGCATGGTTCATACCTTAGGTATATATTACCATGCTCTGACCGTTGTCACTAGATGATGACAACTGACAGACCATGGTTCAAACCTTAGGGATATATTACCATGCTCTGACCGTTGTTATGAGACGATAACAACTGACGGAGCATGGTTCATATCTTAGGGATATATTACCATGCTCTAACCGTTGTCACTAGACGATAACAACTGACGGAGCATGGATAATACCTCAGGGATATAAGACCATGCTCTGACCGTTGTCACAAGATGATAACAACTGACGGAGCATGGTTCATATCTTAGGGATATGTTACCATGCTCTGACGGTTGTCATGAGACGATAACAACTGACGGAGCATGGTTCATACCTTAGGGATATATTACCATGCTCTGACCATTGTCACTAAACGATAACATCTGACGGAGCACGGTTCATACCTTAGGGATATATTACCGTGCTCTGACCATTGTCATGAGACGATAACAACTGACAGAGCATGGTTCATACCTTAGGATATATTACCATGCTCTGATCGTTGTCACTCGACGATAACAACTGACGGAGTATGGATCATACCTTATGTATAGATTACAATGCTCTGACCGTTGTCATGAGACTATTACAGCTGACGGAGCAAGGTTCATACCTTAGGGATATAGTATCATACTCTGACCGTTGTCACTAGACGATAACAAGTGACGGAGCATGGTTCATACCTTAGGGATATATTACCATGCTCTGACCGTTGTCACTAGACGATCACAACTGACGGAGCATGGTTCATACCTTAGGGATATATTACCATGCTCTGACCGTTGTCACTAGATGATAACAACTGACGGAGCATGGTTCATACCTAAGGGATATATTACCATGCTCTGACCGTTGTCACTAGACGATAACAAACAACTGACGGAGCATGGTTCACACATTAGGGATATATTACCATGCTCTGACCGTTGTCATGAGACGATAACAACTGACGGGCCATGGTTCATACCTTAGGGATATATAACCATGCTCTGACGATGTCACTAGATGATAACAACTGACGGAGCATGGTTCATACCTTAGGGATATATTATCATGCTCTGACCGTTGTCACTAGATGATGACAACTAACGGAGCATGGTTCATACCTTAGGGATATATTACCATGCTCTGACCGTTGTCACTAGACGATAATAACTGACGGAGCATGGTTAATATCATAGGGATATATAACCATGCTCTGACAGTTGTCATGAGACGATAACAACTGACGGAGCATGGTTCATACCTTAGGGATATATTACCATGCTCTGACCGTTGTCATGAGACGATAACATGTGACAGAGCATGGTTCATACCTTAGGGATATATTACCATGCTCTGACCGTTGTCACTAGATAATGACAACTGACGGAGCATAGTTCATACCTTAGGGATATATTACCATGCTCTGACCGTTGTTATGAGACGATAACAACTGACGGAGCATGGTTCATTTCTTAGGGATTTATTACCATGCTCTGACCGTTGACATGAGACGATAACAACTGACGGAGCATGGTTCATACCTTAGGGATATATTACAATGCTCTGAACGTTGTCACTAGATGATAACAACTGACGGAGCAAGGCTCATACCTTAGGGATGAAAACTCATGCTCTGACCGTTGTCATGACACGATGACAACTGTCGGAGCATGTTTCATATCTTAGAGATGAATACCCATGCTCTGACCGTTGTCATGAGGCGATGACAACTAAAGGAGCATGTTTCATACCTTAGGGATATAATACCATGCTCTGACCGTTGTTATGAGACGATAACAACTGACGGAGCATGGTTCATACCTTAGGGATATATTACCATGCTCTGACCGTTGTCACTAGACAATAACAACTGACGGAGCATGGTTCATATCTTAGGGATATATTAGCATGCTCTGACCGCTGTCATGAGATGATAACAACTGACGGAGCATGGTTCATATCTAAGGGATATATTACCATGCTCTGACCGTTGTCACTAGACGATAACAACTGACGGAGCATGGTTCATACCTTAGGGATATATTACCATGCACTGACCGTTGTCACTAGATGATAACAACTGACGGAGCATGGTTCATATCTTAGGAATATATAATCATGCTCTGACCGTTGTCACTAGATGATTTCAACAGACGGGGCATGGTTCATACCTTAGGGATATATTGACATGCTCTGACCATTGTCACTAGACGATAACAATTGACGGAGCATGGTTAATATCGTAGGGATATATATCCATGCTCTGACAGTTGTCATGAGACGATAACAACTGACGGAGCATGGTTCATACCTTAGGGATATATAACCATGCTCTGACCTTTGTCATGAGACGATAACTAGTGACCGAGCATGGTTCATACCTTAGGTATATATTACCATGCTCTGACCGTTGTCACTAGATGATGACAACTGACAGACCATGGTTCAAACCTTAGGGATATATTACCATGCTCTGACCGTTGTTATGAGACGATAACAACTGACGGAGCATGGTTCATATCTTAGGGATATATTACCATGCTCTAACCGTTGTCACTAGACGATAACAACTGACGGAGCATGGATAATACCTCAGGGATATAATACCATGCTCTGACCGTTGTCACAAGATGATAACAACTGACGGAGCATGGTTCATATCTTAGGGATATGTTACCATGCTCTGACGGTTGTCATGAGACGATAACAACTGACGGAGCATGGTTCATACCTTAGGGATATATTACCATGCTCTGACCATTGTCACTAAACGATAACATCTGACGGAGCACGGTTCATACCTTAGGGATATATTACCGTGCTCTGACCATTGTCATGAGACGATAACAACTGACAGAGCATGGTTCATACCTTAGGATATATTACCATGCTCTGATCGTTGTCACTCGACGATAACAACTGACGGAGTATGGATCATACCTTATGTATAGATTACAATGCTCTGACCGTTGTCATGAGACTATTACAGCTGACGGAGCAAGGTTCATACCTTAGGGATATAGTATCATACTCTGACCGTTGTCACTAGACGATAACAAGTGACGGAGCATGGTTCATACCTTAGGGATATATTACCATGCTCTGACCGTTGTCACTAGACGATCACAACTGACGGAGCATGGTTCATACCTTAGGGATATATTACCATGCTCTGACCGTTGTCACTAGATGATAACAACTGACGGAGCATGGTTCATTACTAAGGGATATATTACCATGCTCTGACCGTTGTCACTAGACGATAACAAACAACTGACGGAGCATGGTTCACACATTAGGGATATATTACCATGCTCTGACCGTTGTCATGAGACGATAACAACTGACGGGCCATGGTTCATACCTTAGGGATATATAACCATGCTCTGACGATGTCACTAGATGATAACAACTGACGGAGCATGGTTCATACCTTAGGGATATATTATCATGCTCTGACCGTTGTCACTAGATGATGACAACTAACGGAGCATGGTTCATACCTTAGGGATATATTACCATGCTCTGACCGTTGTCACTAGACGATAATAACTGACGGAGCATGGTTAATATCATAGGGATATATAACCATGCTCTGACAGTTGTCATGAGACGATAACAACTGACGGAGCATGGTTCATACCTTAGGGATATATTACCATGCTCTGACCGTTGTCATGAGACGATAACATGTGACAGAGCATGGTTCATACCTTAGGGATATATTACCATGCTCTGACCGTTGTCACTAGATAATGACAACTGACGGAGCATAGTTCATACCTTAGGGATATATTACCATGCTCTGACCGTTGTTATGAGACGATAACAACTGACGGAGCATGGTTCATTTCTTAGGGATTTATTACCATGCTCTGACCGTTGACATGAGACGATAACAACTGACGGAGCATGGTTCATACCTTAGGGATATATTACAATGCTCTGAACGTTGTCACTAGATGATAACAACTGACGGAGCAAGGCTCATACCTTAGGGATGAAAACTCATGCTCTGACCGTTGTCATGTCACGATGACAACTGTCGGAGCATGTTTCATATCTTAGAGATGAATACCCATGCTCTGACCGTTGGCATGAGGCGATGACAACTAAAGGAGCATGTTTCATACCTTAGGGATATAATACCATGCTCTGACCGTTGTTATGAGACGATAACAACTGACGGAGCATGGTTCATACCTTAGGGATATATTACCATGCTCTGACCGTTGTCACTAGACAATAACAACTGACGGAGCATGGTTCATATCTTAGGGATATATTACCATGCACTGACCGTTGTCACTAGATGATAACAACTGACGGAGCATGGTTCATATCTTAGGAATATATTACCATGCTCTGACCGTTGTCAAAAGACGATAACAACTGACGGAGCATGGTTCATACCTTAGGGATATATTACCATGCTCTGACCGTTGTCACTAGACGATAACAACTGACGGAGCATGGATAATACCTCAGGGATATATTACCATGCTCTGACCGTTGTCACAAGATGATAACAACTGACGGAGCATGGTTCTTACCTTAGGGATATATTACCATGCTCTGACCGTTGTCATGAGACGATAACAACTGACGGAGCATGGTTCATACCTTAGGGATATATTACCATGCTCTGACCATTGTCACTAAACGATAACATCTGACGGAGCACGGTTTATACCTTAGGGATATATTACCATGCTCTGACCGTTGTCATGAGACGATAACAACTGACGGAGCATGGTTCATACCTTAGGATATATAACCATGCTCTGACCGTTGTCACTAGACGATAACAACTGACGGAGTATGGATCATACCTTAGGTAAAGATTACCATGCTCTGACCGTTGTCACTAGACGATAACAAACAACTGACGGAGCATGGTTCATACCTTAGTGATATATTACCATTCTCTGACCAATGTCATGAGACGATAACAATTGACGGACCATGGTTCATACCTTAGGGATATATAACCATGCTCTGAAAGTTGTGACTAGATGATAACAACTGACGGAGCATGGTTCATACCTTAGGGATATATAATCATGCTCTGACCGTTGTCACTAGATGATATCAACAGACGGGGCATGGTTCATACCTTAGGGATATATTGACATGCTCTGACCATTGTCACTAGACGATAACAATTGACGGAGCATGGTTAATATCGTAGGGATATATATCCATGCTCTGACAGTTGTCATGAGACGATAACAACTGACGGAGCATGGTTCATACCTTAGGGATATATAACCATGCTCTGACCTTTGTCATGAGACGATAACTAGTGACCGAGCATGGTTCATACCTTAGGTATATATTACCATGCTCTGACCGTTGTCACTAGATGATGACAACTGACAGACCATGGTTCAAACCTTAGGGATATATTACCATGCTCTGACCGTTGTTATGAGACGATAACAACTGACGGAGCACGGTTCATATCTTAGGGATATATTACCATGCTCTGACCGTTGTCATGAGACGATAACAACTGACGGAGCATTGTTCATACCTTAGGGATATATTACAATGCTCTGACCGTTGTCACTAGATGATAACAACTGACGGAGCATGGTTCATACCTTAGGGATATATTACAATGCTCTGACCGTCGTCACTAGATGATGACAACTGACGGACGATGGTTCATATCTTAGGGATATATAGCCATGCTCTGACCGTTGTCAGTAGATGATAACAACTGATGGAGCATGGTTCATACCTTAGGGATGAATAATAATACTCTGACTGTTGACACTAGATGATAACAACTGACTGAGCATGATTCATACCTTAGGGATATATTACCATGCTCTGACCGTTGTCACTAGACGATAACAACTGAGGAGCATGGTTCATATCTTAGGGATATATTACCATGCTCTGACAGTTGTCATGAGACGATAACAACTGACAGAGCATGGTTCATACCTTAGGGATATATTACCATGCTCTGACCGTTGTCATGAGACGATGACAACTGACGGAGCATGTTTCATACCTTAGAGATAAATAACCATCCTCTGACCGTTGTCATGTCACGATGACAGCTGTCGGAGCATGTTTCATACCTTAGAGATGAAAAACCATGCTCTGACCGTTGTCATGTCACGATGACAACTGACAGAGCATGTTTAACACCTTAGAGATGAATGACCATGCTCTGACCGTTGTCATGAGACGATGTCAACTGTCGGAGCATGTTTCATACCTTAGAGATGAATAACCATGCTCTGACCGTTGTCATGTCACGATGACAACTGTCGGAGCATGTTTCATACCTTAGAGATGAATAACCAATCTCTGACCGTTGTCATGAGACGATGTCACCTGTCGGAGCATGTTTCATACCTTCGGGATGAATAACCATGCTCTGACAGTTGTCATGAGACGATGACAACTGTCGGAGCATGTTTCATACCTTAGAGATGAATAACCATGCACTGACCGTTGTCATGAGGCGATGACAACTAACGGAGCATGTTTCATACCTAAGGGATGAATAACCATACTCTGACCGTTGTCATGTCACGATGACAACGGTCGGAGCATGTTTCATACCTTAGGGATGAAAACCCATGCTCTGACCGTTGTCATGTCACGATGACAACTGTCGGAGCATGTTTAACACCTTAGAGATGAATAACCATGCTCTGACCGTTGTCATGAGGCGACGACAACTAACGGAGCCTGTTTCATACCTAAGGGATGAATAACCATACTCTGACCGTTGTCATGTCCCATGACAACAGTCGGAGCATGTTTCATACCTTAGGGATATAATACCATGCTCTGACCGTTGTCATGAGACGAGAACAACTGACGGAGCATGGTTCATATCTTAGGGATATATTACCATGCTCTGACCGTTGTCACTAGACAATAACAACTGACGGAGCATGGTTGATATCTTAGGGATATATTAGCATGCTCTGACCGCTGTCATGAGATGATAACAACTGACGGAGCATGGTTCATACCTTAGCGATATATTACCATGCTCTGACCATTGTCACTAAACGATAACATCTGACGGAGCACGGTTCATACCTTAGAGATATAATACCATGCTCTGACCGTTGTCATGAGACGATAACAACTGACGGAGCATGGTTCATACCTTAGGATATATAACCATGCTCTGACCGTTGTCACTTGACGATAACAACTGACAGAGTATGGATCATACCTTAGGTATAGATAACCATGCTCTGACTGTTGTCATGAGACGATTACAACTGACGGAGCATGGTTCATACCTTAGGAATATATTACTATGCTCTGACCGTTGTCACTAGACGATAACAAGTGATGGAGCATGGTTCATACCTTAGGTATATATTACAATGCTCTGACCGTTGTCACTAGACGACAACAACTGACGGAGCATGGTTCATACCTTAGGGATATATTACCATGCTCTGACCGTTGTCACTAGATGATAACAACTGACGAAGCATGGTTCATACCTTAGGGATATATTACCATTCTCTGACCGTTGTCACTAGACGATAACAACTGACGGAGCATGGTTCATATCTTAGGGATGTATTACCTTGCTCCGTTAGTTGTCATGAGATGATAACAACTGACGGAGCATGGTTCATATCTTAGGGATATATAACCATGTTCTGACAGTTGTCATGAGACGATAACAACGTTCGGAGCATGATTCATACCTTAGGGATATATTACCATGCTCTTACCGTTGTCATGAGACGATAACAACTGACGGAGCATGTTTCATACCTTAAAGATGAATAACCATGCTCTGACCGTTGTCATGTCACGATGACAACTGTCGGAGCATGTTTCATACCTTAGAGATGAATAACCATATTCTGACTGTTGTCATGAGACGATGTCAACTGTCGGAGCATGTTTCATACCTTCGGGATGAATAACCATGCTCTGACGGTTGTCATGAGACGATGACAACTGTCGGAGCATGTTTCATACCTTTAAGATGGATAACCATGCTCTGACCGTTGTCATGAGGCGATGACAACTAACAGAGCATGTTTCATACCTTAGGGATGGAAACCCATGCTCTGACCGTTGTCATGTCACGATGACAACTGTCGGAGCATGTTTCATATCTTAGAGATGAATGACCATGCTCTGACCGTTGTCATGAGGCGATGACAACTAACGGAGCATGTTTCATACCTAAGGGATGAATAACCATACTCTGACCGTAGTCATGTCACGATGACAACTGTCGGAGCATGTTTCATAACTTAGGGATATAATACCATGCTCTGACCGTTGTCATGAGACGATAACAACTGACGGAGCATGGTTCATACCTTAGGGATATATTACCATGCTCTGACCGTTGTCTCTAGACAACAACAACTGACGGAGCATGGTTGATATCTAAGGAATATATTAGCATGCTCTGACCGCTGGCATGAGATGATAACAACTGACGGAGCATGGTTCATACCTTAGCGATATATTACCATGCTCTGACCGTTGAAACTAGACGATAACAACTGACGGAGCATGGTTCATACCTTAGGGATATATTACTATGCTCTGACCGTTGTCACTAGATGATAACAACTGACGGAGAATGGTTCATATCTTAGAGATATATTACCATGCTCTGACCGTTGTCACTAGACGATAACAACTGAAAGAGCATGGTTCATACCTAAGGGATATATTACCATGCTCTGACCGTTGTCACTAGACGATAACAACTGAAAGAGCATGGTTCATACCTTAGGGATATATTACCATGCTCTGACCGTTGGCACTAGACGATAACAACTGACGGAGCATGGATAATACCTCAGGGATATATTACCATGCTCTGACCGTTGTCAAAAGATGATAACAACTGACGGAGCATGGTTCATACCTTAGGGATATATTACCATTCTCTGACCGTTGTCATGAGACGATAACAACTGACGTAGCATGGTTCATACCTTAGGGATATATTACCATGCTCTGACCATTGTCACTAAACGATAACATCTGACGGAGCACGGTTCATACCTTAGGGATATAATACCATGCTCTGACCGTTGTCATGAGACGATAACAACTGACGGAGCATGGTTCATACCTCAGGATATATTACCATGCTCTGACCGTTGTCACTTGACGATAACAACTGACAGAGTATGGATCATACCTTAGGTATAGATAACCATGCTCTGACTTTGGTCATGAGACGATTACAACTGACGGAGCATGGTTTATACCTTAGGGATATATTACAATGCTCTGACCGTTGTCACTAGACGACAACAACTGACGGAGCATGGTTCATACCTTAGGGATATATTACAATGCTCTGACCGTTGTCACTAGATGGTAACAACTGACGGAGCATGGTTCATACCTTAGGGATATATTACCATGCTCTGACCGTTGTCACTAGACGATAACAACTGACGGAGCATGGTTCATATCTTAGGGATGTATTACCATGCTCCGTTAGTTGTCATGAGATGATAAAAACTGTCGGAGCATGGTTTATATCTTAGGGATATATTACCATGCTATGACAGTTGTCATAAGACGATAACAACTTTCGGAGCATGTTTCATACCTTAGGGATATATTACCATGCTCTGACCGTTGTCATGAGACGATAACAACTGACGGAGCATGATTTATTCCTAAAGGATATATAACCATGCTCTGACCGTTGTCACTAGACGATAACAACTGACGGAGCATGGTTCATACATTAGGGATATATTACCATGTTCTGACCGTTGTCACTAGACGATAACAACTGACGGAGCATGGTTCATATCTTAAGGATGTATTACCATGCTCCGTTAGTTGTCATGAGATGATTACAACTGACGGAGCATGTTTCATACCTTAGGGATATATAACCATGCTCTGACCGTTGTCACTAGACGATAACGTCTGATGGAGAATGGTTCATACATTAGGATATATTACCATGCTCTGACCGTTGTCACTAGCCGATAACGTCTGATGGAGAATGGTTCATACATTAGGATATATTACCATGCTCTGACCGTTGTCACTATACGATAACAACTGACGGAGCATGGTTCATACCTTAGGGATATATTACCATGCTCTGACCGTTGTCACTAGATGATAACAACTGACGGAGCATGGTTCATATCTTAGGGATATATCACCATGCTCTGACCGTTGTCACTAGACGATAACAACTGACGGAGCATGTTTCATACCTTAGGGATGAATAATCATGATCTGACCGTTGTCATGAGACGATGACAACTGACGGAGCAGGTTACATACCTTAGGGATGAATAACTATGCTCTGACCGTTGTCATGAGGCGATAACAACTGACGGAGCATGTTTCATACCTAAGGGATGAATAACCATGCTCTGACCGTTGTCATGAGGCGATGACAACTGACCGAGCATGTTTCATACCTTAGGGATGAATAACCATGCTCTGACCGTTGTCATGAGACGATGACAACTGACGAGGCATGTTTCATACCGTAGAGATGAATAACCATGCTCTGACCGTTGTCATGTCACGATGATAACTGTCGGAGCATGTTTCATACCTAAGAGATGAATGACCATGCTCTGACCGTTGTCATAAGGCGATGGCAACTGACGGAGCATGGTTCATACCTTAGGGATGAATAACCATGCTCTGACCGTTGTCATGAGACGATGACAACTGACGAGGCATGTTTCATACCTTAAAGATGAATAACCATGCACTGACCGTTGTCATGTCCCGATGACAGCTGACGGAGCATGTTTCATACTTGAGGTATATTTCACCATGCTCTGACCGTTGTCATGAGACGATGACAACTGACAGAGCATGTTTCATACCTAAGGGATGATTAACTATGCTCTTACCGTTGTTATGAGACGATGACAACTGACGGAGCAGATTTCATACCTTAGGGATGTATAACCATGCTCTGTCCGTTGTCATTAGGCGATGACAACTGACGGAGCATGTTTCATACCTGATGAATACATCACCATGCTCTGACCCTTGTTATGAGACGATGACGACAGACGGAGCATGATTCATAACCTTAGGTATGAATAGCCATGCTCAGACCGTTGTTATCAGACCATGACAACTGACGGAGCTGTTTCATACATGAGGGATATATTACCATGCTCTGACCGTTGTCATGAGACGATGACAACTGACAGAGCATGGTGCATATCTTAGGAGTGAATAACCTTGCTATGTCCGTTGTTATGAGACGATGAAAACTGACGGAGCATGTTTCATACCTGTGGAATACATTACTATGCTCTGACCGTTGTCATGAGACGATGGTAACTGACAGAGCATGATTCATACCTCAGGGATGAATAACCATGCTCTGACTGTTGTCATTAAACGATGACAACTAAGGGAGCCTGTTTCATGCTTTAAATACATTTCCATTCTCTGACCACTGTCATGAGACGGTGGCAACTGACGGAGCATGTTATATACCTGAGTGAATATCACAAATTTCTGCCGTTGTCATGAGATGATGGCAACTGACAAAGAATGACTCATACTTGATAAGGTATCATCATACTCTGACCGTTGTCATTAGACGATGAAAACCGACAGAAAATTTCATACCTTAGGGATGTATAACCAAGCTCTGACGATGACAACTGATGGGGCATATCTGATACTTGAGGGGGTATCACCTTGCTCTGACCGATGTCATTGGGCGATGACAACTGACAGAGCATATTGCATATATTTTGGATGAATAACCATGCTCTGTCCTTTATCATGAGACGATGAAAACTGATGGAGCATGCTTCATACCTGAGGAACACATTACCATTCTCCGACCGTTGCTATGAAACGATGACAACTGACGGAGCATGTTTCATGACTGAGAAATACATTGCCATCCCCTGACCGTTGTTATCAGACCATGCCAACTGGCAAAGCATGTTTCATACTTGAGGGCGTATCACCATGCTCTGCGCGGTGTCATGGGACGATGACAACTGACAGAGCATATTGCATATCTTAGTGATTAATAACCATGCTCTGTCTGTTGTAATGAGACGACGATAATTGACGGAACATGTTTCAAACATGAATGATATATTACCATAAACTAACCATTGTCATGAGACGATTACAACTGACGGAGCATGAATCATACCTTAGGAATATATTACCATGCTCTGGCCATTATCATGAGACGATGGTAACTGACAGAGCATGTTTCATACCTTAGGGATAAATAATTATGCTCTGTTCGTTGTTATGAGACGATGGCAACTGACAGAACTATTTCATACATGAATGATATATTACCATGCTCTGACCGTTGTCATAAGACGATGGCAACTGATGGAGCATGTTTCTTACTTGAGGGATATATATCACCATGCTCTGACCGTTTTAATGAGCCGATGACAACTGACGGAGCATGATTGATATCTTAGAGATATATTACCATGCTCTGACTGTTGTCATTAGATGATGACAACTGACGGAGCATGTTTCATACCTTAGGTATGTATAACCATGCTATGTCCGTTGTCATGAGACGATGACAACTGACAGAACATGTTTCAAAGATGAATGATATATTACCATGCTCTGACCGTTGTCATAAGACAATGACAACTGGTGGAGCATGTTTCATAACTTAGAGCATAACAATGCTCTGTATGTTGTCATGAGGCGATTACAACTGACGCAGATTGCTTCATAGATGAATGATATATTGCCGTGATCTGACCGTTGTCATGAGACGATGACAACTGACAGAACATGTTTGTTAAATGAATGGTATATTAGCATGCTCTGACCGTTGTCATGAGACAATGACAACTGACGGAGCCTGTTTCATACCTTAGAGATAAATTACCATGCTCTGTCCGTTGTCATGAATGATAACTTAATAGTGACCTTGAGTGCATGTACCATCAATAGGAGGCCTTTTAGTGACACTTGAATACATGCACCGTCATAATGAGTCTTCAAATTACCCCTGAGCACATGTACTATCACTTGGAGATTTCATAGTGACTCTTGAGTACATGTACCATCACAAGGAGGATCGATAGCGGCACTTGAGTGTTTGTATCATCATTAGGATGCTTGATAGTGACCCTTGAGTACCTATGCCTTCACTAGGTGGCTTTGTAGTGATCTTTGAGTACATCTACAACGACTAGGATGCTTAATAGTGACCGTTGAGCACATGTACCATCACTATGATGATTTATAGTCACTCTTCATAGATTCTTTATAGGGACCAAGGAGTATATGTACCATCACAAAGGGCTTTCTAGTGACCATTGAGTACATGTATCATCACTAGAAGGCTTTATAGTGACTCTTGAGTACATGTACCATCACTAGGAGGCTTTATAGTGAACCTTGAGTATGCGTACCATCAATAGAAGGCTTTATAGTGTCTCTTGAATACATGTACCATCACTTGGTGGCTTTACAGTGACACTTCAGTACATGTACTATCAATAAAAGGCTTTATAATGACCCTTGAGTACATGTACCATAAGTAAGAGACTATATAGCGATTCTTGAGTACATGTTTCATCACTAGAAGGCTTTGAAGTGGCTCTTGAGTACATGTATCATCACTAGGAGGCTTTATAGTGACCCTTGATTATCGGTACCATCACTAGGAGGCTTTATAGTGTCTCTTGAGTACATGTACCATCACTAGGTGGCTTTATAGAGACACTTCAGTACATGTACTATCCATAGGAGGCTTTATAATGACCATTGAGTACATGTACCATAATTAAGAGATTATATAGCGATTCTTAAACACAAGTATCATCACTAGGAGTCTTTATAGTGTCTCTTCAGTACATGTATCATCACTAGGATGCTAAATAGTGACCCTTGATGATCGGTACCATCACTAGGAGGCTTTATAGTGTCTCTTGAGTACATGTACCAACACAAGAAGGCTTTATAGTGAACCATGAGTACATGTACCATCTCTAGAAGGCTATATAGTGCCCTTTTGTACATGTACCACCACAAGGTGGCTTTATAGTGACACTTATGTACATGTACAATCACTTGGAGGATTTATAGTGACCCTTTAGTACATGTACCATCACTAGGTGGCTTTATACTGACACTTAACTACATGTAATATCACTAAAAGGCTATATGTACTCCTCAAAATAATTGAAGGACCAATACTATCAATTAAAACATTGATGCATTTTGTGTAGAACGTATTTTGAAAACAAATTTTACGATCTAGCCTAAACTTTTCAGACACCTTTGACGTCTTATTGCCAAGTGAAACGGCAAAAAGAAAGTGGTAGAAAATGTTACTAACAAGGATTTTTTGTCATTTTAAAACTTGACCTAAATGTATTGGAATGTAATTTTTTGTGTGTGATCCATGGACTACAGAACTGCATGAAATGAATGCAAATTGCCTATAGATGCTGAAATCTCTGTTTTCGCATGCTTTTATGGTGTTTGAATCCCATCAATTCCATCCACCTCTTCCTGTGAGAGAAAATTGCCCCGTTTGGCTGTGGCGTAGTAGCCAGACTATAGATTCAGACATCAGGTTTGGCGTTTGTCTGTGACAATCTTTAAAAATTCGTCGGGACATCTTTCTAACACTAAATGGCATAGAATGACGATTGAAAATCTGATTCTTGATGGCCAAGTACACGCATTGATATCAAAAAAGAAAACAATGTCAAAGCTCCATTGTCAGAGATGAAAATGCTTGCTTCCCAGTATATTGAAACTGTTTGAAGATTTTTTTTTGCATGTAAGCTGAACTGTTTAAAACAAAGTATAATTTGGTGTCACTTTCATTCTACTCGAATGACCACAGAAGAATTTCTATACCCCTCCCACTGCCTTTTGAAAGTGTGTTTTTGAGGGTATGTGCATTTGAGACACAGTTATGGCAGAATTAGGCATGGGAATCATTAATAATGATTCTTGATTTATGGGCATAAAGAACTGAAAGATTTGGGCCAAGTTTTACAGAATTTAAATGTTTGAGCTAATTATACTCGCGTTCTAAAATCTTGGTCCTTTAATTATTTTGAGGAGTATAGTTAGCCTTGAGGGCATGTACCATCACAAGGTGGTTTAATGGAGACACTTATGTACATGTATCATCGCTGGGAAGCTTCATTGTGACACTTGAGTACATGTATCATCACTAGGTGTCTTTTTAGTGACCCTTGTGTACATATACAATAACTATTAGGCTTTATAGTGACCCTTAATTATACTTGCCATCACTAGGAGGCTTTATAGTGTTTTTAGGACATGTACCGTCACAAAAAGGCTTTATAATGACCCTTGAGTACATTTACCATCAATAGGAGGCTATACAGTGACCCTTGAGTACATGTACCAACACTAGGTGGCTTTATAGTGACACTTATGTAAATGTACCATCATCAGGAGGCTTTATAGTGACGCTTGAGTACATGTATCATCACAAGGAGGCTTTTTAGTGACTATTGTATACATAAACCATCGCTATCGGCTTTAAACCTCCCCTTGAGTACTCATATCATCACTAGAATGCTTTATATTGACTCTTGAGTACACGCAACATCACAAAGAGGCTTTATAGCGACTCTGGAGTAAATGTACCATCACTAGAAGGCTTAAAGTGACTCTTGAGTACATGTACCATCACGAGGGAGCTTTATAGTGACTCTAGAATACATGATCCATCACAAGGATACTGTATAGTTACCCTTGAGTACATGTCCAATCACTCAGAGGTTTTATAGTGAACATTTACTACATATACTATCACCAGAATACTAAATAGTGATCCTTGAGTACGTGTACCATCACGAGGAGGCTTTTTGGTAACCCTTTAATACATGTACCTTCACTAGGTGCCTTAATAGTGCCCATGAGTACATGGACCATACTAGGAGGTTTAATAGTGTCCCTTAAGTATATGTACCATGCCTAGGAGGCTTTATAGTGACCCTTGAGTACCCATTCCATGACTAGAAGGCTTTATTGTGAGGCTCTGGTACATGTACCAGCACTAGGAGGCTTTATTGTGACTCTTGAGTACGTGTTAAATCACAAGGTGGCTTTATAGTGACTCTTGAATACATAAACCATCACTAGGAGGCTTTATAGTGACCCTTGAGTACATGTACCATCACTAGGAGGCTTTATAGTGACCCATTGAGTACATGTTACATCCGTAGGACGCTTTATAGTGACCCTAGATGACATATACCTTAACAAGGTGGCTTTATAGTGACTCTTGTGACTATGCTACATCACTAGGCGGCGGCTTTATAGTGACCCTTGAGTACATGTACTATTACAAGGAGGCTTTATATTGACCCTTGAGTACTTGTACCATCACTAGAATGCTTCATAATAACTCTTGAGTACATGTACTATCACAAGAAGGCTTTATAATGATTCTTGACTGCATATGTCATTACTAGGAGTCTTTTAGTGACCCTTGGGTATATGTGCCATCACTAGGAGGCTTTATAGTGTATTTTGAGTACATGTACCATCACAAGAAGGCTTAATAGTGTCACTCAAGTATATAACCATGACTAGGAGGCTTTATAGTAGACTACTGAGTACCCATGCCATCACTAGGAGGCTTTATTGTGACGCTTTGGTACATGTACCATCACATGGAGGCTTTATAATGACCGGTGAGTACCTGTACAATCACAAGGAGGCTTTATTACGATTTGGGGTACATGTAGCATCACAAAGAGTCACTATTATGACACTTGAGTACATGCACCATACTAGTAGATTAAAAAGTGTCGCTTGAGTATATGTACCATGACTAGGAGGCTTTATAGTGACTCTTAAGTACCCATACCATCACTGGGTGGCTTTTTAGTGACCCTTGAGTACATGTACCAACGCTAGGAGGCTTTATTATCACCCTTGAGTACATGTATCATCACGAGGTGGCTTCATAGTAGCTCTAGAATACATGCACTAGCACAATAAGGCTGTATAGTGACCCTTGAGGACATGCACCATCACTAAGAGCCTTTATAGTGACCATTTAGTACATATACCATCACTAGGAGACTTTATAGTGATCCTTGAGTGAATGTACCATCACTAGAAGGCTTGATAGTGACAATTGAGTACCTGTACCATCATAATGAGGCTTTATTATGACCCTTGAGTACATGTACCATCACGAGGGGGCCCGATTATGCTACTTTAGTACATGTACCATCGCTAGGAGGCACTATAGTGACACTTTAGTACATTTACAATTACTAGTAGACGCTACAGTAACACTTGAGCTACGATTGGGTACATTTACAACCACTAGTAAACACTTTGCTTGCTTAATTTGATTATTTACGTCCCATCAACAATCTTTCAGTTTAACAGGAACGGGTCTTCCAGGGTTGAAAAAGTACTAAGCTAGGATAAGTATGTCTTGCTCAAGGACCACGATGCAGTTACGCCAGTGAGGCTCAAACCCGCGGCCCCTCGGTCTCGAGTCAAGCACTCTACCACTGAGCTACTGCGCTCCCGCTAGTAAGCACTAAAATCACACAAAAGTGTATGTACTTTCACCAGGAGGTGCTACAGCAACACTTGAGTTCTCTAAACTCTGCTCAGACGCACTGCAGTGATATTTTAGTACATGCATCATCAATAAGAGGCACTACGGTGACACCTGAGTACGTGCATCATTACAAAGAGGCACACTACATCGACACTTATACACATGTATCCTCACTAGGAGGCATTATAGTGGCACATGACTACATGTACTATCATTAGAGGTACTACACTGACACTTCAGTACATTTACAATCGCAATTAGAGTCACACTTAAAACCTTGTATATTCACTAGGAGGTGCTGCAGTGACATTTGAGTATGGTACTCTAGCGCATCCTAGTGATGGACTATATACTCCCCATGTGTCACTGTAGTGCCTCCTAAAGAAGGTTCATGTACTCAAGTGTCACAGTAGTGGTGCCTCATAATTATAAGACATATACTCGCGAGTCACTGCTTTGCCTCTTAGTGATGATGAATGTACTCAAGTGTCATCGTTGTGCCTCTTATACTATGAGACACTACAGTGACACCTTAGTTCATTTGACTTCGTTAGGAGGTACTACAGTTACACTTAAGTATATGCACTATCACCAGGATGCACTACAAGGACGCTTAGGTACATATATCATCATTAAGAGGCATTACAGTCACACATACATTTATTTACCATCACTAGACAGCACTACAGTGGCACTTGAGTGCATGTACCTTCTTTAGGCGGCATTACGGTATCCCTTGAGTGCACTTACCCTTACAAGGGTACACAACAGTGACGATTGAGAATTTGCATCATCACTAGGAGGCACTAGAGTGACACTTGAGAACATATACCTCACATAGGAGGAACTTCAGTGACCCTTGGGTACATTTATAAACACTAGTAAGCATTACGCATACATTTGAGTGCATGTAACTTCACTAGGAGTGACATTTGAGTATAGTATTTATCACTAGGACACACTACAATGACACTTGAGTACATATATTGTCACTAGGATGCACTACAGGGACACTTGAGTACAATTACCATCTCTAAGAGGGACTACATTGACCCCCTGAGTACATTCACCATCACTAGGAGGCATTACAATGACACTTGAGTACATTTACAATCACAAGTATACACTAGAGTGACACTTGAGTGCATGAACCTTCCTTTTGATGCACTACAGTTAGAATTGGATATATTTACAATCAATAGTGGGCACTAAAATGACACTTGAGTGTATGCATTGTCACCAGGAGGTGCTACAGTAACACTTGATTGCAACTTTCTTCACTAAGGGCACTACATATACGTTTCAGAACATGCATCAACAGTAGGATGCACTACATTGACATTGGAGAACATACATCATCACTAAAAACCACTGCAGTGACACTTGAGCACATGTATCTCACTATGGGCTCTACGGTGATATTCATGTACATATACTATCACTAGGAGGCACTACATTGACACATGACTATTTTAATCATCACAAGGAGGCACTACAAAGACAATTTAGTACATTTACAGTCATAACTTAGCACTACAGTGACACTTTAATATTAGTGCCTCCTAGTGCTGGTATATACGCTCACGTGCCACTGTACTGCATCCTAGTGAAGATATTTGCACTCAAGTGTTACTGTAGCACATCCTAGTGAAGATATGTGCCCTCAACTGCTACTGTAGCAAATTCTAGTTAAGGTGCATGCTCTCAAGTGTCACTGTAATGCCTCATATCGATGGTTATTGTAATCAAGTGTCACTATAGTGCCTCCTAGGGAAGGTTATATACTCAAGCGTATCTGTAGTACCTACTAGTGATGATACAAGCACCCAAACGTCATTGTGGTGGCTCGTGGTTAAAGTACGTTCACCCAAGTGTTTATGTGCTGCATAACTGTGAAGGTAGTGAAGATACATGTACTCAAGTGTCACTGAAGTACCTCCTAGCAATGATAAATCTACTCAAAGATTACTGTAGTGCCTCATAATGATGGTGCATGTCACAAAAGTGCCATCTGGTGATGTTATACACACTCAAGTGTCACTGAAATACCTTCTAGCAAATGTAGATGTTTCCAAGTGTCACTGTAGTGCCTCCTTGGCAACTTGCATATACTCACGTGTCACTGTAGTGCCACATAGTGATGATAAACAAACTCAAGAGTAACTGAAATGTCTCCAAGTGAAGGTACATGTTCTCAGGTGTCAATGTAGCACCTCCTAGTGAAGAACATATGCCTAAGTGTTAATGTAGTGCCTCCTTAGGAAGATGCACATACTCTAGTGTCACTGTACTGCCACCTAGTGATGATATATATACTCGAGTGTCACTGTTGTGCCTCCTACGTGATCTGAGGTGGCACTGTGGTGCTCCTAGTGAAGGTACATGTGTCCAATTGTATCTTTAGTGCCTCTTAGTGAAGGTGCATGTATTGAAGTGTCACTGTAGTGTCACCTTGTGATGATATAAACACTCAGGTGCCACAAAGTAGTGTATCCTTGTGATGGTACGTGTACTAAAGTGCAATTGTAGGTGCTCGTAGTATAGATACATGTAATCAAGTCCTATTATAGTTCCTCCTTTGCTTTTTATTATATTTCAATGCCACTGTTGTGCCTCCTAGTTTTATAAACACATTCAACTGTCGCTGTAGTACCTGTGGTACCTTCTTTTTTCGGTTGATGTAATCTATATCCATATGGTATGAAAAATTCTTTGTCAGTTGTCTTCATCTCATGACAACAGTCAGAGCAGGGTAATATATCATTCATGTATGAAACATGCTCCGTCAGTTGTCATCATCACATGACAACGGTCAGAGTATGATTATACCCTCTCAAGAATGAGTCATGCTCTGTCAGTTGCCATCATCTCATGACAACGGCCAGAGCACGGTTATTCATCTCTAAGGTATGAAACATGCTCTGTCAGTTGTCATCGTCTCAAGACAACGCTGAGAGCATGGTAATATATCATATATCTTTAAAAACATGCCCCGCAAGTTGTCTTTGCCTCATGACAACGGACAAAGCATGGTTATACATCCCAAAGATATGAATCATGCCCCACAAGTTGTCTTCGTCTCATGACAACGGTAAGAGTATGATTACACTCCCTCAAGTATGAGACATGCTCTGTCAGTTGCCATCATCTCATGACAACGGTCAGAGCATGGTTATTTTTCTCTAAGGTATGTAACATGCTCTGTCAGGTCTCATCATCTTATGACAACGGTAAGAGCATGGAAATATACCACTCATGTATGAAACATGCTCCGTCAGTTGCTATCGTCTTATGACAACGGTCAGAGTATGGTAATAGATCCCTAAGGTATCAATCATGCTCCGTCAGTTGTCATCGTCTCATGACAACGGACAGAGCATGGCTATACATCCCAAAGGTATGAACCTGCTCTGTCAGTTGTCTATGTCTCATCGCAACGTTCAGAGCATGGTTATTTATCCCTAAGGTATGAATCATGCTCCGTCAGTTGTCATCGTCTCATGACAACAGTCAGAGCATGGTGCATGAAATAAATCAGATATCTATGAAACATGTCCCACAAGTTGTCTTCGCCTCATGACAACAGACAGAGCATGGTTATACATCCCAAAGGTATGAATAATGCTCCGTCAGTTGTTTTTGTCTCATAATATCGGTCAGAGCATGGTAATATATCCCTAAGGTATGAACCATGCTCCGTCAGTTGTTATCGTCTCATGACAACGATCAGAGCATGGTAATATAACCCTAAGGTATAAACCATGCTCCGACATTTGTCATCGTCTAGTAACAACGGTCAGAGCATGGTAATGTATCCCTAAGGTATGAATCATGCTCCGTCAGTTGTTATCGTCTAGTGACAATGGTCAGAGCATGGTAATATATCCCTAAGATATGAACCATGCTCCGTCAGTTGTTATCATCTAGTGACAACTGTCAGAGCATGGTAATATATCCCCAAGGTATGAACCATGATCCGTCAGTTATTATCGGATAGTGACAACGGTCAGAGCATAGTAATATATCCCTAAGGTATGAACAATCCTCCGTCAGCTGTTATCATCTCATGACAGCGATCAGAGCATGCTAATATATCCCTAAGATATGAACCATGCTCCGTCAGTTGTTATTGTCTAGTGACAATGGTCAGAGCATGGTATTATATCCCTAAGGTATGAAACATGCTCCGACAGTTGTCATCGCGACTTGACAACGGTCAGAGCATGGTTATTCATCCCTAAGGTATGAAACATGCTCTGTTAGCTGTCATCGCCTCATGACAACGGTTAGAGCTTTGTTATTCATCTCTAAGGTATGAAACATGCTCCGACAGTTGTCATCGTGACATGGCAACGGTCAGAGCATGGGTGTCATTCCTAAGGTATGAAACATGCTCCTTTAGTTGTTATCGCCTCATGACAACGGTCAGAGCATGGTTATTCATCACTAAGGTATGAAAAATGCTCCAACAGTTGTCATCGTCTCATGACAACGGTCAGAGCATGGTTATTCATCCTGAAGGTATGAAACATGCTCCGAGAGTTGTAATCGTGACATGACAACGGTCAGAGCATGGGTTTTCATTCCTAAGGTATGAAACATGCTCCGTTAGTTGTCATCGCATCATGACAACGGTCAGAGCATGGTTATTCATCTCTAAGGTATGAAACATGCTCCGACAGTTGTCATTGTCTCATGACAACGGTCAGAGCATGGTTTTTCATCTCTAAGGTATGAAACATGCTCCGTCAGTTGTCATCGTCTCATGAAAACGGTCAGAGCATGGTAATATATCCCTAAGGTATGAACCATGCTCCGTCAGTTGTTATTGTCTCATGACAACAGTCAGAGCATGGTAATATATCCCTAAGATATGAACCATGCTCCGTCAGTTGTTATCGTCTAGTGACAACGGTCAGAGCATGGTAATATATCCCTAAGATATGAACCATGCTCCGTCAGTTGTTATCATCTAGTGACAACGGTCAGAGCATGGTAATATATCCCGAAGGTATGAACCATGCTCCGTCAGTTGTTATCGTCTAGTGACAATGGTCAGAGCATGGTAATATATCCCTAAGGTATGAACCATGCTCCGTCACTTGTTATCGTCTAGTGACAATGGTCAGAGCATGGTAATATATCCCTAAGGTATGAACCATGCTCCGTCAGTTGTTATTGTCTAGTGACAACGGTCAGAGCATGGTTTTATATCCCTAAGGTATGACCCATACTCCGTCAGTTGTTATTATCTAGTGACAACGGTCAGAGCATGGTAATATATCCCGAAGGTATGAACCATGCTCCGTCAGTTGTTATTGTCTAGTGACAACGGTCAGAGCATGGTAATATATCCCTAAGATATGAACCATGCTCCGTCAGTTGTTATCATCTAGTGACAACGGTCAGAGCATGGTAATATATCCCGAAGGTATGAACCATGCTCCGTCAGTTGTTATCGTCTAGTGACAATGGTCAGAGCATGGTAATATATCCCTAAGGTATCAACCATGCTCCGACACTTGTTATCGTCTAGTGACAATGGTCAGAGCATGGTAATATATCCCTAAGGTATGAACCATGCTCCGTCAGATGTAATCGTTTAGTGACAACGGTCAGAGCATGGTAATATATCCTAATGTATAAACCATGCTCCGTCAGACGTTATCGTCTAGTGACAACGGTCAGAACATGGTAATATAACCCTAAGGTATGAACCATGCTCTGTCAGTTGTTATCATCTCATGACAACGGTCAGAGCATGGTAATATATCCCTAAGATATGAACCATGCTCCGTCAGTTGTGATCGTCTCATAACAACGGTCAGAGCATGGTAATATATCCCTAAGGTATGAACCATGCTCCCTCAGTTGTTATCGTCTCATGACATCGGTCAGAGCATGGTAATATATCACTACGATATTAACCATGCTCCGTCAGTTGTTATCGTCTAGTGACAACGGTCAGAGCATGGTAATATATCCCTAAGGTGTGAACCATGCTCCGTCAGTTGTCATCATCTAGTGATATATTACCATGCTCTGACCGTTGTTATCGTCTAGTGACAACGGTCAGAGCATGGTAATATATCCCTAAGGTATAAACCATGCTCCGTCAGTTGTTATCGTCTAGTGTCAACGGTCAGAGCATGGAATTATTTCCCTAAGGTATGAACCATGCTCCGTCAGTTGTTATCGTTATCTCATGACAACGGTCAGAGCATGCTAATATATCCCTAAGATATGAACCATGCTCCGGCAGTTGTTATTGTCTAGTGACAACGGTCAGAGCATGGTTATATATCCCTAAGGTATGAAACATGCTCCGTCAGTTGTTATCGTCTCTTGACAACGGTCAGAGCATGGTATTATATCCCTAAGGTATGAAACATGCTCCGACAGTTGTCATCGTGACATGACAACGGTCAGAGCATTGTTATTTATCTCTTAGGTATGAAACATGCTTCGTTAGTTTTCATCCCCTCATGAAAACGGTCAGAGCATGGTTATTCATCTCTAAGATATGAAACATGCTCCGACAGTTGTCATCGTGACATTACAACGGTCAGAGCATGGGTTTTCATCCCTAAGGTATAAACCATGCTCCGTCAGTTGTTATCATCTTGTGACAACGGTCAGAGCATGGTAATATATCCCTGAGGTATTATCCATGCTCCGTCAGTTGTTATCGTCTAGTGCCAACGTCAGAGCATGGTAATATATTCCTAAGGTATGAACCATGCTCCGTCAGTTGTTATCGTCTAGTGACAACGGTCAGAGCATAGTAATATATCCCTAAGGTATGAACCATGCTCGTCAGTTGTAATCATCTCATGACAACGGTCAGAGCATGGTAATCTATACCTTAGGTATGATCCATACTCCGTCAGTTGTTATCATCTTGTGACAACGGTCAGAGCATGGTAATATATCCCTGAGGTATTATCCATGCTCCGTCAGTTGTTATCGTCTAGTGTCAACGGTCAGAGCATGGAATTATATCCCTAAGGTATGAACCATGCTCCGTCAGTTGTTATCGTCTAGTGACAACGGTCAGAGCATGGTAATATATCCCTAGGATATGAACCATGCTCCGTCAGTTATTATCATCTAGTGACAACGGTCAGAGCATGGTAATATATCCCTAAGGTATGAACCATGCTCCCTCAGTTGTTAACGTCTAGTGACAACGGTCAGAGCATGGTAATATATCCCTAAGGTATGAACCATGCTCCGTCAGCTGTTATCATCTCATGACAGCGGTCAGAGCATGCTAATATATCCCTAAGATATGAACCATGCTCCGTCAGATGTTATTGTCTAGTGACAACGGTCAGAGCATGGTAATATATCCCTTAGGTATGAAACATGCTACGTCAGTTGTTAACGTCTCTTGACAACGGTCAGAGCATGGTATTATATCCCTAAGGTATGAAACATGCTCCGACAGTTGTCATCGTGACATGACAACGGTCAGAGCATGGTTATTTATCCCTTAGGTATGAAACATGCTCCGTTAGTTTTCATCGCCTCATGACAACGGTCAGAGCATGGTTATTCATCTCTAAGATATATAACATGCTCCGACAGTTGTCATCGTGACATGACAACGGTCAGAGCATGGGTTTTCATCCCTAAGGTATGAAACATCCTCCGTTAGTTGCCATCGCCTCATGACATAGGTCAGAGCATGGTTATTCATCCCTTAGGTATGAACCATGCTCCGTCAGTTGTTATCGTCTCATGACAACGGTCAGAGCATGGTAATATATCCCTAAGATATGAACCATGCTCCGTCAGTTGTTATCGTCTCATAACAACGGTCAGAGCATGGTAATATATCCCTAAGGTATGACCCATGCTCCGTCAGTTGTCATCATCTAGTGACAACGGTCAGAGCATGGTAATATATCCCTTAGGTATGAACCATGCTCCGTCACTAGTTATCGTCTCATGACAACGGTCAGAGCATGGTAATAAATCCCTAAGGTATGAAACATGCTCCGTCAGTTGTTATCGTCTCATGAAAACTGTCAGAGCATGGTAATATATCCCTAAGATATGAACCATGCTCCGTCAGTTGTTATCGTCTAGTGACAACGGTCAGAGCATGGTTATATATCCCTAAGGTATGAACCATGCTCCGTCAGTTGTCATCATCTAGTGACAACGGTCAGAGCATGATAATATATCCCCAAGGTATAAACCATGCTCCGTCAGTTGTTATCATCTAGTGACAACGGTCAGAGCATGGTTATATATCCCTAAGGTATGAACCATGGTCCGTCAGTTGTTATCGTCTCATAACAACGGTCAGAGCATGGTATTATATCCTTAAGGTATGAACCATGCTCCGTCAGTTGTTATCATCTAGTGACAACGGTCAGAGCATGGTTATATATCCCTTAGGCATGAACCATGCTCCGTCAGTTGTTATCGTCTAGTGACAACGGTCAGAGCATAGTTATATATCCCTAAGTTATGAACCATGCTCGTCAGTTGTAATCATCTTATGACAACGGTCAGAGCATGGTAATATATACCTAAGGTATGATCCATACTCCGTCAGTTGTTATTGTCTAGTGACAACGGTCAGACCATGGTTATATATCCTAAGGTATGAACCATACTCCGTCAGTTGTTATCATCTAGTGACAACGGTCAGAGCATGGTAATATATCCCTAAGGTATGAACCATGCTCCGTCAGTTGTTATCGTCTAGTGACAACGGTCAGAGCATAGTAATATATCCCTAAGGTATGAACCATGCTCGTCAGTTGTAATCATCTCATGACAACGGTCAGAGCATGGTAATATATACCTAAGGTATGATCCATACTCCGTCAGTTGTTATCGTCTAGTGACAACGGTCAGACCATGGTTATATATCCTAAGGTATGAACCATGCTCCGTCAGTTGTTATCATCTTGTGACAACGGTCAGAGCATGGTAATATATCCCTAATGTATTATCCATGCTCCGTCAGTTGTTATCGTCTAGTGCCAACGTCAGAGCATGGTAATAAATCCCTAAGGTATGAACCATGCTCCGTCAGTTGTTATCGTCTAGTGATAACGGTCAGAGCATAGTAATATCCCTAAGGTATGAACCATGCTCGTCAGTTGTAATCATCTCATGACAACGGTCAGAGCATGGTAATCTATACCTAAGGTATGATCCATACTCCGTCAGTTGTTATCGTCTAGTGACAACGGTCAGAGCATGGTTATTTTTCCTAAGGTATGAACCATGCTCCGTCAGTTGTTATCATCTTGTGACAACGGTCAGAGCATGGTAATATATCCCTGAGGTATTATCCATGCTCCGTCAGTTGTTATCGTCTAGTGCCAACGGTCAGAGAATGGAATTATATCCCTAAGGTATGAACCATGCTCCGTCAGTTTTAATCGTCTAGTGACAACGGTCAGAGCATTGTAATATATCCCTAGGATATGAACCATGCTCCGTCAGTTGTTATCATCTAGTGACAACGGTCAGAGCATGGTAATATATCCCTAAGGTATGAACCATGCTCCGTCAGCTGTTACCATCTCCTGACAGCGGTCAGAGCATGCTAATATATCCCTAAGATATGAACCATGCTCCGGCAGTTGTTATTGTCTAGTGACAACGGTCAGAGCATGGTAATATATCCCTAAGGTATGAAACATGCTCCGTCAGTTGTTATCGTCTCTTGACAACGGTCAGAGCATGGTATTATATCCCTAAGGTATGAAACATGCTCCGACAGTGGTCATCGTGACATGACAACGGTCAGAGCATGGTTATTTATCCCTTAGGTATGAAACATGCTCCGTTAGTTTTCATCGCCTCATGACAACGGTCAGAGCATGGTTATTCATCTCTAAGTTATGAAACATGCTCCGACAGTTGTCATCGTGACATGACAACGGTCAGAGCATGGGTTTTCATCCCTAAGGTATGAACCATGCTCCGTCAGTTGTTATCATCTTGTGACAACGGTCAGAGCATGGTAATATATCCCTGAGGTATTATCCATGCTCCGTAACTTGTTACGTCTAGTGCCAACGTCAGAGCATGGTAATATATCCCTAAGGTATGAACCATGCTCCGTCAGTTGTTATCGTCTAGTGACAACGGTCAGAGCATAGTAATATATCCCTTAGGTATGAACCATGCTCGTCAGTTGTAATAATCTCATGACAACGGTCAGAGCATGGTAATCTATACCTAAGGTATGATCCATACTCCGTTAGTTGTTATCGTCTAGTGACAACGGTCAGAGCATGGTTATATATCCTAAGGTATGAACCATGCTCCGTCAGTTGTTATCATCTTGTGACAACGGTCAGAGCATGGTAATATATACCTGAGGTATTATCCATGCTCCGTCAGTTTTTATCGTCTAGTGCCAACGGTCAGAGCATGGAATTATATCCCTAAGGTATGAACCATGCTCCGTCAGTTGTTATCGTCTAGTGACAACGGTCAGAGCATGGTAATATATCCCTAGGATATGAACCATGCTCCGTCAGTTGTTATCATCTAGTAACAACGGTCAGAGCATGGTAATATATCCCTAAGGTATGAACCATGCTCCGTAAGCTGTTACCATCTCCTGACAGCGGTCAGAGCATGCTAATATATCCCTAAGATATGAACCATGCTCCGGCAGTTGTTATTGTCTAGTGACAACGGTCACAGCATGGTAATATATCCCTAAGGTATGAAACATGCTCCGTCAGTTGTTATCGTCTCTTGACAACGGTCAGAGCATGGTATTATATCCCTAAGGTATGAAACATGCTCCGACAGTTGTCATCGTGACATGACAACGGTCAGAGCATGGTTATTTATCCCTTAGGTATGAAACATGCTCCGTTAGTTTTCATCGCCTCATGACAACGGTCAGAGCATGGTTATTCATCTCTAAGTTATGAAACATGCTCCGACAGTTGTCATCGTGACATGACAACGGTCAGAGCATGGGTTTTCATCCCTAAGGTATGAACCATGCTCCGTCAGTTGTTATCGTCTAGTGACAACAGTCAGAGCATAGTAATATATCCCTAAGGTATGAACCATGCTCGTCAGTTGTAATCATCTCATGACAACGGTCAGAGCATGGTAATCTATACCTTAGGTATGATCCATACTCCGTCAGTTGTTATCGTCTAGTGACAACGGTCAGAGCATGGTTATATATCCTAAGGTATGAACCATGCTCCGTCATTTGTTATCATCTTGTGACAACGGTCAGAGCATGGTAATATATCCCTGAGGTATTATCCATGCTCCGTCAGTTGTTATCGTCTAGTGCCAACGGTCAGAGCATGGAATTATATCCCTAAGGTATGAACCATGCTCCGTCAGTTGTTATCGTCTAGTGACAACGGTCAGAGCATGGTACTATATCCCTAGGATATGAACCATGCTCCGTCAGTTGTTATCATCTAGTGACAACGGTCAGAGCATGGTAATATATCCCCAAGGTATTAACCATGCTCCGTCAGTTGTTATCGTCTAGTGACAACGGTCAGAGCATGGTAATATATCCCTAAGGTATGAACCATGCTCCGTCAGCTGTTATCATCTCATGACAGCGGTCAGAGCATGCTAATATATCCCTAAGATATGAACCATGCTCCGGCAGTTGTTATTGTCTAGTTACAACGGTCAGAGCATGGTAATATATCCCTAAGGTATGAAACATGCTCCGTCAGTTGTTATCGTCTAGTGACAACGGTCAGAGCATGGTATTATATCCCTAAGGTATGAAACATGCACCGACAGTTGTCATCGAGACATGACAACGGTCAGAGCATGGTCATTTATCCCTTAGGTATGAAACATGTTCCGTTAGTTTTCATCGCCTTATGACAACGGTCAGAGCATGGTTATTCATCTCTAAGATATGAAACATGCTCCGACAGTTGTCATCGTGACATGACAACGGTCAGAGCATGGGTTTTTATCCCTAAGGTATGAAACATCCTCCGTTAGTTGCCATCGCCTCATGACAACGGCCAGAGCATGGTTATTCATCCCGAAAGTATGAAACATGCTCTGTCAGTTGTTATCGTCTAGTGCCAACGGTCAGGGCATGGTAATATATCCCTAAGATATGAACCATGCTCCGTCACATGTTATCGTCTAGTGACAACGGTCAGAGCATGGTTATATATCCCTAAGGTATAAACAATGCTCGTCAATTGTAATCGTCTCATGAAACGGGTCAGAGCATGGTAATCTATACCTAAGGTATGATCCATACTCCGTCAGTTGTTATCGTCTAGTGACAACGGTCAGAGCATGGTTATATATCCTAAGGTATGAACCATGCTCCGTCAGTTGTTATCATCTTGTGACAACGGTCAGAGCATGGTAATATATCCCTGAGATATAATCCATGCTCCGTCAGTTGTTATCGTCTAGTGCCAACGGTCAGAGCATGGTTATATATCCCTAAGGTATGAACCATGCTCCGTCACTAGTTATCGTCTCATGACAACGGTCAGAGCATGGTAATATATCCCTAAGTTATGAACCATGCTCCGTCAGTTGTTATCGTCTCATGACAACGGTCAGAGCATGGTTATCTATACCCAAGGTATGATCAATAATCCGTCAGTTGTTATCGTCTAGTGACAACGGTCAGAGCATGGTTATATATCCTATGGTATGAACTATGCTCCGTCAGTTGTTATCGTCTCATGACAACGGTCAGAGCATGGTAATATATCCCTAATGTATGAACCGTGCTCCGTCAGATTTTATCGTTTAGTGACAACGGTCAGAGCATGGTAATATATCCCTAAGGTATGAAACATGCTCCGTCAGTTGTTATCGTCTCTTGACAACGGTCAGAGCATGGTATTATATCCCTAAGGTATGAAACATGCTCCGACAGTTGTCATCGTGACATGACAACGGTCAGAGCATGGTCATTTATCCCTAAGGTATGAAACATGCTCCGTTAGTTTTCATCGCCTTATGACAACGGTCAGAGCATGGTTATTCATCTCTAAGATATGAAACATGCTCCGACAGTTGTCATCGTGACATGACAACGGTCAGAGCATGGGTTTTTATCCCTAAGGTATGAAACATCCTCCGTTAGTTGCCATCGCCTCATGACAACGGTCAGAGCATGGTTATTCATCCCGAAGGTATGAAACATGCTCTGTCAGTTGTTATCGTCTAGTGACAACGGTCAGGGCATGGTAATATATCCCTTAGATATGAACCATGCTCCGTCACTTGTTATCGTCTAGTGACAACGGTCAGAGCATGGTAATATATCCCAAAGGTATGAACAATGCTCGTCAATTGTAATTGTCTCATGAAACGGGTCAGAGCATGGTAATCTATACCTAAGGTATGATCCATACTCCGTCAGTTGTTATCGTCTAGTGACAACGGTCAGAGCATGGTTATATATCCTAAGGTATGAACCATGCTCCGTCAGTTGTTATCATCTTGTGACAACGGTCAGAGCATGGTAATATATCCCTGAGATATTATCCATGCTCCGTCAGTTGTTATCGTCTAGTGCCAACGGTCAGAGCATGGTAATATATCCCTAAGGTATGAACCATGCTCCGTCAGTTGATATCGTCTCATGACAACGGTCAGAGCATGGTATTATATCCCTAAGGTATGAAACATGCTCTGACAGTTGACATCGTGACATGACAACGGTCAGAGCATGGTTATTTATCCCTTAGGTATGAAACATGCTCCGTTAGTTGTCATCGCCTCATGACAACGGTCAGAGCATGGTTATTCATCTCTAAGATATGAAACATGCTCCGACAGTTGTCATCGTGACATGACAACGGTCAGAGCATGGGTTTTCATCCCTAAGGTATGAAACATGCTCCGTTAGTTGTCATCGCCTCATGACAACGGTCAGAGCATGGTTATTCATCTCTAAGATATGAAACATTCTCCGACAGTTGTCATCGTGCCATGACAACGGTCAGAGCATGGTTTTTCATCTCTAAGGTATGAAACATGCTCCGTCAGTTGTCATCGTCTCATGAAAACGGTCAGAGCATGGTAATATATCCCTAAGGTATGAACCATGCTCCGTCAGTTGTTATTGTCTCATGACAACAGTCAGAGCATGGTAATATATCCCTAAGATATGAACCATGCTCCGTCAGTTGTTATCGTCTAGTGACAACGGTCAGAGCATGGTAATATATCCCTAAGGTATTAACCATGCTCCGTCAGTTGTCATCATCTAGTGACAACGGTCAGAGCATGGTAATATACCCTAAGGTATGAATCATGCTCCGTCAGTTGTTATCATCTTGTGTCAACGGTCAGAGTATGATTATTTATCCCTATGGTATGAACCATGCTCCATCATTTGTTATCATCTAGTGACAACGGTCAAAGCATGGTTATATATCCCAAAGGTATGAACCATCGTCCGTCAGTGGTTATCGTCTCATGACAACGATCAGAGCATGGTAATATATCCCTAAGGTATGAACCATGCTCCGTCAGTTGTTGTCATCTAGTGCCAACGGTCAGAGCATTGTAATATATCCCTAAGGTATGAACCATGCTCCGTCAGTTGTAATCGTCTCATGACAACGGTCTGAGCATGGTAATATATCCCTAAGATATAACCCTGCTCCGTCAGCTGTTATCGTCTCATAACAACGGTCAGAGCATGGTTATATATACCTAAGGTATGAACCATGCTCCGTCAGTTGTCATCATCTAGTGACAACGATCAGAGCATGGTAATATATCCCTAAGGTATGAACCATGCTCCGTCACTAGTTATCGTCTCATGACAACGGTCAGAGCATGGTAATATATCCCTAAGTTATGAACCATGCTCCGTCAGTTGTTATCGTCTCATGACAACGGTCAGAGCATGGTTATCTATACCTAAGGTATGATCAATAATCCGTCAGTTGTTATCGTCTAGTGACAACGGTCAGAGCATGGTTATATATCCTATGGTATGAACCATGCACCGTCAGTTGTTATCGTCTCATGACAACGGTCAGAGCATGGTAATATATCCCTAATGTATGAACCATGCTCCGTCAGATTTTATCGTTTAGTGACAATGGTCAGAGCATGGTAATATATCCCTAAGGTATGAACCATGCTCCGTCAGTTGTTATCGTCTCAAGACAACGGTCAGTGCATGGTTATATATCCGTAAGGTATGAACCATGCTCCGTCAGTTGTTATCATCTTGTGACAACGGTCAGAGCATGGTTATATATCCTTGAGGTATTATCCATGCTCCGTCAGTTGTTATCGTCTAGTGACAACGGTCAGAGCATGGTAATATATCCCTAAGGTATGAACCATGCTCCGTCCGTTGTTATCGTCTAGTTACAACGGTCAGACACTACTGCATAAACTCCCATTAAAAGCCCATTAATGGCCCCCATTAAAATTTCCCATTAAAAATGGTCCTATTAATGGTCAATTTTAATGGTAAAATGCACTTTCAAAACTGAAAATCTGTCAAAATACCATTAACTCAAACCATTAATTGAAAAAAATAATGAGCATCATTTAAGCATTATTTTTAGTGTGTGAAAATTAATGGCCATTAAAACCTCCCATTAAAATTGTTGCTGGTTAATTTTAATGCCCATTAATATGGTCTATTTTTCATGGCCATGAAAATTTTGGCCATTATTAGAACCATTATTAATGGCTTTTTATTTTTAATGGCCATTATAACAGAAAATGTTACTACAAATTTATGGGCATTAATTACCCATTAGTATATTGGATAGAAAATAATGGGCATCATTCTTTTAAATCAACAGCATATTAATGGGCATTAAATGCATAATTTAATGGCCATTAGATAAGCATGACAAATTTCTAATAAAAATATGTAAATGGTCATTAATTTTCTCTTATGCCCACTGCAATGTTTTCAAGATTCTATTTCTTGTGCTGCTTCCTGTTTCTCATTTAGAAGCAGGAAAGACAAGCAAGAATCTTGCTGGACTTTGGTTTAAGTCCCCTGTCATGTTAAGAGATAAACAGGCCAATTAACAAGTTAATGTTACCTTTTTATTTCTGAATCCTTCTATATATTGATGAAAATATAATTACCAATTATGCAACACATATACATTTTGATAAATTTAGGGCACAACCTTGCTGTATGTTAATAATAGAGATCAGAAATTCTGATAAATTAATAAATATAATATTTCAGAAAAAAAATAAGTCTTAAATCATTTTTGTATATCATACTAATCTTTTGTGAAAAAATAAGATTTTTCAAGGGGAGCTACTCTAATTTGCAACTCTTGTTTAAGTGATTTTAATGGCCATTAAATGTGTTTATTAGAATTATTGCATGTTTTGATCATTTTTCTCAATCAGAAAGTAAAACAAAAATTTTTATTAAGATAATACTAAAAATAAAGTATGGTATTTTCACGATTTTAGAGACATCTTTAAACATTAAATTGTGTACTTCTCATTATAATTGTCAAATTCTATCCCATTGTTACATATAGCATTTACCTGTTGGTATGTTTTTTTTTTTTTGAAAACTTAATTCATCTGGATATTCGGTTTTGTGACATAAAAACATAGTTTGAAACGTTATGAAATTTGTTAAAGGGGATGATAATGATACAGCATATATCCAATAAGTAAAGTCTAAGACATGATCAAATGGCTTTACACATTAGGCACACCAACAGTCTTAATGAAGCCTCATCAAGAGCGTTTAGAATAAAGTCTTTTTTTCTTTCTGATTCTATTGAGAAATGTTGCATTCTTTTACATGGAAATGAATTTTGAGTGTAAATATTATTGGCCAAGTTGAATCCTTCTTAGGACACAGTCACATATAAAGAAAACCATATTAATTCAAAACTAATGGCCATTAATAAATAGTTTGGATAAATAATTGGCATGAAATTAGATTAGATCCATTAGATGCAACTTTAATGGCCATTAAATCCTGCTCAAAACTCATTTAGGCTAAATTAATGGCTTTGGATTTTGTATTTTCTTCAAAAATACACTAACTCTTTTTATTACTTCTCTTCTTTGTTCAGACTTATAGGCATGGTGGTCGAAGCCTGCTAACCAAGAAGTGCTTAAATTTATGAGACGCCTGACTGAAAATTTCAATCGCCATACTACTCGCACCTCGCGGGTTCCCGCTTCCATGGTGATTGTGCTTGTACTCAGAAGCAGTAATACACATGTTGTTGATGGACAAGCAGTGTTTGGTAGCATACATAACTTAGAATTATAGAACTGTTTGGAATGTTAAATTATGCACAAAATTTCTTCAAATGCAAGATCCATAGAATACATGTTTGTGCTACAAGTTTAAAATTGATTACCAATTGATTACCAGTGTACCTCATTAAAACTCCCCTCACTGTATCACGGATTTCATTATTTCAATAAAGCATGGTCATGGCTCCCAAATGCATATTTTCCTATATCCTATGTATTCTTGCAGTTGCTAAATCCTGTTTCCAGGCTCTAGCTATGCTTGGTAGGAGAGCAGATTGGTTTGTGTCTGAAAAGGTAACAAAGGCCCAAAATCTCCTTGATAAGCTTTAAAATTTCCTGGATTATGTTATGATTTTCGATGAAATTAATAGAGTTTGCCTTTAAAACTCATTTTCCTACAGCATTTCTCGAGGTAATTTTCTTTGTCTTCCTGAAATTTCAGTTTAATCACACAGGCAATTTCTTCTAAAACAAGAAATGTGGCGATTTTAATTTACAAGCACTGAATGGTGGAGCTCTTCATTACACGAACATACCTATGGATGCAATGTGCAGCAAGTTTTGAAGGCTGTAAAATGATAATGATAAAAACTAACCTTTACATGAGTGTACAAATAATGGACAATATCAAATACTCTGATGATCTTTTTATTGATGGCCATTATTAAAAAATTAATGGGTTAAGATGTTCAGTTCCAAAAATTAATGGCCATGAAAATATTGATCTCCCAACTTCAGTAATTTAAAATTCATGAACACATCTTTCATGGCCATTATTAGACATGTAATGGGGTTTTCATGGCAATAAGTTTTTGTAATGGCCATTAATACTGCAAATTCATGGGCATTAAATCACCATAAAACAGAAAATAATGGCCCATTAAATTTTAATGGTCATCATTTCATACCAAGGGTAAAAGTTAATGGTATTTTAATGATCATACTTGCTCTTGAATTAAATTAATGGCCATTACCACTTAAATAATGGCACATTGTTTCGTATAAATATTGGTTCCCGATATTTCACTGCTTTCTAATGCTAATGAATTGCATATTTATATATCTAATGGCCATTAAAATATCAAACATGCAAATTTACTACTTTTTAATGCCATCAATAGACACGAAAGGTTTTAATGGTCATTACTTTTTGTAATGGCCATTACAGAATGCAAATTCATGGGCATTAAAACATCACAAAACGAAAATTAATGGACCATTATTTCTTTTTATGGTCATTAATAATACAGAAGGTGTAAATTAATCAAAAATTAATGATTTTACTTGCTCTTTAATGGCCGTTACCGCTGAATTAATGGCCATTATAATGAATATTAATGACTGAACACACAAAACCATTAATTTTAAGAAACGAAAAGTAATGGATGATTTTAACAGGAATTTGATTATTAATTGCATTTTTATGGACTTTTAACAGAATTTAATGGGTTTTATGTGCAGTAGTGAGAGCATGGAAATATATCCCAAAGATATGAAGCATGCTCCGTCAGTTGTTATCCTCACATAACAACGGTCAGAGCATGGTAATATATCCCTAAGGTATGAACCATGCTCCGTTAGTTGTCATCATCTAGTGACAACGGTCAGAGCATGGTAATATATCCCTAAGGTATGAACCATACTACGTCACTAGTTATCGTCTCATGATAACGGTCAGAGCATGTTAATGTATCCCTAAGGTATGAACCATGCTCCGTCAGTTGTTATTGTCTCATGACAACTGTCAGGGCATGGTAATATATCCCTACGATATTAACCATGCTCCGTCAGTTGTTATCGTCTAGTGACAACGGTCAGAGCATGGTAATATATCCCTTAGGTATGAACCATGCTCCGTCAGTTGTCATTAAGTAGTGACAACGGTCAGAGCATGATAATATATCCCTAAGGTATGAACCATGCTCCGTCAGTTGTTATCGTCTCTTGACAACGGTCAGAGCATGGTAATATATCCCTAAGGTATGAACCATGCTCCGTCAGTTGTTATCATCTAGTGACAACGGTCAGAGCATGGTAATATATCCCCAAGGTATGAACCATGCTCCGTCAGTTGTTAGTATCTAGTGACAACTGTCAGAGCATGGTTATATATCCCTAAGGTATGAACCATGCTCCGTCAGTTGTTATCGTCTAGTGACAACGGTCAGAGCATGGTAATATATCCCTAAGGTATGAACCATGTTCCGTCAGTTGTCATCATCTAATGACAACGGTCAGAGCATGGTAATATATCCCTAAGGTATAAACCATGCTCCGTCAGTTGTTATCATCTAGTGTCAACGGTCAGAGTATGATTATTCACCCCTAAGGTATAAACCATGCTCCGTCAGTTGTTATCATCTAGTGACAACGGTCAGAGCATGGTTATATATCCCTAAGGTATGAACCATGCTCCGTCAGTTGTTATCGTCTAGTGACAACGGTCAGAGCATGGTAATAGGTCCATTAGGTATGAACCATGCTCCGTCAGTTGTTATCGTCTAGTGACAACGGTCAGAGCATGGTAATATATCCCTAAGTTATGAACCATGCTCCGTCACTTTTTATCGTCTAGTGACAACGGCCAGAGCATGGTAATATATCCCTAAGGTATGAACCATGCTCCGTCAGTTGTTATCGTCTAGTGACAACGGTCAGAGCATGGTAATATATCCCTAAGGTATGAACCATGCTCCGTCTCTTTTTATCGTCTAGTGACAACGGTCAGAGCATGGTTATATATCCCTAAGGTATGAACCATGCTCCGTCAGTTGTATTCGTCTCATGACAACAGTCAGAGCATGGTAATCAATACCTAAGGTATGATCCAAACTCTGTTAGTTGTTATAGTCTAGTGACAACGGTCAGAGCATGGTTATATATCCTATGGTATGAACCATGCTCCGTCAGTTGTTATCGTCTCAAGACAGCTGTAAGAGCATGGTAATATATCCTTAAGGTATAAACCGTGCTCCGTCAGATGTTATCGTTTAGTGACAATGGTCAGAGCATGGTAATATATCCCTAAGGTATGAACCATGCACCGTCAGTTGTAATCGTCTCATGACAACGGTCGAACATGGTTATATATCCCTAAGGTATGAACCATGCTCCGTCAGTTGTTATCATCTTGTGACAACGGTCAGAGCATAGTTATATGTCCCTGAGGTATTATCCATGCTCCGTCAGTTGTTAGCGTCTAGTGACAACGGTCAGAGCATGGTTATATATCCTTAAGGTATGAACCATGCTCCGTCAGTTGTTATCGTCTAGTGACAACGGTCAGAGCATGGTATTATATCCCTTAGATATGAACCATGCTCCGTCAGTTGTTATCATCTAGTGACAACGGTCAGAGCATGGTAATATATCCCCAAGGTATGAACCATGCTCCGTCAGTTGTTAGTATCTAGTGACAACTGTCAGAGCATGGTTATATATCCCTAAGGTATGAACCATGCTCCGTCAGTTGTTATCGTCTAGTGACAACGGTCAGAGCATGGTAATATATCCCTAAGCTATGAACCATGATTCGTCAGTTGTTATCATCTCATGACAGCAGTTAGAGCATGCTAATATATCCCTAAGATGTGAACCATGCTCCGTCAGTTGTAATTGTCTATTGACAATGGTCAGAGCATGGTAATATATCCCTAAGGTATGAACCATGCTCCGTCAGTTGTTATCGTCTCATGACAACGGTCAGAGCATGGTATTATATCCCTAAGGTATGAAACATGCTCCGTTAGTTGTCATCGCCTCATGACAACGGTCAGAGCATGGTTATTCATCTCTAAGGTATGAAACATGCTCCGACAGTTGTCATCGTCTCATGACAACGGTCAGCGCATGGTTATTCATCCCGAAGGTATGAAACATGCTCTGACAGTTGACATCGTCTCATGACAACGGTCAGAGCATGGTTATTTATCTCTAAGGTATGAAACATGCTCCGACGGTTGTCATCATGACATGACAACGGTCAGAGCATGGTTATTCATCTCTAAGCTATGAAACATGCTCCGACAGTTGACATCACCTCATGACAACGGTCAGAGCATTGTTATTCATCTCTAAGCTATGAAACATGCTCCGACAGTTGTCATCGTGACATGACAACGGTCAGAGCATGGTTATTCATCTCTAAGGTATGAAACATGCCTCGTCAGTTGTCATCGTCTCATGACAACGGTCAGAGCATGGTTATTCATCCCTAAGGTATGAAACATGCTCGGTCAGTTGTCATAGCATGGTTATTCATCCCTTAGGCATGAAACATGCTCCGTCAGTTGTTATCGCCTCATGACAACGGTCAGAGCATGGTTATTCATCCCTAAGGTATGAAACATGCTCCGTCAGTTGTCATTGTCTCATGACAACGGTCAGAGCATGGTTATTCATCCCTAAGGTATGAAACTTGCTCCGTTAGTTGTCATCGTGGCATGACAACGGTCAGAGCATGGTTATATATCATTTATGTATGAAACTTGCTCCGACAGTTGTCATCGTCTCATGACAACGGACAGAGCAGGTAAGAAACATGCACCGTCAGTTGTGATCTTTTCGTGACGACGGTCAGAGCATGGTTATACCTCATTCAGGTAAGAAACATGCTCCGTCCATTTTGATCATCTCATGACCATGTTCGGAGCATGGTTATACCCCTATTTCATAAGGAACATGGTCGTCTCATTACATCGGTAAGATAATGTTTATACATCTACCTGATGAGGAGCATGATCAGCCAGCTGTGATCGTAGTTAGAATATGGTAATACCAATATCTGATTTAGAAATACGCTCATCCAGTTCTGACCGTCTCCTCACAACGACTTCAGAACATAGTTGTACGTTTATTAAAAGAGAAACATGCCCATCCATTTGCCTTCATTCTATTACAGGAATTAGGATATGTTTCCATGCTAGCCTTATATGATATATGTGCAGGCGATAGCCATCGTCTGATCATAGTTAAAGAAATTAGCGCTTGTGAATGTCATCTTCATAAAAGAAATAGCAAATATGCTGATACGTTTACAACTGCACATACGCACAGGCTGATCTGAGTCTAAATGGAGGATTGAGGTCGGGGGCACATTGTAGGAAACATGTGCGGATCCAGAGGGGGGGGACAGGGGGTCCGGACCCCCCCCCCCCTGAAAAATCACAAAAATATAGGGTTTCTGTACTATACTGGTCCGGATCCCCTGTAAAATCACACAGCTACCAAGCAAACTTTCAATGTTGGGCCACCAACGGCCCGCCAGCGAAACGCCATTTAAATGGCGTTCCGCTGCTGGGCCGATGATGGCCCGCTTATATTGGTATTTGGATCATCTCTCCCATCATCAACAAAAGAAATACGTTGTCAAAGTTGGACCCCCTCTGAAAAAACTTTCTAGATCCGCTCATGGGAAATGATGTGCGATTATTTACATTAAGCCTCCATAGAGGCATCCATCCTCATTTCAGGCATCTTTAAATATGACCTCTACATAAAGTATTATCTTTTTTAAAAGCTGCATCTTGTTAAGCGCTATTAATAGACATTGGGTTTTTTGGCTGTCTATTTTAAAAACAAATGACGCATGCGCATAAACGCACCATGCGGGGACCGTTGTCATTATCCCCTTCCCGAATGGATTATCACATGGCGTCGCAGCTTGGAGTGATACATGTATAACGTCATGTATTGTTCGGTTTTATTAACCTGACACAGGTGCATAATTACACGGTTAGTACACTAGATATTTTTACCTTCCGTCGACTTTCGGTATTTACCGTAAGTTTTACAGGAATTTTGCAAGTACTAATGCAGATAATGAAACGTTTTGCACTGTCCTACTGACTAGTCAAGTGGTTATGGTACAGAGTTTACAACTAAAAGGTCGTGAGTGCGAGTTCACGTATGTTCTTTTTTTTTGTTTTGTATTTTTACCTTTATTCGATTCGTTTAACCTCATTTATTATAGATGTACCACGACCTCTGAGTAATGTCCTCTGGATCATTATATCCAAAAGGTTGATGCGTAACGCATAGACTGAGCCAGTCAATATGTCAGGAACATCTACGTGCTTCAAAATAGAAAAGTATACATATTAAACTGACAACTATAACCCCTATTTCTAGATCCGTATTTTCAATTTTGTAAATATAGACACGCTTCAAAGTTATTTGTTAATCTATACTTGCATTTGTTATTGTAAAATTATCTTGTGCACTAACCATGAAATTATGCACCTGCGTCAGGTTAATAAAATCGAACAATATCAACATCGATACACCACTATTAATTTTAGTGGTTTGTACAATGAATTTTTACAGAACAGAACAGAACAGAAATTTTATTTTAGACTCAAGCATACAAGCTCATCGTCATTACATCATATACACATTTACATAGTGACACGGCTTGGCCGTGAACATAAACATAACATGAATAAATAGATCGAGAGTGAAGTACTTTTATTGATTGGTTTGTTTTTGTTTAGATAATAGCAATTTCAAAATTTAAATATTTTGCTTCTTAGAGAGCTATATACCTTGTATATAGGTCAATTCTTGTCCGGTGCATGGTATGTGGGGGATCGATGATCCAACCGCACCCCATGCACCAGCCACCAATTTACCTGATGCTCGACTAAATGTACTACATGTAACTATATGGTATGTAATTAAACTTATCTTATGAACAAAACACACTTTAGCTTTCATAAGGAAAGAAAAAACAAGAAAAAAACATAAGTCCATACAGTCAACTCATTGTTATTCACACCAGTGTCAGACTGTTTGGATCCAGGTCAAGACCCACATCCTGTCGGTCCTGACCGGGTCCAAACTGTTTGCTTTGGTTATTTGCAGACGACAAAAGTCACCGCGGGCAAGACTATCCGCACGGTCTGATCAGCGTCTAAACTGTCGCTGGCCAGTCAAAATTGTTTGTCAAACCTGTTTGAATCCAGATCAGGATCGACAAGATGTCGGTCCTGATCGGGGTTCAATTTGTTTGCCTAGGTTGTCAAGCCGCGAGCCAAGAATAAGTTCATAAGGTTGATAAGTAAATACCTGTGTAATGTCTTGCCTGGAGCGACAACATAGGAGCACGAGATTTACGTGTGTATTGTGTATTAGCGTGCGCAGGAGTTTCATTCATGAGAGTAGTATAGGCCCCACTATAGAGTTTTTGACGTCACTTCCGGTCCAAGATGGCGGCCCCACGACGTCAGATCCAAGATGGCGGCCCCCACGACACCAAGATGGCGGCCCCCACGAAATCAAGATGGCGGCCCCTGTGACGCGTTCGGTTACACCTCGGAGGGTGAGTCAACGCCCTAGACCACGAGAAGGTAGCGTCACGTCCTAGAGCGCGGTGTCGTTCTTCTATATACAAGGGTGAGGGGCCTCTCATTTATTTCCGGGTGTTTTTTTTACGAAGTTCAGAACGAGATCCAGTCTTTAATGGTGTAGCGGGTCGCAGCGCTCTGTTTATCCCGTTCCCCGGGCGGACCCTTTTTTTTCAGCACGGTCCTTTCACGTCTTTTTCCACGTACTGATAGGCTTCGTAATTGGGTCGTTAAGGCTGAGAGGGATATGATTGTCTATCAACGTAGAACGGGTTCCTCGCCATGCATATGGCGTCTGTCTAACTTAGGAGCATATTGCGCAATTATTTGCCGTTCGTCCTTTAGTATCTTAATGAATTCCAGTCCCAAGTTGCTGTCTTACGCCCTCTGTCAGTTATACTATCCTCTCCTTTTCGCTTAAGCTCCGATTTTGCCATTTCTAAAGCTTGGGCTACTGGGGTGACCAGGTTCACTACGGGTTTTTCCTTTTGTCTCATTTCTTTCAACTCTCTGTATTTCCGTCCACTACCCACAATATAATGACCCTGACTGTCGCGTTCCGCGTAGCCATCTCTAACATCCAGCAAGTGCTGAAACCATTTGTCGGGATCCGAGACGTACGGAATCCACTTCTGCTGTTGGTAATCGTAAACGAGTCTAGTGCCCATCTCTTTCCATCGATTTCCTCCTTAGTGCTTGAGTTATTCTTACGCTCTATTCATACGAACGGGCGAGAGTCCAGTTCACTATCCTCAAGCACCTCGATTAATCGCTCAGCAGCCTCTCTGGCTTCGCGCCGTAGTTGTCTACATCTCATCCGAAACAACAGTTCATCAAACAAAGCTATACACATAAAAGTAATGGCGAACATATTTACGCCTACTCAATACTTAATCCCTTTTCTTAGTTACCAGTTTTGATAGTCATTCGGGTTACACTCCGAACACCGTAATGCCCCTAATGACTAGATTGCTGCAAAGCGCCTTATATAGTGAGAGGTCTCTTCTGATTGGTCAATTATCCAGCCATCCGATTGGTCAACCTCCTCCGTCCTGATCCCTCCTCATCATTCTCCTTCACGACGTAGTAGAGTCCTCTTGGTCTTCAGAGGCTTTCTCGGTTTCTATATTATGATTCGGCCATACGTCCATAAATAAATCTTTTCTGAGTTTGATGGCTTGTCTGATAGAGTCCGCCTGATTCATATCGTGTTGGTTTTTAAACGTTTTAGCCGATTCCAGTATTCGCTGTTGAACAGGATCCTCTTGTAGATCGTAATAATCTATTAGAAATTGAGCGTAATCTCGTCTGAGTTTTTTGCGGAGAGAAGGCAAATCATCATTGGCTGCGAGATGAATAGCTTTATCCGAACTAAAACCTCGCTCTTCATAAGCATTCACTTTAGCTTTAAACTGCTCTACATTCTCCTGCCTGATCGGATTTTGAAATCTCCTGTTCCAGATGTCGAGTTTAGAGCGCACATCTCTTTGTTTTCTTCCTTTACCTGGAGGGCTTAAATTGCTTACCCTCCTTTTCCATATATACGGTTTATAACTTTCATCTCTTTCTTTATTCGGAGGGCTATTAGAGCGTATATAATCTAGGGACTCCACACTGTCAGCATCTTCATCATCAGAAATATCTCCGTCATCGGGAGACTGTTGATCGACAAATATGTCAGTTTGTAGTCTGTCCTGTTCGGATGTACTGGATTTAAGATCTAGGACGAGGTAACCATAAGGTCTTGCCGTGGCATCTTCAAATTTCCTCATAAATGTGGCGCAAGTGGACGGATAAATTCTTCTTGCCAAGGTCGCAACTTGTTGTCTGTCGATCGGATTATTAAACAAGACCAAATATTGCGTATTTAAAGCGATATCCCTGCAAGCTCTACCTTGAGGAAATACGTTTTGAGTCAAATACACGATAGATATATTTCTGTGGTGACTGCCTTTCGTAAAAAGGTCGGCAATTCTCTGGTCACACTTTGCTTCGGTCATCAGGTCATCAAAAATGATTAGGTTCCTTTTTGAGGGATCCATAAACTGAGCATTATCTAGATAGTCTGGGATACCCCGTATAAATTCTATACACGGAATTCTCTTCTGAAGGTCTTCGTACAGGGGCTGCCTTTGTCCAAAACACCATAAGATTCGTTCCGGTGGCGGTTGTACTAACGAGGAAAGTAACAGTTTTCTAGTCCATTCCGTTTTCCCCGATCCGCTGGGTCCAGTCACCATCATAGAGAATGGGTGTCTAAATGTCATTTCCTTCAATGGTTGTGACTGGTTGGTATATTTCCCTCTGCCATGGACATTGCGTTCATGTCTTTGCAATGCATCACGCCTACTATAGGACTGGTTGCAGATCAAACACCTGATCATTTTGTCTCGGTTAGTATTGTTTCTCTACCTTCATACGGGTGTCATCCTTCTTACGATCATTGGATCATTGTTACCACCACTACCACCACCGACACCACCACCACCGACACCAACCACCACCGACACCACCCACCACCACCACCACCCACCACCACCACCCACCACCATTTACCTCCACCACCACCACCACATGGTGGACCATTGTTTCCTGACTGTACATTCACTACATCCTCACTGTATCCCACTGTACCCCAACTGAACCCTCACTGTGCCCCAATATACCCTCACTGTACCCACTGTACTCTCACTGTATCCTCCCTGTACCCTCACTGTATCCCACTGTACCCCAACTGAACCCTCACTGTGCCCCAATGTACCCTCACTGTACCCCACTGTACTCTCACTGTATCCCTAATGTATCCTCCCTGTATCCTCAATGTATCCTCCTTCTCTCCTCCTCCTCACCCTCTCCTCCTCCCTCCTAATCCCAATGTACCCCAACTGAACCCTCACTGTGCCCCAATGTACCCTCACTGTACCCCACTGTACTCTCACTGTATCCTCCCTGTACCCTCACTGTATCCCACTGTACCCCAACCGAACCCTCACTGTATCCTCACGGTGCCCCAATGTACCCTCACTGTATCCTCACTGTACCCCACTGTACTCTCACTGTAACCCCACTGTATCCTCCCTGTACCCTCAATGTATCCTCCTTCCCTCCTCCTCCTCACCCTCTCCTCCTCCCTCCTAATCCCACTGTACCCCAACTGAACCCTCACTGTGCCCCAATGTATCCTCACTGTATCCTCACTGTACCCCACTGTACTCTCACTGTATCCCCACTGTATCCTCCCTGTACCCTCACTGTATCCTCCTTCCCCCTCCTCCTCACCCTCTCCTCCTCCCTCCTAGCTCCATTATGAATTTGAACTATCATGATCACTGTTTTACGGCCATTATACTCGTTGTAGAACGTTCTATCATCGTAGGTTCACCGGTAATTGTGGGTTGACCATGATTATATAATGATTAAGCATAACAGTTTCGCTTTAAACAACCAGTCGTCAGCATTTGCGCTATGTATAGTCTTAAGATGGTGTACTATATTTAGCACATCCTTTCTATCGCATATTGGACACTGGAACTTGTATCTATGAGGCATAGTTTTGATCTGTTTTTAAACACCATTTAAAACGAAACTTTATGTATACCAGCTTGCTGGGCAAGCCTTTCCTTTTAAATCGAAACTTTTATAATACAAACGCTAACCTTCCTTTTATAACGACACTTTTATGTATAACCTGGCAAGCCTTTCCTTTTAAATCTAAACGCTTATAATACAAGTGCGAGCCTTCCTTTTAAAACGACACTTTTATGTTTCAGCTTCCTGGGCAATGCTTTTCACGCGTTCTTATAACGCGAAGATGAATCACGCTATGAAAAAAACGTGTGGCGTTCGAAAACACCAGTTTACACAGGTTTGAGCTAAATAGTATCATTTAAACTGTTCAATTTGCATGTTTATTGTTCGACTGTCATATTAGCTATGACTTGATTGCATACGATGCGCATTATATAGCGAGAGGTTTTTTTCTGATTGGTCAATAATTAATCATAGTAATATCGTTATAAATGTATATCATAAGCCATACATTTCGCAATTCGTCTCTAGACTATGAATAGACGATACGTAAGTTGAATTTAGGGGTTAACTGTCTCATGTACCTACCTGTACACGAGCAGCGAAGACTCTGACGTCTGACTCTGATGTACCAGCTTGTGTTAAGTCGTTGATGAATACTTTTAAGAAATCTTTATGAGCGTAGGGCGCCTAGTCACTGCGAGAGTTAGGAAAGCTCTGTAATGCGATCATGAGTCGACTATTTAATGTCTACATACGATGATGTCATCCAAAATGGCCGTCGCCAATGCGCAAAGAGAACATTTAATTAAACAACATCTATATCCGTACTTTGTACATTAGTTCTCAGGTAAATATAGACTCTGACAAAGGCGAAGAATGAGTTGGTGTATTTATACACCCTAGACATTTAGCATGAAAAGGGCGAAATCGCAATCGCCTTTCCTAGTACACGCTATAGATACATCAAACGTCTGGTCCGATGGACAGGCTCATCTGCTTGAATAACGCACTCTGATCAGTAAATTCGATGTGGAACAGCGAAGACCCAACGCAATGATACAGCAAAGTCGTCCGTATTGAAAAGGTGGGTTTTCCGTGGGCCTGTCTGAATTGTAAAATCGATAAGCGATTTCATTACATGGATCAAAGTGGAGGCATCTGGTCAGATCCGGTCAACAGCTGATTATATTGGTGAATGAATTGAGAATCATGGTCAACCCACAATTACCGGTGAACCTATGATGATAGAACGTTCTACAACGAGTATAATGGCCCTAAAACAGTGATCATGATAGTTCAAATTCATAATGGAGCTAGGAGGGAGGAGGAGAGGGTGAGGAGGAGGGGGAAGGAGGATACAGTGAGGGTACAGGGAGGATACAGTGGGGATACAGTGAGAGTACAGTGGGGTACAGTGAGGATACAGTGAGGGTACATTGGGGCACAGTGAGGGTTCAGTTGGGGTACAGTGGGATTAGGAGGGAGGAGGACCGAAGCAAAGTGTGACCAGAGAATTGCCGACCTTTTTACGAAAGGCAGTCACCACAGAAATATATCTATCGTGTATTTGACTCAAAACGTATTTCCTCAAGGTAGAGCTTGCAGGGATATCGCTTTAAATACGCAATATTTGGTCTTGTTTAATAATCCGATCGACAGACAACAAGTTGCGACCTTGGCAAGAAGAATTTATCCGTCCACTTGCGCCACATTTATGAGGAAATTTGAAGATGCCACGGCAAGACCTTATGGTTACCTCGTCCTAGATCTTAAATCCAGTACATCCGAACAGGACAGACTACAAACTGACATATTTGTCGATCAACAGTCTCCCGATGATGGAGATATTTCTGATGATGAAGATGCTGACAGTGTGGAGTCCCTAGATTATATACGCTCTATCAGCCCTCCGGATAAAGAAAGAGATAAAAGTTATAAACCGTATATATGGAATAGGAGGGTAAGCGATTTAAGCCCTCCAGGTAAAGGAAGAAAACAAAGAGGTGAGCGCTCTAAACTCGACATCTGGAACAGGAGATTTCAAAATCCGATCAGGCAGGAGAATGTAGAGCAGTTTAAAGCTAAAGTGAATGCTTATGAAGAGCGAGGTTTTAGTTCGGATAAAGCTATTCATCTCGCAGCCAATGATGATTTGCCTTCTCTCCGCAAAAAACTCAGACGAGATTACGCTCAATTTCTAATAGATTATTACGATCTACAAGAGGATCCTGTTCAACAGCGAATACTGGAATCGGCTAAAACGTTTAAAAACCAACACGATATGAATCAGGCGGACTCTATCAGACAAGCCATCAAACTCAGAAAAGATTTATTTATGGACGTATGGCCGAATCATAATATAGAAACCGAGAAAGCCTCTGAAGACCAAGAGGACTCTACTACGTCGTGAAGGAGAATGAGGAGGAGGGATCAGGACGGAGGAGGTTGACCAATCGGATGGCTGGATAATTGACCAATCAGAAGAGACCTCTCACTATATAAGGCGCTTTGCAGCAATCTAGTCATTAGGGGCATTACGGTGTTCGGAGTGTAACCCGAATGACTATCAAAACTGGTAACTAAGAAAAGGGATTAAGTATTGAGTAGGCGTAAATATGTTCGCCATTACTTTTATGTGTATAGCTTTGTTTGATGAACTGTTGTTTCGGATGAGATGTAGACAACTACGGCGCGAAGCCAGAGAGGCTGCTGAGCGATTAATCGAGGTGCTTGAGGATAGTGAACTGGACTCTCGCCCGTTCGTATGAATAGAGCGTAAGAATAACTCAAGCACTAAGGAGGAAATCGATGGAAAGAGATGGGCACTAGACTCGTTTACGATTACCAACAGCAGAAGTGGATTCCGTACGTCTCGGATCCCGACAAATGGTTTCAGCACTTGCTGGATGTTAGAGATGGCTACGCGGAACGCGACAGTCAGGGTCATTATATTGTGGGTAGTGGACGGAAATACAGAGAGTTGAAAGAAATGAGACAAAAGGAAAAACCCGTAGTGAACCTGGTCACCCCAGTAGCCCAAGCTTTAGAAATGGCAAAATCGGAGCTTAAGCGAAAAGGAGAGGATAGTATAACCGACAGAGGGCGTAAGACAGCAACTTGGGACTGGAATTCATTAAGATACTAAAGGACGAACGGCAAATAATTGCGCAATATGCTCCTAAGTTAGACAGACGCCATATGCATGGCGAGGAACCCGTTCTACGTTGATAGACAATCATATCCCTCTCAGCCTTAACGACCCAATTACGAAGCCTATCAGTACGTGGAAAAAGACGTGAAAGGACCGTGCTGAAAAAAAAGGGTCCGCCCGGGGAACGGGATAAACAGAGCGCTGCGACCCGCTACACCATTAAAGACTGGATCTCGTTCTGAACTTCGTAAAAAAAACACCCGGAAATAAATGAGAGGCCCCTCACCCTTGTATATAGAAGAACGACACCGCGCTCTAGGACGTGACGCTACCTTCTCGTGGTCTAGGGCGTTGACTCACCCTCCGAGGTGTAACCGAACGCGTCACAGGGGCCGCCATCTTGATTTCGTGGGGGCCGCCATCTTGGTGTCGTGGGGGCCGCCATCTTGGATCTGACGTCGTGGGGGCCGCCATCTTGGACCGGAAGTGACGTCAAAAACTCTATAGTGGGGCCTATACTACTCATGAGAACAACTGTTGTTTGCACGGATAATAATCAGATGATTGGAATAATAGGTAAATATAGTCAATATCCTATATTTATTGTACTTTCAAAGTTAGATGAGAATCGATGTAAACAAACATTGGCAAGTTTACCTTGATTTTGGGCGTGCAGGTAGTCTCAGTTTACAGTTATATTGAACCTACCACAGATTATTGCATATGCGGTTAGCAGTGAAGTCATGCTTTACCTATTTATAAAAAAATAGAATAGCCTCATTACTATGCATCTTTGAAAGTATAATAATTTTCTTATTTGGCAATTTGTTTAGACTGGCGCTTCTGCGGTGACACGTGGTTGTCGGTTTGTTTCGTGGCGTTCCACAATTTTGCACAGCAAGGAAAACGATCTTACCTGGGCACGACTGAAATCCTTTGCTAGCAATTTTGTATTCGGCGAAAGAAAAGCATTTCCCGAAGTCAGTCTTTCTCGAAACGAAACATGAAAGAGAGGTACTAGGAGGGAAATTTTCTCCTCATGGTACAATTTATTCATAATCGCTGAATTGAGTAACAAAAGAAAATTGTAATATGTTTTATATACTGCCGTCTGCTGATATTCTTTCCAATTTTGCAAACAGTTTGTATCCAGATCAGGTCGACAGTACATCGGGCGCGATTCGGATCCAAACTGTTTCGCATTTCGCCTTCATTTCCGAAAGGGCTATTTCAACCATGTAAGAATAGATAGCAGCCGCAAAAAAAAGAAATCGTGGAGTTTTGGATATGTTCAGACTTTATCGAGTATGTGCCATGCCTTTATGAAGACGCCATTTCAATTTTTACGATGGGCAACTCGTGGCCGTTACTTATGAACAATGTTGGTTTCTGTAGTCTTTCAAAACCATATAGACCCCGATAATGAATTTTTACAGTAACATTATGTATACCTTGAAAATATTAACCTGAGCCTGGCCTTTATCATTAATTCCACGGCCGATTGAGCTTCTAAATATACCTTCGGCGCTCATCGTATAACTAATACGGAAATGCACGTGACACATTTTAACACAATAGATATATACTATGCACAATAAGTTTAGCAATTTCTTGTTTCGCATCTTTTTGAGCTCATCTTCGTGCAGTGCCGACCAATTTCAATTGCAATGACGAGAACAGGATCTTAGGCAAATGAAATCACGAAATTTCAGACGCCATCCTTTAAATGGGCATTTGGGGAGAGCAAGAATTGCAGAAGGGGTCAGTAAACAAAAATGACACCCGTTGTAAGTAATGCTGAAATGATAAGCATGGGATTTTTCGTTTGGTTTATTCCGTATTCCTCATGCATTATACGCCTATAAAAACTATTGGTTATGTGACATATGTGATAGAGATTTCATGCTGAAAAAAATCAGCTGCCATCAATGACGTCAAAACGTAGTCATCATTTGATTAGTTTTTAATGTTAATTGGCATTTCAATTCAACAGAGAATCAGTTTACTAAGATATCATAGGCTTACAATGTAATTCACCTTATGGTTGATTAAAACCTTAAGTTACTGAAAAATGGTGCGACGCATTTGCGAGATAACGGTGACGTTAGATTTTATCTTTCGGCTCGTGCACTGTAGTAGTGAAGATGTTTCATTCAACAGTATTTGTCTGAATGTGTTGGAAGGCGTCAAACAGTTTTACTTGTTAATGTGGTTCAAGAAAATCCGACTAGAGACACCGTTTAAAGGCGATAACGTAAAAGCATTAGTAAAAACGTCAAATTGTGAAAACTTGGTCCTTTATTACTCTGAGAAAGTTCAGAAAATTGCAGCATTTGCTATGCTTTTTTGGTTTTCAGTGACCAAACAATCGTTTGAAAATGATTACAGCTCCCCCCAATGATCAGAAATACCCACGTTACCCGCTAGTCTTAAAATTAAACGTCACTTTAGCACGACCGCTGCGTTTAGTAATTCTGTATTTTTTTAAATGGAAAATTTTGTCAGATGATCGGCGCTTGTATCTTCATGACGGCAAATGAAACTCGAGATCTGATGTGGATGGGCTCACCCATACAAAACAATTGCTAAATTTATTGTGCATAGTATATATACCGCTACCATGCACAATTGGCTAACATTTGCCTGCGTGGCTCAGTGGGTAGAACACGTGAATATTGCACACTTATATTTTTAAGCTCTGCGTTGTTAGTTCGAATCCCGTACGCGACATTTATTAATGTAACAATTGAAAGACTATTGTTTTTATTTTTATTAAATTTTCTCTTTTTGCAATATCATTTCTCTATTTGAATTAATTTGATCTCTTTGGTAACAACAACATTCTCTCGTCGGATCCGTAACACTGTACTTCAACTATCGCCTGTCATCTCTTCAGTTTTTAAAATATGAGCTGCGACATGAGATTTCCAACAATGTGGCATTTTGACACGAATAGGCACAGGTGAGCCTGTGCATCTTCCTTTTCAGAATTGAAACTAAATGCTGTTCATTCAGTTGCTTACCAGCCATAGAATATTCAAGTGACTAGCAAAGTCTCTGATCAGACTGCGCATATGCGCATGCTGGTCTGAGCCTTTGCTTGTCGCACATACCACATTGCTGGAAATCTCATGTCGTGGCTCATATATGGACCTCCTTGCTGCTCTTCAGAGAAATGCTTTGACCTGCTAAAGCTGATTTATTTTGCTTTGGAGTCAATACCATGGGTGTAGACCTATATTCGCAAACTAAATTCTAACTCCAAGCTTTAAGAAGTTGTCAGTTATTACATTTTCAAAGAAAGCGTGAACTTACATGTTTTGTGCATTTCTCTGACATGAAAACAAAGAAAATGAAATAAAAAAAAGTTGGGTCGACCAGGATTCGAGGCCACTATTTATGTATCTGAAGCTGTTTTGACTAACCACACGACTACCGTGGAAAGTACAACTTCATTGAATTATTAAAGCTGCATACTCTGTAACTATGAACATTTTTCGATTTGTTTTATTTTCTTTTTAAATCATTTGTAAAAGTAGAATTAAGATAGTTTTCACAATAAAAATGTTCAGTACAGCTGAAAACTGCATGGAATAGTGAATTATCTTATCAAATAGGTGTATTTTTCTCTTGTTGGTAATTATTTGCATCCCTCCAATAATTCTAGACCGTTGAATTTTGACATAAATGCAGTTGTTTTGATAGTGATAACTTGTTAAGATTTACGAAAATGGTAAAATGTTTACCTGAATTTGAGTATTTTTTCTGTGTTCTTGAAAAATAAAAACATTATTTTTAAAATTAGAAGAGCAAAAGTTACAGGCTATGCAGCTCTAACGGATCTCATCGCAATTGTACCAAGACGTTCATTTCCGTAATTGCTCGAAACATACCGATTGCACACGATCCATCACGAAAAGCTATATATTCAGTGTTAATACCGTAATAATTTATTCATGCATCAAGGTCAGGATCAGGTTAATTTTGTAGAGGTATAATAATGTCTAAACATGTAACACTGGCACGTAAATATGGCCAACTATCTGCATTATCACACTAAAACGCGATTTCGATAATACTAATTCCTCCACATGTGAAGAGCATACAAATAAAGCACAACTACAAAAGCAAGAAAGACACATTGAACATATATACATCATATACATTATTGGTTTGGTTTAATATATAAAATGTATTTTTTTACGTTTAATTGAAAAGAATAAGTCGAAAATTGCCTTCCATTGGTAAGTGAAAACCATTTTGATATGTGGCGCTGTGTACCGCTGGCACTTTGGAGGTGAAAATAGTGTTGAGGGAATTCAATCAGCTAATAGATGGGACCGATTACACTTAAACTTTTTTTTAAAATCTTAAACTTGGCAATGATTTTCTTCAGCATATTGATATATGCTAGTTGCTTACTTGCTGTTATGGCACAAGAATCAGAGGCAAGATATGTATTCACTAGAATCAGTTTTCTAAGTTGCCAATAATTTGTTTTGCTTAAGATGTTAACAGGTGTTAATCTCTCAGGGCAATCTTTTTTATAAGACATTTCTATATTCTCAGGGGGGTTTTATACAAGGGAATGACTATTCTAATCATGGGAATGTTTGTCAATGTGGTACATTCAATACTGAATGAACTTGCGTTTGCAGTCGAACTATATCTTGATACCTGTGCTAGTCGAATGTGCACGAGACAACGAGCTTATGGGTGAGCGATATTTAATCACAGGAATCAGTTTCTGTATTTTAAGCGTTTTTAAATATACAGAACGTGTTTGTCAATACTTGTAACGTCTTACATCAATTTTATATTGCGAATAGCAGCACATCAAAGTCATCACAACGTATTGGACTGCCACTCACCTCGTAGAGATATATTACAATGTAAGTAATCCACAGCTATTTCTACTCATGTACAAGAGTGGAGTGGCTCAACTTGAGGTTTGCTTTAGCTCTGACTATCTGTGAGTCATGAGCCCTTTTCTTTGTTTCATCATGGTGTGTTAATTTGATTAGAGTGTTTCTCCATGATGATACATTGCATTAGTTAGAAGGCCTCCATGCGAGCTGAACATTTCTTGTACATCAACAACAGCAGAATCTAGGGCGAAGATTTGGTACCAGTAAAATGCATTTAAGCCCCCCCCCCCCAGTGGCTTGGACTGCTGTCCGTTCTAGGGCGGTAGTTCCGTTGTTGTTGACTGTTTGTTATTGGCACTCCCATTTTGGGAGTCTGGAATTGTTCTATGTTTTGTTGTACGTTACTTTATGTCCATTCTAGTATTGCAATCATCTTAATGGGGAAGAGAGAGCTGGTTGCTTTGCTTAGTTTGTCTTCCTGGTGTCTCGTGATGGTTGAGTGGCTCTTCCTCGCGCTGCCATGGGCTTGTCTGCCGTTTGTGATTGTGGTATTTCCTGATCATTCTCACTTACTATTTTTTTATTCAGTTTTATTTCTGTTGAGTCCTTATCTTTGCTTTATCTCTTTTTTACATCTTTGTTTTGATTTGCATGTTATAGGAGATGATGCATTGATAAGTTAGGGCTCTTTCATGCAAACCAAACAACTATGTGTCTTGATCAACATCTGAACTAATGGTGAGTTTGGCGCGCCGTAATAACGATTTAAGCTCTCCAGTAGAATATTTAACTGACCGTTCCAAGGCGGTACTTTTTTGTGGATCATTTGTGCTATTTATGTTTTGTGTTTGTGCCTTGATCCACATCTGAACTAAGGGTGAGGTTGGCGCGTCATGACACCGGTTTAAGCCCTCCAGTAAAATACAGTGTAGTTTTACTGACCGTTTTATGGCGGTGCGTCTTCTGCGGATCATTTATGTTATTTCTGTCTTGTTTTTGTTATGCTTCCGTGCGCGTCTGTTTATTGATGCCTTGTGGTCACCTGCTGGGAAAGGACTGACCTATTGGCTCTCGTACATTATGTCAAATTGTGAAGTTGTAACTTTCCCATTGGTATCCTGGGTCAGGTGTGGTGCTTGGTTGTATCGATTCCTGATCTTTGCCTTGGTTCTTACTTTGTTTGCTGGGTGGCAAGTATATCACACGGGAGTGATCTTACACTGTTATCTATTTATGTCCAGTACCTTTTAGAATATTTTTCAGATCTTTTTTTTTTCATTGTGTACGCTTCTTGTTCACAGTGATGCTTCTATACAAGTGCGACTTATTGCACTATTTTGTTGAGGTTAATAGTTAGTATAAGATGAACTTTGCATGCTTGGTGGTTTTGTTATGTTAAGAAATAAACAGTCAGGATAATTGGTCACCTCTTCCGGCTCAAACTTTAAAAAACCGTTTATTCTTTAGTTGTTGTCATTTTGATTTAGTAAATTGAAGAGATAGTCATCTCAAAGGATGAGCATGATAGATCGATATAAAAAAAAACATCAGCATTCATGCTGTATACGACAATACACCACATCAGCACTGATGAAGCATTACTGTATTGGCATTCATCTACTTGTTTATTGTTATTTTTCTCATCTTATTAGCATTCAATTTATAGAGGATCTTACATGAGTTCTCATGTTTTATTGAATTTATCAAACGAGTTGGGGAAAAGAGATAAACTGCGAGGCTTGTCGAACATTTTATCTCTTTTTCGCAACGAGTTTAATAAATTCAATAATACAAGAGCACGAATGTTAGATTCTATTTATCATATGACATTAAAATTACTTTGAAATCTCGTTTCTGCCGTGAAAACGTTATAATTTTATCATTATGTGCGCAACGTTGTAATGGACGTCAAAGCATTTCCCGAAAATCGATAAACCACTAGTGGTTTACAGATTTTATTGCAAGGCGTTATTTCACTCCCAGACGCGACGTCATATGATAAAATAAACATAGAGTAGACAGGCAATGTAATCAAACAACACGGGTAGACACACGTACAGGTTATCCTGTCCTCATATTTTAGTCACATATATATGATAAAAGAGACTTTTATCCCCGTGGTAAGCTCATTTGATGAGCATGAAACTCACAGCATGCTCGTTTCATGAGTGTCACATAAATTTTCCAAATCAAGCGGTTTTAATCCCGACTAAGGCTCAGGTTGCTGCAAAAGAGCGATGTCACCAGAAATACAGTCGCTCCTGCATTTCAACAAATTAACGACTCAACAGTACATAAAACTGAATATCGGAGCACGAGCAATCCAACAGGTAAACCTCGGTGGGCCTGACAAAAGCCAAACCATAATACCCCTACCATCTCATTAATAGAACAGTCCTTAAGTCAGAACCGTCATAGAGTCTGAAGTTCGACCTACCGGCGTGCAATTAAAGAGGAAAGCAAATTTACCAATCGTGATTGGGTTGAACACCAAGAATACAGTCTGTTGCAATACATTAATGTTATAGCCAATCTTTTTATAATGGGAAAGCAGTTAAATAAACTGCGCTGAAAATGTATGAGAGCCATCAATCTTCTTCAATTTATACACCAAGTCACCATAGAATTAAGGTTCAGAAAGTCCTTGTCGCAAAAGAGATTTAAGTCCAGCTTGGAATTTAGATATCAAATCATAGTATCGTCAATAAAAGGGGGTCTTGCATCTGTGCCCACGCATGGATTTTCTTTAAACTTTGCATAATAATGACTCGTTATATACAAACTATGAAAATGTATGTATGGAATTAGATAGTTAAGAATAAGGCTTAGGAAGCAACCCTGACGTACTCCACCTTTAAGGTGGCACCTGTCTCTAAATTTCCATGTCCTAAATCTAAAGTTTTGTTTATTTCTATGATTTATCGTCCAGATTAAATCCAAAATACCATAGGCATTATATTAATACCAAATAACCATTTGGATATATTATGATTTACGTTTTCTGAAGAAGTGATTATAAAATTTCAATATTTTTTTTCAAAAATTTACAAAACATTCAACATTAAATTTCAAAGATAGATATGTTCTAGTCTTTGTCAAGATATCATATTATCACAAAAACATGCCATATATATCCTACTGATCTGAGCCAAATTTCATGAAAATCCAAAACCGGTAACTTTGTCATTTCTTACATCTTATGGGTATAGGTCAGTTTTAGCAAAATTTATTATTTAGTTGAAATGAATCAATAACTCGACAGAAGGGGGTTGTTTTTAAATCTACTTCCACTTTTCTTAAAGAAAGACATGTTTAGACAATTTCAAATGATTCAATGGCCGGAAATGCCAAAGGTCATGGCCCCATGTCATGGCACTAAGGGGCCGAGACAATGTGTATCACTTCCTCAAGTCCTGCATGATATTGTGTGAGAAAAATAATATCCTATCAATAAACGTGTGAAAACAAGAAGACCAAATATTTCTATACATCCCAACTGAACTAGAGTAACCACATTTTGGTGCCGTGGCCAGGATTAAGTGTAACAGAGTCATATCAAAGATATCATAGAACAGTGTTCTACATGAATAAGTGAGGTCCAGAAACGAAAATGTATGCTTGGAATATACATCCAGCCAAAGAATAAATGTTGCCATTTAATGGAAATCAGCATCAGTTTTACAAAACAGAATAAACAGAGAAGATTTAAGCATTAATTTAGCAATACCTTTGAAACCAAGAGTTCTCTGTGACCAAAATGGTTAATTTTAACCAATAGGTTTGACAGGGGCTTATTTTTGTGAACCAGGTTTATTAATAAGGCTTACAATTATAAAACCATCGATATAAGGTTCTTCTCCTGTATGAACTGACTTGTCATAAGGTTTCTCTTCTGTATGAATTAAAATTCTTAATAATGTTACATATTAAGTGTAACATTGGTTAGATGTTGTTTTAACGTTCGAAACTAGATGTGGTAAGTCCAGTGTCACCATATTGTATTGTTTTGGGTAATATTATTGTGTAAGCACTTCATTAAATAAGAATCATGACACTTAATACGAAAGAATATTGTTTTTTGTCTTTTTCCAATCAGTAATAGGGAAAAACACTGGACATATCAACTTCTACCAATAAACGTACTTGCAAGGTGTTTCAAACTAAGCAAGTATTCAAGTATGTTTTACACAGAAACATAATTATTGTATTTTTTACATTTTGATGAATTAGGACCATGTGTTTACATCAAGTTGAAAAAATATGTTACCGGTCCTTGAATTTCATGAAATTTTGTCTACATATTCTTTACATATATGGAAAGTTTATATGTTGAAATGGTATCTTGACAAAGACCGCAACGTGTAAAAATTTTAATTCCAAATTTGACTGAATACAAAATATACAGTTGAAAATTGGGGTACCATCTCATAAAAATGATTGCCCACCCGCTGTCCTAATACATACAAAGCCATTTATAGTATCAACGAACTTATCAATGATATAGTTATTTAATAAAGCATTTCTGCGCCCGTTACATGATATGTCAATTACTTTAGAAATGATTATAACTGGATACCCTAAGGTATTGTAGTGATATCATACATGACGTCATAAATTAGGAATGGAATTGCATAAAAACTCAAATGCACCATAAATATAAAAGTCATACCCCAGACAATTAATAAACATAATATTATCAAATTCCAAGCGTGGGCAGACTCCAATGTTAATTTCCCATACCATGAAAGAGCCCCTTTAGAAACATGTTTGCGAAGTTTATGATACCCATGTCCTTGTTTAAGAAGTTTCTGAGTTAACAATTTAGTGTGAGTGTTGAAGTCAGCAACATGGCTAGATGCTCTAGCAAAACGAACGAGTTGAGAGATATCACACCCAGGGAGCGGAAGTGATCGGACAATTGCGAGTGAACGACAGAGTACGGCACTTGCGACGTTGTACATTGGAGGATCAGCCACTTGCTCTCAAAAGAAAACACAGGGTGCATAAATATGTCAACACAGCAGCCATTTGTATGTCTGTAATGAATTTATTTATACTCACGTAAGTACCCAGATAATTATCCTGTTAATAGGTAATATTAAAACTGATATTTGTCATCGTTCTCTTAAAAATAACGGCACTGATCAATCCATTGATGCATCGTTTCAATGTGATCACTTTGTAAAGTTGTAATGAAATATAGCATAACAATAAAATTTGTATATTCATCTTATTTTTCTACTTTCTGCAATTATATATCATGTTTATTCTTGAATAAAAGTTGCTGAAAGAGTGTTAACTTGAACAATATGTAACGACTTATCATGCCACCTTTTTACATCATGTGAAGGGGCACTTGACAGTAAACTGAACGGGTGCTTGTGATCTAGGCTGTCTGTATTGAACGAGCACTTGCCATCATTAACACATTTAGTTGAAATGATTATTGCTATATTTTGGTACAAATATGTTATTCCAAACAGCATGAATTCATTTAGTACTGGTTTGTTTTAATAATGCACCCTGATAGGAGATAAAGCTTACATTTTGCCTGCCTGGTATTAAAGTGCAAAGGGCAGTGTGTACAGTCCAGCCATTTGGAGTTTGTGTTTTTGATTTCCAAACTTGACCATCATCCTTTAAATGAGATGGTCATTAAACCCTTGTTTTACATACTCTGTTTATCATTGATTTTAGCAGGACAGTTATCAATGCTGGAGGATACTTAAAGCATTTAAACACTTAAAGTAAGGATGTAAAGGGGGAAATTGTGATTAGGATAAATAGCCATCCTTCACTGGCCAGAGCATTAAGCCCTGGACATAAAGCAACTAACCAAATAGACAAAAGTGCATAGTTTAGCTTTTTTTGGTCGTTATATTGCAATTACATCTTTACGCCGAGTGCATTTATATGGTTTTGTGTAAATATTATGGGACACAATCAGACTGCTACTTTATGGTAATTTTTGGAACAGCCTAATCAGGGTTCATAGTGTGAGGTTCCATATGATCAAGTGCAATTAGATATATTATATGCAGCAGATGTGAAAACAGACAACAGTTTCAGGACAAAATATCAACAGGATCAGGCTTAATAAATTATGAATTGAGTTGAAAAGATTTTTTCCTTAATAATTTAAAATAACCTAATTGCTTTACTAACATTTTGTAAAAAAAACGTAAATGTAAAACCCATATCAGTGTATCAGTGAGACAGTTCTTAATATCATCAACAAATCTTTCTCTATGAAAGAATGAACCTTACTTAAAACGTTGTCTGCCCTCACACCTGCTGATACTCTTTCTAGTTCTATATTGCAAATGAAATGGACTGATAAAATGCTTCCAAGATAAATATATTGACCAAATAACCTGCACCCCCCCCCCTCTTGGGGGATTTTTGTCACTATGCTTTTCTGATACTACAATATATACGGCAAAGAATGAGGTATGTTAGCCCTCAGAGAAAAGTCACATTATAATGTAACATCAACCTCTTAATGTTACCCAAAACATGTTCAATAATATTTTGGTGCAAATGTTAAGGTACTCTTTGGCATAGTTACATATTTTTTAAAGCTTGTTTGTGCCCTTTTTATTGCAGGATGTCCTTTTATAAGCACTTTGATCAAGCAGAAGTGTGTTACGTACATTAATTCATGTTACATACGTTATATTTATTAACTACACTATATAAATTATTGATTTCCTTTTTAATATCGTTATTCGATAAACTTTGATGCATATTTTAGTTCACAATACCATGATACTCACAGGCATTTTACTGCCAAATGCAAAACTGCAAACAGTTTATTCATTCACAGGATTATAAGATTTATAAGCTGCTAAGTATTATGACCCTAAATAGAATGTTTTATAAGGTAAAGACCTTTTCATTGAAATTGATCACGATCCTATCTGTAAGCCTTTAGACACTTTAAATAATATTAGTATTCTATTGATAAAGAATAATGTAAGGCGATATTTAACATTTTCTGCTGTATATTATTATTATGTTGTTAGTTTATGTTATGTGTAGTATTATATTACTTAGTTTCATACATTCTATTTAATGCCTAGTACTGGCTATAAATTATACATAATGAGGTGATTAAATTTATTTAAACCTAATTTTTGCACTAAATATATATATAGCTACTAGCTTGTACTAAATAGAACTTTATATCTATGATTACAAGTAATTATCAATTCACATTTATCTTTGCAAAATAATATGGGTTTTTAACTTTTTAAAGCAACAACATGGTTTTATTGGAATGGTTTGTTCAAAGTTATTAGGTTTTAAATTCAGAAAAAATGGATATGGTATAATTCAAGTAACAGCTGAGTGAAGACAATTCCAATGTTCTGTTAATTTTTAAGGTAACATATATAATGATATAAAGCATATGGTATGGTCCTATGTTTGTCCAAAATGTTGTCATAAATAATAAAATTTTAGCCTAAAATGCTAAGATGCACTGAAAAAAGATTGCTGTAATATTTATTTGGATTGGTTAAGTTAAGGTATAATATTCCAGTAAACAAAACTCCAGTCATGCCAGGGCTCCTCACAGAAAAAGGTAGAAGGAACAGAAGAATAGAATACACTAAATGGCCCAAAAACAAGTTGCTTGCATACCCAATATGATCTGCCATTTCTCTGAAAGCTTTGACAGAGACAACACCTCTCTTTACTCATAAAGCTGTGTAAAAATAGGTGTCTTTTTGATACAATTATAATGCAAATTATTTGCGTTCAATTAAAACTACATGTAAGAATAAGAACTAATTTGATATCACTTAAGCATTCCTATATTTAAAGGTAACGTAGTAAACGTTGATATTGCAGGATATCTGCTGAAGAGCTATCATATATTTTTGTGGATTATATAATAAAGAGTTTGCAGAAGACCATAATGAACAAAGCATCAGTGTCTTTTGACAGCCAATGGTCTAGTGATATCACTGTACTAAATATTAATATATTTTAAATTAAGCAACTCATCTAACAGTTCTATTATAGATAAAGATTGTTTTACTGCATACTGTTGGATGTATTTATTTAAGAGCATTCAATGCGTTTAAGAGAGCATGATGATAAATAAGAATTAGATCTTACTCTTATTTGCACAATAGGATTCGAGACTACTATAGGGTAACAGAGTTAAGATGGCTGTAACACAGTAAACCCCAATCTGCCAGAAACTAACATGAGCCATTTTGCATCATATATTTTTGCATATATTTGATGCAGTTTTAGGAAATTATACTGTACAAAATATCCCCTCAATGGGGAAGGTTTTCCATTATCAGATTTTTTATGTTACATACGTTACTATTTGCTTTATGGTTTCATGATAAGCATGCTACTAAAGTATAATATACTGCTGGTAATCACTCTAATAACATGACTGCTGAATATTTTTGTGTGTTGTTAAACGTCATGACTTTAGCAACAACATGTCTTTGTTATTATTGAACATTTATGAAGTGGTAAGTTTTTTCCAAAGCCTAAAACATTCTATAAGGTAGGGTGCTGATATTTGCAGTTTTGGTTAGGTAACTTAATTGTCTTTGTAGCAGCATCAAAAATTAGACCCAGTAAACAGTAATTAACATTTCAGGAGATTCAACAGGCATATTTTAAACTATTTCCCAGAAATATGGTAGTAATGCAAAATGTAACATAAGTACATACGTAATAGTTTGTTACAATATTAATGACACTTGTCAGAGAGTAGCAATTTTTTAATGTAAGACATTGGGCTTCATGGAAATCAGAGTCAGCAAAATCCCCCCTGTGTGTGTGGTGGGGGTGGGAGGAAGGGGTTGAATTAGACCCATATCTATCTCATGGCCTATTAGTCTAGATTTCATTTAGGATCTTGCTTCATACTTATTTTAATGAATGAAATATGGGTCAGCTTATGACATTCTGGAATGAGATTTAAGTTGCTCTTTAAAGATCAATATTTTGTATCATATGATCAAAAGTAGCCTGTAGTGTGGGCGAATATATGCAACAGTCGATATAATATGGAAAATGAAATATGGATCAGCGTATGACATTTTGGAATGAGATTTAAGTTGCTCTTTAAGGATCAATGTTTGGTTTCATATGATCAAAAGTATCCTGTAGCGTAGGTGAATATATGCAGCTGTCGATAAAAGCAGACAGCATTTTAGAACAAACGTTTCTTGACAGGGAAAGGTGAAATACACGCACTGGTATGCATAAAAGAGGAATTAGATAGTCCTCATTATACAAGTGACCGTTCAGTAAAGTCGCAGTTGTCATGTACAATCCGTAAGCGAACGACAGCAAGTGACTGAACGGATTCCATGCTCCCACGTGTGTCATGTTTTCGCCATTTGCCATGCTCTGGTTTTGTTTTGACAAAAACTACTGGTGTGTTCTTAGAAAGTACTAATATTAGAAGAGTAGAACTCATAATGACAGTGGATTTGCGTTTTTATGCACGTTTGTTTCATGTTTGAAAACTCAATCACCCGTTGTTGATAAACAAGTGATTGGAATTCACTGAACATGGACAATGCAATAGGATTTCAATCCAGCCAGAAAGTAACTCACAAATATAACTTACCTTCTATACCCAAAACAAGCATATGCTGGGTTTTCCGTGTAAGAAAAAGAAGTTTGTTCAGCGTGTAAATGAGTAATCAATACCGCAAGTGACAAACCGTCCAATGTACAACATCGCAAGTGCCGTTACTTGTCGTACACTCGCAATTGTCCGGTCACTTCCGCTCCCTGGGTGTGGATATAGACGCCATAGAATGAGCGAGGAATATCACCATTTAAAAATGGGAAATTGACATTTTCAAAATCAAAATCGCCACGTTTATCATAACTTTTGGTAGAAACAATATCATTAGAGATGGACAAGTGCAAGTCTAAAATCGCAGCCTCGGTATCAGAAGTATAAGCTTTATGAAATTGGAGCTCTGAAAGGTATACTTGACTTACCATATAGTCAAAATAAACGTTATTAATGTTTAAAATATCATCCAAATATCTGGATGTAGTGTTAAAAGCATCAATGATATTAGCTTGCTTATCACCAGAAAGAGACATCATAAAGTCTCTCTCATAACAAAACAGGAATAAGTAAACAACCAGGGGAGCACAATTAGTGCCCATATGAATCCCAACTACTTGTTTATACAACTTAGTGCCAAATCGAATAAAATTGTTGTCCAACAAAGATGTCAGCACATCACATACATTTTGACAAAACCATGCTTGATATTTTTAGGGTTTACGAAGTAAAAAATGCATTTCTGCCGTTACATTCAAGATTAGGAGAGCCTCTCTATTGAATGTTCTTTCAATAAGATCAATACGTTTATCTTCAATTAAGGACATATTAAGGAAATGTTCGCATTGGAATTTACCGCATTTGTCTTTAAATTATGAGGTTAAGTCGTGTCAAGAATAGACAAAACATAAGCAGACAAACTGGTCGCATTGAAATCTCTAGCTTTAAGAAGTTTATCCAAAATTTCACCTGAATTTTTGATAGACAAAAATAGAATTTTACCAGATCTCTCATATACCTTTTCACGGTACTTAATAACATGCTTTTAAAAAGCTGTAAAACATAAGGTCCACAATTTAGAAAGTTATGTTGTCGCACAAGAACTAGAATTAGCAATAAATCTTGCATTATAGGGGGTTTTATGACAAACCAAATAAAGTGAACCTTCTCTGTTAAAAGTGTGTTCAATTAATTCAGTTAGTTTTTCTTTTATTAGATAATGAGGCAATGTAGAATAGAGAAATCATATGTAGACAAACTAGATGCTAGAAAAACGTTAGATTTTAATTAATTTAGAATATCGCCTGCATTTCTAATAGACCAAAATCTGTTGTTAACATTCCTCTCATAAACTGATTAGTTTCACAATATTTTATAACATGGTTTTTAATCGCAGTGAGGCAAGAAGTCAAAAGTATAAACAACTCAGTCCTAGTACATGTACATGTACTAGAATAAAACGTGACTTACAGGTTTTTATGAAGTATGTGTAACCAATATAACGTAGGAAGCTTGCTATGATCCTCATCAACAAACACACCACACTTAGCAGCTATATGGCACCGATGCCTCTCATCAAGCAAAGTATGCTCATTATGTTTTAGCAGTGTTGCTCTTTCATTATGATGAAAATGTAGTACATTTTTAAACGACCATAACGTTGTTAGCAGCCTTATCTACAGGCGCTAAACCTAACTTTTATTTCTATTGAATTCCTGGACCCTTTTCATCAAATTTCTAATAATGAGTATGTTTCATATATTGTATCGTTTGAAAAATAAGAAATGTAATGTTCATTTTGGGTGGATCAATGAAATTTTTAAATATTACGATTATTAAGTGCTGATCGAGTTTACAATCAACTGCATTTTGAGTTATTTCCCTTTCAGTACTACTGGTTTTGATTCAATACTGGCAAACTCCGAATAAAAAATGGCATATATTCAAAATGCTTTATATAGTTCGGAGCTTGAACATTGATACAGTTCACACAAAAAAAAATCAATTTAACACCAATTTATATTCTATGAAAGTGCACTCAAGTTATGGCCATTGTGGGGTCTGCATAAAACGCCATATCACACGTGTTGATCACTGTAGGTCCTTATCGGACGAAAGTATGCATTTCGAGACTGCGTGTCAAGCACAGACCAGACAGATAAGGTAGCTGTTACGAGGTAATTCCCTTTTAATGGATCAAAGACCTAGACTTTTCCGTGCGCGAAGGGGGTAACAGAAAGCGAACGACCTTTAGGACTTAACATTACCTAATTACACGTGACAAATCATGGTTCATGAACTACGGATCTGTCAAAATCAAGAAGGTCGTGTCAGTTGATAGACCCTAAATGGATAAAGGCGTTAATTTGGCGCAATAAAGCTTTAATTACCAAATGACCGTTCTTGTGATTGTATTAACTAGCATAACTTACCAAGCAATGCAATTACATGTGCGTTTATGGTCAGTACCAGAGTCATCAACTCGTAACTATGCTGATAAATAGGTCACTGGTCAATGCCACCACGTCGTGCAACAGAACCCATAGCGGCTTCTTTGATCTTAAACATTAATATCCGCGAGCCTTCGTCGCCGGCTGATAAGATTAGCAGAAAGTTTGGGCCCAGATCTGGTGCGACAATGTGGTTAAAATTGATCACAATTTGGTCGTATTCCCGACTTTTATCATATACACTTGAAGCTACATGTGCAAACAAAGGCGCTAATGGACTGCGCGGGTGCGCAGGTTGGTCCTTGCCTTTAACAAAGTCGGGGTTTTCACGGGTCTACAGGCGTCTGGCAAATAAGGTCTATGCTGGTTTTTTTTTCAAATACATAGCTACCTTGCGGTGCTATAACCATAAATTTAGACATGCACTTTCATCTATACGTTCCTTCCATGCGTATATGAGCAGTTAAGTCCTCTACTTAAACGGTAAGATTTGTCTAATGCGATTCTTTCCTATAAGACTCCTTCGTAGAATGAATGCCTGGAGATAGTTTTATCACGGAGGAAGGTGACATTGCTGTTATTGTTAAAATTATTGATTGTTTGTGTATTTCATTCGGTTTGCTGATACATGTACTGCATTTTTAGACCATGTATGAAAGAACAAACTCTGTATCTTCTATAGCCGAGTTCATTGATATGGCACTCATTGTCATATCTTTTCTTGTTTCGTTTAGTGCTCTATTGGTCATTGTTTGTTCATCATGTCATTATTTAGTGAAACCAATGGTGGACCACTAAGGTAGATCATCCATATGCACAGCTTTTTTGGAAGATTAAAAAGAGAAGAAAAAGCTCCTAGGATTATGTATTATGTACTTATTTTCATGTTGGGTATTATGTCTGAATGTAATATTCTCGTGTTCAATGTGTTTGTAGGCTATAATAATAACATTGTTGTATTTTTTATGCTGAATAAATTGGTTTGATCTGAATGTATACATTGTATATGGGCTCGTGGACGAGATGTCGGTACTTATCGCATATGTGCAAATGCCTCACATTTATAAACGTCCATACTGACAAATCCAGCAAGGCTATGTCTTTATGTTGGTGTGTTCAAATGTTAGCCTCAGTACTTGGTAAAGAGTTATGCTACATATTTTGGAAGTGTTTCAGACAGTGGTTTGAATCCGTCATATTCATCATTTTTAAAGCCCCGGTATTGAAGTATGACGGCGTATTGGTTTTGGTCTTTGTGCATGCGTGCGTGCACGTGTGCAAAAACGTTAATGTTGGTCATAGTGTTTGATTTATACTGGCCCTAGAACTTTGATTTAAATATTTTAGTTTTTCTACGACATGCTTTACTTTACAATGTCACAATTAAAATGCTTGCCCAAATGATGAACTAGAGGGACGGATTTTTCCATCCTATCCTACAAATGATGGATTCTTTTTCTTGCTCACCATTTAATTCCACATTTCTTTTTTTTAAAATAAGCTCTTATATGAGCCAGTGCATGAGATTTCCAACAATGTGGTATTTTGACATGTGTAGACTAGGACGAGCCTATGCAGCCTCCTTTTAAGCTTAGAAACTCCAAATGGTGTTCAGTCAGTAGCTTAACAATCATAGAATACTCATGCGACTAGCAAAGGCTCTGATCAGACTGCGCGTATGCGCAGGCTGATCTGAGGCTTTGCTGGTCGCATTAATCACATTTATGGAAATCTCATGCACTGGCTCAAATTATAGAAGTTACTGAACCATGGCGAGAATCAATATTACATGATGGTGCCACTTTGACAAAGCAATGACGTCACTGGACGGCCATGTGCGTGTCTACCGATCTCGAGCTACCAAAACTATCAATATACAGCCCACACGTAAATACCCGAGTAAGAGTATAAGAATCCATAGTGAGTACGAGGATGGGATAGAAAATCTCGTCCCGAGGATCAATTATTTCTTTTCCTTGCTCACCCTTGACTGTGTATTTAAAATAAGTTTCCAGAAGTCCCTGAATACGCTGAGATTCAACATATGGTGATGTCAGTTTGACTAAACATTGAGGTCACTTGATGACCATGTGCGTGAGTTCCAATACATCCAATGAACAGCCTACACATGACAGCCTGGTTAAGATAACATGGGTAAGATATGCTTTTCTATCCCAGGGTAAAATCTCAGATGTCCGTATCCAGTGTGCAAAAAACTATTTCAATCCAAGTGCAACATCTCAGATGTCCGCATCCGGTGTGCAAGAAAATATTGTTATTGGCACCCTTACATACATTTTGTACATGTAACATTAGACTGACAAAAGTCGTAGATGTAGATATTGAGCCCATACCAACAGCTACCATTCCAGATCATATCTAATGCTTACATTTCAGTCCAGAATTTTAATTTATGCTAAACCGAAACGCCGACTTGAACATCTGATGAGATAGCAGAAAATAAAGTACTTGAGAGGATTATGATAAATTTAATTAAAAAACATCAATATGAATAAACATATCTAATAGTCCAAATGACTATTATATAACCTAAAGATAGACATCTTTTGATTTGCCCAGATGCCTATAAATTCGAGTCCATAAAACTGCATATCACATTGGCTGCTGGTTTTTCCCATTCAATACTTGTTACTAAAAATAGACTCCATAGAAACTTTCCATAACATGTGTGCTTTCAGCATGAAACTTGCATGATTTGCTGTAAATACAATTCAGTGAGTGACTTCACAAGATATGGTGTTTCATCATATACATGTAATTCAGACTTTGATGTTGAATATAGTAATTAGCAGAACTCTTAAATGAACTAATGAATTCTTCCTTCTGGATTGATGCAATAAACTTGGAATGGTTCATTGTATAATTCAAGGGGTCACTGGTTTTAATTTCTAAACAAAATTGCTTTTTTTCCCTGAAGATCATTTTTGTCTTAGCGAACAGTGTAGACCCCAATGAAATGCCACATTATGATGCATTAATCTGGATCTACTCTGTCTGCAGTTGTAATTGCAAATAAAGTATGCATCAGTTAGTCATCATGCAAAAAAAGAAATTCAAGGCTGTCCAAGACAAAGTCCATAGTCAAGATTTTGTTGTTGTTGTTGCTGTTTTGTTTAGATAAATTATATAATAAAACAATTGTTGACTTTTGAGGCAATGGACATAATATGAATACCAATATTAACCTCCGCTCCGCCTTGGTCAATATTGGTACTATAAGGTCGATTTCATATCATGTACAATGCCTCAATAGTCAATAATTGTATATTATTATATAACCTATAAATAGACATATTTTGATTGGCCCAGATGCCTATCCACTCGAGTCCATAAAACTACATATCACATGGGCTGCTGGTTTTTCCCATTCAATATTAGTTACTAAAAATAGACTCCATAGAAACTTTCCATAACTTGTGTGCTTTCAGCATAAAACTTGCATGATTTGCTGTAAATACAATTCAGTGAGTGACAGCAGCACGAAATTCACAAGATATGCTGTTTCATCATATACATGTAATTCAGACTTTGATGTTGAATATAATTATTAGCAGAACTCTTAAATGAACTAATGAATTCTTCCTTCTGGATTGATGCAATAAACTTGGAATGGTTCATTGTATAATTCAAGGGGTCACTGGTTTTAATTTCTAAACAAAATTGCTTTTTTTACCTGAAGATCATTTTTGTCTTAGCGAACAGTGTAGACCCAAATGATTGGTGGTTGGTTTTGTTGCTTTACGTCCCAAGTCCAAAGCTATGGTCATTGCGGGACGGTCAGTTCACCTAACCACACTTTTTCCTGGGCAGGCTTGAACAAGCGGTTAACCAGTAATTTGTGCACATTCTTTCGCTTATAATTGACAACAACCCTTCTTGAATGAATCAGAGGAAGGGAGGAGTATGACCGTAGAAATTATTTCATGATCAATCTCCAGGAAAGTATGGGACCGGGCCGGGATCGAACTCGCGACCCCTGGATCTGCAGTCAGACACGCATCTGTAGCCAGACACGTTACCGACTGCGCTACACGGCCAGGCTTAGACCCCAATGAAATGCCACATTATGATGCATTAATCTGGATCTACTCTGTCTGCAGTTGTAATTGCAAATAAAGTATGCATTAATTCCTAACTGAATGAAATCAGTTTGTCATCATGTAAAAAAAAAAGAAATTCAAGGCTGTCCAAGACATAGTCCATAGCCAAGATTTTGTTGTTGTTGTTGCTTTTTGTTTAGATAAATTATATAAAAAAACAATTGTTGAGACTTTTGAGGCATTGGACATAATATGGATACCAATATTAACCTCGGCTCCGCCTCGGTCAATATTGGTACTATAAGGTCGATATCATATCATGTACAATGCCTCAATAGTCAATAATTGTATATTATTATATAACCTATAAAAAGACATATTTTGATTGGCCCAGATGCCTATCCACTCGAGTCCATAAAACTACATATCACATGGGCTGCTGGTTTTTCCCATTCAATATTAGTTACTAAAAATTGACTCCATAGAAACTTTCCATAACATGTGTGCTTTCAGCATAAAACTTGCATGATTTGCTGTAAATACAATTCAGTGAGTGACAGTAGCAGGAAATTCACAAGATTTGGTGTTTCATCATATACATGTAATTCAGATTTTGCTGTTGAATATAGTTATTAGCAGAACTCTAAAATGAACTAATGAATTCTTCCTTCTGGATTGATGCAATAAACTTGGAATGGTTCATAGTATAATTCAAGGGGTAGCCGGTTTTAATTTCTAAACAAAATTGCAGTTTTTCCCTGAAGATCATTTTTGTTTTAGTGAACAGTGTAGACCTTGATGAAATGCCACATTATGATGCATTTAATCTGGATCTACTCTGTCTGCAGTTGTAATTACAAATAAAGTATAAATTCATTCCTCTTTTAACTGAATGAAATCAGTTAGTCATCATGTAAAAAAAAAGAAATCAAGACTGTCCAAGACATAGTCCATAGCCAAGATTTTGTTGTTGTTGTTGCTTTTTTGATTAGAGAAATTATATAATTAAACAATTGTTGACTATTGAGGCTTTGGACGTGATATGTTATCGACCTGAGAATACCAATATTGACCTCGGCTCCACCTCGGTCAATATTGGTACTCTCAGGTCGATATCATATCATGTACAGTACCTCAATAGTCAATAATTATATGATATCATATATCATCAGACTTTATAAGTCTAATGTAACATGAACATGCAAGCGTCTTTAATGTCACAGCAGAATGCTAGGAAATCGCTAATACTGATGATACTACCTAGTAAAAACATGTAGTATTATCCGCCTCTGTATCATCTGTCTCTGCTTAGCCATATAAAACGCGCATCTATAGCCATAACTGTACCTCTGCCCATAAAGCGCACACTTTATTGTTCATTTAGGCCACAGCTTTTCTTGGTTAGGCCAAATGAAAAATAAGTGCGTTTCAGGTAACAGGTCTGAACATTTTAGGTAGGGTAGGCACACATTTTTTTTAAAAAAAATCTGAAAAAAAATATAATTTTATGCATTTGAAAAGGCAGTTCGCCTTTCAAAATGCATTAAATTATATATTTTTCCATAAAACCTGAAAAAATATAGGTTCCATCAGTAAATTTAGGTATGGTCTGGATACCCTGAACGCAGGTATTTTTATTTGGCCTTATTTGAGTGCGCGTGCGATGACAGACGGTCAGCGGCGGGTTATTAAGAATGGATACCACTCTGCTTCACACTTTTAATTCCAGCTTCACATACATCACTTTATACCCTTTATTCCATATATCCAACCATAATCTCATTCTTCCGTTTCATTAGGACACAGAATCCGTGTCAATCCATTTCTAGTTGTGAGTCTTTAATAAGGCAAGATTTAGTTATTGTAATTGTAGCTTCTCGACAAATTTACGAGCTAATACTTGTAATTAGCACCCCAGGACATTCAAGGATTTATTCTAAAACCCATCATTCTGACGCTGTAAACAGCTCAACAGTGTGTTCGATTAAATGTTTCCAATGTGTTCGTGTTCCCATATGACACGTTTGTTATGTCTTTATCTTAACTCTGAGTGCCATAATCTTTCTCTGGCACAAAAGTATGCTCAAACAAAATAGTTCTAGATATGCATTCTGATCAGGAACTGCCCGTATATGTTTGTTTAACTAAGATGAGTTATTCTAGCTCATCATTTGGAATATTCCATTTTAGTTAATGCATTAGTCAAATAGTTACTACAAGTATCAAAATTGTGCCGCTCACGTACAATGATACGTTGTATCCATACACGTTACCATATGTTAACCAGGGATGTATACTTGCAGGTAATATAACGTCCATGTGTTAACTGAGTAACTCTGTCATAAAAGCGTGTTCAAAAAGTTGAAATAGTTCTAGATAAGCATTTTGATCAGGAACAATATGTTTGCTTTTATGCAAATCATTAAATATTATCTGAGATGTTGGCGTCCATTATATGGGACATAGACAAACAGTGTAGACCCTAAACATATTGCGGTGTCTGATCTGGCTCTTCATCGTTTTCTTACAGATTGCCAACTAGAAAGTTATATTAAAATTTAATTAAAACCCAGCAACCCTTAAAACGGAAATGGGCGAGTCTGACTGAAAAAAGTGGTAAAATGGGTTAATAGGATGTTTTATCATATGACGTCGCGTCTGGGAGTGAAATAACGCCATGCAATAAAATCGATAAACCAGTAATGGTTTACAGATTTTCGGGAAACGCTAAGACGTCCATTATAACGTTGCGTAAAAGATGGCAAAATCTTGACGTTTTCACGCAAAAATGCGATTATTTAATTTTAATGTCATGTGATAAATAGAATATAACATTCGTGCTCCTGTTTTATTGAACTTATTAAACACATTACGAAAAAGTAATAAAATGCTCGGCAAACCTCGCATTTTATCACTTTTCCCCAACTCGTTTAATAAATTCAATAAAACATGAGCACTCATGTAAGATCCTCTATGCAAAACAAACACTTGCAGTAGACAGCATGTTTTGCTGCTTTTCGACTGACACTGGGTGTTATCTCTGTTATTTTCCCCAAGTTCCAAAAAGATAAGGTCTTGATTTGTCTGCAGCACAAGACGATTCGTTATTCTCGTGAGTCCAATTTGTATTAAATTACTTAATTATCTAGCAAATAACAAGTGATGACATTCATTGTCTTACTTCAGACAGTGCAATTATAAAATCTTATCTGGCATCAAGTTCTTTATCTCATCTTGCAGTAATGCAACATTGATTGTTACTAACGCTGCTCCCTAATCTATCGTAGCATCGGAGCTATATCTCTTTGCAATTTTACTCTTTCAATCCTGTACATTTTGTAGCCAACCAAACGAATACTAGCATTAAGATTATAGGAATCTATCATGAGCGTGAGATAGAAAAATCTGTCCCGAGGATCACCGTTTGACATCACGAGACTTGTCGGGTGATGACAAACGGTGATCGTTCTATCTCATTCACACACGAATAATGGATTACTTTTCTTGCTGGTTCTTTTGCTTAGTTTGTCTTCCTGGTATCTGGTGATTGGTATGTGACTCTTCCTCGCGGTGCCATGGGTTTATCTGCAGTTTGAGATTGTGGTATCTCCTGATCATACTCACTTACTAGTTTAGCACTTGTGCTTGCCTTCTTGGATATTCATTTCAAAGATAATCGACCATTTTGGGTCGATGGTGAATGCAGCTGCGTCTTGTAAACCTTATTTGGCTTACTATCAACAATGGAGAACCTAATGCTGTGGTGTCATGAATGCTGAGACAAAGAAGATATTTGAGGAGAAAACCAGACTTTGATGTCTAACATGTCATTTAATTCCTGAAAGTTGGCAATTATAATTTCTTAAGCATCTTAACTGTTTGGCATCTATCATTCTCTGTTTTCCATTCTCGGCAGTTTTGCTGAAGCCAGCATCTACACCCTCTATGACTTACAAAGAGATACGACAAGCTAACCTGCAAATTATTCATTAATCAATATATGTTCAAGTGTCTCAATAAACCTTTACCACTTACCTGAACAGACTTCTTGGAGAGAAAGAGATACGACAAGTTAACCTGCAAATTATGCATTAATCAGTATATTATATAAATATTACATTCCCTGAGAGGGTGATAGTCGAAAATATCATCCCGAGGAATGTGATTATCAACCGAGGCGCAGCCGAGGTTGATAATCATATTTCGAGGCATGATATTTGCGACTATCACCCTCTCAGGTAATGTAATATTTATTTTATTATACCGAACACAACATTAGATTCCTTATTTCCTACCGTTTGTTTTCTCTTAGACCTACCATGATGAGGGGAGTTACAAAGGGAATGCATGATCGAAAGAAGATATATTTTTCACAAAAATGGTTCTGTTTTTAACTGTTTGAATGCTCGAACTGATTACATGTACTGACGTTCGGTTAAATAAATTATTACGTCATAAAAAAACTGATGACGTCAAACTTCATACCAAGCAGCGTCATTTATATGAAGATACTTTACAGTATGCGATTTTGATGCAAACTAGAAAACATCACGGAAACGTCTCCGTGCGAAATGCACCCCAGATTTGCACCTAACATATAGTAAAACGAGTGGTTTCGTGGGGTTGAAATAGCAAAAAGATAGTGCGTCTAAAAATGAGCTATATTTCCTTTAAAAAAGCAACTACAACACCCAAAAGATTAAACATATATAGAAACTAAATAACTATTTAATTTATTTGATTATTAATAAAATCAAAACATTAAATTGATATAAAAAATATCATCGCACTTTCATAAATATTACTACGCCGACTCGGCGATTTCCGGAAGCAGACGTGTGGTACGATCGGTTTTTAGCTACACCATGGTAAAGGTCATATCGAGTTTCCAACCAGTATAGAACGCAAAATGGTCTGATCAGCTAGGATACTTCCAAATTCAATTTGAAATATTTTCATGGATACTAACAGTATTGCTGCAAACCATTTTGTGCAAACGTGTAGGCTGATCTGTACCTTTCCTGTCCTCATATAATCGATCTGTTTTCTCAGGGGACCATTCGCCGTTCGTCGCGCCGTTCGCGCGCTACAGAAAAGGAGCACTGTCACTTATTTAAGTACTAATGAATTAATATAGTTCACAACCTGTCCGAAAATGCCTGTTGTGTCGGTGGCTGAGACATCTGAGTCGTCACGGTTTTTGCCAAAGTAGATATTTGCTGGTATCTAGAATGAAAAGGATTAATATTTTCTCGACGTCATAGCATTTCGGTACACAAGTAGGAATGTGTTTTTCACTTGGTACGGCTTTTGGAAACAGGAAGTCTGCAATACCCGGAGCAATAAAATGACATCTGGTTAATACCTCAGTACTGACCTTATAATCGTGTAAAGTCTCTTAAAATACACAGCACCGAAACTGTGTTTAGATCTGTGTCTACATGTTATTACCCCTTTATACACTAATAGATTATTCCTTCTGGCTTGATACTTTAAACTTGGGATGGTCTTTTGTGTCACGGTATTGAGGTGTCACTTTTAACAATTTGCAAATGAAAGTTGCATTTCTATTCCTGAAAATCGTTTTGTCTAGTAGTAGGCAAACAGTCAAGACCCTGATGAAATCTAGGTCTGTACTGTTTGCCAAAGTACACGATAAGGAGTTATAGGTATAAAAAGGTTGAAGCCTAAATTGGAACCATCGCAAACAGTGCAGACCAATAACAATGTGGTATGCGCGACCAGCAAATGCTCAGACCTGCCTACGCACAGTCTGATCAGAGACTTTGCTAGAAGCTTTAATACTCTGTGAGTGTTTAAGTTACTGACCGAACAGTAGTATAGAGCGTTTGTTTTTAGTCTAGTTGTTCCAGTTGTTCCAAGATGGCGGCCCCCATGAAAACGATTGCACAACATCCTGTTAGGCCTGAGATATGGTGTATTGCACAACATTTCATAATGTCCAAAATGGCGGACCATATTACTTCCGGTTCCTGTTATTACACAACATCCGGAAATGATAAAACAGTTACTACGGGATTTCACCATAGTTTGGTAATCGGGCCGGGTTTTCCCAACTATTATGAGCAATGACGCAATATATATTAACTGCTTATCCATTTCACGTTTCACCCTTGATTTCATGACATTATTAAGTGCTATGATGTTTATAAAATTCCTTTGTGTTGTTTGCAATTCTTAAAACATCTAAACCCTATGAATAAAAGAGAGTGAGCCGCTGCATTTGCTTTATTTCACAATGTATCCTTTTCCTGATTGCACCTCTATTGCTGTCAGTGGTGCCACCTGTAGTGGCAAGACATTTTGGCTATATCGATTACTCCGTCATAAAAATGAGATGTTTGAAAACCCACCCAAAAAAGTGTTGTATTGCTACGGAATATATCAACCATTCTACGAAAAAATGGAGAAAGAATTGCCATTTATCACCTTTCAACAAGGATTACCGTCAACAGTAGATTTAGAAGCCCTGGCTGATGAGAAAATGTGTAACCTGCTTTGCCTGGATGATCTTATGGAATCTGTGACCACATCTTCGGAGATGGAGAATTTATTCGTGAAAGGCATGCATCATCGTCATTTGAGCGTAATATTTTTAAATCAGAACATGTACTCTCAAGGCAAGCATTCACGCACCATCAATTTGAATACTCATATCCTGGTGCTAATGAAAAATCCGCGTGATTTGTCTCAAATTCAGTGTTTAGCTCGTCAAGCATTTGTGGGCAAAAGTAAATTTCTGCTCGAAGCTTTCAAAGATGCTACTTCCCAGCCCTATGGGTATTTGATCTTGGATTTCTCACCCATGGGACATGAAGCCTATCGAGTGAGAACACGTGTATTTCCGGAAGAAGATACCATCATATATCAACCAGTATAAATTAAACTAGAATTTAACAGATACTTCATTTATATTTTGACATTGAAGACAACGGGTATGTTCCTTGATAAACAGTTGAAATATAACAGCGACGATGCGTAAAATGATTTTAATTCCGTACGATAAATACGAAAGACTCCTTTCAGGACAAGTCAGTCAGCCTAAACTAGTGAACACAACAGATTCAGACGCAGAACAAGACACAACAGATAGTCTTCAACGCGATAACCGCCAGTTAATCGCTCAGGACAGCACAACAGATGACTTATTGCCCTCATTGCCATTACCTCTAAGATCAAGAGGCAAAACTATAGTCAATTATTTAAAGAAACACGCAGATTTTCGGTGGAACGACAAAGGAGAAATCATCGTTGATGGTCAATTGGTAAAGGGATCGAACATTATTGACTTGATCAAAATTCAGTTAAAAGACTACAAATCATTTCATCCCATTGGTGCGGAAGTTTTCAGTCAACTTGTTCGAGAAAGCAACGTACCACAGAGTGTGTTGTCACCAACCAGACGCTTTCAAATTGGCACTGGAAAAATACCACCTCCGCCTGGAAAACCAGTTCGTAGCAAGCCAATAATTAGAGTATTCAGGCACAAGTGGATAAGCATTTAAACGATGCCCTATCAAGACTATTTAAAAAGTATATATTATGACCCAAACCATCCGGCAGCTTATGGTGGGGTTGAAAAGTTGTACAGAGCTGTCAGAAAAGATGGAAAGTTTGTCTTGAGCAGAAATAGAATTGAAAAGTGGCTCATGAAGCAGGAAGATTATGCCGTTCACAAAGAAGAGAAAACAAAATTCTTACGTAGGCATGTGGTTGCTCCATTTGTGGATTATCAGTGGGATGTAGATACAGCTGACATGCGTCGCTATGAAGATCAAAAGTACAAATACTTTCTTTTAGCCGTGGACATTATGTCTAAATACGTTTGGACTGTGTCCTTACGGACTAAAACTGCTGTGGAAATTGTGAAAGCATTTAAGACCATTTTCAAGGATGGAAGGAAACCAACACGTATACGTACTGACAAAGGAAGCGAGTACGTCAATAAAGATGTCAGAAAGTATTTAAAAGAACAACACACTATTCATTTTGTGACTCAAAATGTAGTTAAAGCCTCCCTCGCAGAAAGGGCTATAAAAACCATCAAATCTAGAATAGCACGCTTCATGACGCACAAACAATCCCACCAGTGGGTTGAAGCTCTTCCAAAACTGACGACCAGTTATAACAAAACTTATCATCGTAGTATCAAACGAACACCTGCTAGTGTAAAACCTTCAGACCACGTTGAACTATGGAAGGAACTGTATGAGTCAAAACTTCAAACGCATAAGCCCAGTACCCAATCATTCAAGTTCAAGGTGGGAGACATTGTCAGAGTGAGCTTCCTACGGAGACAATTTCAGCGACAGTATGATGAGCGCTGGTCACGTGATCTATTTGTAGTGACAGAACGTTTCATGAAAGAAGGGATACCTCAGTATAAACTCAAAGATTATGATGGAGAAATTATTACTGGAACATTTTATCAAAAGCAGTTAAGTAGGGCTTATGAGCAAGAGATGTACTTGATAGAGAGGATGCTTAAATCTCGAAAGAAAGCTGGACAGAAAGAATACTTGGTTAGATGGAAAGGATGGGGGCCTAAATATGACAGCTGGGTGTCGGAAACTGACGTTACAAATATAAATAAGGCTGCATCTTCTGAGTCCCAGTCATAACCGTTCAAGATGAGCATACGAATGGTATTGAAATCTACAGACAGTCCTCTTTTTCATCCGAATAACCAGCCCTACAATTTCAGGGTACACCTGCCTAAACCCCTAATTCTAAATGGAGTGTGGACTGTTTCTTTGCTAGAATTTTCACTTGATCCAGGACAAACAAAACAACGAGGACTCCCAGAAGTATTTCTTTACTCTAATATCTGCGAGGACACTATTGTAGGTGATAAAGAATTGCCGTTAATCAGAAGAGTTTATCTGGAGAAAGAGAATATCATATATCAATGCCCGTATGAAGTACCTATTAAACTGGGACAGTTTCAAGACGTTCATATGTATATAAGAGATGCCAAACATTCACCCGCCTCATTTCTCTCCGGGGAAGTGACAGCAATCATTCAAGTTCAAGGTGGGAGACATTGTCAGAGTGAGCTTCCTACGGAGACAATTTCAGCGACAGTATGATGAGCGCTGGTCACGTGATCTATTTGTAGTGACAGAACGTTTCATGAAAGAAGGGATACCTCAGTATAAACTCAAAGATTATGATGGAGAAATTATTACTGGAACATTTTATCAAAAGCAGTTAAGTAGGGCTTATGAGCAAGAGATGTACTTGATAGAGAGGATGCTTAAATCTCGAAAGAAAGCTGGACAGAAAGAATACTTGGTTAGATGGAAAGGATGGGGGCCTAAATATGACAGCTGGGTGTCGGAAACTGACGTTACAAATATAAATAAGGCTGCATCTTCTGAGTCCCAGTCATAACCGTTCAAGATGAGCATACGAATGGTATTGAAATCTACAGACAGTCCTCTTTTTCATCCGAATAACCAGCCCTACAATTTCAGGGTACACCTGCCTAAACCCCTAATTCTAAATGGAGTGTGGACTGTTTCTTTGCTAGAATTTTCACTTGATCCAGGACAAACAAAACAACGAGGACTCCCAGAAGTATTTCTTTACTCTAATATCTGCGAGGACACTATTGTAGGTGATAAAGAATTGCCGTTAATCAGAAGAGTTTATCTGGAGAAAGAGAATATCATATATCAATGCCCGTATGAAGTACCTATTAAACTGGGACAGTTTCAAGACGTTCATATGTATATAAGAGATGCCAAACATTCACCCGCCTCATTTCTCTCCGGGAAAGTGACAGTGACATTGCTATTGAGAAAGCTTCCATTCTTTTAATGATGTTAGGCTCGATGTATGTGTCTGATCCGACTGTGTGGCGATCTTTTTATGAAAATATGATCGAAGGAAAATTTAATCCGGGACAATATAGAGGACGGCAGACAGGAGGAGGTGGCATCGCTGGAATGTATGCCAAAAAACCTTACATGATCCCTGTGAATCCCCATATTACTTCAGAACCCGAAGAAAAAGTAGTAGTGGGAAAACAAGTGAGTCCTGTGACTGCCATGGAAGAGAGGGCGAAATCGGATTTGAAAGATGCCATCGAAGATAATAAACCTCACGTTCCCATTTCTATAAAAGGGACAAATATTGACAAGTCAGCCAGTGTTAAACTATCTACTGCCAAAGTAACATCGACACGGAAGCGTAAAAGGCAACAGCAGGAGAACGAATTCAATATATTTAATAAGAAATCGCACAAGTGAAAAAAATGGCTTATCTTAGTGATCAAAATACCACATTGGGACAACCAGCTGAATTATCCATATTTACACTTCCTGCCAATCAAGTTGCTATACAGAAGATATACTACTCAGAATGTAGACCTGTTTCATCTTTCCAATCGGATGAAGCCCCCATTGAGATAGCAGTACCGGGACAAGGAAACGAATATATTGACTTGCGCAGAAGCCGGCTTTACGCGAAATGTAGAATTGTCAAATCAGATGGTTCGAAACTGGCAGCTAAAGAAAAGACGGGCATTGTCAATATTCCGCTTCAAAGTATGTGGTCACAGATAGACACATATATGAATGGAAAACTAGTATCTCTTAATACGAGCTACTATCCTTGGAAGGCTTACTTGAAACTACTTCTGTCTAATGGAAATGACATAGCAACGTCACAGTTACAGTCACAACTGTTCTATCTGGATGACGACGATCTCGAAGACGTAGATCCCGAAGCCGGGTCGAATGGAGGATTAGCACAGCGATACCAGTTCACGAAAGAGAGCAACATATTTGACATGGAAGGTCCACTCTACGAGGATATCTTTCTGATGGACAAATACCTTGTCAATGGTGTTGATATACATCTAAAACTCTTCAGGAATAGAGCATCGTTCTGTATTGTAAGCGATGAAACGACACCAAGTTACAAACTTGAGATTGTTGATGTAGCATTTAAAGCCTGCATGATCAAAGTTGACAGTGGAGTACTCATAAACCATGCAGAAATACTGAAGAAGACAACAGCAAAATATCCACTTCGCAGAACTGAGGTGAAAATGAATACATGTCCTAGTGGTTCAGGATCTTTTATATGGCAGAATATATGGTCAAATCATTTGCTGACGAAAGCATTTTTCGCTTTCGTGAAGCAAACCGCCGTGAATGGAGATTATTCCAAAAATCCCTTCAATCTCCTGAATCTAGCTGACGAAATAGCTCTCTATGTGAACGGAGAAAGTATTCCAGCTCGACCAATGAAAATGGATGTGGGTGTGAACAAGAATTACGTCACACCATTCGTCAACTTATTCGAAGCTGCTGAGAAATGGAATAAAGATGCCGGTCTACAAATAAAACGAAATATGTTCGACCAGGGGTATGCGATATACGCCTTCAATCTAGCTCCTAGTGACCTTGGAGAAGAGTATATAAACCTAGTACAGCAAGGATCAGTGCGCCTTGAAGTAAAGTTTGCCGCAAACACCACAGAAACACTTAACTGTATAGCCTATGCAGAGTTCCCAGCATTGATAGAGGTGGACCACTCGAGGGAAGTCAGATATACAAGAGCATGAATACAAATCAACTTCTTTGTGCCGTTCGAGAAAACAGATGTCTTTCATCGCTGACTGACACGGTGTACTCGGCAGATACATTACCTATCTCTGTGAACACATATCCTTCGGCTTTTATATGTAATACAGATCCCTGGCATCTTCGAGGAAAGCATTGGATTGTGTTTTGGTTTCAAGATTCTTATCATTCGGAATGCTACGACAGTTTGGGACAACTGCCAGGTACCTATAATCTGCATTTCGATTCCTTTTTACAGAGGAATACCGTAAAGTGTGTCTACAATAACGAACCTTTACAGAAAGCAGGGACAGACACTTGTGGATACCACGTGTTGTTTTATTTATTAATGAAATGTAGGTCTCTATCTTTAATCAAAATAGTTGAACAGTTGAAACAATGTGATTCATCCGATAAGTTTGTGGTTGACTACGTCACCCATCATTTCAGGTGCCTATAAATAAGGGAGTCATATTTATTCTGAATCATTTGTGTCAAGATGAGTCGTGCTGTTCGGATGCAGATGCCCTTTTTGGAATTATTACAGGCTACTTCAGTAAAACAACGCAAGGCTTTATTACAAACACTGACTAAAGACCAATTTCATGCTTTATGCGAAATTATAATAAATGTGTACAAAGGCAATGTTCCAGTGAGTAATTACTATGTGAAGAAGTTGTTTCCTTTCAAAAGGAGTATTCAGATGGTGGCAGACAAACGTGTGAGCCCAAAACGCAAGAAAAAGATACTCGCAGTTAAACACGTTATCATACCTTGGGTGCTCAAGCCAGTGCTTTCCATGTTGAAAGAGGAACCAGTCGATATTGCTTTAGACTCTGAGCGGGAAGAGTGTGAAACAAATGACTCATAAGCCTCGAGAAACATTTCTTTTGAGCAAGTAAAAAAAAATATTAAAAAAGCCACTATCTTGATTCTATTATGTATACAATGTTGTAATGTTTCAGATCAAATACTATATGTTTTTTTAGATTATATGCTTGTGTAGTGACATTAGTTGTATTCCATGTGTTGTTCTTGTAAATAATATGCTTTGTGTAAAAGATTTTGTGTATGTTTCGTGTAAATAAAGATGTAGAAAAAGTACATATTATGTCTTGATCTTTCTTACCCTACTCAAAATTTGAAGTTTTACGACCCAGCTAACATCAGTTATGTTACTCATGACAAGATATATGGAGTGCAGTGGCTGAGCTGGTAGAGCGTTAGATTGGGAATCAGTGGGATGATAGTGCGTTGGTTGGTCTGCAGTGTGTAATTGCCGTATTTCCTGATCATACTCACTTGTTTGAGGAAGAAAGATAACTGAAAAATTGTTGCTCTGGACGTAAACCATCAAAACAAACAAATATGACAAGACGTGACAGAAGATACAAGGTGTAACAATATTTTATTTCATGACAAATATATAAATTACACATATGGAATATGCACATAAAAACTAAGCATACTCATTATGACCATGGGTAAACATAGTCTCATCTTTGATCAACATTTAAGTGAAAACTATTCTCAAATAGAAACAACATGTATCTATTACTTTTTTCATTTGTGAAAAAAGTATTTTCATTTGCTAAAAAAATTATTTCATTTTTGAAAAAAGTATTTTCATTTGTGAAAAAACTAATTTTTATTTGTAAAAAAAGTTTTTTCATTTAAAAAAAAGCTATTTCCTTTTTTTTTTAAATATTTTCATTTGCGAAAAAAAGAAGTTTTATATTTGTGAAAAATATCAATAGAAACCTGATTAATTTTCAATTCATATTAGGCATAGTTAAGTATTACAATATCAAACATACATAAGACAATCAAAGATCATTCGACTACACACTACATGTGAAGAACAGCAAATCTATCATAATCTAATTGTCTTCATTATCACTTTCAAAGTTGGTAGCCAGTAAATGAATGAGATAGGCGTCGTCCACCTCTTGCTCTGTCTGTTGTTTTCCGACGGGACATAGTTCTAAGTCTAATGGAACGGTGTCTATCCCATTCTCAAGCACCTTTCTTTTACAATACAGATATGAAAAGCCACACCGTTCCTGTTCATAGGTAAAAATACCATTTTTATGTGCCCTGAAGCCAATATTTGTTGCTGAACCTGGCTTTTGTGAATTCAGCACATGCCTAAATGTCGTGAGAGGAGCTTTGACTCTTCGTTTACTGATGCCCTTAGAACTAAATTTTGTTTCCATACATGTTCTCTGTCGTCTGCTCAGCCTTTTAAGCTTAAGATGTTTTGCCCGTCTTAAGATCCGATAGGCAGCAATTTGGCTAGTCGAAGTAACCACAGGTTTGGATCGCGATACAATGTATGTTTTGGAGCACAGGCCGATCATGGTGTCACCCTGCCACTCTAATTTAAAGAGACCTACGGTTCTTTTGTCATATTTAGCATGAGTAGTACAACAGGTGCGGGGAAACCAGTGGAGGTCATCGTCAGCTTCGACCTGGCTGTCACATGAATGGAAGCCCTCTAAACCAGTCAAGTATTTCTGCTTCATCTCTGGTTTTATGACAGACTCAAGGGATGGACCAGCTAGTGCCATATATGCGCTGTCTGTGTCCATTTCACAGTATTCGAAGTCGTCACGGTTGACAAACTTCAGCATGAAATCATAATAAAATTGGAGCATGCGCAATTTAGCATACTGTAAAATAAAATATCCAATTTGAATGGGAAGATTCATTCTAAGAAATTTCTTATCTTTTTCAATTTCGTAATATTCTTCTTCCTCTAACAAAGGTGTAAGTTTCTTAAATTGAGGAAGATTTGCCTCCATCATGGCTTCCCCTTCCCCTTGCACATATTTCACGGACTGAAACTTTTCTTGGTCCATAATCCTTGAGCCATATGCAGCATTGCCCTCTAATTTTCGGGTGTCTGCTAAAATTGACTTAGACGGATCTGAATCCCCAAGTCGTCTAGCATCGCTGACATCTTGTACAAACTGACGGAAGCACCTTTGAGGTTTAAATTCGATCACCTGATAAATTTTGGTGACCTCAAGCCCGTGATTTAAATACCATTTGAGAAGAGGAGTAGCCAATAAGATTTGTCTAGCTTTCATTCCACCTACCAATAACCGACGAGGTTTCTGTGAGAGGCCAAACTTTTTGATATGAGCCTGCATGTGAGAACCAATCACGTCAAAGGGGACGTCTGTGGTACAAAACAAGGGGGACATTTCTTGAAAATACTGGTAGGGTGTCATGGTGGGATGAGAAAATTGATCAGTCCATTGATCTGGGACACTAATATCGACCTCGACCATTCCAAAAAGACTACCAGATAGCACACCATCGAGTATTTTGCTTTCATTAACAGCCCGTTGTGGTGTTACTGGCAATCGGCTATCAATGAAAGTTTTCAACATGGTGTCAGAACGCATTTGTGAACGAAAATCGCATTCCCACTTCTCAATCACAGTAAATCCTTGAGACTGTAAATAACGGGTCGTTTCTAAAGTTTTCTCAAACTTTTGCTGACGATTTTTATGCCATTTCTCATCTTTGACAGACTTGGTAAGCCAGCACTGATGTCCGTGCCAATAGCAGCCATGAAACTGCATAATGGAATTATTTTCTCTTATAAACCCATCTACTGGATAGGGCCCCACCTTTTTCTCTTTTCCCGTGTTCATCTTGTGTTCAATTTTGACATCCTTGATTTTGGCCATATAATCCATCCAATCGAACATAAGACAGTACTTGTCTCTTTTTTCTGGTTTGAAATCATTTTCTACCTTGCGACGCACAAAAGGACCAGAGGGCATGTCTTGACCAATAGACCAAAGGTAAAGAGCATTCGCGTCAAACCCGACAATGGTTTGACACTGTTTGTCTGGATTTCCACGAATGAAGGTTTCACCAGTCTTGTGATATCTATTGAAAATGATAGAAGGCCCACCTATGATATTCTGTTTTACAGTGTAATATAAATCTTTGTTGGACTCATCGAAAAGGGCAAATGAGGCGCCGGCCTGTCTACCACATTCAAACAACATTTGTCGAGCTAAGCCCGGAAGAGAAATACTGACTTTAAACATATCGATGTTTCTGTCAAAATAATATTTCTGCAACTTTTCTACTGCTTCTACAAAAGGTCCGCAATCTAAATTATTATAATAGACAAGGTACTCCTTAAATGTTGTCATGCCCTCGTCTGTCCATGCCTGCTGCACCGCAGCATAATTCTCTTCTGGGGTTTTCAGACCATCATTCAAAACACTGTCATTTTTTAACAACGAAAACCAAGCAGGGCCAAAGGGAGGTAACTCTGTGTGATCTAATTTATCTGCGGACGTAAACCACTCGTATGGGAAAAACCCTTTTGATTCTTTGACATCGAAAGCTTTGAGAAAGCTGGCATAATTGACCCCAGGGGCCAGGTATTGGGTGATATCAAGAAATTTAAATGTCTCATTGCTCAGGCAAGCGTATTGATTATTTCTCTTGACAGTGAATATGGTTTTACTGTTGTGCATTTTTAGATGAACAGCTAAATATTTCTTGATGAGGTTTATGTCATATTTAGACCCATTGAAACTTATACACGGAATTTGACGACAATATGAGTCCAATTCGTCTCTGAGCTTTTTACATTGCTTCATATGCATTTCCTCTTGCTTCTGCCACTCATTACTATCTGCGACAAGCTCTTCTAAAAATGACTCATCGTCATCGGGATCTTTAGTTAAAGGAAACTCAGACCGAATCACGCGATCCAGCGTTGCAAAGGCCTCGGAAAATTTCGCTTTTGCCAACTCATAACTTTTGTCAGAAATTTGTGACATATACTGTACCATCTGAGCTACCAACTCATTGGTGTTAGGCTCAATTATGCAATGGGGTGTTTTAAATACCTCAACATTACTGCAGACGCTAACTGAAATAGGTACGTGTTCCGCAGTCCAAGTGAGTTTTTCTGAGTTTTGTTCCTGAACAGAGGACAACATGGCTTCAAAATCAAAAACTAAAAACCAAGGGAAGATACGTTCTTCTGCTGGAACCACAATGCCATATTCTTCCAGCTTGTCAAATATGGTTTTGGGGGAAGAATAGAAGCCACCAGGGAATCGATGCTTGGTTCTCCCTTGACATTTTAGACTATGCCGTTTCATACTTTGTACATACCGAAAATGCATTTGACAGCTAGGACATTGATACTTTTGCGTATAAGCATTTAAATTTGAAATATAAGACAAGTGTTTATCAAACAAATTCAAATGCATTGTGTCTTTAAAACGGCACTGGGATTTGTAGACTGGCAGGGCAGACTGATCGTCCTGTAGTCGAAAAACATTGACATTAATTTGGAAACATTTTTCAAAATACACGAGTTGTGACAGTTCAACCCCTTTGAATGTTTTCGGGTCTAAACTAATATTGTTCTCCGGACATTTATGTTGCATGTACTGAACCCACTTGTTGAATAAGATTTTGACATGAGTTTCAAGCCTATCTCGTTGATGGCCTTGATGAACACCCAGGCACCGAAATGCGCATAAATGATCCTTATAAAACTTACCTTCTGATGTTTTATCAAGAGCAATGATAGATTTGCTGTTCTTCACATGATCTGGCAATTTCAGATTTACAGTTCCTAATGGGTAATTTAAAGAATATACAATGACCCTAACATTAGTAACTAAAACTGGTTTCCATTTGGTATTTGTCCTTTGTCTTAATATAAAATCTGTTATGTTTAGTCTTTCCAGTCTCAGTCTTAGCCTATGGAGATCCTGTCGCCGCGATACATAAATTGGGCGTTCAAACAACGATTCATTAGAGTAAGGAGTAAAATATCTATATTCTCCACTGTCAGTATTTACTAGGATTAATCCAAATTCCAAATTAACACGAAAAGCACTTTGCTGTCTGTCGTAAACCTCATTAGCATGGGTCATTATGTCATCCACACTAAAGTTGTTCGAAACAGGAAAATTGTAAATAGTCTCGATGCCACTTTCCTGGTGGTTAGCCAGTATTAAAGGTTGGTTGGCATCATAAACCTCAAGGAGGGGTTGATTGTCTTCAAATGGTGTGAGCCCGTTACCCCATGGTGGTTGTTGTAATGGAACGCCAGATCCAGTTTGATAATGCTGCCGCATTCTGTGTAAGTAGTGTTCATGCCTGTCGGGAAATGTCTGATGGCATTGCCTGCAACGCACTTCACTTCTTGACTGTTTAGGCTGTGTACATAAGGCAGTTGCTGCTGTTTCAGACTTTCTCTTCAGGGCCTGAGCCTGTTCTTGTTTTGATGTATCGTCAGAATTGCGTTGTTTTTCATTTGAACAGTGATTTTTTTCGTGTCTTGTTTTTGCACTCACATAGTTGAATGCTTTTGTACAATATCTACAAAAGTGTTTTTCATTAAGATGCTGTGCATTAACATGTCGCTGAAGTGATTTGGCAGTCGTGAAACAGGCCCCACAGGTCTGGCATGTAAACTCCATTCCAAGACTGAAAATCAAAATGAAAAAAAAAATTACACTCAAGGATGCAAGAAACAATAAGGTTTATACTGTTTACTGATCTACATAATTAACCCTGTGCCTAAAATACTGATGGAAAATTGGATATTGATATGTATGTTGTAATAATTTGTGTTATATAGACGGTTAGTGTAGTTTGACATTTTGTTTAATTCAGAACACATTTCTCTAGCCTTTAAAAGCAATTTCTCAACAGTAACCTTTCAAAACATTTCATGCCATTTTATAATTTACTCAAATTTATTTTGTTACATAAACAATACATTATTGATGTCTCTCTCTCTCTCTCTCTCTCTCTCTCTCTCTCTCACTCTCTCTCTCTCTCTCACACACACACACACACACACACACACACACACACACACACACACACACACACACACACACACACACACACACAATGTGAGATGTAACGCTTACCTAAAATACTGATTTCTTCTAGCTTGTAGTAAATTTGATTAGTTCCACCTTTTTGTCTGTTGCTGAAATCAAATAATCTGAGTGGTCAGCGCAATTTATGATTGGCATTTTCTATAGACCGCTGAAACGCTTAGGATTAAAAAAAATTCAATTTGATATGCTACAAAGCTTGAATTTTTGTTGGTCTTCTTTCAACATGCTTGGATTTGTGCCCTGTCATCAAAATTAAATGAGCTATCAAATCAAAATGTGGACCAAGGAAACCTGCTGCAAAAATAGTGCTACAGTGATACTTCTGACCTAATTAAATAATGAGGGACAAAAGACCGCTCTCCATTTATTTACATGTAAAAATCAGATTTGTGAGCAGCATAACTAATCTACTATTGTGACACTTCTCATTTTTGAATTGTCGTTTAAGTACATGCCTTTATTTAGGGAAGCTCATCTCTTAGCTGTTTGACTTCTGGATGCATTTTATATTAATTTAGCAAATGGCGATATAATTCAATAAAAGCGTCTCTGTACTATTTAATTTTTAAACCTTTATCTGTCAATATTTGCGATCATGAAAATGTCGTTTGCTAAGCATATATTCACATGTACTCCAGACTGATTTTATCACGGAAACAAACACAATGAACCCTGATCAGACTGCTCCCTTAGAAGCAGTCTGATTAGGGTCTGAATTCGATCGCAGAAGAGAGAGCAGACGATATTTTACAGGAACAGCGGGTAAAAGGTTAAGAAGAAACTACAGAACTTTTTAGTCAAAGCAATGACTTGCTGTACAAAATAATTATTTAACTGTTAGCAGTCATGTCATCTGTGTACTTCTTATCTCATAATAAAGTTTCCTCTCTGGCTTTTTTTTCTGATAAGTGAGAATCTAATGGACACATCAGAACTTTAAAAATTAAACGCAAATAAAACAGTTTTTCTTTTTATTTCTATCAAACAAGCTTATCTAGTCCACTTGACTGAATATCGATAAAGATCGCCAATTTGAATAATACACCATAGTAATACTTTAACAATAAAATGAAACGCCTAAATTTAGTATGATAACAATCGACTAGACAGTATTAAGAAAAGAAGAAATTTATCGCCTTACCTGTCAGCTTTTAAAGTATTTAGTCCACTAGTACGAAGTATCACATTCAAACGCCAGAGCTGTTATGCGGCGCATTAGGGTCTCTACGTATATATAAATTATAGCATTGCACAACGATGGTGAAATACCAGCAAACGTAAGTACAACGACAGAAAATGGGAAAACCTGTCACTAAATATTGCGTCATCTCCCGTTATAGCCGTTGCATCATTTCCAGATGTTGTGCAATCGTTTACATGGGGGCCGCCATCTTGGAACAACAGGAACAACTAGACTAAAAACAAACGCTCTATACTACTCCGAACATCATTTTGAGCGTTAAGCTAAAAAGGAGGCTCGTTGTATTCTATTCAGGTTCGTTGCATTAATGCCACATTTATGATGGCGGCAATCTTATGACTCGGCTCAAATGAGCTACCGCTCGAGGCAGGGTCAACATTATTTGCTGCAAAAACAAACAAACAAAAAAAAACATGCAGCAAACGAAATAACTAGCGATCCCGTATGACATAACTGGGTTAATAAAACTACATTGCATTTTCTTTAAACAGCATAGGGGGACGCAGTGGCTTGGTGGTAGAGTGCTTGACTTGAGACCGAGGAGTTGCGGGTCCAAGCTTGCATAGTGTCCTCGAGCAAGACGCATTGATCTTTGCTCAGTACAGGATCAACACAAGTTGGCCCGTCCCGACATAGCTGTCAGTCGGAATGGATTATACTTAAGAAAAGAGTCAAACGACTTTGATCAGTCGCTACTTCACAAAGGACTTTACAGATCAGACAGGCTCGTTACGGCAAAATTCATGATTTTGTTGTATGCAACAACGGGTCAGCCTGCACATCTATGCCGTCTAAAGATTACTGCTAGTCAAGTCAGTAGGGCGTACGGAAAGTTAGTCAAAATGGGGTGCTAGTTTGAAGGCAGATGTTGTTGGTACTAACCAGTAAATGCATCATGCGGCATCTGGACGGGGCCTGACCTGCCCGTAAGATGTTCATCGGCGGTATAGAATTATACATAAGGTACTATTTGAACAAAGATTTTTAAACGATGGGTGCTGTCTCTGATTGGTAGTCGACGTACACCGTTTAACCTGGGTTTTCGCTACTAAACAAAATGTCCTTAAACGGGAATGTACAAAACACATAAACTGATGGAACGCACAAAGTGAAGACACAGATCGACTGTCGCGCGTCGATGCATATGACCTGGCCTTGCACTGTTCAATCAGGTCAATCCAGATGAGTTCAGACGAAACTATTTAACATCATTCCCGTATTAGCCATTCCTGAATGTAGGTATACGGCTCACCTAGTTTCAAGCAGTTTAGATCCAGAGCCGGACATTTTACGACCTGAGTTACATCCAAACTGCTTATAAATATTACCAGCAGCCATCTGTTCTGTTCTGTTGTTTCGTAGAGCTCCGCCGCTGACTTATCGGCGCACCCGGATAAACCGGTAAAAGGGGGATAATGGATAAAAATGTTCTAAACACTAAATGTCACCAACACCAATGTATAATATAACACAGTGAGTAATCAATTAGATAAGTCTTCCAACACCACAAGAAGTTCTATGTACAAGAATGAGCTTTTTCAGTTTTAAAAGTCTCAAACACCTTCACCGGAAGTTCTATGTACAAAGTGAGCTATTACAGTTAATTTTGTGGGTTTTGAGATTGGATTGATTTGCACAGCTGCTTATGCGAGGGCCAATCTGATCTCTGGCAGTCTTTGCTACAGTAGCTGGAGCTTTTACAGCCTGTACAGCGACGTAAAGCTGTCAAACTTCCTTTTTTCAAACAACGTGTACACACAATTTCCGAATCATAACATTTATCCACTGAAATACTAAAATGCTCAACTGCAGCCTCTGCAGACAGTTTATTTGAATCAGATTGAACTTGGGCTGTGAAAAGTGTGTTGACAACGTCCCCTCCAATGGTTAAATATCTGGAAGACTGAGAAACATCAGATGTACGATCCAAGCAGGCGAAGTTCTCTGACTCTGACTGGCTGACCACAGAAAATTGTGGACTGGCTACCGTCTCTGTTTCTTGCAGCTGGTATGACTTAAAATCATCAGATGTACGATCCAAGCAGCTGGAGTTCTCTGACTCTGACTGGCTGACCACAGAGGACTGTGGGCTGGCTTCCTTCTGTGCTAATAGTCGGTAGTGCAAAGCGAGGTTCTCAGCTCTAAGCTGTCTGGGTATTCGCATACGTTTCCAGAACTCTCTTCGCCTGGCACGATCCCTTGCCACTTGAGCTGGGGATTTCTTCTTTGGCTTCGGTTGTGCTAGTTGGACATCGGAAGAATCTTCACGTTTCTTATCCGTATGTTGACTTGCCACTCGAGCTGAAGATTTCTTCTTTGGCTTCTGTTGTGCTAGCCGAACATTGGAAGAATCTTTGAGTTTCTTATCCGTATGATGACTTGCAGATCTAGAGGCATGTGAAGATTTGTTCCTTCTACGCTTTCGCCTTTTATTTGGTAGCTTGTCGTCGGAAGAAAGTTCTCTCTGATCCTGATGAGTTGCTGTTCCTCGAGCGGAAGCGCAGTTCTTCAATGGCGTCGATCCATTCTTGGCGGGAAATTTGGTGATGAGAGAAAAATAATTCCTCTTACGTATAATTTTATACGTATTGTGCTTTTTCCCTCTCTCAAGAATGCAGATGACTTCTAAAAGGTCATCTGGCATAAAATTGGTAGAAGAACCCTCCTTTTTATCCATATTTTAAAGTTCCAAAATCCCCCTTTAGAATTCGCGTGCGACATCTTCGAGCGCCATCTACATCTTTTTTTTTTTTTTTTTTTTTTTTTTTTTTTTTTTTTTTTTTTTTTTTGTGATCTTTACATATGTGTAAATACCAGGCCGTGTAGCGCAGCATCGATCATAAAATTACCATGGATCAAAGATCCATGAGCGCTAGCCTGGGTTCCAGTCTGATCATTTTTTATTTTTTTTTATTTTTCCGTTCCTTGGTCAAAAATGACAGCCTGGGGAACTTTGATTTCAATCGGCAGCGCCACCTGGATTTTTCCTCAAATTTTGTGGGGTAAAGCCAAGAACGACAACTCTATCGGATAACTCTATTGTACTATAAATAGTCGCCGGAATTCCATTTGCCTCGTTTTCGGCATATCCGGTATCTCTTTTTCCAATCGCCATTTGCATTGTTGTGACTTAAATTGAAATAATTTTCCTGATATTCTAAATCGAAATGACTACTGAGGATAAAATAAAGGAAGCTGGCGAGTACTTTGGATATAAGGAACTTAAACCATTCCAGAGCAATGTGGTTAAAAGTGTATGTGACAAGACGTCTTCCTAATGTCACCGACAGGTTCAGGAAAATCTCTGACTTATGAAATGATTCCCTTTGTTTTCGAAAGACTCGGAAAGAAGGATACGGCCTCCGTGATTATTGTCAGTCCGCTCGTAGCGCTTATCGAAGCGCAATGTGAAAAACTGAGAAGTAAAGGACTTAGTGCATCTCAATTAAGTAAAGACTCCAAAACTACTGAACTAGGGAAATGCCAGTACATTTTTGCCAGCCCTGAGATGCTATTGGAAGTGCGGAGAGAGACGTTGCTTTCCTCAGATATACAGCAGAATGTGGTAGCTGTATTCGTTGATGAAGGTCATTGTATAATAAAATGGTATGTTATATGTGTTCGTCCTTTAAAAATTCTATCAATGCCAATATAGGATGTTGTTGTTGTCAATATATAGGTCAATATTTAGCCAAGCTGACTCACTATAAAATTAACTACTAGATAAGTAAGTCATATCATATGCACCGATCATTTGTAGACACTGCTTCAAGCAAACCGACTGCTCTACAAGGCCTGGTTGTATCATGTGTAGAATGCTTATTCCAAAAGCTGTACAGGTAGTCAGTAGGCAGAAATAGCAGGTCCCCTACGAGGGGGGGGGGGGGGTAGTGGCCTAATCTCAGGATTCTGTAGCAAGAAGTCTGGATTCAATACCAACCTCCGCCGTGCTGCGTCTTTGAGAAAGACACATTTACTCACAGAAAAGTACTGGTAATACTAAGGAAAGGGTGGGACCGCTCCAAAATGTCTGATAAATTGTTGACTGTGACATATTATGGTCCTGGCCAGCCTAGCCGCCAGCACTCTCATAAATACAAAGTAGATTTTGCATAGCTTCTAGAATATTATCAATCTCTGACGACTGCGCCAGAGGGTCGACTCTTTGGCTCAGTGGTTAGAGCATTGCATTTGGTCTTGTTCCGGGCAGCCTGGTATAAATTCCCAGCAAGGTCACGGGAATATTTTCAGCTATGCTTTACAATCGTTGCAGCATTATATCGTAAGATGGGGGCTCACGTCCGGTATAAATGTAGGACTTTATTTTGCCTAAAATAAGCTGAACTCTGCTGAGCATAAAATTTATGCTGCCGATAAATGTTAAAATGCTATTATTGCTAACAATTGTTCGTATTTTAACATTTATTAGCATAATAATGTCTGAGCATAAAATTTATGCTGCCGATAAATGTTAAAATGCTATTATTGCTAACAATTGTTCGTATTTTAACATTTATTAGCATAATAATGTCTGGCTTCAAGGTTATACAACTTTTTTCATGCTCAACTGAGTTGAGCATGAAAAAACTTGAGCCCAAGTTATAAAACTTTTTTCCAACTCAACTGAGCACAAAATTATACTGCTCATAGTGTTAAAATGGCAGCACTTGTTTAACAATTATTAATAAGTATGATAAATACAACGTCTGAGAGTTTGAAAGCAAGAAATTCTTTATTTTTTCACTGTTTTAACTTTAATAAGAAATTGAAATTGAGTTGAGCCGGAAGGAAGTTTTATAACTCAAGGCCAGGCCCAAATGATATAAAACTTTGTTATGCTCATAAAAGTTAAAATGCTTACAATTATAATAATATTGGCATTTCAACATGTAATGTTGTGTTCACAAAAGTTGCAAAGACCTTATTACGGGACAATTGGTACAGTCGGACTTTGTCTGACCGGTCCAATTTTTACCCGACCAAACCATTTTAAGCCAAAAAAATTCAGTGGACTACCTGTCCTGTGTCGCAAAAGAATGTCTTACAGCAATGCTTTTTGTCTGACATGACAAAGTTCTTGTTAATGTATAAGAACAAATCATTGTAAGTGTACTTGGTATTAATTGCCTGAAAATCCTATTACTTTAGGCTATTTTGTAAAAAAAAATATACCTGTATTTATTAGCAGTTAAAATTTCATGCTTGGCTGGGTTGAGCATGAAAAAAGTTTGATAATCTCAGCTTCTCAGGACTGTTTGGAAGTGGTACATTGAAAAAGGGTACAATGAGGTAGTTTTAGTGGTCAAATTTTAGTCAGTTTTTTGTATTTTAACATTTGAAGTTTAATTGATTTGCTATGTTGTTGCTATATTTGACCTAGTTCTTGATTTGGAAGCTATATATTGTACCTTACATATACATCCTCTTTCTTTACTGATAACAGCGTGTGGAAATCTTTTCTGCCATTTCAGAAATATGTCAACATGCTATAAGCAGTGTAATATAGGTCAAATATTGCAACAACAAAGCAAAAAAAGAAAATATGGGAAAAATTGACCATTAAAACCACCTTACATACAGCAGGTTAAGTGATGCAAAATTTAACGTTTTCATTTCAGGGGAAAAGATGATCCTAAAACAAAGAAGGAGGCTTTCAGGGGCCATTACAGTCGTATCGGTGAAATTCGGTCTCTTCTACCCGTTCCGATGGTGGTCATGACAGCTACAGCCACGCCTGCCGCCAAAAAAGAAATGATAAAGCTGGTGGGATTGACTGAATTTTTGGAAATTTCGTTGTCACCAAACAGAGAAAACATTAACTATTCTGTGATTAAGATACCACAATATGATTTATATACTGTGTTCAAATCTACCCTTGATGACATTGAAAAGAACGGGATTCTAGCACAGAGAGTGATTGTGTACTGTAGGAAAAAGGAACAATGCTGTGAACTATTTGAACTGTTCAGAACATCTCTTGGTAGTAAGGGTTATGTAAATAATGAAATTGGGGATGATCGGACCAGAATGTATGCCATGTTTCACTCCAAGACAAGTCAGCCTGTGAAAGATTCTGTGCTGGAATCCTTCCTCGACCCCAGTGGTCATGTGAGAATTGTATTTTGTACAGTGGCATTTGGTATGGGGATTGACGTGAAGGGTGTCAACAATGTGATTCATATAGGACCATCTAATAGTTTAGAAGACTATCTTCAAGAGAGTGGGAGAGTTGGAAGAAATGGTCAGAAAAGTTATGCGTTGATGATAACATACCCTCATGCAACTTCTGGCAATGTGAATAGTGACATGAAAATGTACTGTAAAGCAGACACTTGTCGCCGAAGACTGCTCCTCAATAAATTTGGTTTTGATAAGGACAGTGATGACTCACATTCGTGCTGTGATGTTTGTAGAAGTGAATGTAACTGTGGAATCTGTGGCTTTGATAGAGACAGCAATGAATATGTTTCACGGACAGAGGCAAGCATAACTTGTATCTTGCGTGGTTTGTCTTCTGTAGGCTTGCCAATTGTTCACAGCACGACAAGTGAACAGAGACTTTCAATTCATGAACGCCTAATGAGTTACAGGAATGAACTTGCTGGTGACCATGACCTGTTTCATGGCATTGACATATCAACAGGATTTATAAGAGAACTAGTGGACACTATAGTGCAAAATGTGGACTGCATTTCAAGTCCTGATGATCTTAAGAACAGTTTTAACTTCTTAGATAGTGAGCATGTGTTTGAGACTTGGGACATAATCTGTGAGGTACTAGAGGATCTTTCTGACAATGTGAGGTTGAACAGCTCTTCAGAATCTGATTCTGATTCAGACCCGCCAATAAGACGCAATCGAAGAAGACCTAATGTTCTGGACAGTTCAGATTCAGAGTGACACATAAGATATTAGATCAAATTTATAAGGGACATATTTGGTGTCAGATGACTAATAATTTACACGCAGTACTGTAATGATGAATGTACCAAGTTATCATGATGTGTGCTTTTTGAACAGCCCGGTGCTTGCACAAACTTTTTGAAGTAGGAAGTCATGACTTCCACCCTTAAAGATTTGGAAGTCACAGGCCAAAAGTGTAGAAGTCAAATTTTGTGTGCGACCCAAAAAATGTTAGTCTATTGTTAAGAAGACTTCCAAGGCCTATTATTTCAAAATCTAAAGGGGTAGAACTCATCAGTTGCCTGTTTCTCATTACACAACCAAATAAAACTAATAAACAGTTTTTTTATTGTTTTTAAATTTATTAGCATCAATAAAAACAAAATGAGCAGCGACCTGAGGTTGGCATGGATAGACTTGGACGAGCCTTAGCAGTCACCTTTTAAGCTTAAATGATGTTCAGTAGCTTAACAGTCATAGACTATTCAAGCAACTAGCAAAGGCTCTGATCAGACTGCAACTGCATATATTCGCATGCTGATCTGCGGCTTTGCTGGTGGCACATACCACATTGTTGGAAATCTTATGTCCTTGCTCATATGATGAAATGCTGTGACATGAGATTTCCATCAATGTTGCATTTTGACTAGCAAAGGCTCTGATCAGACTAGACTGCGCATATGCATATGCACAGTCTGATTTGCGCCTTTGCTGGATGCACATACAACATAGTTGGAAATCTGATGTCTCGGCTAAATATATTTGAAGTAACATAATACGATATATACAGTTCTTTTGAGCACCCAAACACATGTTAGAGGGTTTTGATGAGGTCTGTAATGATTAGCGAATAATGGCCCTTTTTATATTGAATAGTGAATAATTAGCCAAAAAAATAATGAATATTGAATAAAGAGGGCCTAAAAATTAATGAATAATCCTATCTTTTAATGAATTGAAGAAAAAAAATGAATAGTTAATAAACAGATTTCTTTGCCACCTTTCTTACTTAATGAATAATTGTTCTTAACTCTTATTTCAATGAATAACCCAAAATTTTAATGAGATGAATAATTGGCTAACTTTTTAATGAATAGTGAATACCAGAACCTCATGTTAGGCTAATGGGTAACAAAAGGAGTACTTTGACAAATAGTGAAGACCCTGATGAACTTGTCACCTAATGCTCCAGTTCATCAGAGTCTATACTGTTTGCTAAGACATGGTGGCCAACATACGTCAAAGTCACATGATTTTTTTCATAAGGCGCACATACATTTAGTAAACAAAACTCTCACTTCAAATAAGAATTAGTTTGATGTGTTATGTGTGCAATGTATACAGAGCGAAACACGTTATAGCGCAGTTACCCGGGATTGGTTTCCTCGAATAATCTCGAAAATGCCTGAAGTTCATGAAAAGATGAAACGTGCAAATAAAATTAAAAATCAATGTGTGGTAACTGCGCTTAACCGTATTTAGCTCAGGCATGTATACACGACACACAGCTTGTTTTCTTACCTGAAGAGAGCGTTTTGTTTGCTAAAGGGTATGTGCCCCTTATGAAAAAAATCATGTGACTGTGACATGCATTGGCCACACTGTTAGATAAAACAAGTCTTTATTCTAGTTCTTTGAAAAAAAAGTCTTAAGAAGGATCAAAAAGCTAAAAAGGATTGAAAATAAACATACAGTACTGTCACTGTATTTGACCTTATAAGCACACATGCTCTTAAATGCACATAAAATATATTGGCCTATTTTTTAGGGGGGAGGGGGTATTTACACTATGTACCTCTATGGACTTTTGAGTTTGATCTTCAGTCAAATCAGTGGTGCAATTTATATTTTATTATTGATTCACCCACCCTCTGAAGGGAAAACAATGTGGATCCTAATCAGCCCATTTTAGTAGTAGCCAGCTGATCTTGGTCAATACTGTTTTATATTGGTATAAAATATGAATTTGAAGTAACATTATAACGCTTCTTTTTGAGATTGAACTGATCATGAAATAGAATGATTTTGCCAAACAGTAAAGACCCCAATGACATGACCACATAATGCACCAGTTCATCAGGCCAACTTAAAAATATTTTTGTTTCCCCTTACACGACCCTGTTTTACCAGTAGCGGTCGGTCGGTAGGATTTTTTTTTGTTAATTTCTCAAATTGGATACCCATTAAACTCAATTTTATACAGTAAAACTTGCGTAAAAAAGTTACAGTAAAAAAGAGGCCCCTCAAAAAAAACTTTTTTTCACGAAATGCAGGTCAAAGTTATTGCAGAATGCTCCCACGGAGCATTCTGAAATACTTTTGACCTGCATTTAACCTTCAGGTTCTACTGTATAGTCCTACTATAGGCAATAAAATTAAATACACAAACAATTTGTTAAGAATATTTTTTAAAGATAACACTGTTTGCATTAAACAATTCTCTAAGTTTGCAATGAAATAAAAAATCTTCACTGAAAAGTGAAATAATTTTTTTTTGAGTAGGGCTTTTTTTTCAGTGTCGGTCGGGTAAGTGGAAACAAATAAAATTTTATTTTAGGCCTTGAGAGTCTACACTGTTAGCTAAGAGTAAACCTATCTTTTGAAGATAGGGAAAACAATGTTGATCCTGATCAGCTCAATTCAGTAGTAGCAAGCTGATCTGGGTCTATAGTGTTTTATATTGGTATAAAATATATATTTGAAGTTACATTGAAATGCTTCTTTTTGAGATTGAACTGATCATGAGTAAGAATGATTTTGGCAAACAGTGAAGACCCCGATGACATGGCCACATAATGCACCAGTTTATCTGAGTCTACACCATTAGCTAAGATAAATGGAAGCTATGGAGAACAAAGCGGATCCTGATCTGATCAGCTCACTTCAGTAGTAGACAGCTGATCTGGATTTATACTGTTTTATTTATTAGTACATGTACATACGTATGTAGTATATCAACCTAACAACAATTGAAACATGTACATGAAAAAAATGGTCATCACTTGAAAATAAATAAAAGACAATATATACGCAAAATGTCTTTCATTTCATGATTTAAGAAATACATGTGCAGTGCTTGAAAATTAAAATAGCCACATTTCTTGTTTCATGGAAAAATTGTCTGAGTGCAACATTTGAAATTTCAAGAGGAATGCTGGAAATAAATGAGCTTTAAAGCCATATCTTTTTTTCCTGGAAAATAATAAAATATCCTGGAGAAAGTTTTCCATTTCTCCAGGAAATTTTGCAGCTAATCATGTAGAAAAATGGTTGTTTTAATTTATAAGCACTGTACATTGTAAGGGCAAACAAAATTAATTAATTCTCAGATCCTCCATTATCTGTATCAACTGCCCCTAGTCTGTCTATTGTTCGGACTTGACTAAAATGAAAGAAAAAACAAACAGTATTGTACATTTATCAGATGTCAAAATCCAAATTTCAAAGTTGCTATGTGGTATATTGATTTAAACGGAAAGCTATGTAAGTCCTATATGCTGCCAATTGCCTTCATCATAAATCTGTTTTGGATTTTTTCAAGACTGTCTGAGTATTTAATAATTTGTTTGGCCTAAAGGCTAATGAAGTTCGATCTCCTACTTCATAAATCTGAAATCTTTTAAGCATTTATACAAAGGATCACAAGCCCATGGATGTCCCTAGAAGCAAGGGAGCCGAAACTAATGGCTATAATGCCAGTATAACTGTAAACCTCCGTCCATTTAGTAAATGCATCCCAGCGTTGAGAGTCCCTTTTAAAAGCTCATAACCTCTCCCTCATTGCATAGCTAAATGTGTGTATATACATGTATAAGCTGTGACATGAGATTTCCAACAGAGTGGTATGGGCAGCAACCAGCAAGGCTTAGACCAGCCTGCACATACGCACAGTCTGAACAGAGCATTTGCCAGTCCCTTAAATATTCTATGACTGTTAAGCTACTGACCGAACAGCATTTGGAGTTTCTACTGCACAGTCTATTCATATCAAAGAGTCACAATGTTGGAAATCACATGTTCTGTCTTAGCTTACTGAGTCATTTCACATTTTTTGTCGTCTGCTGATTTTTCAAATCAACTTTTTTGAAAAAATCTTTCACGATTATACAATGTACTACCAGAGTACACACAGTTTGGATCCAGATCAGGCCCCACTTTTTGTCGGGCCTGATCTGGTTCCAGATATTAATAGACGACACTAGTAGTAGGCAAATATATAGTTTTCATTGCTAACCTCCAAGAACCATGTGTTCATTGGTAATAATGCTTTTTCTTAAATTCTTTCACTGATTGCTTAATCCACTTCTTATGTTTTTCTGGGTCTGTGCCGCTAAATGGATTGCCACTTATGTCAGGGAAAGCTCTGTGAGATCTTCCTAACCTAACTTTATATAAGTCTTCTCTTAAGAATTGTCCTACCAACAGTTTAACATCATCCATTCCACTGGAATCCACATGTTTGCTTGAATCCTGTCGCACACAACTAATTCTGTCCAGGTTTTTTGAAATTGATTCTGACATGTCAGCACTTCGGCTTACTACTTTGATAATGTTTTCCGTCACTTCCCCTCTATAAGTTGTCACATGTTCTTTGAATACCTTATTTTCATGTTCCACGTCCAGGTCTAGTGGAAAGTTACTGTCAACAAGCCCACGACTTAGACTATTGGCTGTCCTGTTCCATTTCAACTGAAATGCCTGTCTAGGTGACAATAGAAATTGCAACTGTGCAATAAGTTCAAGTGTTGCATATGCATATTTAGTGCAACCTGTTGCTCTATAATATGGGATAAGAAATTCGTGACATCGTTCCAGTCTGTCCCCATCTGCATATTTGATGGCATCATTGTGATTTAACCTTGTTAACAAAATTGGCATCGCACATCTTGTATAATTGTACTTAAAGTCTTGAGTGCTCTCAGAGGTGTCAGTCTCACTTGATGGAGTGATTCCATGAACTAAGGTCCGGTGCCTTTTAAGATTTCCCTTTTTGGCATAGCTTCTATTACACTCTGTACACTTATGTTCTGTTACTGTCGGTAAATCTGGAGTGTCAGGAATACAGTGGCTCTGAACAAACATCCTTGCTTTTTGTTTTACTATCTCTACATTTTCTGCCTCGCTTCCTGTGAGATCTATTTCTGAGTCAATGGATTCAACAGAAAAGGCTTCAAGACCACCTGCAAAAATACAAAACAGAAAGTTGTGTAATATTTCTTTATACTGTAAACACTGCATAATGCAACTGTTTTCGGTGTGTTTTTTTACTTTTCAAAATCAACACATTCAAAAAAGTCTTTCAGGAAAACCATCATGCTGTCAAACGCTTTGGATCCAGATCAGACCCGACATTTTTGATCTGGGTCCAAAATGTTTGCAAAAGTTATCAGCAGAAGACACAAGTCTAGTAGGAAAAGAAAATAATTTAGCAAAATAAGTTCCGTCTTCTTTCAAAGAAAAAAAAATGTTCCGTTTTCATCGCACATATGCCAGCAACCAAGACTCAGATGAACCTGTGCATTTGCTCAGCCTCACAAGAACCTTTGCTGTTCACATGGGATACCTAAAAATAAATTGAGAGCACACAATCATTTTTGTTATACAAGCCTCTGTATTTGCAAACAGTAATAAAAGTTGTTTAGTTTTATAATTTAATAAGTGACGATATAACCGACACTGATATTCAAGGTAATTTTTCATGATTTTTGTTGTCTGCTTACTTTTTTTTTCGAAATCAGCTTTTTCTAAACCATTCTTTCAGGAACACAATTTCAGAGTGTTCACAGTCTGAGATCAGGCCCAACTTCTTTCGGGCCTAATCTTGGTCCATACTATTTATAGCAAGAACCTCAGCAGTATTTTGGCTAAAAGTATGGCAATACTTTTGACACTGATGATCAGACTGATCTCAGTAAGATTTTTCTACCTACTAAATCTTGCTACTTTTAATATTTTACCTCCTAGTATTATTGTGGTATTATTGCAGTAGTATTGCTTTAGTTATGGCTAGAAAACAAGACAGAAAAATGATTTCCTGTCAAGAATCTGACTCGCTTTACAGCCATAGTATTGCTTAAATATTGCTATACATTTTCTAAAGGCATATAATACTAACCTGTTACAAGCAAGGCTTTAGTGTACTTGTCAAGGAGAGCTGAAGCTGCGTAGAAATTGTCACCTGGATCCTTTGTGACATTCCTGGCATTAATAGAATTCCTGGCAGCATACAAGGTACCAATATCGGCAGTCGAACCTGTGCTGTATAACAGTGTCCATATCACCTGAAATATACAATTTATGTATGGTTAAGGACATGGGCCATGATCCTGATTGTGCATACTATTTGGCATTCACAGATTATTGGGTTAATTTTTGATATTTCTCCATAATAAAAGCTCTGTGGATGCTTATTCGGATTGCCTTGTTGAATAATAACTACCTGAAGTTGCTTCTGTAATTGTTCTATGTGTTATGCGTTACTTTACATGTATGTCCTTTCTGGTTTTGCAATCGTCTTTATGGGGTAGAGAGAGCTGGTTATCTTCCTGGTGTCTGGTGATTGTTGTGTGGCTCTTCCTCACGGTGTCATTTTGTGATTGCCTGATTGGGGTATTTCCTGATCATAGTCACTATTTATGAGTCCAGGGCTCACCCTGCCATTAGCCATTGTAGCCATTTGCTACTAAAAATAAAGAGTGGCTACAATTTTAAGTCATTTGCTTAAAGTACACTCTATGCGGTTCAAAAATTACATATCTGCGAAAAAGTGTATTTTCAGTTTTTGGATTTTCCAACATTGCTTTTAAATTTATTATTCCTTCACACTTTATCATTGTGCCATATTTAACTCTTTGAATGCTGGATTTTTTCAATACCATCAGGGTGTCAAACAGTTTGGATCCAGATCAGGCCTGATATTTTGTCGGGCCTGATCTGGGTCCAAACTGTTTGCAAAGGTTATCAGCAGATGCCAAAGTCGACACCAGCAGGCAAAGAGTTAAATACAGAACGACTTCTTGATACTTCTTTCTGGCTAAAACCTTGGCTTTGGCTTTGACTTTTTCCATTTGGCCCTGTAAGACCTTTTTGCTACTTTGCATTTTGCATATTCTTAGGCTAGCTACATGTGTTCTGTGCCATTGTCAAAGAAACTACAAAGCATTCTTTTCTTACCTTATTCACTTCTGCTTGAGTGTGAAATTCTTCAAATTTGGCTTGTAACCCTTCGAGACGTTCACTTGGTGTCCTGGAGTCTTGCATGGTTGACTGAGCTTTCTTGTGTCTCTCGTAGGTTAGATAATCTCCACCACTAAGACACTTGGTAGGCATGTTTTCTGTCTCTGTAGAATGTCCTGGTACATACTGGTGCAGGAACTGGCATATATCTACCATGTCATCTATCTTGTTCTCATTTTTCTGTAGAACACCAAGTCGTACCTGAAAAATAACACCCATACTCAAGTTAAAATGTATGTCTAAAATGTTAAATGTTTTACAAATCCTGAATGGCAAGCTGAGGGCTGCTCCAGAAAAAAAAACATCCATGGGAAGGGGGGGGGAGACAGCACTTTTTTAACCCGCCGCCCACATAATCAGATTTTCTTCACAGAACCACCACCATCACCATATTTGAGATCAATTTAAACCACTAAGGGTTCATACAGGCAAATTGAGTAAAATTCAAGGCCATTTCATGGACTTCTTAAAGACCGTACACTCCTACAGTTTTAAAGGACTATAAGGATTATATGAAAAATACTGATTTAAGTGTTAAAATTCTACTTCAGATATGCTAGATTCTACTTCAGATATGCTAGACTTAGATAATGGAGAAATTAATACTAGAAAAATAGTATAAAATTGTTGTGCTTTTATTTGGTGCAGCAAAAGGGCACAATTTAGATCCCTACAGAATAGTAGAATTCAAGGATTTTTCAAGGCCTTTGAGTGATTTTCCAAATACTTTTCAAGGCTGATTTAATCTTCAAGGACTCTTCATTTCTTACTTTGTTATATATTACCACAAGAATAACAAGTACATACCCTACTTGTTTAAAAATTGAAAAATAGGCAAAATTAACCATGTTCATTCTATCCATTGTTCAGGAGCTCAGTGGTAGAGTGCTTGACTCGAGACCAAGGGGCCGCTGGTTCGAGCCTCACCGGCATCACTATGTTGTGGCAGGACACATTAATCCTAGGCTCCTAGCTTAGTACTGGTTCCACCAAGGAAGACTCGGCCCTTTATAACTGAAAGATTGTTTTGTTGATGGGTCGTAAAGAATCAAATCAAACAAAAATCTATCCCACTATATGCTAACAAAAGTACTAATGAGCTGTGTTATGAGAAAACCTGCTTTATGCATCGACATGTACATGTATGCGTAAACAAAGACGTAGTAATCCACGCCTTTGTCATGCTAGTACATGGATAGTATATCTACTCTACTCGCTAAATTTCAAGCCTCTAGCCGTCTTTTGTGGCTGGTTTATGCCTGGAGTTTATGTTGGACTTGGAAACACCAACAGCAGGTTTTCTCGCGTCGTGGCTCATAATTCATAATTACCTTTTCTGTAGTTTTCCTTGTCTGTGCCATGTAGGGATGTTTGATGTAAGGTTCAATGTGTTCAGACATAAATTTCAGGGCTGTTATTTGTTCAGTCCAAACTTTCAATGTTAGATGTGTGAAGTCATCCACTAGTCTTTGATTGTCTGATATAGTTGGTAACAGTGATGACAAGCTGAAATTAGTATCAAGCTGCTTGGTGTCTTCTAAATGGTATCCTGCTAGTCTGTTTTTGTACGAAACACACTGAAACAGATGGTGATCTTTATTTTGGTGTTTTGAAGACATGTGTCTAACTTTCACAATAAAGTCCACATTATCACCCACAAATTGGTAGCCTGGGTGCATCCCATCTCGGTGAGAGTTCAATTCAGCTGTCAATGTACCTTTTTCAACCTCTGTTGTCACTGAAGATATTTGATCTTGGAGCCGCTTTTCAGTGGCAACATCTTCCTCTACTGCCTTCTTCCAGGACAGAAGGTTTGTATCAAAGTCTCTGCCGAAGGACTGGAATAGCCTCACTGTTGTTCTGTATGATACACAGAGATTCAGTTGGGATAGCGTCTTAAACAGTCGTTTCTTCGCACCACCTCGTTTTATAGCAATTGAGACAATTTTCTTTACTAAGTTTTAGTCCTGACAAAACAGGCTTAGCATTGACGATGCTACATGTAAAGTTCCAGGCATCAATTGTTTAGTCCTCTGTTGTCTTTGGTTTTGAGCACACATTAGCACTGATGAAAGTATTGGGGCTCTTTGAAGTAATTCAGCTTCAAATTGTTTCCACGTAAATGACTTCAGGCATGAATTACTGTTGTCCCTTAGCACTGACGGATCTGATTTTGAAGCATAATTTCTCATCTCATCATGAATCATGTCACCTATTGCTTCAATTGTAGTTTGTCTTTGTTTTTCATTTGCTAAAATAGCTTTAGTCACAGATTCATCTGACCCCAATGCTGCTTGCTTAACAATGTCCTGACGGTCAGGTGGCACTCTATACACACGACGTCCAGTCTGGTATGTGATAATCTGAAAGGAAAAATAGGAAGCAGCATAAATTACTCAGCTTGGACGGATGCCATGAGTAAACCTATCTCTGGTTCTGACTCTACAGCCACAGATGGCTCTTCTGAATTTTCAGATTTAGGTTAGGAAGTTTCTTTGATTTGTTTTTTATGTCCCAGTTAACAATTTTTCAGTTATGTCCGGATAGGTCTAAGCAAGGATAAATGTGTCTAGCTCAAGGACACAATGCAGTCCAGAGGGGGGATAGGGGGGTCTGGACTCCCCCCCCCCCCCTGTAAAATCACAAGTTATATGGGTTTCTATAGAAATTAGCATTTGGACCCCCTCTGGATCCTTGGAATTTAAGTATAGTTTTCTCTGTAATGAAACCATTGGACCCCCTCTGTAAAATGTAAAATAAGTTGAGGACTAAAAAAAACTTTTTGATTTACATTCCGGGAAAAAATCTGAATCAAATCCACACATATTAAAAGATGATTTCAGAAAAATGCAAAGTCGTTATAAGAATTACCAACAAATTTATACTGATGGGTCAAAGGAAGACTCAAAGGTTGGTTGTGCTGTTATATCAGACAACCATAGTAATATGCAACGTATACCTGACGATTCATCAATTTTCACTGCTGAAGCCAAAGCAATTGATCTAGCTTTAGATTTCATTAGCACTTGTGATGCTAACAATAAATTTATTATATTTTCTGACTCGCTTTCTGTATTGAAAGCAATGAACCATACCAGTTCAAAGAATCCACAGATTCAGAAACTTTTAGAAAAATGTCATGAGCTTTTAGCTTATAAAGAAATTGCTCTCTGTTGGATTCCTAGTCATATAGGTATCCAAGGGAATGAGATGGTAGATAAGCAAGCAAAAACATCGCTTTCATTAGAACCAACTTCTTTTAAAATTCCATTTTCCAATTTTAAGCCATCTATCAATAAATATATCTTGGAAGAATGGCAAACTTCATGGAATAACAGCATTGGTAATAAACTTCTTGACATCAAACCAACTATTGGTGAATATCAATCAGTTGTTCGAAACATTAGAAGAGAAGAAGTAGTTTTAGCTCGACTCCGCTTAGGTCATACAAGAGTCACTCATTCATACTTACTACAAGGTAAAGAGCTGCCACAATGTGTTGGTTGCGACGCACCATTCACTGTACGTCACTTCCTTTTGGAGTGTGGCGATTTTGCACAAGTAAGAAATAATTGCTTCCATGTTAGTAACATGAAAGAATTATTTCAAGATATACATATTGATAGTATAATGACATTTTTAAGACAAATAAATCTTTTTAACAAAATCTAATTGCTGTTTTTAAAATCATGTTTTGTTTTACCTTTGTATCAGACCATAATACAGATTTTTTTAATGTTGTATTCTGTTCAGTTAGAGAGCATGTACAGTTATTTGAAGAGCTCTTTGAAACTGTCAGATATTGTACGTGGTCTCTCCTGTCAACAATCGTATTTCAACTAATAATCATTATACAATCTCATCAACATAATTCCTTTTATTTTATCTTATAAATTTTTACTTTTTCCATCTTCATCATGTTTAGTTTAATACCGTCTGACGCTAATGACCCACAAGGGTTGATGCGTCGTTAAGAACCAAACAAACAATAAAAAAAAAAAAAAAACGTTGTCCAGGTTGTTTTCTGGCCGTCAGGCCTGGACAACCCCTGACAAAAACTATGGCCCCCAACTGTCTTAATAGGATGGTGACCTTGAAAATTAGTCAGTCTCCAGAAACTTATCAACTATTTATTGTACCACAATGATACAATATACTTTGATTATAATATATATACATGAACATGTATAAACTTTCAGAGAAAGCTATTTCAGTTTAACATTTAAAGTGCTGGTTTAGAAGATAATGTTTGGGAAAGGGGAAAGCACCAAAATCAATATGCCCCCTCCCTATTATTAAATGTAAGGAATACAAAGTTGCTGATCAGCAGTGCAGTCACTGCGTCTTTGTTTTGGCAAATGAAAAAAGAACAACAACAGTTTTTCTCATAACATGGCCGAAATAATGGTTCTGATGGCAACCAGTTTGGATCCGGATCAGGTCTGGTATGTTGTTGGGCCTGATCTGGATCAAAACTGTTTGCAAAGATTATCATGCAGATGACAAAGTCGCCCGTGAATATTTTCCACACTGACAAAGAGCCAGCCACTGTTTTTCAACAGCGTGTAGTTTTTGACAAACAAAACCTTAAGATTTTGTTCAGCCCTCATTTACAACCATACATGATGGCTCTGGCGAGTCTGCGCATTTGTGTCAACCCTTTGTGGCTTGAAACAGTGATATGAACTTGATCAGTCCCATGGGCTGGGAAAGCAAAATGTCGCATAAAACAACAGAAAATGTGGTCTGCTGCATTATTTTCACGTCAATATCGATCGAACTCAATAACAGACAACCGATACTTTTGATATCAATTACAGACAACCGATACTTTTGATGTCTTATCTTTTTATTATCTTAATTATTGGAATATTAGCACATGAAATATTGACAAAAAATAAATTGACAAAACAAAAACCAATATTGACGACTGGACCCAGGCTAATGAGCGCAGTCGGTAACTACAGATGCGTGTCTGACTGCAGATCAAGGGGGCAGTGAGTTTGATCCCGGCCCGGTCCGATACTTTTGTGAAGATCGATCATGAAATAAATTAATTTCTACGGTCATTCTCCACCATTCCGTTGATTCATTCAAGAAGGGTTGCTGTCAGGAAAAGGCAAAAGTATGTGCACGAAGTACTTGTTACCGCTTGTTTAAGCTTTGTTAGGTGAACTGACCGTCCCGACATGACCGTAGCTGCTTACTGGGGCGTAAAACATCAAATCATAAAGCTTTTTGTTAGGATACAACACGTCTCTTATCTCCCATTTATGCCTGATGAAATGTCCTGAATTGGACCAGTCCACTTCCGCTGTTGGGAGGTATTTGTCATGTTTATGGCAAATTTTAATAGAACATTATGTTAAGCAAACTGTGGCGACCCTGATCAGACGGCGAACCATGCGGCGTCTAATCTGGATCAGCACTCTTTGTCAATTACCCAAAATCCAGGCCCTCTTGACAAGTAAATTTTGTTTTCTTCCCCTGTAGTCGTTATAAAAAGCATCTAAACACTTTCCTAACCGATGGATTTTGTAAGGGATTCAAGGTTTTCTGAATTACCGAGACCCCCCCCACCCACCTACTCCTCCCCAAATATAAGTTGGGTGTTCAAATGCATGCGCGTATCCAGAGGGGGACAGGGGGTCCGGACCCTGAAATTCTCACAATTCTCAAAGCTATCAAGCTATTAAATGGCGTTTCGCTGGCGGGCCGATGTTGGCCCGCTTTTAGTGGTATTTGGATCCTCTCTCCCCTAAAAAAAATATTGTCAGTGTTGCAGAGTTGGACCCCCTCTGACAAAACTTTCTGGATCCGCGCATGAAAAGAATCAATATATCGATAATCCGATGCAACATTCCCGGGGTTACATATCTTGATCGTGTCCGAGTGTGTAGACCAGACGTGAAGAAAAATGTGTTTACTCATATGCGCTAAATGTTCTCTTAAACGTTTTTTTTTTTCGCATCAAAGGCACCGAATTACGAGGGGTCGAATTTATGTGCCGATTAAATGCAAAGTTTGCTTTGGGCCAAAATGTCCCGGACTCGTTTACAAATCGTTTTGTTGGTTTTATTTTGGGAGAAACGCGCGCTCAGGGTCGTTCTACACACCTGTGTCGAGAGACTATGGTCAATAAACAACTTTTCAGCTGCGTTTAGGCGGCTAGTAGTGAAAGTTTAACGTACTATCAGACTCATTTTTTCTTTTTATTTTATTTTTTTATATATAGCCATTGTACATTCGAGCATTATCAAGCCAGTTCTCGACATCTACGAGGATAAGAACTCCCCCAAGTAACAAGCCTTCGAATATGAAACGCATTTACGGGAATTTGCACACTCTGATGAGAGTTTATTATTACAAATATGGGGAAATAAAGTAAAACCGTGCACAGACGATGTATTACTGCTCCTGGTATTTCAAAAGCTAAATGACTGTTATTGGTTTAAAAAGCCAATACTTGTTCTGATACACTCGATATCGGGTATATACGGAAATCTCCGATCAGCAGAAAGTAGTCCCGTAAATATTAAATTTCACATGGAGCCGTTTCCGTAATGTTTCGCCAAATCCGCTCAAATTTGGTCTCAACATGTTCCGCTCGTTCTAACTAAGAAAACGAGAACCCACACTTTATGTTTCTGACCATGAACAACGAAGTTATTGGGAGTTGAAAGTGGCCAAATCATGCCTCATGTCCGCCATTGCTGTTGAACGTCTCCTGACGTGAACGAACCGTACGCGCATCAGCGTTGCGCATCAGACGAACGACTGATATTTTATATTGTTATATGACTGGAGAGAATCCTGTTTCCTGATTGGCCCAATTTGTCTTCATAAATCTCTATGTCTACCTTGAAACTGGTCTAAACCGGTCCACAAGTTAATATTGCATGAAAACCAGCTCGAACTGGTTTCCAGAAGTTAATATTTTTGACACTTCTGCAATATTACCCTCCAGAGAGCTAAAAATAGCATGATGAGTGTGAAACTAGCATGTGCTGCATGAAGTTGACACGATTTGCTGTTTTACCTCCCAACAGGTAAATTAAAGACTTTCATGAACTTTTACAACAGTTTTGTTTTGTTTTGTTTGCTTATTTATCTTTGTTTAAATAAACAAACTGTAAAAACAGTTTAATGATAACCTTTTTTCATTCCCCATTAAGAGAATTGATATACATTTGAAAGTGCAAAATACTACATTAAAATATTTTAATAACAGTTGCTAAAACTTGTGAGAAAGTCCTTAGATGTCTTAGACTGAAGGTTGAACATGTCTTTAAGTAGCAAAATTTTCATTCTGAAATATAAAGTCATATAACAAAACAATTATTGACTTCAATTTCGGTAAACATAAGGATTTATCTACCCTTAAAGTGATATTCACCTCGGCCTAGCGGCCTCGGTGAATTATCACTTTTTCAGGTAGATAAATCCTTATGTCTACCTCATTAAAGTCAATAATTGTATAATATCACCCGCTACTATGACAAACGAGTGACAGTATTCGCCGTCGCTATAGCAGCGGGTGATATTATAAAATATCAGCCGTTCGTCTATGGAAGTTTTGTATTGGGAAGTCACGTGAGGTATAATAAATTTAAGTGTCTCATTAAACCTTAACCACTTACCTGAACAGACTTCATGGGTTTAAAGAATGTTTTACTACGTGTCTGGGACTACTATGAATTGCTGCATGCTATAAATGTATATAGAATATCTGGACATCCTGAGTGTAGAGAAAAAAGTAAATGTTTTCCCCATTATAGACTATGGAAGCTAATGATCCCAAAGGATTGTCAATTCGGACCCTAGGCGCACGATTTGCTACTAGACATTCAGGCATCTAGCTAAAAGCATGCAAATAAAAACTAATTTTCTTATTTATCTATCTAAACATAATTATGTTGTTGGAGCACTAAAGTACCGTCTCAATGAGACCGAAAACGATTACTTAAACCAATGGATAAGAAAAAAATTTCAATTTCATGCTCAAACATGTTTGTTTATCTTTAACATTGGACATTGCTGCATGCTTACTATATATTTTGTGGGCATCATGGTTTCTAAAGACGCTTTTTAATAGTTTATCTTCTGGGCTTGATTTCAGGATGATTATGTAGGGAACTACTAAACATTCCTATATAATAAATACAGAATATATGTGTATCATGGTTTCAAAGAAGATTGTTTAAAGTGACTCCCAATCTAAGCCTAGATCACTAGGCTTTATCATGTGTTGTTTAAGATTGTTTTGCAAGCTAGCTGAAGTTACATATCCCCTTGCGCATGAATGCATCTTAAAAGCGGTTTCAAACACTTGGGTATGACTATTAAAGGAGTCTAGGACATAGATTTTTGTAAATTCTATTAGAATCACGAATTTTATTTACTAATTCTGAGCCCAGCAAAGGTGGACAAATATGTTATAAATGAAAGAGGAGAAACCAGAAAAATTAATCACATATATATTTAATTTTAACTAGAAATAACAATTTGGTTGCAGATAAAGGACATATGGAGCCCTTATCCTTAATTCTACTGCTGTAATCAATGCCGATGTGTCTACTGGTAACCTTTGCAAACAGTTTGGACCAAGAGCAGGCCAAAGTAAAGGTTCGTCCTGATCTGGATCCAAACTGTTTGAGGCGATGGTGGTATTCCTGATAATAGTAAGCATCTTTGTGCTATGCCTTAACCTTTAACTTTAAAAAATACCTGAGCATTAGCAGCAAATACAACAATCACTTACTACAGACCACCCAACTGCACCGCGAGGAAGAGCCACAGAACGTTAACAATCACAAGGCAGCAGGAGGACAATTAAAGTAAGGCAGTCGGCTCTCTCTTCCTCATCAAGACGATTGCAAACGATACTGTATAAATAGGATACCAAAATATTCTGGAAAAACGGATCAGTCAGAAATATAGAGAACCTACACTATAAAAACAGCAAAACTCGGTGTTATTGAGTCTGCTCATGAGACCTAGTGGAAAGAGCAACAATTCTCACGCCCGTAACACCGGGAGTCTACTTTCCGCCAAACCCAATATTCCTGAAGGACCAGAATATGAAAAAATATCAACACTATACTGCACAAAAACAAGGATCAACCGCAGAGCCCCACCAACCATGGGAAAACATTAAACAATGGCTTCGGCTGATGTCAGTTCTACTGCGATGGTTAAGTTCTTGATACTTTGTTTAGTGTTACTCCCGTTGTTTATGGGTTTTGTCCTTGATTTGTTATGCAGTACGTAGTGTCCTTTCTAGTTAAGCTAAAGAGAAAGAGGGTCAAGAAAGTGTTGTCAGATGGGGTCCGACTTTGACAACGTTTTCTTTTTAGAATCCAAACAAAACTATAAGCAGGCCATCATCGGCCTGCCAGCGAAACGCCATTTAAATGGCGTTTCGCTGGCGTGCCGATGATGACCCAACATTGGATGCTGGCTTGGTAGCGTTGTGATTTTTCAGGGATCTGGACCAGTCCTGCTAAGAAACCCTATACTTTTTGTGATTTTTTAGGTTACAGACCCCCCTCTGGATCCGCGCATGTGAATGGTTTACTGTGTGTCTTCTTGATGACATGTGGCTGTTAGTCCACTATTGTTTTTATTTCTTTTGTTACAATGTATCAAAACTGAAAAAAGTGCAAAAGTCAGGAGATCAGCATGCATAGTCTAGTTTTGTCATGCATCGACATCTACTAATAGCAAGGACAAACGCGGTCATTGCTACTTTTTCATGCTTGTCTCAAACATACATCTATTCAATAGTAACCACAAAAATGCTTCATTTGGATACATGGCATAGTTTCATGTCACTTTTATTGTACATCTTTGCTTTAAACTAACGGTTCAAGATTAAAAATTTCAGAGCCTTTGACATCATAGCAACCCGGCGATATACCTATTAGAGATACTTTTTCATACGTACTTTTTCATACGTTCTATTGTAATATTGAATTTAATGAAGAGTTTTGTAAACTTTCTAAAATGCAGGGCTTGTCGAACATTTTTATCTCTTTTTCGCAACAGGTTTAATAAATTCAATAATACAGGAGCACGACTGTTGGAGTCGATTTATCATATGACATTACAGTTACTTTGAAATCACACTTGGCGTGAAATACTCAAGGTTTTGCCAGTACGTAAGCAATGTTGTTATGAGGTCATTACATAATACTTCATATAAACCACTAGTGGTTTATCGAATTTAATGCATTGCGTTATATCACTCCAAGATGCGACGCCAAAACTATCTTTAGTCAAAGTCATAACAACAAGCAAACGGTTAAGGCATAAGGGTGTCAAAAGTGTGCTGTCCTAATTATGGCTTTATAAAAGCTTTCAGAGACATCTCTTCAACATAAATGCGATTATCCTCTGAAAGGATTTTTGAACGAGCAATTTTAATGTCATCAAATCCAATGACATAATTTGTTCGATGAACTACAAAAAGCGACATGCAGGATTATCAATGTCAATTATCTTACCATTTATTCGATGTGCCATTCTATTCTCTTAGCGCGGTCTGCCAGAAACGGCCCCATAAGTGGCTATTACTGTCACTTGTGGTGTTGGTTCGTCTATAATGGCAGGACTTTAATCTAGGGAACTCGATTTTCTGACTTTATTAGTCACTACTGATTGACAGACGCCGACAAGCTGCTTCGTCACTTTACCTCTTAGTCGGTAAGTGGTAAATTTTCTGCATTTGTGTCGACGGGACACTTCCGAAACCAGACACAGAACAATGACTCATGCCCAAATCGACTTTTAACCTAATCAGCAGGACCCCTAAGTTCACCAGTGCTTTACATAAATGACCACCACGAGACCTTCTAGCACATTATGAGCCGCAACATGAGATTTCCAACAATATGGTATGTGTGACCAGCAACGGCTCAGACCAGCCTGCGCAAACGCGCAGGCTGATCAGAGCCTTTGCTAGCCGCTTGACCCTTAGGCCACTGACCGAACATCCTTTGGAGTCTCTAAGCTTAAAAGGAGGTCGCACAGGCTCGTCTTAGTCTACACTTGTCAAAATACCACAGTGTTGGAAATCATATGTCGCGGCTCAAATGTGCAAATCCAAAACTTAGTAGAACTTGTCTTAAGCGGCCACTCGAAAAGAAGACCAAAACTGGTTTTCAAGACCGATTATCAATAAATGCAGGTCACAAGTATTGCAGAATGCTCCAAAGGGAGCATTCTGCAATACTTTCGACCTTCATTAAGCTACCATTTGCTATTAAGACCTTTGTTTTGTCTTTTTGAGTGGCCGCTTAAGACAGGTTTTACTGCAATACCAACAAAATGATGCGTGCGTCCAGCAAAGACTCAGATCAGCCGGAACATCTACCAGACTGATTAGACTTTTCGAAGATTGCCGTTTCTCATGTGATAGAGTAAAGCAATGAGATTTTGTTATTAAATGATAACAACATTATGAAGCATCAAACGCACCAGATATTGTTTACTGACGTCAAGAAAAAACGCTTCATCTAAAAATAAACGTGAATATCTCTTAGACTGATCAGACTTAAGGTATATATTTTAGTGCATTATAAAATCTTATCAGTCAAGCGTATCTCATGAAAACAAAATTGCTGAATGAATGTTTGAGGCTGAGAAAACGACCTCGGTTTGAGACAGGGGTCACCATTTCGTGTGACACAAGATTTTCGCCACATTTGCTTTGTTTCCGGACACAATCCGTTGACAGGGAAAACGTGCTTTACCATTGTAAAACAGTCTCTAATTAACCAAAAATGCGTTTATAATGTTCAGATATTGTTCGTATGCGTCTGCTGAACGAAACTACTTGCCCCACCCACCTTTTAGCCATGCATTTCAGTAAAACTTAAATGTCATGACTCTGCAAAGTGGATGAAAAGATTGCTAAGAATCCTTTGCAAGAGTCTTAAGTCTTTAAGCAGCGACTTTGCGGAGGAAACGCAATATGGCACGTAATCCAGACGGCCGTTTTGGATGACGTTAACGTAGACCAACGACTGGCCATTGGGCGTTACAGCTCATCTTAAATAACGTAATTTTATGTAGGCATATTCTGTGTACATTACCTCATGTACCACCTTAACATTTTTTTCCATTACTTAAAGCAAAACGAGAATGTTGGCAAGTTTCGTAAACGGACCTTACATATTGTCTTTAATTTGACGTCATAATTTCATAAAGTTATTACTCGCAAGCACAACTGTTGGAAAAATGATCAAAAATTTGTTCATTGATTATCAAAACATTAACGCCACAAACTGGGTGCAAATTCAAATTGAAATCATTAGCGGTCGATGCACAATGCCGTCATGTGTACGTTGAGCCTGTATGGCGTCATCGGAATATCGCGTCACCTGCATATCAAATCAAAGTCATTTTCCAACATCGCCCAACCTCTACATAAAGAAGCATTACGTGGCTGTTCATTTTTATATATCATCGCTAAGATATCAGTGATAATGAGTGAGGCGTTTTTAGTTGACGTCAGTATACTTTATATTCATATTCCTAGTCAAAGAAAACAATCGAAATTTTGCTGTGACTTGAAGTTACATGTGCTTACTTACTTCTGCGCAAAGTAGGAATCAATATCATTCTAGAATGGCTCTGCGCAAAGTAAGAATTCCTACTTGGTTGCGCAAAGTAGGAATACTTACTTTGCGCAGAGCCATTCTAGAATGTCCCTTCGCAAAGTAGGAATATGGACCAAGTAAGAATAGTTTTGATTCTTTTCTATCCTTTATTAGGGTAAAGGTTGAATCTCACGTTAAACCTTGCTGGGTGCTTGTTTGACTGAGATATTGTTTTCTGGTCTGTTAAACGATTTAAATGCGCAACATTGAACGACAATTGAAACGGTGTTAGGAGAGGAATGCTTACGTTTTTCCTCATGGAAGCATTGTTTTTAAGATGACTGAAATGTAAAGGGATCCATAAGAAAACGTGAACAAAATATCTATTTACCGAACAGGAGAATCTGTTTTTGCGTACCATCTCGACATGGCATAGCTCTTGACTGGGGATTTAAACAACAAACCAAACAAGCAAGGTTTCCTTGAGATTTAAAATTTATTAGTAAATGAGACGCAATGGGAAGCAACACAGGCTGAAATTTATTCTAGCTAAGTTTGAAAAGAGATTTCAAACAATGTGGTATATGCGACCAACAAAGCCCCATATCAGCCTGCGCATGATATGCATTATTGGCAGGTGTACGTGTACACCTCTGATAAAACATGTACTGTCCTACCAGCCAATGATGGCAGTGACGTCATGTTTTGTTTACAAAGCTTCCAGGGACTTATAATCGATAGATCACTTGTGTATTAATCCTTTCCACAGAATAGGATTAATACACAAGTGATCTATCGATTCGCCTAAGCTCAAATGGAGTGTACACGTTAGTGTTTTACTCAGCAATTGTAAACAAAGCATTACGTCCCTATCAATCTTGGTTGGCACGACAGTAGAACTCGTTATTATTTTTGAGAAATGAAAGCAAACTGCACATTATTATAGCATAACCCTTTTTCAGGTACCCATAGTTCAAGTAAAGAAGAAGGCAAAGATCAGGAATCGATACAATCAAGTACCACGCCTGATCCGAGACACCACATGGGAAAGCGACAAAAACAACAACGAAACTTCACACACAAGAGAGCAAAGACGCCAGCCCGCCTCCATCCCCACCCCAGCAGGCGACCACAAGGCTGCAAGGAACAGACAAAATATGAATATAAATAAAGACAAACTTGAAAAATAAATAACAAAAAGGATCCACAAAAAAAAAGCACCGCCTCGGAACGGCCAGTAAATAAATCACCCGAGGGCTTAAACATCTTTAACGGTACCAACCTCACCCCAAATTCTGATTTGGATCATGACACATAGATGTTTGGTTCGCATGATAGATCCCTAACTACCCCTGAATAGTTTGACCGTTTAAAGTGCCATCTAAACTTTTCAGCAGTAGACGCTTATTTTAGAGAAAAAAACAACAAGAATAAGGCTTGATAGTTAATGATAATTTTCTGCTCTCAGATGATACACGTTCTTAATCAAGCATCATTTTCACCAGAAATCAACAAGTATATTACAAAATAGTTGTCTGCTTCACTTGTAGATATGTCTGTATTCTGAAGGGTCTACCGCATGATGCCAAGGGTTGGGGAAATTTGGTTGAGCTCCATCTGCCCACCTTCCGCGTTTTTTACAAAGAAGTTTTAAAGCTTTGTATTATTTTTATGGTTGTCAAAAATCCAGGGGACTTCAGACCCCCAATCCATCATTTGGATCGCGCACAGATATGCTTGTGTCTTCGATAGTAATACTGTAGTTAAGCTCATGTGAAGAGTTGATACCAGTGAAAGTTATTGCGAATCTGCAGCTGGCAGTCTCGATCCGCTCTTTGTTCGTATTAATGTTCAGACGAATAACTTTACATCAACAAGTAAGCGAATTTGACCAGAAATAGCCACAATCACATACCACAGACCATGCAACGACATTGTGGGGAAGAGGCAAAGAGGGATAACGGTTATATGACATTCAGAAGACAATAAAAGTAAAGCAACCATTTATCTCTTCCCAAGCGGGACATAGAGCCTGTCAAGCCTGGACGGACAGTTGAACATGACTATTTTAAGATACATGTATACCTCGTCGTGAGAAATCCTGATTAAAATGATGTTTGTATACAATAAAGGCACATACATGTACCAGCCTGTGCATTGGCGTAGCTACCATTAAACAGCTACGCGCGTGCGTAATAAGAACAATAACATTCAAGGGAGGTCACCCAATGTGGTAAAAGTGATTTTCAATACTATAAGGACCTGCTCATAAAGGAAAGAATTCGCTATCTCTGTGAGCAAACTCTCTCCTTTAATGAAAGTTCTCTTTTTGAAAAGGGAAGCAATTGAACAGAATCATTGATTGATCTAGTAGTCTCCCTTTGATTTGCATACTTTTTTCAGAGTTCTGGCTACGCCATTGCTGTGCATCCGCGCAGTCTGTTTGTTGCCTTGATTCTTCTTCGCATTCTGGATAGTATAATATCTAAACTTGAAAAATTGCACAATTTCAGTATTCTAGCAAGTCTCTGTAATTCAGGGGCGGATCCAGGATTTCTGGACAGGGGGTTTTATTGTATAAATGGGTGGGGTGCTTTTATGCGAATTTTATCTCATTTTCCTTAAATATCCAATGAAAATGAAATAATTTGGTGTCATTGAGACCAAATAATTTCATTAACATGAGATATTATAAAACGTGGGGCAGGGAGGGGGTTCGAGCGAACCCCCTGAAGCCCCTCTGGATCCGCCACTGTAATTGAGTAGGCAGGGTTGAGCTTTATCTGGTCACGAACCCTAGAACTGGTTTTCTCGCGACGAGCGTCAGATGAAATTTTCATATGAGGTGTCGCAAACTTTTGCTTTCTTGCAAAGCTGTGACTTCCGCAATTAAGCCATGTGCCAGCATGAAGTCCGACATGTTTTGTCAATTTCGCCTGGAGTAACATGCTTTGAAAACAGTTTTTAATTCATTTATGCTGATTAAAGGCTTTAGAAAATTAGATATTCTTTGACAGTGACGGAATACTTTAATACTTGTCACAAGCTAAGTTACATTATTAAGAAACCATTAGATGCCTTGGGAAACACCAAAGGAATCTTGATTATGTTTGTATTGTAATACGCTACCATTTTCCCTTGGGTCCTTTATTTAAGCATGTGTAATCTCTTCGTGCCAAAGCTAAAACAGGTTTGAGAAATACACATTATTATCATTTCAGCTTTTATTATGATTATTCCCGTGTCATATATATAATCTAAGATTCTAGAAGTTTACAAAACTTGAAAATGCTAAAAGGGGACAGCAGTATTAGAAGCAAATACAATGAAATGCGTGTTCTTATTAAATCATGTTATCCGCCCCAAACCTAGTCATAATCGGATGTGAAATAAGAAAGTTATAGTAGTTCGAAAATCAATATTTTGACATCTGATATACCCATGGAGGCAGCAATTTTGAATTATTATGTAATTAAATTCTGGTAAATTCTTAAGAGCCAATAAAATCCCCAATTTCATCATACATGGTATAGATTTCTTTTCAAAAGAAACTTTTTTTAATAAAAGAATCATTAATAATGCAAATTTAAAATGTATGGCAGGAACTTAGTTATTCTGTTTATAAATATCTTATTAGGGCCTTGTGACGTCACAAAGCCTAAAATGACTGCCCCCTCCTTAGCGTTAAAATTCACTACTATACAACAATATGTAATTTTCTTACTTTTGCTACTGTACCATATTGGTCTATAAGTGTTAACGTATCAAAGAAGAGATTTAAATGGCGTTCCGCTGGCGTGGCAATGATGGCTCAACTTTGAATGCTTGCTTGATAGCTTTGTGATTTTCAGGAGATCCTGACCAATGTTGCTAGGAAAACCTATATTTTTGTGATTTTTCAGGGGGGTGTGTCCGGAACACCTCCCCCCTCTGGATCCGCTCATGGCATGCAACATATTTAGTACATAATATATGTATGTGTACACTGTAAGTAACGTTTGAAGTGTTTTGGCAAAGAAATTATACATGGCTCTCTGACTGACATGCATATGATGCCACTCCTAATGAACGCATGTTTTCAAAATATTTCCCAGATGCTGTAACAGATTAAATTACGCGTAAGCTATGATTATTGCGTATTTGTCCATCTGTCATGTTGCAATGGTCTCAAATGTAATTGTTTCAGTCCGAAATGATGTCTCTTCTACTTAAACGGAATGATAATTAATGCAAACCCATAGCATGTTAAAACCGCAAATGATGTTGATTCTAACTGTATTTTCTCTTTTGTATTAACCATGTTCCTGCCACATTCTCTTATGATTTTTTAAGAAGAAATAAAGCACTAATTGGGACTTTTCTAATGATGTATAATTTTCTATATTTCTATTTCATTGTATTGTCCAGAAGACATTTGACCGGTCATAATGACGTTGCACTTTTTAAATGGCGTCGCTAATGACGCTGAATCAATACAAAAATCGACAATTACGTCATATCGGTAGTTTGAAGAGTGAGGCAATGGGTAAACTGATAAATAGAATACCAGGTTTGCGTCTTTTGATATCAAGTTTACCAGGCTCGGCTTTGAGGACGCGTGGAGAATCGCTCGGCAAGCCTCGCGATGCCAACAAGCGTTCTCAAAGCCTTGCCTGGTAAACTTGATATCAAAAGAAACTTACCTTGGATCTATTTAACAGCTAAATGAACCAGCATATGTTGATAATAATCACAAATGCGACCTGCAATGGTTTAGACGAGCGCGCGGTTTCGCACAGTCTCACCAAAGCTTTCACTACTGGCATAATCTAAACATGTACATGCAGAGAGGTATAGGTGAAACGCACGACACCCAGCCCGTTAAAAGGTATAGCTTTTAATGTGATGTAATGCATATGCAAAAAGCACCATTATCTATAAAGAGCTACGTGCATTAAGAGCCCTTAAGCCAAAAACTGAAATTTGCTTTTCGCTAATTTATGCCAGTTGGTCTGTTACAGGAATGACCCAAGTGTAAAAAGTGTAGCTCTTTGGCCTCCCAAAATACGCCTGCACCATGGGCGGATCCGGATTTGGGGACAGGTTGTCCCATTGGGTCCAATTGCTCCTGGCCCTCTGTGAAATACGCTGATGAATAAAAAAACATTGTTTTGACCCCCTGACAGAATTTTCTGGTTCCGCGCTTGTGGACAAAAATCACTACAACCGCAGATGTACATTTACGTGCACACATTCCAGGGTACTGTACGTGTAGTTGTGTTCACTTGTTGTAATGTTATTGTTTTTGTTTTTATATTGTTTTTTTTATCAACACAACAAATATATGAGCCTGCCTGTATTTGAAAAAAGTCAACGATAGCGTTGCGCCAAGCTCTTGGATATCCGCCCAGCGAACTTAGAGCCCTCCATCTTTAAGTGAGAAAGCTGTAATGGTATTGACATTTAGCTACCCTGAGACGCACAGTAAAGACTGATGCCTAGTTTGATCAGAGTCTAATCTGAGTGTGAAGTTAAATTGTCGTTATTGCCATGCGCTTGCGCATATATGGTAAGTTCAGGGTGTTCGTTTTATACTTTTGGGTGACAGCTGGTATTCAGACTCTGGGGCATTCACGGAATGAACTCTGAGAAATGCTCATTGCATACGAAAATTGATTTCAATAAACTGATCATTCGATTCATTACTACATTTTAGCATAATGGACTCTTTGTGACAGATCAAATATTCATTTCCCAAGCAGATGACTAGGGCAATTCGAAATTAATAAGATAATATTGCTTTTATAATCCAAAGGTTCAGAGATTTAATAAGGTCAGCGTATGGACTAGTCATGGACGTGTTTGGCAATATGCTCAATTTATTGAATTTTAGGATACTCGTTAGAACTTTAGATCAAATAGTTGAAGAAGACAAGTTATCCGAGCCAACGGTTCATCTCTGTTCATGTAGACTTTCATGTTATTATCATACATGTACATGTGCATGTACATATACAGTCATGTAATATATATCGATACAATAACTCAAAAATCTTGTGTATTCGTGTTTGGTCCTTGGCAACAATAAGCTGATGCATGCAACGCACTTAGTATTATAGGATTTTTTGGTTACTGTAAAGGCGGCACCCCATGAATGCGTAATTAGGACTGGTCAACCTTTGACATTGTTAAAAGCTGAAAATGAGGCGTGGTTTTATTCAAAAGTAACTGTATCATATTGCGCCATTGTCTCAGTATAGACGCAAAACACTTAATTTAGTCCTTAAAACGCCTGCGAAATAACTGCATCTGAAAATGTCTATTTAGCAAAAGCATAAAGGCAAACACTGTGAACCCAGATCAGACAACTCAGTGCAGTCTGATCTGGGTCAACACTGTTTGTCTATGAGGCTTCAAATATTTTAGTGGACGACAAAAACATACATTTTGTGATTATCCGCTTTAAGGGTCAATAAATGTGAGTTCAGTTAGGATTTTCATGAAATGCACGCACATTTACGCGGCCCTAACAACTTATTAATTCTTCACCAAATTATAAATAGAACCTGATTTCCCTTGTTTAGCAGATGAAATAGCCAGACCACGCCCAGATATGAATATATAAGTTACCACCTTTACAGAGAGCAAAAAGTTATATTAAAGTCAGTAGCTTAACAATCATAGAATATGTAAGCGACTGGCATTGTCTCTGATCAGACTGCACGTATGCGCAGGCTGGTCTGAGCCTTTGCTGATCGCACATTCCACATTGTTGGAAATCTCATGCGCTGGCTCAAATTATACATAACATCTTAAAATGCATATGATAGTTCTGATTTACTGTTACATGACCAGGCCTGTGCATTTTTACACATGTTTCATAATTATGTTGTACATTTCACGCGGCTGCACGCCTTTAAATGAGATTCAATGAAAAGTTAATCTGATTAAGTGATACTAAAAATGTTTTTGTCACTTTGCAATCAAAGAGTGTGTTATCCAGTTACACCACAGGAAGTACCGCTGAGTTTAAGATTAAAAATACAGGGTTAAATTTAATTCTACTGACTCGTTTGGCTCTTTAAATTAATACAGGTATTTCCTCTTTTTTATCATGCTGATTCGACCCAGGTGAAAATGATGACGAGCCAGGTCATGCGATATTGACACTTATGGCATATGCGAGCACTGAAGGCTCTGGCGAGTCTGCGCATCGGCGCAGACTCGTCAGAGCCTTCACTGTTCGCACACACGCTTAAGAGACAACGATGAAGGCGCAGGCAAATACTTACACATTTAGCTCCACTGGTTACCTGCGCATAAAGAAAGACTTGACGCATTATGCGATAAGTCCCAATATCTCAAGAAATGGCTTGTATGCTGATGTTCCGCCTTTTATACCAACAACTGCATCCATGGCGTCAAAATGTTGGTTAATGGTTAAATTTTATTACCGGGTAATTTTTCCCATAATTTTTAACACCACAAGTATGCGACCGATTTTAAAATGCATCTTAATACATTTCGATGAACTATTGCGAATGAATAGAAGCCAGCACGAAGTTATGAATTAAACTAGGTAGCAGACCCTATAGTGCGTACAGGAATTCAGTGAACAACGCTTTTTTGCGTTTATTTTTATATGTGAAGACTTATCGCACAATAAACATCAGAATTTAATACATCTATACACCGCCTAATTTGTGATATTTTTTTAGTTACAAAAGGTATTGCCAAATGGGCTGTAATATGATGGAAATAGTCCTCATTTGAGCATCTGCATTTTTTAATTTACCCTAAACGCACCTTTGTACGGATAACTGCCTTTAGTTGACTATCGATGAATAATTATACAGTTTTGTAAGGCGAAGTAACGTGTTAGAAGATGGGTTTCTTATCATATCAAAATAGTTCCACCAAGTGCAAATTATGGTCATAGTTTGGGCTCACAGAGTTTAGGCATACAAGAAAATATTGAGGCCTTCCCAGAAGGTACCCATCCGCTTGTTCCTGTGAAATGAATCGTTGTGTTCCGTTGTTCCTCAATTCAAAATCTTAATTTTCTGTGTTCCCTGCTCCTTGAAACTTTTAACCCTCTGATCATTAGATTGTAAAATTTATTAGTTTAATTGAGTTTTCTATCTGTTTATTCCAAATACTGATTTGTTGACACCAGGTCATGCAAAATATGCATCGTAATTCCGAGTAACTGTAATTGATAAGAAAAAAGATCACAGGGCTCACCCGGAAGGCGTCACCCAAGTGAAAATAGACTCATCCAATAAAAATAATGCTCGTTCAGCCCTTTAACAGTTGAGGTTAGAAGGAGAAACTAGTGATGGGGTGGGAATGTACTTGGAAATAGGTTTGAAAATATATCAGCGGATGTCATATTTTGTGTTTGGGGTCATTATATTTTTTGGAGGTGGCTGAGAACTAAATTTTCATGTGAAGTGCAACATAGGCTGTAAATTATGCACCAGTCATTTGTAACCACTGCTTCACCCAAGCCCCTGAGCAGGGCGGGAATAGCCTGGCAAATGTGCTGTGATTTTACTTTTACATTGTCTCCATAATGCGGAAGAAATGTAGGGGTTTGATAGACATAGGTAACCATGGCAGTGTGGTATAATAACAGACTGTCATGGTTTTGCCGGCTAGCTGTGCCCACAATGTGGTGGTTAAGTACTATGGGGAACTGCAGACACAAAATGAAAGTCACAAAATGAAAGTCCTCGACATTCCCCTGGGGGGGGGGGGGGGGCAGTGGTCACAAATGACTAGTGCATAAAGGCGAAATAAATTATGCACACCAGCCATTTGTAGCCATGCCCCAGCCGGGCAAATGAGCTGTTAGTACAGTGTCATGTCAGGGACCTGCAACCAGAAAATCAAAGTCCCCGTCGTTCCCCTGCTCTGTGGACTGTAGTTACGAATGATTTGTGTATTAGTTTGTTTGATTTGATTTTTTACGTCCCATCAACAATCTTTCAGTTATATAGGGACGGATCTTCTTAGGTTGAATAAGTACTAAGCTAAGATAAATGTGTCTTGCTAAAGGACCACAACACAATGACGCCGGTGAGGCTCGAACCCGCGGCCCTTCGGTCTCAAGTCGAGCACTCTACCACTAAGCCACTGCGCTCCCATTTGTGTATTAGACGATGTACATAGAGCACACCCAAATGATGTGACCCCCGTTTACATATAGCCCTCGGCGCGAGGAAACCTGTCTCGAAGGTTTGCGAAAAAAAAGATGCAGACCAGCCTGCGCATACGCGCAGTCTGATCAGCGCCTTTGTTATTCGTTTTTGGGAAAACACCGTATCTAAGCTTGCTACAAGCGTAATTTTGATTTTTTTAGCAAGTCTCTGTAGCTGTGGAGACTGGTTTGAGTCTCACTTTGTCTGAGACCCCGACCACAGGTTTCCCTCGCGACGAGGTCCATATCTGATGAATAGCCTCCTCATTTGTTTTTTGGTTTAAATTTTATTATCTGTTGCCCTTGTACAATATTTGTCCCAGAGCTGTCGAGATACAAGGCCGCGACGCGAGAAAACCTGTCTCCTAGGTTTCCGACAAAGCGTGTCTCAAACCAGTCTCCTCGGCTTTACAGGCTAGCTAGAAAATTAAAGTTTCGCTCGTAGCGAGTCTAGATATGACTCTTTCAAAAATCAGATAACAAAGTTGCGGATGAGACTGCGGGTATGCGCAGGCTGACCTGCGCCTTTGTTGTTACAAATCACCGAAGACAGTTTTTCTCAGTCGCAGTCCAATTTGCTTTATGTCATTTTACCATGAGCGCCTAGAAAGCAAAATGCAATATTTGATTTTCGTGAAATATGATATAACTCGGACAGAATTGTTATTTGCGCAGTCTCTTCAAAGCATTAGCAGTGTGTATGTAGACACACCAAGAGTTATCCTGCTGGTGACCGTTTTCTTTATCATACAACCTGATATACTATAGTAAACATGGTAATCATTGTACTGTATAAACCACGTACCACCCATATGAAATACATTGAGGGAAAATGAGGAGTTTTCTAAATCGAAAACGACTAAGTTATTTTATTTTACAAGATGTTCCAGACTTATTTTCCAATCATAAACGTCCAAACATGCAATTGTATATTAGGCGGTGATATATTATATGCATGTGCAAAATTTCAGTCCAAATTTAAATCATTAAAGACATTTTAAAAAAGAAAAACGATGTCCACTGAATTTCTGATTTCACTATAATATATGTCTAAATGTACATTTGGTTTTATTTATAATAGGCTGCCTTGAATATTCTGAAAAAAACGGACTCTTCCTAAATATATAGAAGCTACATTTTTCTGCCAGAACCCAATATTTCAGAAGAACCAGAATATGAAAATAAAATCAGCACTATATCTATTCACGGCGAATAGTTCTTTCAACTCCATGCGGCACAACGACAGCTACATGAAATGCGACTTCTGTGTTATAAGGGGAATAAACGGATCCTTCCGAAATCGAAGAAATATTGCTTAGAAAAAAAATACAGTATACATGACCATGTACCAAAGAAAATAATTGAAATTAGATTAATATACACTGTATGCGTACAGTCGTAGGATTTAAAAGCAGTGCATAATGCGCAGGCTATATATACTAGAGGACTTGGAAAACGCATCACCATATTTTTGCACTTTTCCTGCTAACCGTATATGCGATTAAAAAGTTACTCGCAGCTTCCAATGTACAACGCAGAATTGGTATGAATCAGTCGTTAATTCGACTGCACAATCATGCGACGCTGCTTATTACGTCACATGGGGAATAGGCATCCAGCACCTTTCTGCACAGTTTAATGAAGCTTTTTGATTACTTTTATGTTTAAACTGTAGCGTGTATGATACCATATCACCAAAAGAGTTTATAGACTTTTTTTTTCTAATTAAAAGTAATTGATAACTTCAATATTTCGAAAATAAACGTCAAATGGGAACATCAATTTATAGCTCCCTTTTAGAAACATCTCCATAAGTTACCTTTATGCACGCTTTCATTACTGATATTGACTACATACACTGGCAGTGATGTGGGGAAGACGTTTTGATGTAAATCACGGCAGGAGATCTCCTGTAATGTGATCGTGAATGTCTTAAAAATTACGTTAACGTCACTTGCACAATACAAAAGACACGTGATACAAACGTAATATGTGCATAATCTGTCAGTTGTGTATGCCCTTAGCCTCTTCCAATAAAACCGGACGTAAAAAAATCGAAACTTTGAAAGGCCCAAGACGTTGTATTTTATTACGAGACTATAGTAATCAGGGTGGGTGGGGTATGTCGGTATTTTTAAAAGGGTGTAATTTTGAGCATACCGAACTGTCAATTCATTTTTAATCGTTCAATGATGAATGTGCTATCGTGATAGAAACAAAGGGCGCAAATCTGTTGAGTCAGGAATCAAAACTAACGCGTGTTAACTTGCAGCTAAATTTGTGTCCTTCAAAATCGACCACCCATCTTAAAACGGATACTTTTTCAATACCTTAAAGTAAATTGACAACCATGAATTTTCTAGGACATACTACAAGCTGGTCAGACTATGATATGCAATAAAAAAAAAATAGCACGCTGGCATTCTCAGGGTTTGTGAAATAAAGGATTTAATCTGGGTGATGCGTTTTCAAAGTTTTTAAGTATATTTAAAAGAATCCTGCAAGTGCAATTATATCAAAAAAGAAATACCACAAATGCTCTAAGTAGAGTTTATTTCAAAATATTTCCTGCTCAATCTTAAAAGTATTGGTATTAATTCAGTCTTGTAAGTCTGCCCACCAACTAAAAAAAATGGTAAATTGAATTGCATGAGTAAAGCTTTAACAGTGATGCATCAATAGAGAAGAAGCGCTGAACGACAAAGATACAAAACTGAGTGTATAATAAAGCTTCTGATAGAGCCACTTTATGTTGAGAGGTTTGCTGAATATATCTATAGCGATCCTCAACTCTGGATCACTTAATTTTCATCTAAATTGACAAGTGACCGAAGCTAATTAAATCATGCATCTCCAATTTCACGGTCAACAAAACCTTTCAACTTAACAAAGGCTGCTGACATTGAAAGGTTACCGCTGGTCACTTGTTCAGTTGGGTATTCAAATTAGGTTGTAGTGACTGCTATATTTTCGAGCGTTAAACGTTTAAAACACGACGCTCGATTGCATCAATTTATCATTTTTCTTATAACATGTACATGTACCAGCATATTGTTAATATTATTAATCAACACCAACAATGATTGCACAACAAAACAGCTTGTACATGAACATATATTGCTAAAATCAAGACCATATACAGCCAATAAATGCTCTTTTCGTGTGACAATAACACTAGATGATTTGACAAATGTCATCTGCCTGTCAGTATCACTTTTATTTGCTTTCTTTGGGATCTTATTTCACCTTTTCTGTTTTTCTTCCCTAAAACATGGTCAATAATATGTCCACTACAACGTCAAACGCTATAAAGGTGGCATTTCTGTGCACGCTGTTGCTAATATGCCTAGTGGTACATTTCATGTGACCTCAGTCGCTGTGCTTTTTGTAATTATATAGCCATATTCAGCAACCGAAATAATTATGACAGGCACAGATGATATAAGATATATAGAACAACTAAAGTAAAACCCGTGTAAAACGGCCATTCACAAATAAACAAAACATAGATCTTAATGACAATTGGTAGCTTCATTAAGGTCGAAAGTATTGGAGCATTCTGCAATACATTTGACCTGTATTAAGCGATAATTAGTCTTGAAACACAATTTTTGGTCTTTTTCATAGTGGCTGTTTTACACAGGTTTAACCGTAGTGTGTAATACCAGGAAATGTAACAATCAAGTCTACAGACCAACCCACGGCACTATGAAGAAGAGGTAAAGAACACAAAGCATACAACAACGCAATTAACTTTTCGAGTACTGGAAACCCCTTAACGGGTACTGTGACAAAAAGTGAAGACTGATATGATATGCCTCATATTCTGCAGTGTTTGCTTAGACGATATTGATCTCAAAGAAAGAAATACACTATTTTTGGAAATTGTAACCTGTAACGCCTCAACATATAAAATGGACCAACCCTTACTTCACTGCATCAAACTTATGGGAAATTTCATTGGTCTTAAAACGGTTATCTGTAGCTCCCCTTTGCTTCCTCCCCTCTGTTAAGCATTTCTAGCGTAAAATTGGGATTATTTTCTTATCCATCAGTTTAAAAATATGTTTTGGGCGCTGAAGGTGCTCAAAAGTATCGTATCATCGAAACGGTTCTTTTGAGTACCCACAAATGATATATTTTGGTGGGAAATAAAAAAAAGTATTTTTCAGTTACGCTCTCTTATCCTCGGAACTAGAAAAGATTCAAACATCTGTTTTGTATTGCATAACGAGGCCGCAACATACAACCCATTCACACAATGGAAACAAGAACAAAATTGAATAATCAACAGCAAAATCCTTGCCTTAGAAAAAACAGCAATAGAGGTCATCAGGGAGATTATATCAAATCAATTTAATCTAATATAGTAATGAATTAAAGACTATAGCTCTTATTTCACAGATTATCCGAGCTAAAGACAGTCCCTAGTTTGGCCACGATGGGCTTTAGCCAAACAAAAGCATCAGGCACCAAAAATAATAAGTGAGTATGATCAGGAAATACCACAATCACAAACTGCAGACAAACCATGGCATCACCAAACCCCCGATGCAAGATTTAGTTAGGTATGGTAGTCATTCAGTCTGAGGCCTGACCCATAAAGAGGAAACCATATACTTTAAACTGTGATTGGGTTTATAATCAGGCGTCTATACTGTCGAATACTATCCATATTGTATCCTATTCTTTTATAACGTTTGATTACCTTTTTGAATTAATCAGAAAAGTTCATTTCAAGCAATGCTTTCATACGATAATTTTAAATTTGTATGTATAAACAAAACATCATAAAACACTAGCTATGATATACCCAGTTGCTAAATTGCACGGGAGCTGTTGTTACGCCAAAGTTCAATTGGAAATAACCAGAGTGGTCTGAGCTGGAAATCAAATGTGGTAAATTATAACAAAAGTAAGTAAGGGTGCAAAGATCAGGAATCGATACAATCAAGTACCACGTCTGACTCAGGATACCAATGGGAAAGTGACAAACTCACAGTAGACACCACAAAAGAGAGCCAAGAGGTCAGCCCTTTCCCAGCAGGTGACAACAAAGCACATATAAACAAACGCGCACAAAGACATAGCAAACACAAGACAGAACAAAAACATAAAAGATAAAAAAGAGGTACCGCCTTGGAACGGTCAGTAAACTATTTTACTGGAGGGCTTAAACCAGTTTAACGACGCCAACCTCACCCTTAATTCAGATGTGGATCAAGACACATATGTAAGTCATAAAATAAAAAGTAAGCATCAAGGTCAGAATTTAGACAGTGGTGCTAATATTTTCAAAATGACGGTTTTGAAGAAAATTGAAATATTAAAAAATGTAAAGATGAAGGCAATAAATAGGAATCGTTACAATCAAGTACAACACCTTACTCAGGAAACCATATGGGTAAGTGTAAAAAAAACACAAGAAAGCACAACACACAAGAGAGCAAAGAGGTCAGTCCCTTCTCAGCAGATGACCACAAGGCTGAAACGAGAAGACAAGAGAGAATAACAAAGACAAACATGAAACAACTCACAAGAATGCTTTCCCAGCAGGTGTCCACAGATCTGCAACAAGCAGACAAGACAACATAACAAAGGCAAACATGAAACATAAATAACAAAAAGGACCCACAATAGAAGTAATGTCTTGGAAACGTCAGTAGACAACAAGCAGTCAAAAATCAAAATAAGAAGCTTTAATTTTTCATCTGAAATAATTCAGATATACAACTGGTGTGTCTGTAAGCCATCAGACCCCTGATAGCAATGAAGCATCAAAAACCACATCCAGTTAAAGTTGGCAGAATAAATGCGTGGACAACTATACGAAAAAAATGGAAACCTACTTCCGTTAACCAATATAAGCATTTTGTCGTTTTTGTTGAACATAGGTTAACAGTGCAGACCCAGCTCAAACGCCGCAGATTGCAGCGTCTGATCAGGGTCTCCACTGTTTACTTATAGAAAGTTCTATTGAAATTTGAATAAGTTGGAAAAAATATCACCCAACAACCCATAAAACGGATATGAACTGGTCTAATTAATAAGAGTTTGAAATTCCATTCGGCTTAAATGGGTTAATGTGAATCTTGAATAAGTGTTAAATCTAGGTTTACCATCAACAATAAGTCTCAGACAGAAAATCGTTAAAGAAATGTAGCAGATCAAGATAGCACAGTCATAGATTTTACTAACCAGACAGAAAACGAATTTAAATAAGCAAAGTCCCATCACAAACAAAACAAAGCAACCAACCCCTCAGCAGCGACCAGATGAACATTTATGGGGAAACCATAAAGAGAGGAAATCATTAGGCAATTTTCAGACATCAATTAACACCATTTTAGTATGTGTACAAAGTTTCCAAGACATAGATGATGTGACAGAACCCACAGCAGGAAACACATTAGAACTGTTGAAAGCGGGAAGGCCGCGGTACAGTTGATAAATGAATTTCGTTTCCTAGAGTAAAGGGCGCAAATCAGTTTGAAGCCTTAACCCATAACATATTTAATCAAGCCGAGGAGAATTTCTAAAGTTCAGGAAAACTCAGAATAAAAGAGTATCTACTCCTGACTTGGTAAATGAAGACGCCAGTGATTACGACTCTGAACATACTTGTATATAGAACTCCGTGTAAAACCAAAGGTAAACAAGGACAGTCATGTTTTGTGTGACCTACACGTAGCATCACCAGCCTTATTTTTATTCATATTGATGCTTTTATTCAAGAACGTTTGCAGAACACAGTGATGAAAACTTTATCTGTCTTTTCACACGACGAAAGCATCGTTATTGAAAAGACGAATAAAACCTCATCAGTCATCATGAATTGAAACTATATGAAGACTTCGGAATTTCAGAGGGATAAATATTTTTTCTAAAATAATGGCTGGATTAAACATATTTATTTCTCAAATGAATAAACACAGATACAAATAATTACAAGCAATACGAAATGGACTTGAACGGAAGCTTAAACGAACGTATATTATATATCTCCTGATACATGCACGTGAGTAAATGGCAGTAAATATTATTAATCAAGTGTAATATTAAATCATTACATTTTGACCTTTTAAATCAAAGGTTTGTACTGTAGGCTGCAAATCCGAATCCAATGCATGAAGTAGTAGAAGGGATCAACTGGCATGCTAAGAAAGGGCATGTAAAAATAGAATAATTTATTACACAGTTCTAACATAAAATGCTCAACAAACTGCACAGCAGCATTCACCACATTTCTACAAACAATATTGCGTTATTCTATCTTACGTTCTCAGCAGTATGGATGCCTTGCGAGACGAGGCCTCTTGTTGATTGGCATGTTGTCTCGATTTTATGCAACTTTTTTATGCTCGACTCACATGGGTATACAATTTGTAATCTTCATAAATATCAAGTTACAAACAAATGGGACAATTCTCATGTTTAGAATTGCAAAAAAAAAATGATCTGGTTATAAATTTGAAATGTCAGCTTCTTTGAGTTGAGCATCACAAATAAGTATATAATCTTGGGGCGTGTTGGATTGGCATGGTCACCGCGGTATACTTTGTCTACCTGTTGTATATATATGTACGGGGTCAATTGTATAATTGTATGAGTCCTACAAGGCAGCTCTTTGTTCACGTGTATCATCTGTTTGTGCCTCTGTTCCCTCGCCATTAAGCCAGTTGGTACCAATTAACTCTGTGTTATGTGGCAATTCATATATTGAGGCAGATACAATCAATTTGTAATAATGTAGTAATTTTAGTGCTTCCATCAGTATCGAAATCGCAAAGTCTGTGGAATGGAATGCACTTTGTTCAAAGCAACACCCCAAACATATGGTATAGAAGAGCATCAAAAATTAAGAGTATCAGCAAGATAGCAGATTTGTATTTTTCCCTGAGTGTTATTGACTGAAGGAATCTTCCCATTTAGTTGAACACTAATGTTTTTGGGGGCATACATTAGGTAATTCCCTCCTGAGCCTCGGGTGTGCGTAAGCCGCAGTACACGTAGTACTATATACGAAAAGGCTCCATTTCGTTAGCTAGAACTAAATTAGTTATGCAGCATGTGGGTACAGTCTTATTAAAATCCATTTTTCTAAGTTTTGGAAAAATTTAATCAGCAGAATAAATGAAGTTAACGTATATATGTTCACAAATACAGCAATATTTTATTAATAAAAAACACATAAACTTCATTTATAAGATGTTATAACCGTTTGTTTGGTGCAATCACACTTGTAATCGTGTTCGCATGGTTTCTGTGACGTCAGTGTCACGATATGTAGCGTCTGCGTCACGTTATCAAAGTAGAGGGCTGATTCCACGGAATTTCACGGACTTGGTCTAGCCATTGTAGTCATACCATGTTGAAAGAGGATTCAGGAATAACAACATTTATATAATTTTAAAAAAATGGGGTGATCCTGACACTAGTATAAATAAAAGACAGCCAGCGTGAAAGTGTTGTTATCCATTTCTAGACTGAATATGTTATCAATGGAAACCAGTTCCTGTCGCCAGTCCTCGACATATTGGTAGTGTTAATGAAAAACGAATAAATGCGGTGAATTATCAAAAAGCAATTTAAGTGTGTGTTTGTTTTTTATACATTTTTAATAAGTCTAGAAGGCGACTATCTAATTTAGTTTAAACTTTCTTTTATTTTTAGAATAAACTGATAAATACAAAGCAACACAGTAAAACTAGCATTAAAGCATCGCAGAAAAGGAATTTAGAAAAAAGTCAAAAGTTACTTATTTGAATATGAATCCCTCCATAATTTGAAAGACTTAAGTAACCATGATTATACTGATCTTTGCGTCACATCTAATTGGTGCATCATCTGCCCTGGGCAGTTTGCGCCCACCCCTGCAACTAAGCTTACCAAACAATGGGACATAGAAAACAGCTTAATTTGACTTGAATTATGTTTATAATTAATGAATTTTCATATTCAGATAGTTAAAAATAAGGGTTATTAACAAAAAATACGTTTAACCCATGTTGGTAGGGGATGGGGGCAAGATAAACTGCCCTGGATAGCTTGCCACCCACCCCATCAACTTAGCATATGAAACAATGCGACAAAGAAAACTGCAGAATTAGACATAATTGATACATCTCCAAATTAATATGGTTTAAATTAGGTAGAATCACCAAAATTATTTTACTGGTGGGGGTCAAGATAAACTGCTCTTGACAGCTTGTCCCCACCCCTGCAACTTAGCATACGAAACAATGCGACAAAGGAAACAGCTGAATTTGACTTGAATTGTGTTTATAATTGATATATCTCCAAAATAAGATGGTTTCAAATAAGTAGAATTAGCAAAATAATTTTACTGTGATACACATGTGGGTGGGGGTCAAGATAAACTGCCCTGGACAGCTTGCCCCCGCCCCTGGAACTTAGCATACGAAACAATGCGACAAAGAAAACAGCTGGATTTGATTTGAATCATGTTTAAAATTGTTACATCTTCATTTTCAGATAGTTTAAAATAAGGGTTATTATCAAAATAATTTTACTTTGATACCCAGGTGGGTTGTGGCAAGATCAACTGCCCTGGATAGCTTGCCACCACCCCTGCAACTTAGCATACGAAACAATGCGACAAGAAAATAGCTTAATTTGACTTGAATTATGTTTATAATGGATACATCTCCACATTTAGATGGTTTAAAATAAGTAGAATTAGCAAAATAATTTTATTTTGATACCCAGTAGGGTTGGGGGGATAAGATAAATTGCCCTTGCTGGACAGCTTGCCCCCACCCCTGCAACTTAGAATACTAAACAATACCACAAAGAAAAATCTGAATTTGACTAGAATTGTGTTTATAATTGATACATTTTCACACTAAGGTAGTTTAAAATAAATAGAATTAGCAAAATAATTTTACTTTGGTACCCAGGCGGGTGGGGTGGGCAAGACAAACTGCCCTGGACAGCTGCCCCCCCCCCCACATGCAACTTAGCATACGAAACATTGCGACAAAGAAAAAAGCTGAATTTGACTTGAATTATGTTTATAATTGATACATCTCCACATTAAGATGGTTTAAAATAAGTAGAATTAGCAATATAATTTTACTGTGATACCCAGGTGAGTGGGGGTCAAGATAAACTGCCCTGGACAGCTTGTCCCCACCCCTTTAGCTCAGCATATGAATCAATGCGACAAAGTTAACAGCTGTTTTTGACTTGAATCATGTTTATAATTGATACTTCTCCACATACAGATAGTTTAAAATAAGTAGAATTAGCAAAATAATTATACTTTGGTACCTAGGTGGGTGGGGGCAAGATAAACTGCCCTGGACGGCTTGCCCCCACACCTGGAACTTAAAATATGGAACAATACGACAAAGAAAACAGCTGATTTGACTTGAATTATGTTTATACTTGATACATCTTAACATTCAGACGGTTTGAAATAAGCATAATTATCAAAATAGATATATTTTGATGCCCAGGTGGGTGGGGGCCAGATAAACTGCCTTGGATAGCTTGCCCCCACCCCTGCAACCAAGACTACAAAACAATGCGACAAAAAATCTGAATTTGACTTGAATCATGTTTATACTAAAACCATTTTCTCATCATATAGTTTGAAATAAGAGGAATTTAACTTTTGTTATACAGGTTGGGGAGGGGCAAGGTAAACTGCACTGGACAGTTTCCCCCCTCCGGCCTTTTAAAACCTTGAGAATCCATACATTAACAAATTTTGAGGCAGCTACACGCCAGTTTAGATGAAATAGAAGCTTAAAATCTTTTAATCTTGATATTTTTTTTTCATGATTATGTTAAATAATTTGTTAAATAGTTTTTACCTCTTAATCAAATAAAACCACTATTAACCCCACAGGCATCAATTTCTCATTTATGACTTACGGAGGACTTGAATTCATTAAAATAATACAGAAAAATAACATATTGCCATGTATCATTTTGTATAAGTGTTAGGCCGGGGGCAAGATAAACTGGCTTGAACAGCTTGCCCCCGGGGGTGAAGATAACTAGGGTGGGGGCAAGATATCTCGAGACAGCTTGCCCCCCTCGATCGAGGTCCACCTTGGATCACTAGTCAAACACACATTTTAAAGCCCACAACAACAATGCTACAAACCAAAACCCAGGGTCGTTGAATTTTTGGTTCTGAAGAAGGTTTCTTAAAACCTTTGACCTAGCATGGACACAGTAGCATTTTTTAATGTGACCTATACCACATAGCCATTGTTCATTGTATCATTTAATGGACAACGAGTTATAAATTAAGCAAAATACGAATCAATTTTGATGGAGACAATCATTGACCGACGTAGTCTAATGATACTATAATCAGATTGTTCGATGAAAATCATGTTAAAGTTGATACTGCCTAGGGTGTGAAAGTGATATATCTCCTGCGAGTAGATATGTTTTATATAAACAAATGCACATGAAGTGTGTGCTTGTTTGAGTTGATACTTTACGCCCCCCCCCCCCCCCAAAAAAAAAAAAAATATTAATCGTGTTCGGACAGTTCTTGGGTTGAACCAGTACTAAAGGGGAGGGTAAAGTGTCTAGTTGAAAGAAACAACAGTGTTAGTCCAGGCGCTGATTTCTTTACAGGCCTTAGTTTTTGACTTGGTACAACTTACCTGACAGAAAAGGTTTGACTGCCAAAATGCAATCCTGGGGTCTTCTGCAATACTCCTAGGTACGTCGTACAGTTAAATTGTGGTAGCAGTTTTACTGTAGGACGTCATCTTTGAATGTACCCTACGCTAAATGAGGCTAAGGTAAATTGAGAGGAAACACGCCTCACATTCAACCATTGCTTCCTATTCAGCATTTTTTCCTTTTAATTTATACATTACATGTATGCAATGGCATACGACAGTAAAGCAATATAATTTTTTTGTATATATATGGTATATTAGACGTGAAAATGTCCAATGGAAGGGGTGATTTACCCCACCCCATGGATATAATGTATCCAAATTCAAAAAAGAAATGAAATCTTCCCCATTTCTTAATTTATCAAGTAGAATAGTATATTTATAATCATATTTAAACATTATTCTTGTAGTATGTTTGTCATGTTTTATATTTGTTACAAATCAAAGAAGGAACATACCACCTGAAATGACAATTCAGGAATGCGTGTTTTTCATATTTTTCAGTGTACAATATCTGCTGCAATATATTGTATCTGTGACTTATATTAAAATCTTATATATGGACATGACGATAGCCTTTAAATTATTAAATGAAATGCAGCAAACAGCCAGTATGCGTTTAACCATTTTACAACATGATATTACAGTTATATACGTTACTTACTTTTAAATGTATTACCATTTAATGCAGTAATATCATTAGATAATGGACTACCCAGCTAACACATAACGTTAATGTAACGTTTGCAAAAGGTCCCAAAATGGTTTGGTCGGACCTAACGTTTTGATAACGTTTCGAAGACTAACTCTGATCATTATTTTTCTTATACTATTTAGACAAAATCGCATGTTCTTTTAAATCGTGCTAAATACACAAAAAACGTTTGTAGTAATTTAAAAATCGAAGTATCTGATAAAAAAAAAAGCTTTTAAGCATCGTTTGAAAGACCGCTTAAACTGTTTATATAAATGTTTCTCGAATGTTCGAGTGCAACGTTTTAATAACATTATTATCACGTCAGTAATGTGTACTTTCTCAAAATGAGGTTGTAGCCTGCATCAGATAAAACAATGATTAGAACAATGTTCTGATATATAAAACAAAGTCTACAATCATTTAGAAAAGAGTTTATTTGCACGGAAGGGGCCATAAATAGTGTTTTATCAAGAAACCAAAAAACGTCATATTGACGTCCAAAAGACGTTCTTGACTAACAATATCTGAGTTTCGCATTTTTTCAAAAGTGTTTTTTAGTAACAAAACCTTATTTATTGTTCGTATTCTAATTTAATTTGCAATTGTGATAAATACGTTTTGTACACACACTCCACTGTATCCATCTTTATCACATGGTTTGTATCCGAATCCACCAGCTGCATTTTCCCACCAATTTAAACACGTGGTTTTGAGAACAAAGACTGACACAGTCTTGATAATTTTGAGGAGTGTTTTCCTTTACATAACGAAATTGGACTTGCTTTAAAGTTGTAAATGTACCGTTTTCATGTTGGATATACTTTGTTTTAAATGTTTGCTCAATAAGCAGACTCTGCAGGTTCTACCTGCGTATTTAAATATAAAAATCCCCAGAATGTCTTGGAAAACGTTCCAAAAATGTTTTCAAAAGACAAAACGATAACGTTATAAGAACATTATATAACGTTTCCATAACGTCTTCATAAAACGTTATTAGGCCGTACGAAAAACTTGCCATTTTAACGTCATTCAGACGTCCCATAAAAACGTTATGTGACGTTATCTATAACGTTTTTAAAACATTTTCAAAACGTTTTTCTGTTAGCAGGGTACCAAACGACCTCCAGAAAATGATGTTTGTAGACTGTAAATTACTAAAACCAAATTATATTAGCCACTTAATGTAGTGCATTAGCTTTTCAGCGGATAAGGCGTTACCCTGCAATGGCCAAATTCACTACGTTACCCTAAAATAATAGGAATTCCTATTGTGTTAATATCGAGTTATTTCTTATTCTTACGTATCAAAATTAACTTTTAATTGAGAGAAAATTACTAGCAATCTGATTTTAAATTAATTTTGGCACTTGTTATTACAGTTATACATGTTACTTTTTGCTAAATACAATATTTAATGAAATGACAGCACTATATCAACTATTGTGTTAGCCGCCAAAATACATGCACTTATAGCTTTTCAGCTATTTACTACAATCACTATATTGATAGCTATGATTTGGGGAAAATAATTACACACAAAATATAAAATTACCTTTTTATTTACAATATTGGTCGAAGTCGAGAAATGAAACATTTAAAGCAAACGTTAATCCTTGCCATAGCAAAAACTGTTTTAATCCTAACGGTTTCTGTCCCACGTATGCCAAGCGCCATGCCTATTCATATGGTTAAAAACTCTATATCCAATCATTATCCAGTTTGATGAAGAAACAATACAACTGTTGTGAGTAACATATACAACAAAAGTATTTAACCAATATTACACTAGCGTTCTTTTTGTGGGATATAGACCAATAGTGCAGGCCAAAATCAGGCGCCACAGACTGCAATGTCTGATCAGGTTCTCTACTGTTTGCTTACAAGATGTTCTATTAACATTTGAATACGAATGAAAAACAACACCCACCAGCCATGAAGACGAAAATGGTTTGGTCCATTTGATAAAAGTGGGAAGTTTCATTCGACTTAAAAGGGTTAAGGAGATGGTGACATTTATCATACGCTTTGTCTGGTTCTGCAATGTTAAAGAGCATTGAAACAGGATATTTTGTCCAGGGTACTTTATGGTTATACATTTTAGAGGTCAAGGCTTATCACTTAGAACAACTTTCTTGCATTGTAAAGATTATAATGTAGCTGTTGCAAAATGAATGGCTCAAATAAATTATTGGAAATTTTGTTTTGCATTATTTCTATCAATTAGGCTTAGTCTAAGCATGGATTTTTTTTCATTTAAAATCATTACGATATTCAGCATGTCAAATGAGGACATAATCATTGATGCAAGAATGGCATCCCATTAATCCTTTGTATGTTCCAAATCAAACTAAATTGATTATAAATATTAACGTAAATAAAATATCAAAACATTATGCACATTTGATTTTAGTTCGGCAATGAAGGCTCATGCGAGCCAGTAAAATATGATTAGACACATCAGAGCATTTGCTGCTTGCATATGTAGATGAAGACAAACGCTAGCTCCACTGCATCAATATGGCCAATTAAAAGGTACATTTGCCTATGTGATGTAGGTACCAAAATCACATATGGTGGTTCAAATCTTCAATTGAGCGTGTATAAATTACACAAGAATGGTCAGCAATTGTTTTTTTTATTTTATGGAAACGAAATTTACATTTGTGCTACTGTCAAAGATCATATCGAAGATAAGATATTAAAAATCTTGTATATTATATCACATAACATATACACCAATAGCGGCACTGCTTGATCAACCTCTAAGATTTATACTTACCCTTAAAAGTAATAGAAGTATGATTTCTTTTGGAAGGAAGCATTGCAAATATGACATACATGCACATGAAAGTATATATTATATACTTTCATGCATCCTTTCTGGGTATTGCATTTAAGTCTTTTATTGATGGCAAAGACTACTGCGCAAAGTGTTTGAAGGAACAATTGACTATTTGTATGCCTCTATAAATTACTAACCTCAACATGTTTTGTGCTTTTATATGATTTCCTGTTTATGTGTAATGCATTTGTTTTCTGACTGAAGAAGCAATATATATTTATAGAAAAAGCTGTGTTGATTTTAATTTTATATCACTTACTCATTCTTATGTTTATATACATATAGCGCTTTGTTATAAAGAATCCTATTTACAAGACTCCGTTAAGAATTTGGCCATGCCACATTCTGTATAGTGAAAATTATCATCAGTTATTTAAGCATTGATTGCTAAAACTGAGTAAGATCTCATGTATGCAAGATTTTAAATGTTATGTTTTCCATCCAACATCTTAAAGAACATTTTAAAGTTTATTTTACATTACCTGAGTGTCATAATGTCTTATTCAGCCTGACATAACTCTTGACTGATAATGACATATGGGTTAAAATAGTTTCTTAAGCAGCAATTAACATGTGTTCATTGGATATGATCATATCACATGATATCGTTGTCATCCATTATTACTGATTTTATCCATTTTCAGGGAAATGTTTCTTCAATATAAAACCTCCCCTTATAAAGTTATATTAGTTTAGCAAATGATCAAAGGTAATAACAGTTTCATTAAATAAACTATAAAAGGTATGCTAAAAAGACTAAAATCTATTTAAAAGCTGAAACAAGTAATGTGTCTTCATCTGCATATGCATATAAATGTCAGTATACAATTTGATTTTTAGAGATTATCTTTAAAAAACAACTGATTACAGACACGTATAATGCATAACCTCTATTGTAATATATATAAGTTTTTATCCTACAAACTCTTAGGTAATTGATTTAGTCTGGAATGTAAGCAAAAAAAATAGTATAATTTTAATACCATCTCTCTAAACATTAACTAATTCGTATTTTTTATATGGGAAATTAACCTAGGTATTATACAAGGAGCTAACCTATATTATGTTACTGACTTTGTTTGCATAATGTGTACAATAGCTAAAACTGGATACATAAAGTATTTTCAAATGACTGATGAGACTTCATTCAATAAAACTTAGTTGTGTTGTTTTTCTCCTGTGATAAATAATAATACATCCTTAATATTTTAGCTTTTCAGGGCCCAATCGTATACTGTCTTTGATAACATTTAGGACAAACATAGGACTTTATGATATTTGATATGGTTATATATGTTACTTTGATAAATTTGACAGAAATGGAATGTATTCTACTACTACTAAAGAACTGTCTATTTCTGTGTTTATGTATTTTAGAATCTTTAACTTTGAACAAATCAAAATGATATTTCGTGGAGATGAAAACTTAAAAAAAATCTTTATTGCAAATGTAAATGTATATAGATATAGTAACTTAATAAAATCTGATAAATTTTAGAACAAACTGCAGTCTTGATATAAATGTAAAACAAAAAACGGTTTGAATTTAAATAAAATACCATATGCCATATAATATAAGGTATTTAGCAATATATATAGGAAGTCTTAAAGTTTGTGATGTAAGTTACATATTGTCATACGAGCATTAAAATATGGAACTACACCAGAAACGCAGTTAAGTATAGCTTTTTACTATCATGTATCGATAGAATGCTCAATTAAGGTTTAAAAGACAGCAGATGGTATTGCATGCTAACTTACAAAGTGAAATGGTTCTAGTCATAATCACCATTTTCCGGGGTAATCATATTCAACAGCTTATAACTCTTAAAGTAATTATGATAGAAACAAGATGTTTGCAGTTTTGAAACAGTCATTAAATTATCATTTCCAAACATGGTATGTAAAACAAAATACTCATTTATAGAATTTATAAAATTAAACTTTGACCAAAATTAATTGATTTTATAAGGCGTAATTGAAGAATGATATAACGTAAATGACAGTTATATCATTAAAAATGTGCTTCTGGATGCAGACAATTTATTTTCATAATTGTTTAGGTCCTTATCGAGGTTTTGGCAATGAATAACGACCGTTTGCACCATCTGGATACAACCTGGATACCATTTCTTATTAAAATGGCGGCATTTGTTTTTTATAGTAAAAATGAGTAGGTGTACAAAACGACTACTACTGGAAAACTGCTACCACAATTTGACTGTACGACGTGCCTAGAAATGATGTAGAATTGTAGTACTAACTATTTCTGAAGTCAAACCTTTTCTGGCTGGACAGTTGTGCCAAGTCAATTTTCAAAATCCTAGCTCCTTGACTATGTCGCATGTGCGACTCGAACAAGCGACATCTTTACCTAAAGTCGACCACTCTACCACTGAGCCACTATGCCCGTGTGTGTGTGTGTGTGTGTGTGTGTGTGTGTGTGTGTGTGTGTGTGTGTGTGTGTGTGTGTGTGTGTGTGTGTGTCTGAGACAATGTCTCTGAAATTTCTCCATTTTCACTAAGCAGCGCCTACAGGTATGTTTGCATGCCCCATGCATATTCGTTTTTACGCCAAGTGTTTGTATCGCCCTACTCCTCTATGCATTTAGAGTGTGAAATAAAACAAATATTTAATTATAACTTGGACATATTAGTAACCAGCCACATAATATCAGCGAGTAAAGACGTACAAAATTAAATCGGATTTCAGCGCCTCCTTCATCTACAATCATTTGCAGTCCACCAAGTGCAAGATTAGACCAGTTGTTCTTAACCAAAGAAGAATGCACTTCAAAGCATTCCGCCATGCCTACAGTTGTTGTTAATCGCATGTGTTCCACTTAATCTCCGGTCAGTAATTAGTCAGCCGCTACAAGTAGCCTAAGGCTTCATGATATACAATGATGCATTCTTTATGAAGCCATACATGTCACATGCTGAAGATTGATTGGCTGCAGCCAGTTCGTCTTCCTTTTCTTCGAGGCAGTTACGATGAAACTAGCAAACGTTTCTACTAAGTGAAAAGGTGGATAAAGAGTACTCGTTAGTGCCATATATGTACCCTTTTACGAGTTTGAGTCGTGTGTGTTATTTATGTCTTGTGTTTGTCATGCTTTTGCGTCTGGTCATTGCTGCCTTGTGGTCACCTGAAGGGAAAGGGTTGGCCTCTTGGCTCTTGTTTGTGATGTTTATTGTGATTTTGTTAAGGTTATTTTCCCATTTGGTTTCTGTGACAGGTGTAATATTCGATTTATCGATTCCTGATCTTTGCTATCTTTCTTACTTTGATACAAAGTGGAGCGGGCTGTACAACTCAAACACCCATGCATGCGAATCAATACTCAATTTTCACGTTCATGCTTCAAGTTCTTGTAAATTCCCGCAAGCAACAGACGATTAAGAGAGATTCATAGTATGTCTAAGCTGTCTTAAATGGGCATTGGCAAGCAGTGCAGGCCTAGTTAGGGTATGCACCGTTCACTATCGTACATAGCATTTTGAGTAAGCGAAATATTTTTTTTTCTTAAAGTCAACAAATGCCCGAAAAATGGTAACAAGAAAAATGACCGCTCAAAACGATAAAACAATGTGGGTTGGAATCTCTCTTCGAAATAAGTAGGCCCAGTTTAAGCGTTGACATTAGCATAAAGATTTAGCAAGGTAAGAGTTAATGAAAATTTGCCAGAACATTGCAGGAAGACATCTGTCCTAAGTGACCACTCAAAAAGAACACAAAATTCGTTTTCAATACCGAGTATTGCTTAATGCAGGTCAAAAGTATTGCAGAATGCTCCGAGGGGAGCATTCTGCAATACTTTTGACCTCCATTAGGCTACCATTTGTCTTTCAGACCTTTGTTTTGTCTATTTTGGGTAGCCGATTAAGACAGGCTTTACTGTTTATCTAACAGGTCTTAAACGGACATTGGCAAACAGTACAGGCCTAGTTAAGGTATGCGCCGTTCACTATCGTACATAGCATTTTGAGAAAACAAAATAATTTTTTAAAGTTCAACAAATGCCTGAAAAAATGGTCATAAGAAAAAGACCTTTCAAAACGATAAAACAATGTCGAAATAATTAAGCAAAGTTTAAGCTTAGGCGTTAGCATATAAATTCAGCAAGGTAAGAGTTAATGAAAATTTGCCAGAAAATTGCAGGAAGACAAAGCAGAAAGATAATTTGATATTGCTGACAAAGACACACAAGCTATATTACTGTCAACGACAGCTTCGTTAATAGATCGTGCTAATGAGTCATTTTACCATGTTAACAATTCGATTATACAGAGTATAATGTACGGAGTATTTGTATCATGGGACGTTATAATACGAATGTATATCATGGTATACTTTGGAAGTTCTTGGGTTACCTACATATGGTACATGTACATATGTATATAGAGGCGCATGTTCACAAAACGTAAAATGGAGGCAGATCTGAACCCTAGTTACATGTATTCATGTCTATTGTAACTTGAATGTCTATATGTACAAGAACATGAAGTGTACTCAAAATATTGCGCTGACCCCGAGTTTATAAAACCTTTTCCATGCTCAACTCAGCTGAGAACGTACGATGGCCCAAATGGCTCACTTTTTCATTTCAGTGACAATTTACAATTCTGAATTCCGAATTCTGAATTTTGAATAAACTTGATAGACGCTTTCATTTACTATATCATACACTTGTGTAAAACGCCAGACAGAGTGAGTACACCCTACCCTCCAGAGGATTGTACTTAAGGGTTTATTCAGTAGAATAGGAGGTACGTTATGAAGTAGAAGTTTCTGTGTGGAGTTCGGGGTACTCCCTTTTGCACATAGAATAACGCATAATCCATAGAGTACCTCCTGCGCAAGCGCTTTAGCCCTTCTGAAGTAGGCACCTTTCTTCTAGCGAGTACTCCCTACCCTACAGAGTACGCTATGGGGATATGTGTTTGTTTGTTCATTTGTTTTGTTGCTTTATGTCCCAAGTCAACAGCTATGGTCATTGCGGGACGGTCAGTTCACCTAACCACACTTTTTCCTGGGCAGGCTTGAACAAGCGGTTAACCAGTAATTTGTGCACATACTTTCGCTTGTAACTGACAACAACCCTTCTTATTGGAATCAGCGGAAGGAGGAGAATAACCGCAGAAATTATTTCATGATCAATTTCCACGAAAGTATGGGACCGGGCCGGGATCGAACTCGCGACCCCTGGATCTGCAGTCAGACACGCATCTGTAGCCAGACACGTTATCGACTGCGCTACGCGGCCCGGGGGATATTTGTTACCTGTAGAGTGGGTGTTCTCGGTAGATACTCCATGGGGGGGTGGAGGTACTCTGTAGAGTAGAGGTTCTTCCTAGAGTAGGAGGCACGCATGGGTGTTTATTGATTACTAGTGCATCCTTGTATCCCATGATCACTAAATACCGGTGTATACTAATTACCGGTGTATTCCGTTTCCTCCAAATGACTGTCCCGTGCGATAGTATCATTCGGAATTTTCCACTCAACATATTTACAATGCATTTTCCTCTCTTCATCAAAGAAAAAAATCAGAAATGTCATTTCTGAGAGTAATTGGCTTACTTCTCGTGTGTATAGTCCTAAATCATGATGCGGATTCGTCGTTATATATCATAAAAATGATATTTTCATTAAAAATAAATGAGAAATTGCCATTGGAAAAGTGTGTCTGCTTGTTGTGGAAGATTTTGACAGCCTGGTTCCATGCTTAAAACTGAAAATGACGTCAAACTTTGTTTCAGTACATGGGTCACATTATGCCCAAATATGGATTAAATGTGTAGACGTAAAAAGTGCCATCCTTGTTTTATCTTGTTTGTCTACGCCCGTTTGGCGTACCCTCTGGTAGGGCATATGCCCAATATAGACTGTGTAGTCTGTTTATGATTATGTAACATATTTGTGATGATATTAGTTACCATGAATGAAAGACAATATGTATTTCGTTGTAAAAACATTGTAGCGTTGACTTAAAAAATCACCTACATTAAAAATGGTATACTTTACAAAAACCGACTAAGAAAACATAACAAGCTTTCAAACAGGCCCTTTACTACTATCATTTTGAAGGTCGTTAATCCTTTCAATGTAGAAACCCATCACATGTAGAGTTTTCTACCCGAGATAATTTTCTAGAGCATTTGTGTACATATACACCGGTAATAAGTAACAACGGGCATTCAAAATAATGGCTAGGGTAGCCCAATATAAATTAAGTTTTCAGCAAATTAAACTTTATTTTGAAGCCTATTCCGTCGTGTTTTCATTGTAGGAATGAATAAATAGTTGAACAAGATGTTATTTATTGATTTCTTTAAGATAGTTTGCCTTAAAGACTGTCTTAAACAGTAAGTACAGCGGTAACTAGTAACACCAGACTGAGTATAATCTGTGCAGTAAGCGTTATTATGTACATAAGAGTTACACTGTAAGATAGGGCCTATATACCATTGGAGGTAACTTTTGAATGTCAAAAATAATTCACAATTCTTAATTCCGAATTCTGAATTCCAAATTCCGAATTCTGAATTCTGAATTTTGAGTAAACTTGATAGACGCTTTCATTTACTATATTATACAGTTGTGTAAAGCGCCAGACAGACTGAGTTTAAAATGGCCGTGCAAATTGATCTTTGGGAAGGGGATAATAATATCTGTCCCCGCATGGTGTTATAAATAGACGTTATAAATAGACAGCACCCAAAAAAAACCCATCTCTATTAAGAGAGCTTAACAAGATACATCTTTTAAAAAAATAATAGGTCATGAAGAGATCTTATAATGGGGATGGATGTTTAATGTAAATGGTCGCACATAATTTCCTACAATTTAAAATTGTCCCAAACCCCGAATCGTCCACTTAAACTCAGATCAGCCTGTGCAGTTGTAAATGTATCAGCGTACTTGCTGTTTCCTTTATGAAGATGACAAACACAAGCACTAGTCTCTTTAACTATGTGAGACGATCTTATATCATACAAGGCTAGCCTGCAAACATGTCCAAATGTCCGTAATAGAAAGAAAGCAAATATATGGGCATTAACATATCAATATGTTCTAATCATTGTCATGAGACGGTCAACACTGAGCCAACTGACGGCGCATGTTTCATACCCTAGGTATTAATAAACATGCTCTGTCAGTTGTCATCGTCCCAAGACAACGGACAGAGCATGATTATATATCTCTGATGTAATAATTATGCCCCGTTAGTTGTCATCGTCCTAAGACAACGGACGGAATATGTTTATTAATCCCTGGGGTATGAAACATGCTCCTTCAGTTGTGTTCAGTGCTGACCAACTCATGACAATGATTAAAACATGAAAGCGTCTATCAAGTTTATTCAAAATTCAGAATTCGGAATTCAGAATTCGGAATTCAGAATTCAGAATTATTAATGACACTCAAAATTCAACTCCAATGGTATATAGGCCCTATCTTACAGTGTAACTCACATGTACATAATAACCCTTACTGCACAGATTACCATTCTAGACTAGGGTGTACTAGTAACCCATAAACACCCAAGCGTGCCTCCTACTCTAGGAAGAGCCTCTACTCTACAGAGTATCTCAACCCCCATGGCCTATCTACAGAGAACACCCACTCTACAGGTAACACCTATTCCCCATATGTTACTCTGTAGAGTAGGGAGTACCCGCTAGGAGAAAGGTGCCTACTTCAGTAGGGCTATTTAAGCGCTTGCGCAGGAAGTACGCTATGGATTATGCGTTATTCTATGTGCAGTAGGGAGTACCACACAGGAACTCCTACTTCACAAAGTACCTCCTATTCTACTGAATAACCCTTAAGCGCACTCCTCTGGAGGGTAGGGTGTACTCAGTCTGTCTGGCGCTTTGCACAAGTGTATGATATAGCAAATGAAAGCGTCTATCAAGTTTATTCAGAATTCGGAATTCAGAATTGTGAATTGTCTATGAAATGAAAAAGTAAACCATTTGGCCATCGTAGAGAACGAGCTTTATTCTACCGATAACTGTTAAAATGCCAACAATTGTTGGCATTTTAACATTTATTAGCATGATAAATACAACATTTGAGAGACTTAAATAAAGAAACTTCTTTATTTGTCGATATTTTAGTTTTTATGAGTACATGTAGTTGAAATTTCGTGCTCAGTTGAGTTGATCATGAAAACAGTTTTACATTTGTATAACCTCAGGGCCAGATATATTGTGTTGTTACAAGCGCATGCATTTCCAGATGTTTCTTTTCTAAGCATGGTGTCAGCTCATTCCTGAGTGTATTTTGGTAAAATGCAGCGTGTTTTCCCTTGCACAATAATTTACTCATATTATAACGGACGATAAAAATGCAATATCCAAATAGCTGATATTATCAGCTATTTGGATATTGCATTTTTATTGTAAAAACGTCGCATTTTGGCGGGAACGCGGGTTGATTTTTATTATGAGCATTCAATTTTATTTCCAAGTTTACTTAGGAGGAAACATCTCTTTATTTTAACGTTGTTCTTATCATACATTTAACCATTTACTCCATAATATTGCCTTTTCAAGCCTTTGAAATATCATGTATGGAGCAAATGCTTCATTTTCCATAATATTTTCAAAAGTATTCAAAACTTTACTTGAATTTTTTCACTGTCTAAAATAAAAAATGATGTCATGATCTAAAATAGCCTATGGAGTAAAATGGCTTATGACCTATACATGTATAACATAAATAGTTTTTTTATATTAATTGCTCAAACTCTGACGGCGCAAAGGCATGACGCGTGGTCGAATCAAACATACGTTCAGAATGAATAAAACACCCTTATGTTGTGAAACCCCTATTGTACATATAGACATGTGATGCTAAGCCTGGTAAGAAGAATTACAAGCGTCAGAAGATTAAACACACGTGCAGATTTCAGAAGCCCTTTAACTTTACAGCTAAGGACTTTGTGATGGTACATTTGCAGGCATATATTTAGGGCTCACCAGCTACTTTGGCTTCCCAGCCTGTCAGCTATATATCCTTTCGCACTATGTATGGTCGATGCATAAAGTTAGGCTTAGTCACTTTTATTTTTACGTATCTGTCCATCGCTGATCCGACTGCAGCGCAGTTTTTCTTTACATCACGTTTCGATTAAATATAAAGTGCCATATTTCTGCCTTGTGCTTTTCTGTGATTTTGTTGTTTATGCAATCCTCGTGATAGCGGTGAGACAGATGTAAAAATGATTGTTAATAAACGAAGCGTATTAATTGTGTTACAAAAGAAAGCATGTTTGTGCAATCGACCCGAAATTAGAAGACACAGTCTAAGAACGTGTCTGGACCAGACCACGTGATAATGGTTCTTGTCGCATATGACGTGTAAGACCCTTTTACCACCAGTCATGATCAGTGTCGCCTGCTTATGTTGTTAGATTGCAGTTATTGCAAACACTATGGAGGTGGCAGTCTGATCAGGGTTCATAGTAGTTTAATCAATGACAAAACCAGGTCTGCAGATGTAGCAGACATATAAGCAGACATATAAAGAAGACGACATTTTCAGGACAAGTACTATTGACGATAGAAGTGTAAATTCATTCTATGAAGGACCTTGTTCAGCTATCAAGTGGGGCTATAGGTCTAAGCTCGGATATTTTCTTCATCTGCACTGCTCATATACCACATGGCCAATTTAACTGTTGCCTACGTGACCCTCAACAAAATAGCTAAAACATTTAGTCTGTCAGAAAAAATGGCCGCCAGTTGTTGTGGTTTATTGTATAATCTTCTCTGAAAGCGCTGATCGGAATTGATAGCTTTTTTGCAGAAATCATTATTAAGAAATGTACAAAAAAAGCTAAAACAATTTGGCCCGTCGAAATACATGGTGACAAGAGGCGTAGCCAGTTTCACTTATGTACCTATGTAAGAAACTTTAAACATATTTTCTGAAACCAACGGTCAGAATTGAAAACAAATGCGCAGAAATGGTCACTATGAGACCTTCTACAAATATAGCTAATAGTTAAAGTTACATTTTAACACAAGTCAACTCTAAAGGATAAAATTTGTAAGTTAAAACATATGTTATTGCAAAATTTTCTACAACAATGGGGTTGGGTCACAAGTTCTCACAAACTTAGTTACGACCCTTCTCCTACAATTTAAACATACATAAACATACACTCAGTGGCCATAAGTGATTCCCAAAATGGCAAACGTTGCTTCATTTGCAAAAAATTAAGTACATTTAAAATTGGTATAATTTGAAACCGAGTAAAGCAACTTATCTGAAATTTTGAACATATCATTATTTGCTATTTTTCAACTTAAGAATGCTAAATTATTATAGAAATAATATCACCTAGAGTTCGTGGGTGTTATTATTTTCGACCACCCCTGATTTCTGAAACAGTTTGAAAATTTGATGTGGGATCTAAACTTTTTCCGTTATTACATGACTATAGATATTTCATATTTTCTATATATTTTTGGTAATAATGGTGCCAATATGTTATAATCGTGAAGTGTGAACAAGATTTGTTCATATATTCCTAATTTATTCACCGTCATATTAGGGGTCGGGGTATTTGTACCCCTGACCCAAAAGTCTAAATTATCGAATGAATCCACTTGGTAACTTCGCAACAAGTATCAGTCTTTCTAGGGTCTATATATGAGTGTTTGAAGCAATTATATAGTCTTTAAATGTTTGAGTCTTTTAAATGGAAAAGACAGCACCCAGCGATACCTAGCCCATTGGCCAAATTTTTCTTTACGAGGGGGTACCCAAACTTTCATACGAAATCATAGAATAGTTCTTCTTAAAGAAATAAATGTTCGTAAAAATGTAACCCCAAATTATACTTTCAACTAAAAATAATTATAACTCAAATATCATATCACTGGTTATGCTGCTTGTGGCACCAATATCAGGACTGACAGAGAAAATTAGCAGATTTTCTTAGGATCCAACCATAGCTTATATCCATCAACATTTATTCAAAAAATATTATTTTTAAATAGAACACTGTCATGATACCTCACAAAACATACATACCACATATTCCTGCGTTTGTTTATTTAGTTAGTTTTTTTACAGCCAAAGTATACTGCCGTCGGATCATTTTCATGGCATTATTTTCCGGCCAGTTCTCTGCTCTGCATTATTCTATTTTCAGTGTCTATACTAATTTGAACTTTAACAGAATGTTTTCCAGTACCTTTCAAATAGTTTTGCAAATTTTCAATAAAAAATATTACAATTTGACTTTTTACAGCAATTGTTCAACACCTGCTATCTTTTTTGAAGAAATGGAGCCAACGTTTGTGATACACAATATTTCTCCATAGCAACAGATGATGACATCATATAATTTAGTGATGACGTAAACATATACCCTGTATATTTATCCAGGACAATTATTATTTGTGGAAATTGTCTTAATTGGCTAGAAGAGTCCATTGTTTCAGACCATATTTTTGTCAGTTTCTTGTAAACTGATTTTGGAACTCACTTATGGCCACTGAGTGTACACAAAGTCAATGAACGTGGCTAAACATGTACAAATACATATGAATACTGAACAAGTTGTGAACAAATTATATGAAAACAATATAAACCAGAAAAAAATACATGGAAATAAATAAATAACAATGATAAATATGTAAATAAACACACAAACACAAACAATTTAATAAGTAATAAATTCAAAAATAAATAAATAAACAGCATTTCTTTGATAATTAACTAAGTATAGAGATGGAAAACAACGTGGATGAATAGAAAAACAAAATAAAAAAACTGCTAATACGAACCCCTTGAATTTCAAAATCTAAAATAGTCAGGTCATCTAGTACTGTTTCATGAAAACATTTTGAAATAGAGTCATAGAAGGTTATTTAAAAGCGTTTGGGGGGATGTATATACCTATGCACAGCCCTTAACAAGACCAAATTAGCCTCACTACTCCAATTGTCAGGGTCATAAAGAATTACATTAAGGTTTAGATGCTGAAAACCTCTAACTGTATCATTGAACACCTGTCTTTCAATAGAATATTTTCTGCATTGCAAGAAGTAGTGGTAAGTATCCTCTACCACATTACTCATATCACATAAAGGATTATTACGAATATGATTTATAAAATGATCACTTTTTTGACCGTTGCATTTATTTCCAGCCGTGCATATAGGACAGACATATATCTATTTCCAATAGTAAATTAGGGAGGATTAAGTGCTATGCTAAACTTTGAGATTATATGCTTTTTAAAAGTGGACATTGTGGTATAGCTTTAAGGTTATCATCGAGAGAATTTCATAGCCTAATGGCTGATGGAATACAAGATTTCTATGAAATACCAGTTCGATTAAGAGTTACAGATATATTTATATTGTTTCTCAAGGGGTAATCACTAACTAAACTAAAGGAGGAATTAAATATTGTATGTAAGAATGCACCATGCCAGTGTTTACATTATACAGAAATAGTTAATATTGCTGCCTTCTTTGTTATTGAGTTGCCCATCCACATTATTTGTACAGGTTTTCCAATGACACAGATCTAGTCAATTCAATATGTTAGATTGTGATCCTTCAAAGGGCCACTTAGGCCATGACTCAATCGACTGATAGCAATGCAGGTTGAATATTGGTGGTAAATTAGGCTTTTTGGATATATCTACATTACATGTTACTATCTTTAATAATGCTCAAGCTTTATATATAAACTAATTTCCTCAAAGAGAATGGAGGATGGGGAGATGCTGAAACACTATCACACGGGATAGGCGGCAATCGTAAACGCTGATACTGTCGACGAACATAGATCATAAATAGTTAGAAACAGAGTTTTCGATTGCCATTTGTCGTCCAACTGGCGACAAATGGCAATCAATAACACTGTTTCTAGCAATTTTTGATCCACGTTCGTAGATTGTTAAGAGCGTTTTCGATTGCCGCCTACCTGTGACTATGCATGTTTTATACCTGATACCATTTGTTCTGCCGTTCATTTGACTGCTAACCCTAAAGATTGAAATATGCACTTAGAAAATCAGGAGCAATATCGCAAAGCCGCTTTCAATAGTATTTGTTCTATAGAGGCAGATAACACATGATTAATATAGTGTCATCTTCCCCATTGCTTTATAAATGACCAAGTACGCAGCTAGTAAGATACTAATTACATTGGCGTTCGGAAAATGTTAAGTGAGTCGTGAGCCCTTTTCTTTGTTTGATCAGAGTGTTTCTCCATGATGATCCATTGCATTAGTTAGAAGGCGTCCATGCGAGCTGAACATTTCTTGTACTTCAACAACAGCAGATTCTAGGGCGAAGATTTGGTGCCATAATGTGCATTTAAGCACCCGGTGGCTGATGCTGCTGTCCGTTCTAAGGCGGTGGTTCTTTTCTGACTTTTTATTGTTACTCCCATTGTTGGAGTCTGTAATTATTCGTTGTCTTGTAATAGGTAACATGTACACTATGCCCATTCTGGTTATGCAATCATCTTGATGGGAAAAAAAGATAGCTGGTTGCTTTGCTTAGTTTGTCTTCCTGGTGTCTTGTGATGGTTGTGTGGCTCTTCCTCGCGGTACCATCGGTTTGTCTGCAGTTTGTGATTTTGGTATTTCCTGATCATACTCACTTACTATTTTGACGAGCCTGCGCATTGGCACAATGTCACCAGAGTTTTCAGTCTTCGTTAGATAAGATGACAATATAGACACAAATCATCCAGCAACAGTAACTATTAAACAAGGAAAATCCGACTGTGGGGCATCCTGTTTAGTTATTAAATCTAAATTGGTTTAAACAATTTTTATTCGATAAATAACAAGACATGTTATGGAAGTACATAGTAGAAGTAGGATCTGACATTCAGCTGTAAGGCTTACTGTAAATTTAGATTGTAAATTAAAATTATTAGTAAATCACGATAACGTCACTGTCGTGAACGATATGTAATGAATTCGCAAATGCGTTATATGCTCAAACAAAAAAGATACGTCCGATTTTCATGGTACTGTATCTTTTGATCAATATAAGATGTATCAGCTTAAAAATAAACCCCAATGTTTATCAAACGTACGACACACAAAAGTTGGTAATTATTTGATTTTATCTTCCAATCTGGAAGTTATTGAACCTAAAGTGAAAACCGCTCATTCCACTATCATCAGCAAGTTGATCATCAAAACGAGACGCATTTTACGTTAAACAGCCACCAGGAACGTCCAACGATGAAAACACATCTAAAAATCTCAAATGCGCTTATTAAATGAGCGACATTGCTATTCTAAACCGTTAATTTACGAAGTTAACTGAAATTACCTCCCTTTGAATTAAACAAATAACAATTTAAGAACCTCCGATTCTCCTTAAACTTACATCATTTTGACACCGTTTTTGTTTTATTTTTGTGTGCGTGTGTATGACAACGATTACACAAAAGATAAAAATAAAAACCATGGCTGATATTGGCCATCACATGTTCATTAAATCTGTGTTGTATACCCCACCCCTTACTGAAAAAAACACACGTGAATTTCCAGTATTAATTGTTTTAATGCTGATTAGTCTTAATTAATGTTAAAATGCTTTTGATGGCGAAAAAGAAATTCAAATTTGACCAACTCTGCTGATTATCAAAATGCTGGGCCAACAATGAATTTTCTGAGTGTCTTCACGCACGCTCTTGGCCAATGTTTTGTGACGTCAGAGTATGTTATAGATTTATGGTTGAGATCGTAAAAGCAATGCATACAGCTAACATGCATAACATCTGACTAGAGAGATTGATCAGTGATGTTTCAACTGTGCTTGGACGGTTCGCTATTGATGTTGTGACTTTTGATTTTAAGGGTTCTCGCGTTCTCTGAATTGTCAGCGGCCCTATTGGTTATCAAATGAATTGTGTTTAGGTGCATAGCGTTTCTAAATGATTACAGTTTGTAATGTAAAAAATTTAATGAAATGCGTTCATACATTAAGAAGTGGCAGACATAAACGTCAAGTGGACATAACTTTATTGTTTCAGTATACATAAACCCAAGACATGCATATATATACAGTATGGTGTGTCGATCTTTAACGAATAGACTGTAACAACCGCTAAATGGGCCAGCAAATGTGATTTTAGGTATTTATAGCAAGCCTATGCATTCGCAGTCTCGTCAGAGCATTCACTACTCGCATAAAATATGTAGTAGAAGAAGAATGCTCAAATCAGATATGCCTGAGACCTGCGGGACCACGCTGTACCGTCATAAAAAAGTGAACCGTATATAAGTTCACGCATATTAAAATGGCGACTATACGAGACCCCGTGTGATGGGCCAAAACTTTACAGAATTTTTCTGAAATAGTTTGTAAATGTTGTCAATAGTAGACAAATGCCCAAGCCTACAATGCTGCATGTGGGAGTTATTTAATCGTAGCAATGCGTGATTATATAACGAACTAGTCCGTATATGGATAATTCAGTATAGTTCGACAATGTTTCTGGCTACTGATTCAGAACTCAAAAAGCCCATTAAAGGCAATTTTAATATTCTGCTCGAGTTATGATTGAATCCAACTAGATTACTTTGATGGATAGCATCATGCTATATCGCAATAAAAAAACGCTGCAAATGGCTTAAATCTAGCGGCCTTCCAATGAACATTTTAGACAAATCCATTTCACCCTGTGCTATCTGGCATCAGTGCAGAGGCATGTCCTACAATGTAGCAGGTTCGCCAGAAAAGGACACCGTATAACGAGAACTTCGTACATGTACGTTGTTGCAGATTGTACGACCCTTTGGTTTGCACTATAATCACTGTGTAAGTCGCTCCGTCCGTTCGTTACCAGTTAGTGAAAATGCTCATAACTCTTGAATCACATTGTGTCTGAGCGATGACATGCGATTTTCAACAATGTGGTATGTGCGACCAGCAATGTGGTTTGTGCGACCAGCAAAGCCTCAGACCAGCCTGCGCACATGCGCAGTCTGATCAGAGCCTTTGCTAGTCGCTTGAATATTCTATGAGAGTTAAGCTACTGACCTAACATCATTTGGAGTTTCTAAACTTAAGAGGAGGATGCACAGGCTCGTCTGAGTCTACTATTGTCAAAATGCCATCACATGCCCCGGTTTACATTTTTATGCATGTCGACATCGTCTAACCACTGCCAAACATGACAGCCTCAATTATGGACCAGGGTTTGCTAGGTATCAGTTCAGCCAGTCTTGGACAGTTAGTGAAAATGCGTATAACTCTTGAACCACAAGGTATATTTGGATCAAAGTTTGCATGCTTAACATTGTCCGTGCACTGGTATGCAAAACTGTGACGAGGCTTCGTCGAGCATCGTTTCGGCTCGTCGAGGTCTTTTTGTGAAAATGCTCATTGCTCTTGAACCACACGGTATATGTTGATCAAATTTTGCATTCTTATACATTTAACATTGTCTTAACACTGGTATGAAAAAAAGATTATTGTGCAATATTATCACAGCGTGAGTCTGTCCTCTGTTTGCCAGCCCGTCTATCCATTAGCAGTTAGTCCAAACGCTCATAAAAGTAAGGAAGAAGGCAAAGATCAGGAATCGGTACAATCAAGTACCATACCTGACCCAGGACACCGTATGGGGAAATATAAGGTTTTCCAGCAATACAGGTCCGGATCCCTTGTAAAATCGCAAAGCTACCAAGCTAGCATTCAATGTAGGGCCTCTCTAATATTTAATGAAAAATGTGAACTGTTGGGCAGGTGCTCTTTTTCAACCTGTAACTGGAGTTCTGTCATTATTTACAGTAAAGAGACGCTTGCAATTTATTTATAACTATATTTCATTTTATGCCCTATTTCCGAGCTTTATGATACCTTTATCAAACTGTCTCGAAGTCACCAGGACACAATTGTGCTTGTTTTGACAAGTCAAAGTTGGACTCCTAGATGATCTTTTATTAATAATAGGCACGCTGGGGTCACTTTTAAAGGATATACAAGCGATTAAATGTTATTCAGCTTCGCTACGTGTATCCCTCGCACCATGCTGGTATCAAAATTAAAAAGCTCACTATTTTTGACGGTTAGTGCCTTTGGACAGTTTAAGCTAATTCTGATTTTACGCACATCGAAATGTCTGCAAGGTTCGTTGGACACTTTCTTTCGCTACAATGTGTATGGTAAAATGGCTTTAAATAGTGTACTGGACATAGTTTGTAATTTGCATTTGAAGCCAAGACTTGTGTTATTCATAAATAATATTTCAGTCAACACAATACTCATATGCGCTTTTGAACTTCTGAAACACTTCTTTACCAAAAAGCGAATCTTTCGGACTTAAACCGGTACTTCGAGCTGTCAGTGTTCTAAATACCGAGGTTTTACTGTACTATATTTTGACCAATGTATGCATAATAAAACCCTCCCTGTCCTCTTTCAAGGTCCTATTGGAATACTACTTTACTCAGTGTACAGGGATTTGCTCCACTTAATCTATTGCTGAATGAAAACCATGTACATATGGCCAGGAAATGCCATAGTTTACAGATAACATAACAACCCTTGCACAATAAGGACGAGACACGAGCACACAGACGAACAAAATTCACACATGAAAACAAGAATATACTCACATATAACCCTAGCGTCCTTTTTGTGGGACATACATGTAGGCAAACGGTGCATACCCAGGATGTTGCGTCTGATCAGGGTCTCCTCTGTTTGCTCACAGAGTGTTCAGTATTAGAATTTGAATAAAAATGAAAAATGGCACCGACACCCCTAAAATCTAATAAGTGTAGGAAAGTTAATTCGGCTTTAATGGGTTTAAGTAGAGCAACCATCAATCTTTTCCTCGCCGAGGTGATTGCAAAACTAGAGAGGACACACAAAGTATGACACAACATAGAAACACAACTACTGTCGTGTCAACCAAGAGTGACGGTGACGTATTACTTTGTTTAGAATTGCTACTGTTAGTCATACACAAACGTGTACACTTCACTTGAGCTAACGCGAATCGATAGATCACCTGTGTATTAATCCTATCCTGAGGATAGGATAAATACACACATGTGTATTAATCCTATCCTGAGGATAGGATAAATACACAAGTGATTTATCGATTATAAGTCCCTGATAGCTTTATAAACCAAACATGAAGTCACTGTCACTCGTGGCTGGTAGGACAGTAGAGCAACACCAATGAACCAACAACAACAAACCCGTAAATATGCAGACAGTGGTGGTCAGCATGCGATGTCGCGTTATGCATTGTTTAGAATGCAATGCTCTAATGGAAGATGAATACAAAAGCATGCCTATAGTGAATAATAAACTCCATTATTCCATTTGTAGTTATAAAAAATCATTTCCAAGCTCAATTATTTTAAATAGTCTGGTTATGACGCGTGCAATTCTTCTCTTGAGCATGTGATATTGGATGCATCAGTGACATTTCATCGGCACAACGCTGCAACACACTAACCGATAATTGTTACAACAGATAAAATAAACATGTTGCACAAAGCAAAACAACTAATTAATGGCTGATGCTCCGAAAATAGAAAATCCTAAAGCAGTATGCAGGCACATGATGGTCCAATAATAAGCTAAAACCCTGACAGTTTTAATGTGGGTTCAGTTGTGTTAAAATAATACTTATCAATTTTACAGAGATCATTTGGCATGAATGTGACTGTAGGCTAGATAGTCTATGTGGCTCATCTTCTTAGCAGCTCAAACATCGAATACAGTCTTAACATAATCTGTTAAATAAATATGAATTGATTCAAATGCACAGAAGTACAGTAAACTATGTCTTAAGTAGCCACTCAAAAGAAGCACAAGAATTTGTTTTCCAGACCGATTATCGCTTAATGCAGATCAAAAGTATTGCAGAATGCTAGCATTATGCAATACTTTCGACATGCAGGTCAAAAGTATTGCAGAATGCTAGCATTCTGCAATACTTTCGACCTGCATTTGGCTACCATCTGCCTAAGACCTTAGTTTTGTCTATTTTAGTGGCCGCATAAGACAAGTATACTGTATACAAGAGCGATTTTATATGACCAGCAAATATCGCAATCACAGATTGTGTGTCCCGATATGTATCACTTTTTGTAGCTTTACCAGGCATTCTGCTTTATGTCAGAAACTTAAAGACGGAGCTCTATCACGGATAGCCTAAAGCAGGAACGAATTTGCCTAAACAAAAATGCCGCTATTGAAGGTCAGTGAATCCCGATATGTATTACTTTTTGTAGCTTTACCAGGCATTCTGCTTTATGTCAGAAACTTAAAGACGGAGCTCTATCACGGATAGCCTAAAGCAGGAACGAATTTGTCTAAACAAAAATGCCGCTATTGAAGGTCAGTGAATCCCGATATGTATTACTTTTTGTAGCTTTACCAGGCATTCTGCTTTATGTCAGAAACTTAAAGATGGAGCTCTATCACGGATAGCCTAAAGCAGGAACGAATTTGAACCATAATAGTCGCTATTGAAGGTCAGTGAATCCCGATATGTAACACCTTTTTGTAGCTTTACCAGGGTTTGTCCGCCTGCACTTGGAGACAATTCGCGAGCTTTAGCTGTACAGACGGACGATCATGGTAAAACCATTTTATACCATCTACATCAGTGTAGATTTTGCACAATATGAGATAGTCCGTGCTTACGTTGGTAATGGTGGTACAAACACAGCAGGGTTCATTAAAAATCCATAATGAGCAAAACTGATCTTAATGCTAATATTAAACTATATAATTTTTTCTGTTCAATTTAAAAATCAGCATGGACACAAAAATAATCACTAGATCAGTATATACCATCAGATTTTAAGGTTAACTGAAATGTCAAACCAGTTTACCATAGGATGTCGCTGTTTTCCTGTGGATAATGTCATGTCACAATAAGTAATATAACCACACATTTAAATATACCTTGGTAACTTTTTTATTCAAAAATAGTTTCGTATTATGTTATACCGCTCGTAGTCCGTGTGTCATTTCGCCCGTGACTACTTTCGTTTCTGATCTATGTCTTGGGAATATTTGGACGGGCTTTACTTCGAATTTAGCGTAAGCAATGATGTTGGGAATGAGTGATTTGGAATAGAATGTACGTAAATTAGTAAATGTTGTAAACTTCAAGCAGAGGTACGCCTCATGATGTTATCAAAAATGTGGTTTAAGGTGAATAGTTATTTTCATTTTTGTCATGGTACCACGAAGACTAGATACAGAACATGGCCAACCACACAAGAAATAAATAAGTAAAGCAACCGGGTGAGCTCTCTCTCTCTCTCTCTCTCTCTCTCTCTCTCTCTCTCTCTCTCTGCCTCAACATGCTACTTGCAAAACTAGAAATGACACTAAGAACTACAATCCAAAACAAGGACCTAACACTAAACCTCCGCCCACAATGGTAGCAGCAGCAAATAATGGAGCAACAAAAAACTAAATCACCTACTGAGAACGGCCAGCAGCTAATGCCACCGGTGGGCTTAAACTGGTCGCTTTACTTTAACTGTGTTGTGGCTTCCTCTCGGTGCAAACACATGGCACACTTTTCATGTCAGAACAACAGACAATGGCATTCACTAGGTCAAATAGACTAAAATTGATGCATTTCAAGATTGCAGTACCAGAGCCAGGCCATGTATTTTAGAAATTATAGAAGCTACTTTAGAAAATGTTCATTCGCAATGATGTTTATAAATTGCAATTCGGTTCATGCTCGCTATGTTTTTCATTTAAAATTGTTTTAGTATAACGTTTTATACAGCGAATGAGTGCATGAGCAAATGACTTCTGCATATTGCAATTATTGCACAATCATTAAATGCGCTGGAGCAAATCAAACACAAATTACTTACTTATGTGCAACAAATGTCAAATGCAATCAACATGCACCTGAATCTGCTATGCAATTAAAAGAGCATCATTTCAGCGTCATTATAAACGATTTATATTACTGGGCCTTGTGAAAGTAGTTTATTTTTAATATCTGCCACCTCATTTAAGGCTCGTCTCAGGGAAATACAACTAAGTTTTGCTCAATACTTTCTTCTCAGTTACAGAGGCTAGATTCATCGTATTACAAAACAAGGAAGCAACATGTTCAGTCAGCAAAGACAAATATCACCCTAGGAACCCATCCCAGTCTGATCTGTCTTAACTGTCTCTATAAAGGTACCGTGGCTACACAAAAAGCGATAATTAGAGAATACAAGGTGAGTGTCTTTTGATATCAAGTTTACCAGGCAAGGCTTTGAGAACGCTTGTTGACAACGCGAGGCTTGACGAGCGATTCAACATACGTTCTCGAAGCCGAGCCTGGTAACGACGCGAACCTGATATTCTTTTTATCAGCTTACCTATTGTTTCTCTCTTCAAACTAGCGATTATGGCGTAATTTTCGATTTTTGTGTTGATTCAGCGTCATTAACGACGTCATTCAAAAAGTGCAACGTCATCATGACCTGATAGAGGCACGTGCCGTAAGAAAGACAACGTTTATTAGGCACCGTGCAACGCTGCAGTTAATATGAATGGTAACTGATAAATTAGAAGGGTGTCTGGGCTGAGCTAAGTCTTCACTTTCCACACAAGCCACTTTATCAGTTTTGTCATAAAGTGGCTCATTAGATTAAAAGCATTGTTTAGACTGCACAGAGACATCGTCTTGCGAGACGATGCAACTGCGCACGCAGTCTGAACGACGCCATATCATCTTACAACTAACTAGAATGATGTTTATGAATTACTATGCCCCCAACCCTTTGCATGTCAAAAAGGGTTCATAACACAAGGGTCATCATAAGTTTTAAGCTAGAAGGATTCATAACACAAGGGTCATATTAAGTTTTAAGCTTCTAGCTATACTACTCATCATCCTCTATCAGCTGACCTAATTTGAACAAAAATAGAAAATAATATCACTAGTAATCAGCTGACAAAATTTGAAGCTGCTAGCTATAAAATGTTTTGAGATATGTACCTTTATTAAAGTTTCCAATGCCCAAATTTGCAAAGTGCAATAATTTTGACCAGGTAATCTACTCATTATCCTCTATCCGCTGACCAAGTTTTCAGCTACTAGCTCTGATAGTTTTTGAGATATCTCGACTACAAGTTTTCAATGCCAAAATTTGCAAAGGGCAATAACTCAAAAAATATAATATTTTCTTTTTATTTTCATCAGGTAATCTACTCATCATCTTCTGTCACACGACCATGTTTGAAGCTGCTAGCTATATTAATGGTCTAGATATCTTGATGACAGGTTTTCAATGCCCAATTTGCAAAGGGCAATAACTCGAAAAAAATCTTTAAATATTCACCAGGTTATCAACTGACTATATTCTGTCAGCTGACCAAGTTTGAAGTTACTTGCTTTAAAAGTTTTGAGATATCTTAACTACAAGTTTTCAATGCCAAAATTTGCAAAGGGCAATAACTCGAAAAAATTAAATAACTTTTTTAAAATTTTCACCAGGTTATCTACTAATTATCTTCTATCAGTTGAAGAAGTTTAAAGCTACTTGCTGTAATAGTTTTTGAGATATCTTGATTACATTTTTCCAATGACAAAATTTGCAAAGAGCAATAACTCAAAAAAAAGTAAAATAGCTATTCTTTTTTTTTTTTTTTTTTTTTTTGACCAGGTAATCTACTCATTATCCTCTATCAGCTGACCAAGTTTTCAGCCACTAGCTCTAATAGTTTTTGAGATATCTCGACTACAAGTTTTCCATGCCAAAATTTGCAAAGGGCAATAACTCAAAAAAATATTTAAAAAAATTTATTTTCATCAGGTAATCTACTCATCATCTTCTGTCACATGACCGTGTTTGAAGCTGCTAGCTATATTAATGGTCTAGATATCTTGATGACAAGTTTTCAATGCCCAATTTGCAAGTTTTCAATGCCAGAAATTGCAAAAGAATAACTCCAAAAAAAATCTTAAAATTTCACCATATTTTTTACTTATAATCCTCTATTACCTGATCAAGTTTGAATCACATAGCTGTTATAGTTTTCAAGATATCTTGATAACAAAATATCATTATCGCCAAATATTTGCAAAAGGCAATAACTAAAAAAAATAAAATAACTTTTTTTATATTTTCACCAGATTATCTACTCATTATCCTCTATTACCTGACCAAGTAAAAATAACTTTTTTTTATATTTTTACCAGATTATCTACTCATTATCTTCTATTACCTGACCAATTAGTAAGCCATAGCTGCTATAGGTTTCGATATATCTTGATAACAACACACATTATGACACTTTTAAAAGGGCCTGAAATTTGCAAAGGGCAATAACTAAAAAAATAAATATATTTTTTTAATTGCACCAGATTATCTACTCATTATCCTTTATTTCTGACAAGGTTTGAAGCAGATAGATGTTGTATTTACGAGATGTCATGATTACAAAATATCATATTGGCCAAAAATTTGCAAAGGGCAATAACTCAAAAAAGAAATAACTTTTTTTTTAATTTTCACCAGATTATCTACTCATTATCCTCTATTACCTGACCAAGTAAAAAAAATAACATATATTTTAATTTTCAACAGATTATCTACTCATTATCCTCGATTACCTGACCAAGTTTGAAGCTCATAGCTGTTATAGTTTTCGAGATATCTTGATTAAAATTCTGTACCCTAGAGGCATTTTGGAATATCATAGGTTCCTTAAGACAAACGCTTTACTGAGCTCAGCTGAACGAAGACATAAAAAGGTTTAAATATCCCCAATATTTTTCTTTTCAATTTCTTTATTAAAAATTCTCACGTTACTCATATCAAATATGTCTTCTGTCACTTCTTCGTATATCTTTTTTAAGATATTTCTTGTTTGTAATCCTTGTTTTGGACAAAAGAGGACGAGTCAGATAACTCCCTCAAAACTTCAATTGAATAAAGCAAGTTATTATTATCATGAAGCTGCTATCTTCGATTTGCAGCCCCCTCCCCTGAAATGCTATATCTTATATTACAATTGAGAAAATACTTCATGACAAATGTATTTTTGTATCTGATAGAACTATATATATTAATGAAAAATTGAAGTAAACGTAAAAAATATAAATTTACGGGTCATCGATTATAACTGTATGATACAGTACCACGCAAAATATAACAAAACACTCTACAAAAAGTTAACAAACAATATATTTTGATTTTCAACTTTGTGCTGCAAATTTTATCTTGTCATTACATACTTTTTCTTATTTAACCATATGTTAATTTTCATACCCCTTTAACAGTCATAACAACCTATAACGCGAATATTTTGTTCTACAAATATGCGTACATATGGCACATACCAGAAAATATAATATCAGATTTGCAGTATAAACTTGTTAACAAAAGCTAGCAATGATTTTGCAGCCAACCTTCAAGTGATACAAATAATAAACAATAAGGTTTAATCATTTTTAAATGTTTGCTAACTTTTTGTAAAGAGGGTTAGAGTATTTGGAATTGCACTCTACCTAAACCATTGGAGCTAAATTACAAATGCGCTTTGATAGCCGATATACTGAACAAAAAGTGAAAACGCTAAACTACAATATTATATATTTTGTGAGAAAGTATTGGACAAAACGTATTTACTAAAGTTTAATAGTATTTCCCAGACATCCAGCAAACGATTCGTTGAAATTCCACCAATTTGTCTCTTTTGAGGTCTGAGTTATGTTCCTTTTTGTGTTTTAAGCTTTATTCGCTGAATAATGCAATTGCGCACGCGCAAAAAAAAGATTGTTATGCTTATCAGAATTGGCCATAATTGTGCTGCATAAAAACACAAGAAAACTGACTAATTACTTAAATCAAGCTCAGAAATCAATTTCGAATTTGTCAAATTTGTAAAAAAAAATGTAAATTGTCTCCCTTTGCCAAAAACTACTAGGGAAAATTAAATGTTCTGTAATTTTCGATTTGTCACGATTTTTGATAATTTTCTTTTGCCAAATAAGAGAGACCTACATGTATCAGCACATTGTTTTTACCATTTCTCCACTAGTAATGTGCTCAGACTAAGATGCAATAGCACGTTGATTTTCCTATGGAGATTTCAGTGTTAAAATTTCAAGCTTGGCAATTTGATGAAAAACCCGCTTTTTAAGATTGCTTTTCTATCCTATTAAAATGCTCTTGTGATAAGTCCTTCACATTCTAGTTGTCACATGTCTAGACTACCATTTCGTGCCGTCGGATCTGGAAAGTAGTGAATTTCTGAAGGCCTAAGCTGTGTTAGATTTCTGTTCAAATTTGTAACCTGGAACATTGGACCCCTGTCACATTCAAATGTTTTTCACATGGTAAATCGTGACAACACCAAAAAACTTTTACTGTTATGCATAACCGAGGCTTTGACCATTCAGATACACTTTCATTTGCTTTACTTGCGTGCATCATTTTGTATAAAAATGGCAAACAATTCAGGTGTAGCGTTTCACTTTTGTTCAGTATATACAGTATTTAACTTTGAAATACATGCACATTAAAATTGGTTTGTATTTTATTCAGTGCTATGTGGCTTATTTTGTGATTGTATGTTCTATTATTAGTGACTTAAACATAAGAAGAACGTAACAACTAAGTTACTAAATCAAGCTTAACGATATATGTTGCCTCTATAGTGTTATCTCTCATTAAAGTAGACTATAGTCAAATATATGGATGTTTAATTCATGTTACATATATTGTATTGCTGTAATTCTGAATAAAGAATAACAAAGACAAACCCCTATTGATATCAAAAATAGTAAGTGAGTATGATCAGGAAATACCACAATCACAAACCGCAGACAACCCCGTGGCACCACGAGGAAGAGCCGCACAACCATCACGAGACACCAGGATGACAAATCAAGCAAAGCAACCAGCTCTCTCTTCCCCATCAAGATGATTGCAATACTAGAATGGACATAAAGTAACATACAACAAAACATAGAACAATTACAGACTCCCACAATGGGAGTAACAATAAACAAAAACTGTGTAAAGCTTTTTCTAAACTATTAACTCAGAGTGTATTGGCAAATTATTGTCAAACACTCTGTTGGTTTGAAAACGTCTTCAAAATGACATGTCTCAGCCAGGATTTGTTGATGAAGAGCCACACAGCAGTCACGAGACACCAGGACTGAATGACGACTCTGAATTAGACTGATCAAAAAATATTATCAGCGGTTAATGTCTGATGATTGTCTTTCACTGAAACCAGCGTGATTCAACTAGGAACTTTCTTCAGCTCTAACTATATGTGCGTTAACCCACATAAGCCTTGCGTCCTTTTTGAGGGACATGTGCAGGTTGCTTACAGAATGTCCAATTAAAATTTGAAGAAAAATGAAAAATACCACCTGACAACCCTTAAACTGGAAATGGACTGGTCCAATGGATAAAGGTGGGAAATTCCATTAGGCTTTAACGGGTTAGACATTTGATTTTGTTTCGTTACAGTAAGCTTAATTGATTGATTGGTTAAATGTAAAGATACATTGCATACGTCAGGTAGCCTCTATGTGAGCAAAGCAGTCCTTGTATTTTACAGCAGCGATTCTGTTGTTGTTTATGTATTGTTTATTCTGCTCCCATAATTTGAGGTTGTTTTGTGCTAGATCCTTGTTTTGTGTTATAGTGTCCCTTTAAGTTTTTCAACCATCTGGCTGAGGAAGAGAGAGCTGGTTGCTTTCGGGTTTTTGTGTTCTTGTTGTATTGTCGCTGTCCGTTGTATGTGATTCTTCCTGGCGGTGCCGTGGCTTGGTCTGTAGTTGTGACATTATCTGACGTGAATGTGTCAAAATGGAAAGATAATAGTTTAACTTAAGTGATGGTCTGTTACAGTGCAGTCTGCATCTAGGTTGCACACCAAATGTATAAGGGGTGCATTAAACTGACTAGTGCAAATGTAAAGCACTGGACTGCACATTATCCTTTAAGATATACAAATTGACCATAGCCTTAAAATACAGTTGATTATTCTATTTGATGTTACAATCCACAGCAAAAGTAGCACTTTAATGTAGATTATATGTTCTTGTCCTTTGGGATGGATCTTTGGTTCCATTGTCAAACTCAAACTAATAGAGAGTCACTGACCGAAACTTGCTAGTCCGGCACATAAAACGTGCACACTCTAAATAACCTTTTCCTTAGAACATATTCACAGGTTCTGTGCATGTACAGCGGTTGTACATCTTTTAATATACCTGCTTATTAAACCTTGCCCTCTTTTCGTAAATATTTTTCAAAAGCCTAACGTGACTCTGTAGATCTTATGAAACTGATATATTGAACAACACAACAGTTTACTTAATCGCTGATAATTAGTCTAAAATTACGTGTCAAAAATCAATTATTCGCTTTAACAAATTAATATATAGGCATCATACAACCATGATTACATCTTTTATATTTTTTGTATTTAAATCCTCTAATTAAGTACGCTTAATAAAACCAAATAATGAGTTTTATAGTGTGATATTCATCGCCTAAAACTTGCAGAATTTGAGAGTTCATTGAATAACTGAATAAAAGTGTGATTATTGCATTTCCATTTTTCTGTTTTATGCGGATGTTTGCATGCGAGTGTGTACTTTCCTTGTCGTTGATTGACTTGTTGTTATTTTATTTGCATGTCCCATACTACATGTATGTTCTACCATTTAATTCCTGGTTATCTATCACGCGTACACTTTGTAGCATGTTTTATATCGATTTTAATGTCTATATATGTAAGTGTTAATGCAATGAAACAAACACGTGTGATCGTTATTCTTGCATATTTTACCCTTTTCAAAGCCAATTTGCAGTGAAAACGCTGCTAAAACATTAAAGTGACCATTTTCTTACATTGGATTACATTGGATTACGATTGTCTTAACGTCATCACGACGTTAATAACGTCATCACGACGTTATAACCATACGCAACTTTTTCACGAATTTAAGCATCGGCGAAATGATCAGTCTGGTCCGCAACACTCTCCGTATATAATGTCTTGCAAATAATGCGGGGCCCATTTTAAGTATGTTCAAGTTCATAACCAAGTTCAAGCAAAGATCTCCTGATTTGAGCATGGATTTTCGTTCAGTTGAAAATGGGTTTAAGCAGCCACACGAATCTATCTATGCAAGAATAAAGGTTATAAGTGGCATCACGCAATTGTCTCAGAAAAATAAGACAAATACACCGATAGCTTATAATGAAATATGAAGTGTTGTAGCATGAAACGCATTTTATTGGTGCTACATAATTCCATATTCTCCCAAAAAGGCAAACGTGATGCTGCTAAAATGTTTAGCGTTTAATTTGATATTTGATATTGTTTCACACCTCAGCTACCGTCTATGTTAATATGTTGTTCCTTATATGTCATGTAAATGACCTAAGAGAATAAAAGATTTGTCTGTCTGTCTGTCTGTCTGTCTGTAAGATTTTGGCAAGATGAATATCCATGAAGTGTCCAGTACATAACTCAATTTATGACATCCAAAATTATAGTCACTCTACATGGTCCTATTGACGCCCGTTAATCCAAACTGTCCATGAAAATTGGGGTTACATGCATACTGATTGCTCACATTTCGCTTCTAGCGGCAGTTTTCCGTTCCTCCAATGTTTCGGGAAGTGCAGTGTACGACTTTGTCTTTCAAATAACCTAAAAAACGAACTCGAGGGGGCTCAGGTCTGGTGAGTGGTTGCCATTCCCTAGCGGTCCTGCATGATATGAAATCCTCGCTAAAGATTTGTTCAAGCCAGGGGTGGCACCATCCTGGTGATACCAAAGTCCGTCTATCATGTCTATGTCATAATTACAGTTTCCTCCGAGAAAGTATTTGGACCTTAATGGCTCAAATAGCAGTCGCTGTTTACCGTCACAACTTCTTCGACGTATCCTCAACAAAGAACAGGCTGATGATCCCAGTGAAACTCATCGATGCCGACGTTGTAACTTGTGTGTGTCTTGTGTTTCTCATGCTTTCGCGCGCGTCTGTTTATTGCTGCCTTGTGGTCACCTGCTAGGAAAGGGCTGGCCTCTTGGCTCTTGTTGGTGATGTTTATTGTATTTTTGTTATTTTCCCATGTGGTATCCTGGGTCAGGTTTGGTATTTGATTGTATCGTTTCCTGATCTTTGCCGTCTTTCTTACTTTTGTCTCCATAGTAAGATTTTTCCAGGTACAAATCAGACGTTTCACTTCCCTAAACCGACAGTTTCATTTACTTAGGGGAACAAGTTAGAAATCCGAAAAAATCACTCAGGTCATGGCTGAATGACATATGATTACAAATAGCAGCTTTGGACTCTGGTAAAAGTGCGGTCAGAGCAATAAATTGTCTATTGAAGCATTATACTTGTCTAAAAGTTAAACTTACTTCCAATATTGCTTGACTAATATCAAAGTATGTTTCCTTAATGAACCAAACCAAATATTATTCTCAGATGATATTGTCAAACTAAACTAGAAATGCGTGTTTAGGGCATATTCATAGAGTATTTAAATGCCTTTTTGTGCCTAGGTTTAATCCTGGAAGCATGCATAAGCTTCATCAGAGATCTCTACCGCTAGACCCACATGGAATAATTTTATGGAATAAACTTGCTGTAACAGTACATGGGTCATTCAAACTGTTTGTCTATATAAAAATATATCCTCACGATGAGGAGATTCTGTACCTTGTTCCTAGAAGTATTGTGTTTACTTTTGCATTTACAATAAGTTTATTCCCTGCTTATTGACAAAATGTATTTGTTGTTATATTGGAAGTCAAATTTTCTCATATTAAGATAAACAGAAGCAGTGAACTGTCCACAAAGAATGTTTTTGGCATATCGCATATACCAATCAATGCTTCTACATGTACATATGTGTCCAAGCTGACATTTTCCTATTCTTCGAGAGCCAGTATTCAGGAGAAATACAGTAAAACCTATGTAAAACGACCATTCAAAATTAGACAAAACAAAGATCTTAATGACGAATGGTAGCTTAATGAAGGTCAAAAGTATTGCAGAATGCTTCGAGCATTCTGCAATACTTTTGACCTACATTAAGCGATAAATGGTCTTGAAAATCAATTTTCTGTCTTCCTGAGAGTGATTGTTTACACAGGTTTTACTGTATTCTTAAACGGTGACAAGTAAACGTCTTGCGCACACCAATCCCATTACGTTATATCATGGCATGATGAGATACCATCAACATGTGTGACGCCCGTGCAATGCAGACATTACTCACCCGCACGTGCTGAACTTGATATTATCAGGACAGGAAGTCCGAGATTAAAATTCATTAATTCTTTTAATGATACCAGTATGAAATTACATAATAAAGTAATTTTACCAGAACACGACACCAACAGGAAACATCTACGAGGATTCTAAATGCGATGAGCGCATTACGCGCCATAAACTGCAATTTGAGAATGGCATTGGATTTTTTATTGGACTAAATTGTAATCAGCAAGGAACATTTTTACGGATTCTTGCAAAAATGCGACTCAAAATAAATGCACTTTTTACTTGTTAGCAACGGCACAATTTAACTCTCTTTTTTTCAGTGACCACAAAAAGTATTTTCTTTAATACAATTAGCAATTCAATACGACGGCTTTTATCAAACTTAGACAGTCTACTCCCGTTATGTGTGTATGGAAGGGGCAGAGTTGTGTTTGTGATTATGTTTTGGCCTGTAAAAGTAAGTAAGGGTTCAAAGATCAGGAATCGATACAATCAAGTACCACACCTGACCCAGGATACCACTGGGAAAGTGACAAACTCACAGTTAGACACCACAAACGAGAGCCAAGAGGCCAGCCCTTTCCCAGCAGGTGGCAACAAAGTACATATAAACAGACGTGCACAAAGACATAGCAAACACAAGACAGAACAAAAACATAAAAGATCCATAAAAGAAGAACCGCCTTGGAACGGTCAGTAAAATATTTTACTGGAGGACTTAAACCGGTTTAACGGTGCCAACCTCACCCTTAACTCAGATGTGGATTAAGAAACATAGATATTTGGTTTGCTTGAAATCCTAAAACATATAAATCAAGATATAACAAGGAAAAATCTATTTTAGCCCAGATGGCCTCGAATGCCGTCAGTTCTATGGCTAATTTATTCTGTTGTTTCTTTCAATGATTTGAGAATGGGTCGAATTGGGCATAAGATTGATTCATTGCATGATACATACCTAACAGAAAGAGCTATGTGCATTAAGAGGCTATTTTGGCCCAACTATGAGGCCAAAAAATAAAAAAATAATTAATGCTTTTCACCTCATTCTCATTATAAGTTTATTAGAACAATGGCCCAAGTGTATTAGTCTGGTATTATTTTGATTTTTACCGTTTCTATGGTAACAAAAATGGCCGCCAAAATAGGCTGAAAATAGGAAATGACCATTATGGAGCAAATTTGAGACGTTTGCCAGAAAAATTAACATAGAGCGCAAGCAAATACCAAAAAGATATTTTAACAGATGATGATAATTATTATGGTACACAACATATTAAAAGGATATTTTGGTATTTAGCTGTGCTGATATCTATATCTTAAAAAATCGGTCTCTTAAAGCCTTAAACTTGGTCAAAAATGGCAATTTCTCTATTTTAAGCTTATTTTTGTCAACATAGCAACGTTAAAATTTAAATAAATGCCGAAATTTTACACTACAGTTATTCTTCTAATATACCAATCAAAAGAAATTTTAGAAAAGCAAATTTCATTTTTTGGCTCCAGAGGGGGGCCAAATTAGCCCCTTAATGCACGTACCCTTTTCTTTTAAATCTATCGACCAAATTCACTATCATAGAAAATAAAAAATATCTAAATCAACCATAAGTAAAAGTTACAAAATCACGTAATGGCGCCAATTTTCAAAGAAAATCACAACAGAGCAATCAGGCACTGCTACAGCAGCAGAATACCCAACATCTACATGTACCATGGGCTTCAAAATTCCCAGACCTTAATGGCATTTTACATTTTGATATGGGGTGAACTAACTTGGTGTGTGAGTGGTAGCCAGGAACTCCGCATAACTTCAAGAGCTGCAGCAGTCCTGGGTTCGGGAATGGAGAAGCATCACACAGGCATTCAAACATAACTACATTATGTCAATGAGACAGAGGTGTCAGCAAGTCGTTGTAGCTGGTGGCGGTCACAACAGTGGCGAATTAAATAATGCGAGAGCTCGCCGAGCGCTCGTTGATTGGTACCTATCTTTATTCGTAATGTGTAAAGCCTGACACCAGTACAACGAGCGCTTGAAAGCGCTCGCATTGTTGAACTCGGCTCTGGTATTAGTTGGTCAAAGATGTGTCCTGTAGCTGGAAAAATGTATTTTAAGGTCACATATGATAAAATGTCGCCGTCATGTGATTTTTTTTTTCTGTTGTGATATTCACATTTTCGTGATTTTGTGACTTTGCTTATGATGTGATATTCTTATTTGCTATGATTTTGAATGTATTAGTCAATAGATTCCGCCAGGTATGTATCATGTGTTGAATTATTCATATGACGAATAAGAGTGCAATCCGTCTATACATTCTCAAATTATCTAGCATATTGTAATATGTAAGCTGTGGCCTTGAGTATAGATGAAGCGTCTACCTTAAGTAGACATCTACACCCTGGGTCGAATCATGTGTATGCACTTTTAACGAAAGTTTCTAAGCCTGTGCAACAAGTACCATTATAAAATAGGCTAACCTAAGTAATACTGTTAGGCTTAGTCGGGGTTTCCAACCTGCTAATGCACCAACCAGTCTGCTCAGCTACAGTAACTAGTATATAGACAACGCCTTACAAATGGCTGCATATTTAGCTGGTGCTCAATATAATAAACACATCACCTGCTGAATTTCTAAAATCGAATCTTCCTGTTGGTGATGTTGACTAATCCAGCTTTAATACCAGTAAACTGTTTGCTGAGTGAAGTAAACCAATGAACCCTTTATCAGACTGCTCCTCTGAGAGCACTCTGATCTGAGAGTATCTTGTTTGCATATACTTTTCTGTCAGAAACATTTGAGCCAGGACATGAAGTTTCCAACAATGTTGTAAGTGCGACCAGCAAAGGCTCAGACCAGCCTGCGCATACGCGCAATCTGATCAGAGCATACGCTAGTCGCTTTAGTATTCTATGAGTGTCAAGCTACTGACTGAACCTCATTTGTAGTTTCTAAGCTTACAAAAGGCTACACGTCTGAGTCTGCACTTTTCAAAATACCACATTGTTGGAAATCACATGTCGTAGCTCACATTAAAATCCTCTCTACTTTAACACATTTAAGCCGAATGGAATTTCCATCACTTATCAATTGGACCAGTCCATTCGCGTTTAAGGGTTGTTGGGTATTATTTATTTCATTTTTATGTAAATCTAAATAGCACTTTCTGTAAGAAAACAGTGGAGAATCTCATTCTCTTTGCGTTAATTGGTGGGTGTATGAGGAGGTGACACATTATCATCACAATTTCTGTCAAAATTGGATTAATACAGCTTGTACACATAACATCAAGAATCCGTCAGAATTGTGATAGAATCTTCCCATATTTTGGTCCAAACGTGTACGCAAATGCGTTTTTGCGTATACGTAGCTACGCCCCTGATGATCAAGGAGAGAGATTCATCATTGTATAGTAATTTTGACCGGCAACCCCTTGAAACACACATTTGACAATTCCATACTTATTGTATTAACATGAATAGATTACTCCATCGGAATTAAAAGGGTTATGGGAATTTGGCGATTCCATTGTCCCTATTGGCTTCCATGCTCACGACCGTATTCTCTTGTCAAAATCTATTCATCTGAACTTCGAGATAGGCATCACTGTAGAACACTTCCGCATGTTACGCATGCTTGCAGCTTGTTGCATTGCTCCAGTTTGACAGGCTTGCAGAGCTAGATGACGAGAAAACAACCCTTATAGCATATGGACCAGCTCTCTGATTTTGGTCTCGAGATGTTGGTATACATGTTTGCTGAGTACATTCTTAAACATGCGCGCGAATATATCTTGTTAAGCTAGATAGCTAAAGTTTAGCCATATCTTCACATGGTCTATGCGAGAAGCGGAAAATAAACAAATTATTTTATCAAAAAACATTTTTCCTCTAGGTAAATAATATTTGATTTATACATAAATGTATCAGGATTTGAATCTTGAATCTTCTGTTTTTGTGTTATAAACCTACAGTATAGATACTCTTTAACATTTCTCAAAAAATAACAATTAAAATTGTGTTTGAATGTAACATTAATGAAAGATAAACATATCCCAACCGTACATTAACCGAGTGGGTGTATAGGTTGGAAACCGTTTGGTGTCTTCATACCATTCCAAGGGCCGATTTCCTCACAGAAGGCGTCTTTTTGTTTATGCGTTTCCTGTTTCTTGAGAATACTAAATTCGCGGAGAAGCATTGTTACAAATCGTACAACATATCAATAAAAACAGTGATAGCATCTTTAAACTGAACAATGTATACATATTTGGATCAGCACATGATATTTTGGTATTCATCTCATATGCTAGACTTATGAAAGTCTCCTTCTTAAATATTTTTATTTTATTTTTAAGATATACTTAAGGACTTTGAAAAAGCATCACCCAGATTAAATCCTTTATTTCAGAAACCCTGAGAATGTCAGCGATATAGTTATTATTGCATATCATAGTCTGACCAGCTTGTAGTATGTCCTAGAAAAAATCATGGTTGTAAATTTACTTTAATTTATTAAAAAAGCATCCGTTTTAAGACAGGGCTGGTCGATTTTGAATGACACATATTCAGCTGCAAGTTATCACGCGTTAGTTTTGATTCCTGACTCAACAGATTTGCATCCTTTGCTTTTCTCACAATTGCACATTCATAATTGAACGATTAGAAATGAAATTATCAAAAAACTTCATTTAAATGTGCAGAAAGGTGCTGGATGCTGTATGTACCCATATGACGTCATCAGCAGCGTCGCGTGAAAGTGCAGTCAAATTAACGACTGATTCATACCAATTCTGGGTTGCACATTAAAACCTGCGAGTAACTTTTCAGTCGCATATACTGTTTACAAGGAAAGTGCAAATATATGGTGGTGCGTTTTCAAAGTCAACTATCTTATTTACGAAATATTTCACTTCATGAATTACTTTAGTTCTCTAAGGCTGAAGAACTATTTCTTAGTTAATTTTGACTAGAACTCACGGAAATGTTGATTAAATCACAAACACTTGGCCCAAAACATAGTTAAGATAAACCTTAATGAGTGGGAGGGTAACACGTTACTGTTAGATTTCTTTCATCTGCTTCCAAATTACACAATTGATAAGACTCTGAACTCATAACATCATTCTTAATAAATGAAGACTTCCTCTTGTTTTGTAAGATGGTATGCTGAGTGTACATGTATCAGTTTTCGTGGCACATGTTTGTACATGTGTATTCAATTAAACGTTATAATGTAAATGAAAAAGTATCAATATATTTAAGTTAAATTAGTTTGATACGCGTACATGTTTGCCATGTTCGCCGACGGGGTTTAATCCTGATTGGTTCTGGACGGGGTGCTATTGCAGAATATCATGTAATAATTGGCACCGGGTGTCCGTCTCATTTAAACCAAGATGGGTATCGATACAACATTCATACTTGTGTATGCGAGAAACGGGGACCGCACGTATGCACTGATACAACTGAGCTTTCGCTGCTTAGTGCCGGCCCATATATTGTAGCAATTATATTGACCCATATAATAATACTGTTTTTGAATCCTGCCCCTTACAGATGCGCTGCTATTCGCAAACTTTGCCTCAGATGAGATGCCGCATACCTTTATCTGATCAGAGCATGCAATGATTGCTGTGATAAAATCAACCGTGAAGAAGTATGCTATTAATTTTGTAGTAAATAATGAACACTACCATAAAATGGGCTATCTTTCTATCTATCTATCTATCTATCTATCTATCTATCTATCTATCTATCTATCTATATATCTATCTATCTATCTATCTATCTATAGTTGTAGTCAAGATATTACTCACAATATGGAATTCAATAGTTAATTTTCCGAAAGCATTGTCCCCTCCCCGTCCAACCCATCTGGCTGAAAAATTACCAATTGTATATACCAAACTTATCAAGCACAATGCCTTGCGCAAGAAGAATGCACAGGTAATCATGTTTGGTATGCTTCTTTAAGTAATCGGTAAATCGTTTGAAGATATTCTTCATGTGTCAAATAGTTCCATTAAGTTTTACACCCGCCAACATTCCGAGAATAAAATCTGCGAATTACGTGTAGTACGAAACGGATTTGAGACTGAAATAGTAGACCGTGCGAAAGCACTTTTGAAATGTGCAGACTTACATTTGTATCCCTATAAGTTGAGTTTGCCAAGTTAACGTGTTAACATAGTTAATGCAAACAGATAATGCTGTAATGGTCGCGCCAATGTGCAGAATGCCTTTTTTGTCATCTCGTAAATACATGTACGTCATAAGCCATGGTATGATAGATTGGGAATTTGTTGCATGCATATGCGTAGATCAGCCTGTGCACCACAGGCTGCTGAGCATCTTTGTTATTCGTTATCTGGTAAACAGGCTATGCTCGAAATGCAGTGACTTATCAGTTTGATTTTGTCATTACATGTACCTGGTCGAACACATCACAGGCAGACTTACTCGAATTATTGTTTCCATGACGTTAATACTGTACATGTACATGTACCACTGTACAATTGGGCCTTGATGCGAAAAACCGGACTTTCTTGCATGTGAAAATCATATGCGCAGACCAGCATACGCATCAGCACAATCTGATCAACGCATTTATTGTTCGCTCCCTGGAAAGTATAATGCCCCAACTTACACGCAACATTTCAATATTCAAGCTAGCTGTAGCTTAGAAAGTTTATTTGAGCATTACTTGGTCAAAAACATCGCATACATGCTTGCTAAAAATATGCCTTTGATAATGTTAGTTTTACTGTACCGCGGTACAATTGGGCCTAGACGCTAGAAACCCTGACTTTGTTGCATGCGAGCAACTAAGGCGCAGACCAGCATGCACATCCGCGCAATCTGACCAGCACCATTCCTTTCGCTCAGTGGAAACTTACTACACGTAAAAAAATTTCAATATTCTAGCTAGTCACTGATGCTTAGCAGGTTTATTTGAGCATTACTTGGTCGAAAACATCGCATACAGACTTACTCGAAATAATCCTTCGATACTGTTAGCTTTACTGTACCTCGGTGCCATTTCAAACATTTATATTGTAAAATGAGAGGATTCTAGCTCGTCTTTGTAGTTTTGCTAGTAGCTCTAATAGACTCACCTCGTCGAAAGCATCGAGCGAGATGTTGCGTCGATAATGTTAGTTTTACTGCACCGCGGTACAATTATAAACCTGTGAAAGATTGCAGTTTCATTGCAGATTGGTATACGATGACAAGAGAAAAGCAATTGCTACCAACTGGGTTTATGGCAGACATGTTGGTAGCTCGCCATAAAACAACACCGGTTCATTTAGCTTCACACACAAACTGAACTCATGTTATCAAATGCTCCCATAAAACTGTGCCTTTTATGACAGCAATCAAATTTCAAACACATACGCTCTATGGAGCAAGTGCATTGGCACTGTATCAGAGCTAGTCAGTAAATAAAACACGTTTTACTATACAAGAGTCTAGATACAATATTCAAGGAACCTCAAAGTTCAAGTAGAAAGACAGTATAATAGAGAGGAAGGAAATCAGGAATCGATACAATCAAGTACCACACCTGACCCGAGACAACATATGAAAACATGACAAAACCACAAGAAAACACAATACATAGGAGAGCCAAACTTCAACTGTAATTGTCTTTATGGTGTCTCGTGACTGTTAGTGTTCTGTGGGTTCTCCTCACGGTGCCACGAGTTTGTCTGCGATTGTGGTATTTCTGATCATACTCGCTTACTCTTCAAAGGCTTATGCTCGCGGGGTGTGGGCCAGATACTGACACATTTGCTTATAAGCAAAGGGGTCAGTATCTGGGCTTATAAGCGAAAACGTTCAGCATCTGGTCCATGTCCCGCTAGCATTGGTGCATGCACGAAACCTTCTAGGCATGCTAGCGATTATGCGACAGATTATCTCCCTTGATATACGTTACCATGTAGAATCATTAATACCGTCTTTTGGGCATCATGCCCACCAAACCTTGATACTGCTATAGCATACATATTGCACTGCTATACTGTTGCAGGATAATGCCTCTCCCCAACCTTCCTCCAAACATATTTTCAATCATCCGTGAAGTTCAAACAGAATCCGTGACACCTCTTGAATGTTCCCTACAATTCTTGTAACGTAGTTGATTCTTCTTCTAAAATTGCTTTCGGTTTTTTAAATCTCTTTAGAATTTTTAAGTTATAATTTCAGCAACAAATCTATCTAAATAATTGATTAAATCTTCTTTAGTCAAACTATATCACTTCTAGAAACTAATCTAAACCCAGTTCCAAATTCTAACACTCTCACACTGGACTTCACCTTATATACTATAATGTCACGTGATGGAAACCGATAACAGCGCCACCTAATGACATCATTATTAACCAATCATATTTCAAGCTATCAGTACAACACCCTCTACATATGTAAGCTACCGTTTATATCAACCAATAGGAAGATACACAGCTGACTCACAGCCATACCAATTGCGCAATATGCATGGATGTTTAGCAAATCCTACCAATTAACACCAAACCTGACGTAAGTTATTTATTCAGTTGATGCAATATTACTATATATAAAAAGTAACACCCATCAAGAAGACTATTCAAAGGTTTTTTTTAAACATCCCATCAGTTTTAGCAGGCTTACCGACTTGATCTTTAAGAATAATAGCAAGCTGGTGTCAAATAACTTAAACCAACATAAATATGTCAAACATAAGTGTCGACAGCACTCTTGTTCCGAACACCTGTAGTTAAACTACAAGCATTCACAATTATTGTAAATCCTCATAGACACATTCACAAACATTGTGAATTCTCTCAGGTGAAGCATACTGTTTTATATTGTGGCGCAAACATGATTTGGGCTCATTAACACAATGATGCGCAGATACTGATGCTGCCAAGGCGCTGTCTTTTTAGGCCTTCCCCTCCCATTCCCAATAATGACACAGCCCGTCTGTCGATATCGCGAAACCAGGCACAAAATTACACTTTTGGATTTCTCAAAGTGTTTAGAATTTGAGTTATGTGTTTGCTCAGCTTACAGCATGCTAAAAATTATTTTTTGATTGCACGCAATTTCTCATTCAACGTCATGTACACTTTGCACTTGACAAATACACCTTACAGTTGTTTTGTTGATCCGCAATTGTCATATTTATAAATGTTTATGTATATGTAACATGAGGCATTATATGGAATTAACAAATTACCAAATCAATATTATGAGTACCCACAACATATGATTTGGTTGATAAATAAGAAAAATGGGCTTTTAATTACGCGCTCTTCTTACCTAAAGGCCTGTATATAACACAAAACATCAATGAGAATATTTAATTGTTTTACAGGAAGCAATTTTCAATTGTGCTGGCGAGACTTCACACCAATTTGTTCATTCAATATAGTTTCGAGGCGGAATACCGTCCTTTGTAGTTAGCCTTTCGTTCATCAAAATTATTTTGTACTGTAAGATTTCTTTGAAGATAACGACCATAACAGATCAAACACGCCAATTAGTGTATTGCTAGCCGCCGAATCTAATCCTAACCATCAACTAGATTTTGAATCGATAAAATAAAACTGTTTTCAATATTGAGAAAGTTAAGAATAAATCATACCTCAAAGCAATTATGTACTCGTATGGGCCATTGACCTGTCAAATAGGGAGAAGTTAAACTAACGCAAAATACGATTTTGAGATGTAATTCTATATCTGTATGATGTTGAGTCGACTTAAGATACCTCGAAGTCTATGTGACTTGAATAATACTTCGAGATTTTCGTTGTTTGAGTAAAATAGAATTGACCTATATTTAAAAATAGAAAAAGGGGCTATTGTTCTTATTTCCAATAAGAATATATGTTTGGGATGCTTGAAAAAATCATCTTGCTGAGATGGTTCTTAAAAGTATCCTAAACCCATATTTTATAAATTGTGTGGAATAATTTGCCGTAAAAGCATGAACACTAACGGCCTGAAACAACATTGTAAAAAAAATGAAAGTTACACATTATAGCCCTCTGGCACTGGGGCGGTGTTTAGAACAGAATAGGTGTTTGCATGGTGCCCTTTGTTCCATTTTCTTTAATTTGATATGCATCATGACTACTTTCAGTGAAAATGTTCTGACCCCACCTCAGGGGTCGACGGTGTGTGTAAGGACAGAATATGTGCATACATGGTGCTCTATGCTCAATTCCCTTTAATTTAATATGCAACATTTTTCTTTCAGAAAAAAAAATATTTGACCTTTTGACTCCAATTGGGGTTTAGGGTACGTGTAAGACAAACTATGTGTTTGCATGGTGCTCTATGTTCCATTCCCTTTGATTTGATATGCAACATGACCACTGTTAGTAAATAATGTTTTGACATTTCGATCCCACCCAAGGGGCCAAGGTTGTGTGTAAGGACAGAATGTGTGCGTGCGTGGTGCTCTATGCTCCATTCCCATCACTTAAATATGCAACATGACTACTTTCAGAAAACAAGAAGGCCCTTGGGCCCTGGGTCGCTCACCTAAGAATGACTCCATCAGAGTAGTGGAATCATTTGTGAAATTTTGGTAGAGTGCATCATGAGGAACTATTCTGTGATTTTTTTTAAATTTGGGTCAGTGGTTCAGGAGATGTCTTTTTAAAGATTTCTTATCTGGAGCTTAAGCAGTCCTGCCATTTATGCAATTTTAAAAGATGGCATCATGGGGAATATTCACGTGAAGTTATATGGAATTCGGACAAGTGGTTCAAAGGAGATGTTGATTAAAGACATTTCTTATCTATAGCTCTGATCACCCATTTGTTCAGCAGACCCGAACCATTTGTGCAATTTGGTAGAAGGTATCATGAGAAACGATTATGTGAAATTATTTTGAATTTGGACAAACTCAGGAGGAGATGCGTTTTAAAGATATTTCTTATCTGGAGCTCCCGCGACCATTTTGTTCACCGGAGCTAACCCATTTGTGCATTTTTGGTAGAAAGCATCATGAGGAACAATTCTGTGAATTTCTTTTTGGATTTGGACCAGTGGTTCAAGAGGAGATGTCGTTTTAAAGATATTTCTTATCTGGAGCTCTGATGGCCCTTTTGTCCAGTGGAGTGGAACCATTTGTGCAATTTTGGTAGAGGGCATTATGAGGAACAATTCTGTGAAATTATCTGAATAGGGGCCAGTGGTTCAGGAGGAGATGTCATTTAAAAGATTTCTAATCTGGAGCATTGGCGGCCCTCCTGTTCAGTGGAGCGGAACCATTTATTCTGAAAGAGTGCATCATGGGGAACATTCGTATGAAGTTATATGAAATTAGGACCAGTGGTTCAGGAGATGTCGTTTAAAGAAAAAGTTAACGGACGGACGACGGACGAAGACCGATCACAATATTGAGCCTTCGGCTCTGGTGAGCTAAAAAGTGATGTTTTAACCTTTGACCCAACCCCAGGGTCGAGTGTGTGTGCGTGAAAGGACAGAATATGTGCTTGCATGTTGCTGCATTCATGATTCCCTTTCATTTGATATTCATCATAACCATGTTCAGAAATAGTTGAATCCCCATCCCCAGGGTCAGGTGGCGTCTACGGGCAATTTATTAGTTTCTACCATGTTTCTGCATGCGTCATTCCCTTTAATTAAATATGCAACCTGACCATAAGTTTTGGCCTCTGTCCCACCCCCTTAATCCACCCAGGGGGCCGGACCCAGGCATTCGAACTTAAATCTCGTTTGATATGTTTTATATGTATTGTACCCCTTTCTGCATGAGGTATTTTAGTAAACATATTGACAACTGAGTTATTACAAAATTTAAATATCTGTCCTCTAAGGGGTCAGGGGGCGGGGTAAAATTTTAATACTTTCACTCTTATCTACAGGCACTGAGTAATCATGGCCTATAGCGAGAAGTTGTCAGATTAATTACTTTGGGGAATGTGAAGTTTATTACACAAAAAAGGATAATATAGCTTTTGCATTAGTCTAAACCTAGGTAAAAAAGGCAATAACTCAGTCAACATTTTGCGGATGACCTCCAAATTCGAACTTGACCTATTTTTTATGATGCTTTACCCTTCTTTAAACTTTAAATGAAATTACTGCATCTCTTTAAAAGTCATTGATCGGAACCACAATTTAGCCAAATTCTAATCAAAAAGGGCCATAACTCAGTCGAACTTGACCTGTATTTAACGATGCTTTACCCCTCTGTATACTTTGAATGCAATTGATGTCTCCTTTCAAGAGTTATCGATCGGAAACTAAAAGTGTGACAACGCGGACGCCGACGACGACGCCGACGGAGACATAATCCACTATATGTGTCGACCTGGCTTTGCAGGCGACACTAAAGCCCCTTAGGAGAGGTAAATTCTTAGTAACGTATGATTTACATGGTTATATACAGTGAGTTGTTGCTTTTTTGTTTATGTACAGTGTAGAACCATAATCAGATCTTGATATGCTTGTAGTTAGTTTCCTCCCAATAGGTCATGCAATGTGAGACTTCTTCCTACTGAAAAGTAGCTACATTTTATTACTTACAAACTCGATCAGCAAGTCTGACACTATGGTGTTAAGATTGGATTTAATTTCACGAACACGCTCCTTTATTCGTCTTTGAATTGACTTTATCGATCACCATGTGTCATTCCTTCAGACAGAATTTGCAGCTATTATATAACAACAATTAACCCGTTTGTGCCGAGTAGAGCCGCATCCCTTTTTATTGCCATTTTTGGTTAAAACATTCAAGTAATATATTTTCCAAAAAGCTTGCCAGCTAAAATGTGTTGTAGTTTTACAGCAGCCATTCGAAAGTGAATTTTCAGTAGCTGTTTCAAACGAAAGTGGTGATCTATTAAATAACACACCCACCTCATCGCCATCTCCGCTAGCGGAGATGTCGATGAATATGGCGTGTCATTTTAGTGTTGAGACACCATGAGACAATTCATACAGGTAATTTTCATAGAAGGGGCTATCTCATACTTCACTACTTAACCGGTGCTACCATACAGGTTGCCAACTAAGTCGATTCTAATTTCCATCCTCAAGTGAATGGCAATAAATGTGGATGATGTTTTAGCTGATCGTTGCTTTTAACATAGGATATAGTGGAGACACCGAGGAAATTTTAAATAAGAACATCTATAAAATAGATGCATTAATGCAGCTTTTATAACATCTTTTGTTTTACCAGATTGGCTTGCCTTCCTAGATTTAATTGCCATTCTAATGCACTTGCTAATGTAACGCGATGTCTAAATGGATGGCGTTAGAAATTGGCGACACCGTATCCTATATCCTGCAATATACTGTTGGAAATGGTTTGACGTCATTACATGTAAATAGTCTAAGAGCATAGAACCAATTCTGTAAGCCTTTAAACAACTTGTATAATATTATATACATTTCGATAGATGACATGTAGCTTTATGGGGCTTGCAACACTCCTTAGACAAACACGCGCAGAAATGCATAAGAATGATGATAACTATATTCAACATGTTCATTTGGGGAGGTATAACACTTAATTCATATATACGATGATATGCATTCACAAATAAACATCTTAAATATATATACATATATTTGGGTTAGGGGTCTTACAATCGATCATCATTAAACTTAAGCCCTTTCATCAGTAATCGATAAAGCCATTTTAGTAAAATATGCATATTCCGAATTTATTGGTAAATAAGCACTCAAAAAGGCAATTAATCGCTCATTCCTTGAACCTAATAATCGCTGATATATAGACCAGTATGTCCCTAACCCGCCTTCTACTGACTCTTTAAAACTATCGACTACCGTCCATGATTGATGGCCCTGCATTATGTCTGGCTTTGACAAATATCTTGACAGAATACAGATATTTCTCTCACTACTCCAGCAGCCTGTCAAGCATCCGACAACGCATTTCCTACTGATTATATCGCTGTTGACAAAATCTACATATTCAAACGATGTTGCTACATTTCCGTATCGCATTGCAATTGAGTGTGTATTAATAGAAGAGTTCTTGAGATTGTGTCCGTATCGCAAAGGCGACCATCTCAGTTTGCATGTACACTCAAAAGTGCAAAAGATGAAGGTTCATTAAACTAGACTAAACGCCTATGTGCAGCCGTCCGTTGGTCGGCTGCGCATAGACGTTCAGTGCAATATTCGCATGGGCTGGCTCATCAGTTGCCACTTCAGTAACACCCTTTTAAAATATTCAAACTGTGTTTGTTTGATTTGATTCTTTACGTCCCATCAACAATCTTTCAGTTATAAAGGGACGGGTCTTCCTGGGTTGAACCAGTAATAAGCTAGGATTAATGTTCTTGCTCAAGGACACAACGCAGTGACGCCGGTGAGGCTCGAACCCGCGGCCCTTCGGTCTCCAGTCAAGCACTCTACCACTGAGCCACTGCGCTCCCTAAAGAATCAAACTGAAAAGAGCATTGCTGATCATAATGCACCTTACTAATCTCGAGATCCATTTAAATGTGTATAACAGCTCGAAATTTAAACTCACAAACGATTGAGTCTTACCAGGATATGCGACAATCACAGGTCACAGATCAGCTCATGGCACCGTGAGGACGAGACATTAGAACAATGACATATGCGTAACAATAAAAGCAATAATGCACTAAAATCAAAGCAACCGTCTCTATCTTCGCCAGAGAAATGATTGCAAAATAGAATGGACGCAAACAACTCTATCACAAATCCAGGACCAAACATAATACCTGAGCACACTAAATGCATCTCCTCCCAAACCTTGGGCGTAACAGCTTCAACATTTGCATGTGCACAGGTAACATGATGTGGAGTACTGGGCAACTTTTTATGTGGTCTTGACCCAAATGTCCAAGTTATTTAATAAGTGCATAGTTATTTAAGTGCATCTACTCCTAAACCGTTGGATGTAGCAACTTCCAATTTAAAGGTGCATAGGACAATTGACCAAGGTCAAGGTAAAATAGTTTATTTTCTTGTAAATGCATCTACTCCTAAACCGTCGACCGTAGCAACTTCAAACTTTGCAACTACATAGGTCACATGATGTAGATGGTACTGGACAACATTTAATATGACATTGACTCCAAGGTCAAAGTCAAAGATTTGATAATGTATTTTCTTGTACATGCATCTCCTCCGCAACTGATGGACGTGACAATTTCAATTCCAAGGTCAGGGTCAATGGATAAAAAGCGTGTATTTGCGATGGTGCACCATCGACTGAAGTCTAGTTACGTTGTAGAATCTTGTTTCAACATACATGTACTGACGATCCAGAAAATCAGCGAAAGGCAGGGTATACCTACAGTATATAATTTATGGTGTTCATTAAAATAATTGTTGTCGGTGAAGCAAGCTTTAATGTGCAAGCTTAACCTTGTAACGCATAAGTTTTAATCATCGTTAAGATATTTAGCAACATTTCTGTTTCCGTTATGCGCTCTACTCAGTATGCATTTATTATACTCACGAAATCCAGACTGCTTTCCTAACAATATAAGCATATATACATAGTTTGTCTCCACTGTTGCACATACTCAAACGATCACTTCCTATTTCAAAATAGTCACACAAGCTCGGCTGATATGGTGTCCAGGAAAATGTACAAGTTGATATGTGCGCCCATCGAAGACTCAGATCAGTCTGCGCATCCGCGCAGTCTGATCAGAGTCTTTGATGGGCGCTCTATGGATAGCCAAGGGACCAACGTTTCTACAGGCGGAAAGATAAATGTAAGATTCTGATCAGATTGTGTGTGTGTGCAGACTGATTTGAATCTTCGCTGTGCGCATATGCCAGCCTGTACCTTATGCTGGATACCGGTATATATAACGAATAGCGTTCTGCAACAGCAGCAGCTGCTAGAATCGCTGATTGATGGGTGCAAGCGAAGTGCTTAAATGCACTTCCTGAATGAACTGAAACGCATAACATCCTATATTTTACCCAGCCTGGTTTAATAAAAAAAAAACATGAACCAGGGTGGGGAACGGCATGTTTTGACACACACTGCACGGATACAAATTGACAACTCTTGTTTTTGTACATCTTCAGATAAACGTACATGTATCCTTAAATTTATGCACCACATTCTGGTTTACTTTTGTCCGTAAACGTTTTACTTTCGGCAACCACTCTGTCACAAAATTTGAAGTGTTGAAAACTGGGGTACATTGACGGACAGACTTAATTAAAATTTTCTGCCAGAGTGTTTGTACCAAGTAAAATCCTTGCAAGGTCAAGATGGTATCAAAAGAGGCGGCAAAACAACACCATATACGCAAACGCATTTGCGTACACATTTGAGCCGAAAATATGGGATTATTCTACACCAGTTCTGACGGTTTCTCGACGACACATGCACGCATACAGGATGTTAGTGGAAAAGCAATTCTAATGAGTCTAATTCCACTTCTAATATGGGTTATATATGATGGCATAATCTGCTCTAAGACGCCCTTTAAGGGTTTTAGCACCCATTAACGAAGTGAAAGAGGTCCTGATTCAAATTAGCTTTAGTATTGTCCACCGTTACCAAAATATGCTTTACATGTCAAATAACGTAGACCCTCATGAGGCGCCGCATTTTGCGGCGTCTCATCTGGGTCTACTTTTTTTGTAAATGCCCCCTATTTGAATTGTTTGCATACATGTATTAGCCATGTCCCCACAATTGCAACATTGTAACAAATGTGGCTTACCTACTATGAGTATTTAGACGATTAAGCACAATTGCTTACATTGTAACTTAGGCAAGCTACACCCCTGTACATGTAGATTATTTTCCTTTGCATGGACATGTTGATTATTTTCCTTTGCGACTCTGCTGCCCTTACAAATGTGGCTTACCTACTATGAGTAGTTAGACAATTTAAATTCCTTGGGGTTTTATAACAAGGCATAAAGTGCATTTTGTGGTCGGTTTCATAATGATTATCATACAATGGTTTATTTATAACTATATCTCTCATTCATATTTATTAGCAATTTCCTTTCATTGCAGAGAGTTAAATTTGAACTTGTTTTGATTTATGGTCTGAACTTCCCTTGTCTATGAGAAAGTAAGTAGACATGGATTTGCGTGCAGACATAAAATTCCGGATACACATAAACACCATTATTCAATTATTTCACAAAGCATATTAATTTGGAATATAGACTATTGGTGCATTTGGGAATTAGACATTTTGCAAGATATAAACAGACTGACAGTATTATGGAATTTAGATTTGTCTTGTTTTACAAACGTGTACCATTTGCAAATAAAGAAATTGCACCCACAGACCATCCCATCAGGTTACGGCACTTATATATAATTCTTTTAGCGCCCATGTGCAGCTATTCGGAGGGGATAGAAGGCTTAATTTTGGTCTGAGCCAACATCTACATGTATGCTGCCGAATCCATACTCGCTGTATGTGAGCAGTCAAAGGTCTGGCGAGACTGCACTGCTGCGCCGGCTTGTCTGAACATTGACTGACCGCTGATGTGATAAGTACCAAAATATCATGGCTCAAAATTTAATAAATAGAGGATCTTACATGAGTGCTCATGTTTTATTGAATTTATTAAACGAGTTGGGGAAAAGAGATAAAATGCGAGGCTTGCCGAGCATTTTATCTCTTTTTCGCAACGAGTTTAATAAATTCAATAATACAAGCGCACGAATGTTAGATTCTTTTTATCATATGACATTAAGATAACTGTGAAATCTCATTTTTGGCGTAAAAACGTTATAATTTTGTCATTATGTACACACTGTTGTTATCGACGTCATAACGTTTCCCGTAAATCTATAAACCACTAGTGGTTTATCGATTTTATTGCATGGCGTTATTTCACTCCCAGAAGCGACGTCATGTGATAATATGTATCCTGTTTTGATGTCAATACTGGTCTAATTTTTAAAGTACGTAAGAAACCGCAAAAATACAAATTATGAAAGGTTTCATATTTTGCTCATTTTCCGCGAATGTAGTAGTACAAAAGAAGAGCAGCAGAATCGATGTGGGATGCATATACATACACTGTATAACTTAAGTAGTAAAGTTTCAAAGAACGTGATTATATCAGTACAAGTACCTAGTAGAACTGGCTTTGTATCTTGGGACATTTGGTATCTTGGGACGGTGTGGTACTTGATTTTATCGATTCCTGATTCTTGCTGTCTTTGTATAAATATATCATCATAACCCGTATGTAGTAGCCGTCGTCGTCGTTGTAGTATTGGTTGTAGTAGTAGTAGTAGTAGTAGTAGTAGTAGTAGTAGTAGTAGTAGTAGTAGTAGTGGTAGAAGTAGTAGTAGTAGAAGTAGGAGTAGTAGTAGCAGTAGTAGTAGAGGTAATAGCAGCAGTAAATTGCTCTTCATTACAGGCCATTGGTCGCGGGCAGTCAAATTTAATTCCAAGTATTCACAAGTTCACATTATAACATTGTCCGACAAAAAATACCATACAGGGAGCGGACACATGATAAAAAAACAGACAAGTTACAGAGTGAAAGTCCTTCAAATGCCACTCAAAGCAGAAATATTTTCGCAAAGATTGCCAAATCTATGGAAGCCAAAAGCATTCTTTCATCTACTTCCAGTTTCTGGAGTTGATAAAAAATCTAAGCGCTTTATTTAATGCCGATGTGCCACGATGTATTCCAGTATTGCTTCAACACAAGGCGTTTATGCAGACATTTATTCCTACAAGTTATGCTATCACTGACTGTAATATTTAAAGTAACACAACATGAATACAGTAAAGTAAGAAAGACGGCAACGATCAGGAATCGATACGATCATGTACCACATCTGACCCAGTATACCAATGGGAAAGTGACACACTCACAATTAGACATCACAAACGAAAGCCAAGAGGTCAGCCCTTTCACGGCAGGTGACCACAAGGCATCAAATAACAGACGCACACGAATGCATAACAAACACAAGACTGAAACAACATGACTGATCCACAAGTGAAGTACCGCCTTCGAAAAACCTCAATCATTCGAACTCCAAATCTCTTAAGTGGGTTTAACCATTTTGAGATGGAAAACGTTTGATACTGTTTAGTATAATTATCGAAGGATCACCGGTTATATTTTTCCAAAAATAATGAATATCTTCCTTAGAAGATCGATTTTATCTTAGCAAATAGTGCAGACCGAGATGAAATGCGCATTATGCGGCATTTCATATGGGCCTTCGCTTTTTGTCATAGTATTCGTTTTAGGGTTTGGGTCCTCAAAGCGTTAACCACAACTGATCCTATGGTAAAATGTACTTCTGAGGGCAATAAATCAATGTCTACGTTACCCGACACTAAATGGTGGGTTATTCATAACCATTTAATTATATGCCTGGTAGAATGAAAACGATAACCATTGCGTACAAACAGTTACAAAATTGACCACAGATTACAAAGTGTGGGAAGTGGGGGCAGATTTTGCTTCACAATATTCAACTAGCGAAGAAGAAAGCCCCCCCACCCCCCCCCCCCACAAAAAAGACTATTGACGGAAAGAATATATTATACATTGTAGTAAGTGCAGACCAAATGCTGGTATTAAGGGACCTCTAATTTGTTTCGTCAGGTAAGGTCAGCAAGTAAAATATCTATTTTGATAATTGACAGGTCCACCCAGGAAATTCTTTTTTTTTCATTTTTGATTGAATAAAATAAGCGGATAATACCAATTAGAAGCAATCACGTTTTAACTTAATTTTCTGTTGTGTGGTCGATTTAATACTAAAAAATAATCGCAACAGAAATTCAACCAAAGAATTAAAGAACAATTTTTTCATCCATTTTATCACCGTTGTACGCAGCTTAAGTCATTAAAATGGCAATTATTGTACACACCAAGGCAGAAAATATTTTTGAGATTCCCACGCAATACTGTAAAAACTAGCGTCCAGATGCGATTGTTGAGTATAACCAGGAAATACTCTCATTGAGAAGGTTCTTTTGAGTACCCACAACATATGTTTTGGTTAAATTAGTGGGTCTTAAAGCTTGTATTTTGGTCTGGACATTTATACGATACACACGTGATGGCATTGCATAACGTGTCTGTCTCCTGTCACTGAGCATGTGAAGGCGAGCTGGAGATACCCAAGTGTGTTTTTGTTTTGTTGTTGTGTTTTTTAGAAATGCCTATCAACCCCCTAAGTTTGTATGGCAAGATAAAGTGTACAGATTGTAATGAAAACTGTGTGGAAAAATACAGACTCATTGATTGATGAGTGATGAATTATTGCAAAAATTAGGAAACCTCCATGCGGGCTAACGAATAGTTTGTGCTTTAACAACAGCAGCATCTAAACGAAGATTTGGCCAGTAAAAATATAAGTCCCGCTGGTGGCTTTGGCTGATGTACTTTTTAAGGCGGTTTATTCACTGTTTGGTGTGGGAGTGATGTGTTGGGTCCTTGTTTTATGTGTGTTTCTTTGTGTCCTTTCTAGATTGGCAATCGTCTAGACTGGCTCCAGATCTTAAAACAATTTTTCATCAATGTGTCATATCATTTACCTATAGCCAGTCTTACTCTGATGGCTCTGTTTTAAAACAGAGCCATCAGGGTAAGACTGGCTACAACTATATGATATGACATTTTGATGAAAAATTGTTTTAAGGACTGGAGCCAGTCTAGCAATCGTCTTGCTGGTGAAGAGAAAGCTGGTTGCTTTACATTAGTTGTGTTGTGGCTGTCTCTATTTTGTGCATAGGGTTGGTCTGCGGTCTGTGTTTGTGGCATTTCCTTGTCATACGCATTACTTTGTTGCATTCCTTATTTTGTAGATATTGTTAATATTAAAGTTTCTGAATATAATATAAACTAAATACGAATTGATGAAGCATAACAAAAACAAGAAGTTGCAAAATCCAAAGCGTACGTAGCGATCATGCTGATTCATTTAGTGTATGAACCACGTTTAAAGGGTGGTTGTGGCAAAACCAGATCGAAGCCAACAAGCAATGCATACTTGTAAAAGTGCCACCGTAAACGACTCATTTCATATCCGCTGCATATGATCATATTCAAGTTCATTGATATCATAACTGCCAAAATAGGGGTCAGACAACAAGACGAGGTAATGGACCGTTAATTAATCTCGGCCATTACGAGGATTCTGTTTTATATATACGTACTATATACAGTAAAATCTGTGTAAAACGGCCACTCAACTGATAGACAAAACAAAATATCTTAATGACAAGTGGTAGATTTATGAAGGTCAAAAGTATTGCAGAATGCTCCCATTGGAGTATTCTGCAATACTTTTGACCTGCATTATGCGATAATTGGTGTTGAAAACCAATTTAAGTTTTTTAGAGTAGCTGTTCTACTGTAGCTTCATTTTCACAATAAAACGAAAGCCTTATCTTGGATCTATATAATAATAAAAACATCATTGTAGCTCATAATTTACAAAATGAGACATTTTATATCCACATCCCAGTAAACGCTTCTTCTCCAAACTCACGGTACATGTACTTTCAGATCATTGCTTCTTTTGAAGACTTGAATGAAATATTGATTGCGACTGTTGAAAATAACCTAGCCGGAAAGCGAATCAAGACAGAACAAATTAAAGACATCTTCTAAAGCAGTTGCTGTAAATATATCTCCCGTCCACAGAGAAAATGGTCCTTTCACAAAGGTCATGCCTTCCCTGTTAGTACTTAACAAATAGCAAACGAACAGAGTATCAAAGTGACTGACAATATAAGCTACTGGATAACTATGCTGTCTCTTTCATATGTGAGACTGCATGCATGTAGCATTAATGTGAGTCGATTCTGATATACATGTAAATCAACATGACAATGGTGGTTGTACTAGTAATTGGCTTGCTGAGCATCTCACCGTATTTCAAAGTCATTGTAGTTATATATAATATAACCCTTGCCAGTTCTTCTATATTTTTGTGCCTCGTGGTTGAGACAATCCACACGATTTGGAATCGTGTTAGCGATCATGTTATCCCCAGGACTTTGTCATTTTGAATCCAGGGGAATCAATTGGAACAAGCATTGTACTGGACCCCCTGCCCCCCTCCCCCACTCTGGATCCGCGCATGGCACGTGACTCAATGGGATCATTTGAACAGTCCTGGTAAAGGGTCAATAGGTGATGTTGCCTGTACATGCCAGATATAGTAACATTTCTGGCAAGAGTACTATGTATACGCCTATGTGACTCACGAATAATTTAAGCAATCTTCGAAGACTGACGGTTGTCCAAGGAACGTATATGTCAAATTAGTTTCAATTTATGTTTCCTGTATACATGTAGAAATATTTGCCTCATCCTCTGGCGGCCATATTTGCAAAAGGATCAGATTAGTTTGAACAATCTTGGAAGTGAGTCACCTAAACACCATTTGTTGTGTTAGTTCACCTTGCGCTCAGGCGAGCAAAAACTGCTTTAAGCGCATCTTGTGTTCAGATGAGCTAAAATAAGCTTTAAATGCGACCTGTGCTCAGGTGAGCCGAGATTGCTCTGAGTACGCCTTGTATTCGATTATGCAAAATTTGGCTTAGGCTGCTGTACGTTCTAAGTGATGTTGATTCATTGTTTTATGTTCCTCCCATTGCTTGTTGAGATTCTGTATTTGGTCTTTGTTTTAAATTTGTTATGCATTTCTTAGTGTTCTCTCTAGTTTTGCAATCATCTTGATGTTGAAGAGAGAACTGGTTCCTTTACTTTTATTGTCTTCCTGATGTCCTGTTACTGTTGGTGTTCTGTGGCTCTTCTCATGGTGCCATGGAATGAACTGCAGTGTGTGGTTGTCATGCGCGGATCCAGATGGGGGACAGGGAGTCCAGACCCCCCCCCCTCCCCCTGGAAAATGACAACAATTTAGGGTTTCTTAGCAATACTTGTCCGTATCCCCTTAAAAATTACCAAGCCAGCATTCAATGTTGGACCATCATCGGCAAGCCAGCGGACCGCCATTTAAATGGCGCTTCGCTGGTGGGCCGATGGTAGCCAACTAATAGTGGTATCTAGATCTTTCCTCCCCACATCAAACTAAAACAAAACGTTATCAAAGGTGGACCTCCTCTGACAAAACTTTCTGGTTCCACGCATTGTTGTGGTATTTCCTGATCATACTCACTAACGTTTTGCTTAATGTGCATCATATGTTCAGGGGAGCCAATGTTGCTTTAAGTGTACATTGTGTTCAGGTAGACAAAAAACAGGAATTTCACAAGAATAGTCGATAAAATATAATGATGTTAGTTACATGTTTCTCAGCGATCAACACTAATGACCTACTCGGGATGATGCGTCGTTAAACCCTAACCCATCATCATCTTAGATCGTAAGTGGACTGATCCATTAAAGAAAATATTCATTAAGGGTTAATAACTTAATGATATCAACATGCCGAATTCGATAAGGAAGGATGTCTATAAAACAATGTAATAGACACAATGGATATATATAATATATTCTGGCGACTTTGGACGAAATCTGCATTGGCTTTATACACCTAATATGTATCTTACATCTTTGACAGATGTACTTCCATTTTAAATCTTCCGCCGCGAAGCGGATGGGGTTATAGGAATGCCCTCCGTCTGCCAGTCCGTCCGTCCGTCATACCGTCCGTAACGCTTTCTTGTCCGCTGGTCGATTTTAATCAAACTTCACTCATTCTTTTCGTCATTTCGCTTGGCGTTATGGCGGGGCGAAAAGACGAAATAACGCCAGGCGAAAAGACGAAATTACGAAAAACGCCACGCGAAATAACGAAAAGACGAAATAATGCCAGGCGAAAAGACGAAATAACGAAAAGACGCCAGGCGAAAAGACGAAAAATAAGAGTTTAAAATGGCGTTATTTCGCGTGGCGTTTTTTCGTCTTTTCGCGCTCGTTTTTCGTCATTTCGCATGGCGCACTTCGTCATTTCGTCTTTTCGCCTGGCGTTATTTCGTCTTTTCGTTATTTCGCTTTGCGTGTTTTCGTTATATCGTCTTTTCGCTTGGCATTATTTCGTCTTGGCGCCGCGCCATAACGCCAGGCGAAAAGACGAAATAACGAAATGGCACAAACAAGCCACCATAGTTTTCAGCGTAGTTGTATTAGCTGACTTTTAACCTACTTATTCAGGTGTAACCTGTATGTCGCAGTTTTCTTGGGATACCATTGGTCAATAAAACAATATGTCATATTCTCGTGATTCGCTGTCTGCACGAATATGCTGACTGTTTACTTTTTGTTTTGCTTTCAGGTCACCACCCTGTGCAGTAGTAAATTCTCGTACCTGATCGTCGCTTAACCCATTTATGCCTAATGGATCTAACCACCATTATCAATTGGACGAATCTATTTTGAAATTAAGGGCTGTTGGGTAGTATGTTTCGCTTCAATTCAAATTTTGAAAGTTCATTCTGTAAGCAAACAATGGAGGCTCTGAACAGACGCCGCATTTTGCACGGTTTGCCTATATCCCACAAAAAGTACGCTATCTATATATGGGTTATCTCCTAAGCTATATGTAAATTAACTGGTACCAGTTTTATTTATATTACACAAGTGGGGAGTTGAATCCATTTTTCCTACGGTGGTCGAGTTCGCTCATCGCTAGTATATTTCAGTGAATAAAAGTAAATTGAAACGAAATGGATTTGCAACCTTCTTTAAATCAAGTACGGATCAGGGTGCGGCTGTTGTTAGCGTGCTAATATATTCCTCATCCTAATCAGTGGTCTAGAAATTTTGCTTTTATGGTGGTCAAAATTGACTATAATTTTTATCAACAGATAATATACAGCTTGCCAAAAATATGTGCATAGCATTTCCAAGAATCCATTTAATCTACGCCAGTTATCTTTTTTAAAATATGTTTCTTGTTTATTCTACATGGCGGAGGGCACTTTAAGAGTGCTCTTTTCTCAATATTCAAATTGAACTAATTCAAGATTAGCACAAATTTCCTATTAGATCCATATAACAGCCGTTGCCATTACATTTCCACGTGAATGAAATGCAAATCAGAATTTTAGTTTAGAAATGATAAGTTGAAGTCCAAATGTACCTTTTCTACATGTTGATAAATATGAATATGTCCATAATCACATTTAATTCACTGCCTAAAGTATTTTTTGTAGTCAAAATTTAATAAATGGAAAAATACATGCTGATCAGGTATTCGACACGGCCCGAGTAACATGAAGCATCACTGTGCTTATGGTTTAAAAACATGATTGAAAGTTTATACAGTACATGTACAATGTACCTTTTGTCAGGGTATGTTTTAAAATGTATTTCAGCTTAAATTGGCAATGCTTGAATCCAGACGTCATTCCAGAATCCAATGAAAGCTATATTGGAATAAATTTAAGCATCAGTTTGATCGTTAGACGAAATATTCTTGAAACGTTTCAAATTGCACGAGTATCGGATAAGATATTGAAGACTTTATTTATCCTGAGTACAAAATTCTTTACCCTGGGATAGAAAATCTTGTCTTACCCATGCTATCTTACCCAGGACGTCAAGTAGCTTCGTCATGTGAAATTGCATCTTAGCGTATTCAGGGACTTCTGGAAGCTTATTTTGAAATAAATAAATAAATAAAATCAGTGATGAGCAAGAAAAAAATCCATTATTCGTTTGAGGGTAGGATAGAAAAATCCGTCCCTCGGGATCATCGTTTGTCATCACTCGGCAAGCCTCGCAATGCCAAACAGTGATCCTCGAGACGGATTTTTCTATCCTACCCTCACAATGTTGATAGATTCTTATAATCTTACCCAGACTGCCACTTGCGACTTGTTCTTTTAATGCATTGGTACGTAGTTTCATGGTTATTAAATAAGCCTCAACGCCGCGAGAAGACCATTCATCAGCATTTGTGACCAGGTTCAACAGGAACCAACCTGCTCAGCTACCAAACACAGAACCCCCCTCAAACAATGGGACCAACAATAAACAATAGATCAGCAAGAAAAGAATCACTACAATGGTAAGTTTAATTCTTCTTCTTTCCAGAATGCTAATAATATTGGCGTTGATCAGACTGCTACATAGATCCTTGATTTTCACATGTAACAAAATCAGGTATCCTCGCGATGAAGCCCTTTAATGATGCAATAACAATGACAAAGTGTGTTTTTTTTTTTATAAAACCAAACATCTATGTGTCTTGATCCACATCTGAGCTAAGAGTGAGATTGGCGCCGTGGAACGGGTTTAAACCCTCCAGTAAAAGTATCGTTCAAAGGTGGTGCTTCTTTTGTGGATCGTTTTTGTTAGTTATGCTTCATGTTGGTGCGTGTTGTGCTGTCGTGTCCGTTCATTGTAGCCTTGTGTTCACCTGCTGGGAAAGGGCTGACCTCTTGGCTGTCGTGTTTGTTGTGTTTTGTCACTTTACTAAATGTGTCCTGGTCCACAATAGAATTAAGGGCGAGGTTGGCGCCGTGAAACAGGTTTAAGCCCTCCAGTAAAATATTTTTACTGACCGTTTCAAGACGGTACTTCTTTTGTGGACCATTTGTGTTATTTATGTCTTGTGTTTTCCATGCATTCGCGTCTGTTCATTGCTGCCCTGTTGTCGCCTGCTTGGAAAGGACTGACCTCTTGTTTGTGATGATTAATTGTGTTTTTGTCACTTTCCCATCTGGTGTCCTGGGTCAGGTGTGGTACTTTCAAATTTTATCGATTACTGATCTTTGCTGCCTTCTAACTTTGATGAGTCGCCTGCTTAAAACATAAGCCATCTAAAATTAACTTTAAATGAACTACATGTTATCAGTTTCAATGTTTGGCATGTTAACCCAAACTAGAGGCCGTTGGTACGTGTAAGTGTCAAATATTTGCTTGCACTCTGTTTTATTATCCATTCCCTTCACTTGTTCTCTCCCATATGATAAGCAACAAGTCGGGTTTTTTGAAAAAAAAAAGTTTATTTAGATCCTTGCCATAGGTGTGTAAAAGGATAAATATTTCCTTGCGTATTTATCTACACTTAATTCATTTTAATTGGATATGTTTCTAAAACGCTATTTGTTTGGCCAAAGTCCACCCAGGAGATTTTACCAGTTTGGTGGGGGAGAATGTCACAGGTATAGGTATACATCACACTTCTACTGCCTGCCATAAGCGCCGGCTTTTACAGCGACGTAGAAGAGTGTTGGCCTGTAGATCCAGCGACTTGGGTTCGATTCCCTGCTGGGGAAGGTAAAACTCTTTCACTCTACTACAATGGCGCATACCTCAAATAACCGACCCTAGACCTCTGCAGTAATTCCCTGAGTCTATTTGGAAATGATTCTCTATGGTTTGGAATTTGGGGGACGAAGTTAAATTTAGTGGGGAGAATGTCACGAGGCTAGGTATATAAATACACTTCTACTACCTTGCGGTTGAATATGTTCTTAAAAGGGTATCCTTTGGGAGCAAAGACTGCACCAAAGAACTGAAACTAGAGTGTGCATATTTCCTGGGCTAGACTAGTTAGTTTCTGCCATTTAGGCTTCATCAGTGACCCTCTAATAGTTTCAAAGTTCCACAATGAAACCCATGATCCCAAAGGACAAGAAAATAAAATCTACACTATAGTGACTGTTTTGCATCGGCGTGGATGAGTGTGTGCCTGTAGATCCAGTGACCCGGATATGATTCCCAGCTGGAACAGGTTGAAATATTTTTGCTCTACTACAATTGTTTCTTTCCAGCATTGTAGCATTATGAGCACGCGTTAATGTTGGTACACATGTATTCCAATCACTCTTCTGTCTCTCTTTCAATATTCCCATCATGTTTTGCAGAGTTTGGTTTAAGCGTTCAACCATCCTTTTATTATGATGGGCCTAAAATGATATTTTCATTGTGTAACTTTGGAGTAGTATTACATAATGTAGTATTTTGCAAATATGCATTTTTAACAAACACAAGATTGCATAATTAATAAGTTGACAAACAGAATATATGCTTTTGCAGAAAATTATATTTTAGACGAGAGAATTTAAACAAACCAGCGCGATTTTCAAATAGTCTTATACGGCATAGAATTTTACTCTTCAAAATCAAGATTCTAAAATATTAATTTCAAAATATATCTATATGCACATCATTTTGTTCGGCATAAATTCAAACTAACAAATATGTGAACAAAAACATCATTGCACTTTGTATTTTTGAGTTATTTGAGAATTTGTTAAGAAGCCCCATCAAAAGTCACTTTTTGAACTAATTGTTCGAAAATAAGGAAATTTAGTATCAAAATAAAGACTATGATGTGTAGATTTTGAATTTGAAAGAAATTATTTAAAAGTCCGGTTGTGCAAAGTTTTATTTTGTAAAATGGAAATGCAGAAACTTAAAAATTCAGAAAAATGAGAATTAAATATGGCTGCCAAGTAACGCGCTTGAAAAATCTGTTGGTCAACATTTAATTTTGGTGTTCTTTGTTAAGCTATCTTGTATTGCGTCGTTAAGGTGTCAAAATCCCTTGGAGCGCTGTAGTAAGTAAATTGTGGCATCCTTGGGACAAAGAGTCTTAACACTTATCACATACCTGGTTGATTAATACTTAATCAGGTTATGTCATGAGTGCGCATGCGCCGATCACTGCTCCGCGGGGTTAAGGCAGTCAATTTTCCCACCACGTGACAAAATCCTGGAATGTGATTGGCTGGGGTTGAAGAAGGACTGTGCGCGTGATCTTTAGGGTCTAGCAGTGAAATCACTTCTGATTCTACTGCTAGACAATAAAGTCACATTATTTGTACAAGTTCTTCTTCATCATTTTCCAGGTAAGAAATTTACTTAGATTTTTTTTTTGTAAAATACTTTGTCATTATAGTGGTCCTGTTGTAAACCTTAGTATTGTGTACTAGTTTTTTGTCTATGTGCATTCTGCCGTTTCTATCTTTAAAACCACACTTTGGATAAAATTCGCAAGATTAAGTTATCTTTGAATTTATTAATTTAGAATTTTCTAACTATTTATTGTGCCTGAAAGTCTGCCGAGTAATTACTGGTTTTCCGAAGATATTTGAAATACATACAGTTTGGATCCAGATCAGGTCGGAATTTCATTAGAAGTTTTTCTTGAATAATTTCATTTCTTTTGACAATTTTCATCTTAGCTTAAATGTGCAGCTTTTGATGTAAAAGAGTTTTGTATTGCCAAGCTCAGTGGCACTGGTGGCAAAATCAAATTAAACTTTCAAGTTTGGAATGCACGTTCAAACTTTGGGCTTCGTTTCGTAAAGGCGAAATGCTTGTAGGCGTAATTGTTTTTCTTTTTTTTTTTGTATAGAATGTACAACAAGACCACTAACACATTGTATTCATTTAGTATTATGTTGTGTTCCCCGTAGTTCTAGTTTTCTTGCGTCTTAGAAACAAAGCTCTTTGATTCAACCGAACCACCCCCATGATCGACCTCTTTGCGAGGTAAAGAAAATTGCCAAAGCGGTTTCTTTTGGACGATTAGGTTCATTAATAGTCTTTTCGTTTTGACTGTGTCAATGCTGTCATTTCCAACTTCCGCTGGCAAATTTTGAACATGAAAAAAGAAGTAAAGAAACAAATTTTGAGCTAATAAATTATATTCAGGAGCCACATACCATGACAGGTACTTTATTCAATCATATACGTTTGCCCGTGGCCTCTTTGTTTAATTTCCCTCAGCACTTAGAAAGTTTCAAAGAGCTTTGGTTAGAAAAGACATTTTGACAAATTCCCTGCTGCCCTTAACATGTTGAAAACACTCTGATTAGCCATCTAGAAAGTGTAGCACAAAGACACAGTTTCTTGATAGCTTTCATAGCATCTTGAGGAAAGGCCCGTCTGAATGACTGTTCGTGCATGTAACTTTTTCACGCCTAGACAGAAGTTGTTTTTAAGGCAGCCTGGTATTTGTTCAGTGACTGTAAATAAGTTTTCTTTGTTGCCCATGGCCCAAACCTTTCTTACTGTAGGGTTTTGTCAAATAATTTTGGTATCCTGTGGAGACCAGAAATTAATTTTGACTCCCTCCCAGTTTGGTATCAGTTGCGGCTCACCTGAGTGAGTTCTAGCGGTTACTCACCCGGGAAAGCTTCAGTTTACATGCATAATTCATTTTAAAAACATTTTCACCTATGCATGGTTTCTGGCAAATCTTTGTATGAGCTCAATAAACTCATACCTGGTTTTCTTCGTGATCGTAGTTTGAGTTAAACATTACTATGGCAGAGGTCATAATTTGTATACTTCGAGTTAAACAAAGTTTGAATTATGCACACAAGCAAATCACTTTATGAGCTAAACAAACTCATACCTGATTTTCTTGGTGATCATAGTTTGAGTTATACATTACTATGGCGAAGGTCATCATTTGTGTACTTCGAGTTAAACAAAGTTTGAATTATGCACACTAGCAAATCATTTTATGAGCTAAACAAACTTATACCTGCTTTTCTTAATGATCATAGTTTGAGTTAAACATTGACAAAGGTCATCAATTATATATTTTGAGTTGAGCATAGTTTGAGTTAAACATTTTGGCAATGGCCACCCATAGTATATTTCTGATTAAGCAAAGTTTGAATTATACATACTGGCTATTCATCAGTATGCTATCTATAAGTGCAATTTTCAGTACTGCATAGGCACTTTGACCTAGCCATTACTTTGAGTTATCAGGGTTTGAGATAATGAAACTTGTCAGTCATCATGTCAAATTTATAATTAAAGTTACATGTTTAGGGTTGTATATGCATCATTTGGTGTTCTGGAACAAGCTTTTATCAGGGAAATCAATCTGTATTTTCAAAGTATTCAATTGTTTATATGAACTTGAGCAGTATATCACCAGCTGTAATAATGTTAGAATTGTTGACAAAGTCAGCAATTCAGCATCGTTCAGATGGTCGGTCCAGATTTTCATATTTTATTTGTTGGAAATGATTGAGACACACCCCACAGTTAAGACACGTTTAAATAATTCCAAGTATTAGTCCGCTAATTCCCCCGAACAAGACAGCATGTGTCAGCCCCGAATGGGATTGCGCATTGCTCTTTTGTTTGTATTCAAAGTTCTTTCCTGGCCTGGAAATTGCTTCATTAGTTCCTGTTTGTCCTGTCTCTGTGTTAAAACTGTTTTGGTGTCTCATATCTGCTCCCTGCATAAGATGTATGTCTGCAAGCCAAAGCAAATCATTTATGGCCTGGTTAGCCATTAGATGATATGTGGTCAACTTGCAGCAAGTCATTCTTTCACAAATATTCCGTGATCCTGCTCGATTCATATGATATACTAAGAAGTAGTATAGGTGCCATTTTGGGGTATAAGTAGTAGTGAATGCCACTTTGGCAGCTACTATGGATTCTCATGATGAGGGCTTGTTCTATGTTTATGAAAAGACTTCTGATTCTACTGCTAGACAATAAAGTCACATTATCTGTACAAGTTCTTCTTCATCATTTTCCAGGGTTATCATGTAGAGGTCAAAGACTCCACAGCCGGGCTGGGCCTGGGCATTGTGCCCAGGTCAAACCAACCACCAAGCCCAGTCCATGTAAAATGAGATGTAAAGAAACATGCAAAAGTGTTATGAGATTGACTAAGCAACAAAGCCCCCAATATGCTTCTGTTACATGGAGGACAATAAAAATTTCTCCTCAATTTTTCACCCCATTATAAGTGGTGGAGAATCCGGGTAGGAACTTTAATGTTTTCTACACTTTGCCGGTACCTCGACCTACAAGCGAGTATTTCCCTGCATCTGGAAAACCAGTGCATTGAACAATCAACTTGAAATGATGTTGGCGAGCTCCGAGATGACCAACTCCGACGGCATTTGGAATACCAGTGTCTCAAATAATCACATTTTTATGATGTTAGCCTGCTCAGTGATAACCAGCAGCAAGTGGATATGTGACTTCCTGATGGTTCCAGAGTTGTAAATCACCAGTTTTGGAAGACCAACTTGTTATTTTCTACCAATGGAACTATGATGAGGATCAAGTCAAAGAAACACAAACTAGATGATAATTTTTCATTAGGGATAATTTTATTTCACTATTAGATTTTAATGAGTACCACCTTCCCTTTGTGACAAATATTGATTTTAATAATCTTTCAATTTTCCCTAGCATGTTTAGGGTTAGCTATATAGAATACTTTTGCATTATTTTGCAAGATTTTATCTTCGAGTTTTATTACAATGTAACTTTCATCCAAAATTGTGACCATTTTAATGCTCTTTGAAGATGGTTTATTTGTTTACCCTTTAGGCAACAATTTTGACAATTTGCAAGGCATGTAGAAAAAAAAGATCAGTGTTGGAATACCAACTCTACTGTTAACACCTTATTTTCATAGTTTGGATTTTGCCAACTATTTTAAGCAAATTTAATATTTACCTAGTTTGGATATAACCAACTACGAACACTTGTTACTGGAAATACCAGTCACTGCAGTTCATTATTATTGTTGAGTTTGAGTCGTTTTTAAAAGAAGAAATATTCATTAGACGTGTCTCCTGTTCCAACTACTAAGAATGCGTTAGAACCGACATATCATAAAAAAATACATGCTTTGATATTCATGTTAATATCTTAACACCCAGCATATTTTTTTTTGCGAAGGTTTACTTGTATATTGTACATTTTAATATGCGTTTCTGTGCTGTATAATAAGTAAGATAGGTTGCCAAAGATGATTCAGTGATTGTTTGAAAACATCAAAAATCAGTACTATCATGTTTGTTCTGAAAACAGTCTGAGGCATAAGTCTTTATTAGACAGTTGGGTCATTCCTATCCTCGCATAATGTTTATAGGGCAACATCTTGTAGTACAAGATAATATGTTCATGCTGCCTTGCATATAGTCCGGCATACCTGTGTTTGTCATGCGTCAGTTCCATGCAGAACTATATACTTGTAGGGAGCAAGTGAGCATCTTTCCACCCATTATTTGTCCGTCCTGAGGGACTCATTCATATAAGGTTATTCGCACACAAGGCAGCATAACAAGCATCACTCGTAACATCTTCAATGAGTAACATTATATTTTTATTTTGCATATGTAGAGCATTTTAATAAAGTACATTAATGTAAAAACAAGTTGCAATGTATATGTGAGCACAGATATGATTTTATATACAGCACAGACCCTGGTTCCAGATGTTCATAACACGTAATTAAGTCTGTCCAACAAGATTTATTCAGAAAATCCTAGTCACAAAGGAAGGGTGTACTCAGACAGTGTAATAGATGTGTGCTTATATTTTTCAATCACTTTTGTAACACTTTTGCAGACGTTTATATTGTCATTAGTTGTTAAACTCCGGTTGTTGCAATTATTCATATATGCTCAGTAAATATTACGTCTATTAAGTCCCATAGGAATTAAGCCTGTCCAGAAAACTTAGTCAAAGACCAATTTTTTTTTTCAAACTGACAGACCCACCCAATTTAATAAGTCAAACCATTCCATTTATTTATAATCCAGTGATGAGCCAAGAGCAGATAAGGGGCATTCTCAACCTTCAGAGCAGTCAGAGGACATTTTCTTTGAGGTTGAGAAGCTCTAGAAAATGCAATGGCTCATAAGCGCAAGTTTTCAATATGCTAGCAGGAAAGTTGAAATAAGATATCATGCATCATTTGGCGTCAAACCAGTCCAGTACTTAATAATCCAGTAACGAGCATAGAGCAGATAAGGGCATTCTCAACCTTCAGAGCAGTCAGAGGACATTTTCTTTGAGGTTGAGAATCTCTTGAAAATGCAATGGCTCATAAGCGCAAGTTTTCAATATGCTAGCAGGAAAGTTGAAATAAGATATCATGCATCATTTGGCGTCAAACCAGTCCAGTACTTTATAATCCAGTAACGAGCATAGAGCAGATAAGGGGCATTCTCAACCTTCAGAGCAGTCAGAGGACATTTTCTTTGGGGTTGAGGAGCTCTGGAAAATGCAATGGCTCATAAGCGCAGGAAGCGCAAGTTTTCAATATCATGCTTGCAGTACAGTTGTAATAGGTATCTTGCATCATTTGGCGACAAACCAGTCCGGTCATTTATAGTCCAGTTACGAGCAAAATGCAAATGATAAGGGCCCTTCTCAACCTTCAGAGCAGTCAGAGGACATTTTCTTTGAGGTTGAGAAGCTCTTGAAAATGCTATGGCTCATTAGCGCTCAGTTTCATAGATTTTAAGTCATGTTAGCAGTTACGTTGCAAGGAGTACCATGCATCATTTTGAAGTGTTGACATACATTTTGTAGGCAATAATCTTTCAAGATAATAGGGGTAAATCGTTTTTGGCTTGAATAGCTCAGTTGCCAGTTGATCTTTACATTTTTGACCACCTTGTCAAATATTTAAACGAAATGGCAATTTTTTTTTGTAGTTGGCCAAACCTAGCAAAATAAAACTTCTGGTTTTGTTTTGTTGTTTAATAGTGCTGGACAGGATTGATCACCCTGTCATCTGGCTCCTCTACATAATTTTTTTTCTCTATTTTAGTGTTGCCTGGACAACTGAGCTTTCCAAGCATTTTAACAGTATTCCTCTTCCTACCGGTATGTCAACCTATCCAAATTGGGGCTTATGTGATCACTCATTCACTTTTGGAGTTAGTTGGCGCGATTTTTGTTTTTTTTGATGAGGTAAAGGCCAGAGAATGATGATACCTGAAACAGTTATTAGTTGTCAATTGGAAAATATTTTCAGTTTAAAGGGATATTAATCAAGTCAATTTTCATCCATATTTACATGTGGCATAATGGTCTTTTGCAATATTTAGATCCTAACAAAAGGGACGAAATACTGGACAGTTGTTTTTCTTTATGTATTATATTGTACAATGTTTCGCACGTTCAAATATTGTTAACAGTCAAACCTGTCTACAAGGACACCTCTTCAGAAAATTGTCTTAGAAGGCCAATCATTTATAACAGCGTTTTAATTATACATTCAGCCTTAGAAAAGCATTCAAGCAATCACTTAATTTCCATAATACTTGTTAGCTTGGAACTATGAATTTTAGCCTAGATCAGGTTTGACTGTAATTGCCAGTTGTAGTATTATTAGGAGTATTTCCACCATCACAAAAAAAGGCTTCTGCCTTGTTTATATGGTCATAACCAATCATTGTCTTTTTCAAACTGTAATACTTGTCATTGTTTCTTTTACATTTAAACATATATGGATGTAAATGTGTTTGTTAGGAGCAGATATTTTCATTTTTGTAACTTTGGAGTCCAAAGTTTTCGTACAATGGGGGTATTATTATGATGGGCCTAAAATGATATTTTCATTGTGTAACTTTGGAGTAGTATTACATAATGTAGTATTTTGCAAATATGCATTTTTAACAAACACAAGATTGCATAATTAATAAGTTGACAAACAGAATATATGCTTTTGCAGAAAATTATATTTTAGACGAGAGAATTTAAACAAACCAGCGCGATTTTCAAATAGTCTTATACGGCATAGAATTTTACTCTTCAAAATCAAGATTCTAAAATATTAATTTCAAAATATATCTATATGCACATCATTTTGTTCGGCATAAATTCAAACTAACAAATATGTGAACAAAAACATCATTGCACTTTGTATTTTTGAGTTATTTGAGAATTTGTTAAGAAGCCCCATCAAAAGTCACTTTTTGAACTAATTGTTCGAAAATAAGGAAATTTAGTATCAAAATAAAGACTATGATGTGTAGATTTTGAATTTGAAAGAAATTATTTAAAAGTCCGGTTGTGCAAAGTTTTATTTTGTAAAATGGAAATGCAGAAACTTAAAAATTCAGAAAAATGAGAATTAAATATGGCTGCCAAGTAACGCGCTTGAAAAATCTGTTGGTCAACATTTAATTTTGGTGTTCTTTGTTAAGCTATCTTGTATTGCGTCGTTAAGGTGTCAAAATCCCTTGGAGCGCTGTAGTAAGTAAATTGTGGCATCCTTGGGACAAAGAGTCTTAACACTTATCACATACTTGGTTGATTAATACTTAATCAGGTTATGTCATGAGTGCGCATGCGCCGATCACTGCTCCGCGGGGTTAAGGCAGTCAATTTTCCCACCACGTGACAAAATCCTGGAATGTGATTGGCTGGGGTTGAAGAAGGACTGTGCGCGTGATCTTTAGGGTCTAGCAGTGAAATCACTTCTGATTCTACTGCTAGACAATAAAGTCACATTATTTGTACAAGTTCTTCTTCATCATTTTCCAGGTAAGAAATTTACTTAGATTTTTTTTTTGTAAAATACTTTGTTATTATAGTGGTCCTGTTGTAAACCTTAGTATTGTGTACTAGTTTTTTGTCTATGTGCATTCTGCCGTTTCTATCTTTAAAACCACACTTTGGATAAAATTCGCAAGATTAAGTTATCTTTGAATTTATTAATTTAGAATTTTCTAACTATTTATTGTGCCTGAAAGTCTGCCGAGTAATTACTGGTTTTCCGAAGATATTTGAAATACATACAGTTTGGATCCAGATCAGGTCGGAATTTCATTAGAAGTTTTTCTTGAATAATTTCATTTCTTTTGACAATTTTCATCTTAGCTTAAATGTGCAGCTTTTGATGTAAAAGAGTTTTGTATTGCCAAGCTCAGTGGCACTGGTGGCAAAATCAAATTAAACTTTCAAGTTTGGAATGCACGTTCAAACTTTGGGCTTCGTTTCGTAAAGGCGAAATGCTTGTAGGCGTAATTGTTTTTCTTTTTTTTTGGTATAGAATGTACAACAAGACCACTAACACATTGTATTCATTTAGTATTATGTTGTGTTCCCCGTAGTTCTAGTTTTCTTGCGTCTTAGAAACAAAGCTCTTTGATTCAACCGAACCACCCCCATGATCGACCTCTTTGCGAGGTAAAGAAAATTGCCAAAGCGGTTTCTTTTGGACGATTAGGTTCATTAATAGTCTTTTCATTTTGACTGTGTCAATGCTGTCATTTCCAACTTCCGCTGGCAAATTTTGAACATGAAAAAAGAAGTAAAGAAACAAATTTTGAGCTAATAAATTATATTCAGGAGCCACATACCATGACAGGTACTTTATTCAATCATATACGTTTGCCCGTGGCCTCTTTGTTTAATTTCCCTCAGCACTTAGAAAGTTTCAAAGAGCTTTGGTTAGAAAAGACATTTTGACAAATTCCCTGCTGCCCTTAACATGTTGAAAACACTCTGATTAGCCATCTAGAAAGTGTAGCACAAAGACACAGTTTCTTGATAGCTTTCATAGCATCTTGAGGAAAGACCCGTCTGAATGACTGTTCGTGCATGTACCTTTTTCACGCCTAGACAGAAGTTGTTTTTAAGGCAGCCTGGTATTTGTTCAGTGACTGTAAATAAGTTTTCTTTGTTGCCCATGGCCCAAACCTTTCTTACTGTAGGGTTTTGTCAAATAATTTTGGTATCCTGTGGAGACCAGAAATTAATTTTGACTCCCTCCCAGTTTGGTATCAGTTGCGGCTCACCTGAGTGAGTTCTAGCGGTTACTCACCCGGGAAAGCTTCAGTTTACATGCATAATTCATTTTAAAAACATTTTCACCTATGCATGGTTTCTGGCAAATCTTTGTATGAGCTCAATAAACTCATACCTGGTTTTCTTCGTGATCATAGTTTGAGTTAAACATTACTATGGCAGAGGTCATAATTTGTATACTTCGAGTTAAACAAAGTTTGAATTATGCACACAAGCAAATCACTTTATGAGCTAAACAAACTCATACCTGATTTTCTTGGTGATCATAGTTTGAGTTATACATTACTATGGCGAAGGTCATCATTTGTGTACTTCGAGTTAAACAAAGTTTGAATTATGCACACTAGCAAATCATTTTATGAGCTAAACAAACTTATACCTGCTTTTCTTAATGATCATAGTTTGAGTTAAACATTGACAAAGGTCATCAATTATATATTTTGAGTTGAGCATAGTTTGAGTTAAACATTTTGGCAATGGCCACCCATAGTATATTTCTGATTAAGCAAAGTTTGAATTATACATACTGGCTATTCATCAGTATGCTATCTATAAGTGCAATTTTCAGTACTGCATAGGCACTTTGACCTAGCCATTACTTTGAGTTATCAGGGTTTGAGATAATGAAACTTGTCAGTCATCATGTCAAATTTATAATTAAAGTTACATGTTTAGGGTTGTATATGCATCATTTGGTGTTCTGGAACAAGCTTTTATCAGGGAAATCAATCTGTATTTTCAAAGTATTCAATTGTTTATATGAACTTGAGCAGTATATCACCAGCTGTAATAATGTTAGAATTGTTGACAAAGTCAGCAATTCAGCATCGTTCAGATGGTCGGTCCAGATTTTCATATTTTATTTGTTGGAAATGATTGAGACACACCCCACAGTTAAGACACGTTTAAATAATTCCAAGTATTAGTCCGCTAATTCCCCCGAACAAGACAGCATGTGTCAGCCCCGAATGGGATTGCGCATTGCTCTTTTGTTTGTATTCAAAGTTCTTTCCTGGCCTGGAAATTGCTTCATTAGTTCCTGTTTGTCCTGTCTCTGTGTTAAAACTGTTTTGGTGTCTCATATCTGCTCCCTGCATAAGATGTATGTCTGCAAGCCAAAGCAAATCATTTATGGCCTGGTTAGCAATTAGATGATATGTGGTCAACTTGCAGCAAGTCATTCTTTCACAAATATTCCGTGATCCTGCTCGATTCATATGATATACTAAGAAGTAGTATAGGTGCCATTTTGGGGTATAAGTAGTAGTGAATGCCACTTTGGCAGCTACTATGGATTCTCATGATGAGGGCTTGTTCTATGTTTATGAAAAGACTTCTGATTCTACTGCTAGACAATAAAGTCACATTATTTGTACAAGTTCTTCTTCATCATTTTCCAGGGTTATCATGTAGAGGTCAAAGACTCCACAGCCGGGCTGGGCCTGGGCATTGTGCCCAGGTCAAACCAACCACCAAGCCCAGTCCATGTAAAATGAGATGTAAAGAAACATGCAAAAGTGTTATGAGATTGACTAAGCAACAAAGCCCCCAATATGCTTCTGTTACATGGAGGACAATAAAAATTTCTCCTCAATTTTTCACCCCATTATACTATTTCCCATTGGGTGGTATGGCGTAGTTCTGGTCTCGAGAACACATACAATACCACACAGCTTCTTTATCACTTTAGATTCAAAATAGCACCTTCATCACTATGTAGTTTTGCTAGAAATCCAAAGTGGAGGAAGAAATTTTGCACGTTTGCAATTCACTGACTGATTCTTTATACTCAGACAAGCATATGAAATAAACAAGCCACAATAGTTGGGAGCTTTAATACATCAGTGGTATCTGGATCTGTAAAATATATAAAGAATATATCTTATACAACATGTACGCTTCAATGTACTACTAAGGTAAACAGCAAACAGTAATGAGAGCTGATATGCAAGTGCATTAAAGAATTCATGAATGCCTAATGCATACCATAATAAGCAGGAGCAACTGGTGAATGATCAGTCCAGACGTCGCCTAGGTTGCATCTTCTCTGATCTTTCCCAGTTTGCTATAAATTTGAAAGACTTTTTGCACAATGGAATGTTCATAAAGCAAAGGGAGTGGTGCCGCTTTAAGCAGTTTTATTACATAATCAATAACTACTAGCAAACGCATGAAAATAATGAACAAGATTACCTGCAAAATATATATGGAATACATTTTATACAACATGTATGCTACAATGTACCTCTAATGTATACAACCTACAGTAACGAGAGTTAAAAGGCAAGTGCACTGAGACATGTTGAGAACCATGCATGTGTCATAGTGAGTACTGTGTCATGCAACATAATGGCACATGCAATTGTAGAATATGCAGGTTTAAACAAAAAGTAATAGTATCACACTATGCAACCCTGTACAACGATAATCTTAATATGGGATTCGTTAAGTAAAACATATACAGAATGATAGGCCTTTCCATAGCCTGTGGCACTTACATACTAGTCTGAGGACATAACTAGTCGGGAAATGGTAGGAACAATGTACTGATAGGTCTACCTGATTTGGCAAAAGAAAGTTATCAAAAATCGTTATAAATTGAGGATTTCCTAATATTTGATATTCCCTATTTGTTTTTATCAAAGGGAGACAATTTACATTTTTTACAAATTTGATAAATTCGAAATTGATTTCTGAGCTTGTTTAAAGTGATAAGTCAGTTATCTTGTGTTTTAATGCATCACAAATACGACCCAAAATAGAAAGTGAGTATGATCAGGAAATACCACAATCACAAATTTCAGACAAACTCATGGCATCGTGAGGAAGAGCCACAAAACAGTCACAAGACACCAGGAAGACAAAAAAAGCATAGCAACCAGCTCTTGCTTCCCAACCGAGATGATTGCAAAACATGAATGGACTCAAAGTAACGCACAACAAAACAGAGAACAATAACAGAATCACACAATGGGAGTAACAATCAACAACGAATTAACAACAACAGAACCGTCGTCTTAGAACGGACAGCATCCAAAGCCACTGTGGGTTTAAATGCATTTTACTGGTACCAAATTTTCGCCCTAGATTCTGCTTTGTTTGAAGCACAAAAATGTTAAGCTCGCATGGAGGATTCCTAACTATTGCAATGTATCATCATAGAGAAACAATTTAATCAAATGAACGCACTATGATGAAAGAAAAGAAATTGGCTCACGACACTCAGCTACAGCTTCTGATAAGCATAACAATCTTTTTTTGCGCATGCGCAATTTCAAAATTCAGTGAATTAAGCTTAAAACACAAGCAGGAACTTATCTCAGACACCAAGAGACACATTGATGGTGTTTCGACGAATCGTTTGCTGGGTGTCTGGGAAACATTATTCAGCTTTATGAATACTTTTGTCCAATACTTTCTCACACAATATAAAATATTGTAGTGTAGCGTTTTCACTTTTGTTCAGTATATATACTATAAAGCCTGCATTTAATTGGTTTAAGGTGTACAACCGCCTTGAAATGTACAAACTATGAAACCTGTGCTATTTCTCCAAGATTGAGGCAGCAAAACATAGCTGCCACATGCAATTTAGACAGTTTATTTCTTAAACATGAGGCAACTCATTCTTGTATTTTTATTTGTGAAAATCGCATTTGAGGGGGAAATGCAGTTCGCGAAACATTATATTTCATTTTAACCGAGAAAGGTATTTCTTCATAGTGGCACCAGGGCCCGAGGTTATAAAACTTGAGTACAGTCTCAAATTCGAAATGACGCAAAATGATTGGCTACTTGCGGACACGTCTTGCGGACACGTGTCCGCAAGCGTCCGCAAGCAGCCAATCATTTTGCTTTATTTTGTGTTTGAGAATGAACTCAAGTTTTATAACCTCAAAGCCTGGCCTTAAACTGTTCACCCTCTTCATATTTACAAATACATTTCCTATTCTGTAAGAAATGATGATATTCGATCAGTTGTTCACTGGTATCTTTCTCCCTTCAACATTACTTTCTAAAAGTAAGGATACAAGACCCATACCACTATAGGATTTACGCGACATCCACGTTAATGTCGCACTTACTGTTATTCAAAGGTCAGTTTATAGCATCTTCTTGTAAGTTAATGTGATTCTCCGACATTCTATTTTCCAATGTATTTGAGTAGCACTGGTACGTAGTAGAACATATGGCCAGTTTAGCATTTTTTGCGTAAAATTGTGATTATTGTCTTACCCATCAGTTTAAACATATGTTTTGGGTGATCAAAAGAACCGTCTCGTCGAGACGGTTCTTTTGAGTACCCACAACATATGTTTTGGTTGAGAAATAAGACAAATAATTTTCTGGTACGCACTCTTATCTGGAGGCCTGGTAGAAAAGGTCAACATGTCGCATCTTTTCCATCTATCTTCATCGAACTGCAGTTTAAGAACGTGTCATTCATATCATTCCCTCCTTTATCTGCTGTCTATACAATATGTCTATACAATAGTTGAGCCAGCATTTGATATTTTCGTACTTATCGCATTGTTGAACCAGGAAGGCACATGCTAGTCTGTGCCAATGCGCAGAATAGCCTGGGAATTCACTGATCGCGCACATGCACACAATGTATGGATGCAGATGCAGACTCAGATCAAACTTTAACCCCGCTAGATGCATCAGCAAATTTGATAAGTACCCAAATCATTTGCAGAAATATATCAATAACAATTGAAGATACATGGATTCACAATATGAACAGAAGAATATATCGTTTCTCATAGAAAAGCAAATAAATTGTGTATGAAGAAGACTGTAAACAACGTACGAGCTTATACCAAAATGAAGTCCCGTCCTTCTGCATAAAGCAGAAAGACTATGTTTGTAGAACTACATGTAGCTTCCGCATATATATTTTGCAGTAGGAATCCAAATATAATTCGCAGTGTAAACTTAAATATACTTTTTGTAGTGGAATTCCAAATATAATTTGCAGTGGGAATCAAAATCCACGATTGCAGTGGAAATAAAAATTCACGATTGCAGTGGAAATCCAAATATGTGTACCCTATGGAAATACTTTGAAGAATAAGCTGGCATATATCCAGCGCGAACTGCTAAACTTGTTTGTAATCGATCAAATTTTCTGCAATCCATAGAAATGTACAAAACATGAAAGCTGAGCAAAAGTTCATACTTTGTAAATTTCTATCAGTTGTGCATCTATAACTCACAAGAGTTTGCCCTTACCTCTTTGTTAATACAGTTGACATCGATAGCCCAATTCCCATTAACTGGAATAATCTGCTAAAGTCATTGTAAACATTTTAACCATATTGTATTCCGACGAGTTGTTTTTAGATTTTTTCAAAATAAACTTTGCTTGCACGGATGCTGATATAAGTAACATAGTGCACGATTTGGAAGTTATACTTGACCTTAGCTAAAAGGAAACAATATTAAGGAAATGATGACTTATGTATGAGTGATGTCCAAAAAAAATGTAGAAAATATCATTCTAGCGCTAAATACTATAATACACAATATTGTTATGGTTTATCTATCAAAGGTGACTTGGTGTTTCCACAGACCATTTATGTATATCCATTTTCGGCTTGCTACTTTTTAACGGCAGAGTTTTGAGTAATGCATACCGCATATTAACACAATCTCCGTGTTTGGTCCGTGACGTGCCATAGCAGCCAGGTCGATCTTCAAAGAATATAGACATGCGCAGACAATGTTCCCCACGTCGTTCATTTGACACTCAGCAAACACATTTCAGTTGGTAAGCACTTAAAATGGTCACAGAAATACAATAGGCTTTTTTCCGTGTGTTTAGGAGCGTTGCATAAAATCATTTAATGTTGAATAGCTTCTGGCAATCAGTGAACATCTTAAAGCAAAAAGCATGAACAAATGAACGGTAGTTCTACTGGTATTATTTAAAAGATGATAAACGTGTTTCATCATATCAGCAATAGGAAACAATACAACTAATTATTCTACCGCGCCTGCAAATGAATAGTCCTATCCTTTATGCTCTCTGGAGAAACCATCTAGTAATTAATAATTTGTCAAATTCAAACGCCTTGCCATGCGTCATCAACTTCAAGCTCCTAAGTTATGATTGTGATATACGTTAGAGTAATATTGAAGTAAACTGTTTGGACCATGTGAATATTTTCATGGTTTTCTCTGATGCAGAATAATTAGTCCCAGACTCGGAGACAAAAAACCCTCTTAAAACTCTGTATAGGACCCCTGCGAAAACATATGTGCATTCTTTTGAACCCAGAATATAGTTTTAAAACACAGATTAACTATATCATAAAAAATACGATTGTGTCAACGCATGCAAACTATTATTTTAAGTTGAAGTTTAAATGGAATAACTGAAAACATAAAATACTCGTATATCATAATTATATATTATAGTTTTAAAGAAATATGCGAGGTGTACTCCCAGGTGAGGTACTCTCATTTTTTCTTCATACATAGGCTTGGGCCAAGCATCTACTGCCCCCTCCCCCCCCCCCCAAAAAAAAAAAAAGGAATATCAAGTACCGCAAAAATATTTGATTTTTTTGCAATCCAAAACAATATCCTGATTCTGTATATTTACCTTAAGAAAAGGCCCGAAAATACATAGAAATAACCCCTAAAACTAGTCCGATTTCGGGATGACCCAAAAACAATATCGACAAAATTTTCATAGCCAAAAATATATATTTATTTTTCTCAAAACCAACAAATAAGAGCTTTCGTGAAACACAAAAATGAGAATCATCAACAGGACAAAAGAAACGGTGACTTCTATCATGGTGTTAGAGTATACTTCATTGAGTCATGAGACTGGAACTTTGATTGTCAGTAATTTGCAAACCTTAATGCTAAGCATTTTGACAATACCCAAACAGTGCTCACGTTGAACGTGTCATATCAACTGTGTGGAAGAACAAGACTGACTGTGATAGTGTGTAATTTTGTTAGTTAAGATCATTTGGTAATCAGTATCTAACTTGTCCTTAGACCCCGCTAAGAGTACCCTACATCGAGAGGTTTTACCATTCCTATAATTATTCCGTTTCGGCTGATTTATATCCTTGTGTAGAAAGTCGTTATAAGTTTGCGCATGCGCTGAGTTTTACTCATCGTTAATTATCAACTGATGAGCGTGCAATTGAATGCAAATACCTTTCATCTCACTTCATTTCGAACATTTTCTTCGAGCTGGACAGACCTTCCATAACTAAATGTAAGTAGCAAGTACTGTAAATGTATTGCACGTTCTTCAGTTTCAATGCAGTTTTCTTGAAAATTCATCGACACATTGAATTATGTATTGTCGCAGAAATGGCGGTCAGCTTGTCACACTTCACTGGTTATAGTTGTTTGCATATTGCTAACCATATGTATTTCTTCACAGCTTAATATAGAAGATTCAATTGGTAAACATCACAGTGAGTCAGAGTCTCTGTGAGACGATCTCCACCTATCTTGTTAGAGTTGTAATGTAAAGAGAGAGAGAGAATCTGGTAGGCACGTATTTGTAAAGGTTTACATAAGTGTCTTATATTAGATAATTGTAAAGACCACTGTGTTTTACATGCCGACCTAAATATCATGTCACCTTGCATTCTTAACCGTCCATAAGACCAACCTATATATTCACGCATACCACCGTACATTGCATCCAGACTGAAATTACATAATCAGATATTAGTTGCAATGGCATGCCTAGGCATTTTTATACTGAGCAATATTATGAGGATTGCTATGCTGTGTTATATTTAATAGGTTATTCAAATAGCCCATATTGATTAGTTTTAACATAATTTCTCTCATATGCCCATTATGATGGAAACATGTTGAATGTATGGTTTAGATACCATATCTAATAAGTGGTCGTACAATTGATGTATTTTCAGGGCGGTGCTCCATTTGCTCCTTCGTTCCATCCATACACTGTGATAAGATGTAGATGTATATACATGTAAATGAAGATATAGTAAAGGATTGAACTCACGGGTGAGGGGGGGGCTTGATATTACTTTCCCTATACCACGCCCAATGTTACAATGACCAAAGAGGTAGTAAGCTTTATAACTTTTAGAATCTCTTCTGGTAATGAAGTGAGTCTGGCACTAGATCCTACTCGGACAAAATTCTCAAAAGATTGAACAGTTCATATTATCAAAGTCTGCATTCCAATTAAAGTATCATACACTGTCAAATTTTTCATTCCAGCAAAAATGTTTATGACTGGTAACATCACCATGTTCTTTGCGTGGTGACTAGTCAGAAGTCAGGTGTGATAATGCCAGGCTGGTCATAACAGAGTATTTCATAGTTTTGTACATATGTTTTATCATGTTAATTTTAGCTCAAATATAAGGAATATAGAAGTTCTCTACGAAATGTATTATACTGATAGCCTTATTAAAATATAACGTATCAATATCCCTTGTTGAAGTTAACATGTTGTTTTATTGAAAACCTTTACAAATTTGCATGCCGAAAACCTATATACACATTTCAATTTATATATCAAAGCTACAACATATACAAGAGTTTCTGTTCAGGCGAAGAATAATACAATGCGCCCACAATTTGTATTAAGGATTTTGTATCGTAATTAGGTTATATCATGTGAACACAGAATAATTCAATGCCGGAAGTCAATTCTCAAAACAAATTGTTTATTGACTTATCATCAAGTCTTGTAATTATCCGTGAAAACAGAAGGTGCATGACACGCCAATAATCGAATGATTTACCTGTGAAGTAAAGAATGACCTGACTACAATACTATATACTCTACCTGACAGGAAATTTAGTCAAGGCTGTTAACTTCACTGACCTGGGTCAAGAAGTACAAGCTTCCCTTAAAGTTAAGTATTTCTTAAATTAAGTACAACAAAAATGACATTTGTTAAAATCAAGGTAAGAAAAGGGAAAAGATCTGGAATCGATACAATCAAGCACCACACCTGACCCTGGATACCAATAGGAAAGTGACAACTTCACAATTAGACATCACAAAAGTTAATGAGAGCCAAGAGGTCAGCTCTTTCCTAGCAGGTGGCCGCAATGTATCAATATTCAGACACGCACGAAAGTATAACAAAAACAAGAGGGAAATAACATTAATGATCCACAAAAGAAGCACCGCCTTGGAACGGTCAGTAAAAATTGTTTACTGGAGGGCTTAAACTAGTTACACAGGGCGCCAACCTTACCCTTAGTTCAGATGTGGATCAAGACACATAGATATTTGGTTTGCATGAAAGACCCCTAACTTATTAATGCATCATCTCCTAGAACATATAAATCAAGATATGAAAAAGGAGAAAAAGCAGAGACAAGGACTCAACAGTAAATAAAACTGATAACCAGAGCAAAAGAAATCCACAGGTAAACCCCGGTGGGCCTGACAACAACCAAAGCATCAGGCCCCCATCGTCTCATCAATAGATGGGTCTTGAGGTCAGAACCGTCATAGAGTCTGAAGTCCGACCACCGGCGTGGCGTGCAGTTAAAGAGGAAAAGCAAAGTTGCCAACCGTGATTGGCTTGACAACCAAGCATGCAGTCTGTTGCAATACATTAATGTTTTAGCCAATCTTTTTATTATAGGAAATCATTATAATGAACTGCGCTGAAAAATTATCAGCGCCAACAATCTTCTTCAATGTATACCCCAAGTCATCATAGAGTTCAGATTCCGAAAGTACTTGGCGCAAGAGAGATTTAAGTCCAATTTGGAATTAAGATATCAAATCATAGTATCGTCTATAAAATTTAGAAAAGGTTTTGCGAAGTTTATGATACCGATAGCCTTGTTTAAGAAGTTTCTGAGTTAACAATTTATTGCGAGTGTTGAAGTCAGCAACATGGCTAGATGTTCTAGCAAATCGAATGAGTTGAGAGACATTGACCCCATGGGATGTAGAGCGAGGAACATCACCATCTTTTTTTAAAATAAATTACTTGAGTAATACCACCAGACTGTCATGTCAGTCTCGATCAAATAATATGCATAACATCACTCATGCTATAGGCCACATCCCACTAAACGTAAAATAATGATTTGCACGACGTCGTGGCATTAACATTTTATATCTTACGACAATCAGTATTACAATTAATTTAGGGGATAACTGTGTTCAACATTTTCTTTTGGGGAGGTATATCGTCGAATAAATGGTCGGAAATTTATTTTGTGTATTTGGGCCTCTATAAGGCTTTAACCAGCCTGCTCAGCTACATAGATTAACCAGATATGATGCAAGTTTAACCCATTTAAGCCGAACGGATTTTCCACCATTATCAATTGGACAAGTCCATTTCTGTTTAAAGGGCTTGTTAGGTGGTATGTGTCATTTTTATTCAAATTTGAATAGGAAATTCTATAAGCAAACAGTGGAAACCCTGATCAGACGCCGCGTTTTGAACTGGGTCTGCACTGTTTGCCCATGTCCCACAAAAGGACGCCATGCTTATATAGGTTACTATAATATTTTCCTGAGAGCGAATAACAAAGACGCGGTTCAGACTGGGTGGAATCGAAGGTTGTTCTCATGCTTTAAACTCAACTTTTATATCGATGAGGCTCAGTTAAATCTGCATGTAATTTTCTTACAAACCGTTATTGAAGAAAACCATATGCCTTAACACTTTGCAAACTTGCAGCAGCAAAGAGCATTAGGTGCCAATTACACCTAAATTATTCAGCAATAAAAACAGAAGCTCAATGTAATGAAATTCTAATAGGCCTACAGTTTTTATTGGAGAGCATCACATAAAACTCCATGTGAAAGATAAGACATATAGTGTGAAGTATGGCATGAAAAGGTTCTAATTTTTAAATATTCATAACACCGATTCTTACTGACTATCCTAGTTCTTGTGATTGTAGCTAGCTGATGGCGTACTGAAGTTTAAATTAAAATGTGTATAACCGCGTGAAATGCAGAAAATATGAAACCTGTGCAATTTTGCACAGGTTTCATATTTTAGTGCATTTCCGCGAGTGTGACAGCAAATTAGAATGGTCAAATGCATTTCAAGAAGTTTATTCTTTTTCCATATTTCCACGAGTGTAACAGCAAAATAGAACGATCAAATACATTTCAATAAGTTTATTTTGTTAAACATATTGCCATGAGTGTAACAGCAAAATAGAATGATCAAATTCATATCAATAAGTTTATTCTTTAAACATATTGCCACACGTGTAACAACAACACAGAATGATCAAATGCATTTCAATAAGTTTATACTTTATTTTATATTACCACGAGTGTAACAGCAATATTGAACGATCAAATGCATTTCAATAATTTTATACTTTATTTTATATTACCACGAGTGTAATAGCACCATTGAATGATCAAATGCATTTCAATAAGTTTATTCTTTAACCATATTTCCACCAGTGTAGCAGCAAAATAGAATGATCAAATGCATTTCAATAGATTTATTTTTGAACCATATTGTCACGATTGTACACAGCAAAATAGACTGATCAAATGCATTTCAATCAGTTTGTTCTTTAACCATATTGCCACGAGTGTAACAGCAAATGTGAATGACCAAATGCATTTCAATAGGTTTATACATTAAACATATTGCCACGAGTACTACTAGTGTAACAGCAAAAGAGAATGACCAAATGCATTTCAATAAGTTTATTCTTTAACCATTTTGCCAAGAGTGTAACAACAAAATAGAACTTTTAGATGTATTTCAATAAGTTTATTCTTTAAACATAACTTTTTTGTCAATTCATTATTAAAAGTATTGGAAATGTGCATCTGGATGTCCACGTCACAATTGTATATAAGGTTTTGTTACCATATTATGGATACCATGTAAAGCCTCCGTATTGACACGTTTGTTAACTCCGATCTTAACGCTTTGAGGACCAGAAACCCCTAAACGGGTACTTTGGCAATCAGTGAGGACCCAAATGAAATACACCAGGGTCTGCCTGTTTGCTCAAGACAAAACATATCTTCAGAGAAAGAAATTAAAGGTTTTAGAAATCATAACTTATGATCCCTCAATATATATAATGGACCTTCCTGCCTTAACTGTATCAAATTTTATTGAAACTTCCATTGGTCCAAAAGGGTAAATATAACAAACCTATTGACTCGTCTCTGAGAAGTGATATATTCAGGTTGTATCACTTAAAGTATAATGAAATACAAATATACATAGATATATTATTTTCTAGATTAAAATGTAAACAACCTAAAATTATCAGTTACCTCTCATGTTAACTGCATTGTTGCGCCTTGACCTGATAAACGCTACCTATCTCACGGCATGTATCTGTATAATCCATCATGACGTTGCACTTCATGGATGACGTCATCGATGGCTTTGATTTGACATGAAAATCAATAGGTACGTCATAATTGCTAGTTTTAAGAGTGAACCAACTTATAAACTGATAAATAGAATACAAGGTCTGTGTCTTTATTATATTAAGTGTACCAAGCTCGGCTTTGAGAACGCATGTCGAATCGCTCGACAAGCATCACGATTCAACAAGCGTTCTCAAAGCCTTGCCTGGAAACTTCATATCAGAACAGAATTGACGTAAACTATGCAGTTTCAAGTCAATCGAATACAATTATAATAATTTACATATCAAGGTCACAAATACTTTTAAAATACTTAAATCAAGTTATAGTGTTTATCTAACTATCTTGGCTTAACCCATATATGCCAATAAAACTGCGGTTCTGATTGAGATTCATGGGTTTAGATGTATTTTATGACTTATTCAAATGTTAAACATTTTGATATTTTCAAATCAAGTCAGTTCCATCATGCATTTCAATAACTGTAGGCTGAGCCCAATTCCATCACCCAGTAATCTCCCGCCAACACAAAACGTGCCTGTGGCGTCCCTATTGTGCAGATATGGTGCTGACTCAGTTCTGTATGGTAGCTCAGCTGAAACCTACAGATTGATATATCAAAAAGCAAAAACTGACAATTATATAGGATGAATAGTATGGCATTATATGTTATGTACTAATAACATAGCAAAAAATACAAAAAATGAAAATTCGAATTGTATCGTTTTAAAGTGTATCTTTTTACTTTGCACACGTCTGGTTCGTCACCTCACTGTGATTATGTACAAAGTATGACAGTAGAAAAATGGACGCATTTCTTGAGCTCAAAATATTTAAGAACAAATGTTCAACGATGTTGTGAATGCACTTTCGACCAATCAAGCAATGTCTCATGACTATATGAACAGTTTTATACTGGACTTCACTATATGAGTCACGTCGAGAGAATGCCAATCTTACGAACAACCACTACAAAACATCCTTAAGACAGAATCTAGATATATTCATGAAATTACAAGGATTAGCTAAAATACTCTCCACAAAACGAACAAAAAACGTGCGGGCGAATCAGTGCTAGAGCACATGTTGGACCACACGTTTGTTGTCCCATATAACGCAAATAGGCCCTCTCACAACTTCGTCCAGATAGGTAATACCGAATATTCTCACCCAGTATTCTCTATGTATTGGTTTGTATCAGGTTTATTGATATCCCAATGTTTTACATTAAATATTTCACAATATACGGCGGGCTAATGCATGTTCGGGTGCAATAAAAAAAAGGTTATGCCTCTGTATGGGAGATATTCCATTCGCTTACGCCAGTTGATTATCTTCCCGTACAGACCCACAAACCATACACTAACTAATAGGCCATGAAGTACTCAGGGTTTTACTCCCTAGGGGGAATTGTGTATGATATGTTTTTCTTAAAGCATACATCTCACGAGCTTTTTGCAGCATGTTTGCCATCTGGCGTAGTGGGCCTTTGGGTACTATAGCGTGTTAAATACTTTACCCCTCGTTTTTTTTAATATAAATTAAGCCTGTTAAAGTGGTACCTGACCTATTCGAATTGGCTAAACAGTCATGTAATTTGTAAGAACAGTTATTTTCCTGAAGATACTGATGTGTGTATTGTCTTCTGGGTGACACGTTGTTGTTAGTGTTCTTTGCCTCTTCCTCACGATACCGTGAGTCGGTCTGTGGTGTGATTGTGGCATTTCCTGGTCATACTCACTTGCTTTTTGATTTATAATTAGTTAAAAATTGATTCTGTTTTCATTGTAATACTGTATACCATTATACCACTGAGTATTTTAAGACGATGGGTGCCGATAATAATAACAACAGCTCTGTCTGTCTATCTCTGTCTCTCTCTCTCTCTCTACCCCCACTCCCTGAAAAGTCACAAAGCTATATGGGTTCTTAGCAATATTGGTCCGGATTTTATAAAAAAAAAAATACAAAGCTACCAAAGTAAGTAATGGTGCAAAGATCAGGAATCCTTACAATCAAGTACCTACCTAACTCAGGATACCCATGGGAAAGTGACAAGCTCACAATTATACACCACAAACGAAAGCCAAGAGGTCAGCCCTTTCCCAGCAGGTGACCACAAGGCACAGATTAACAGACGCTCACAAAGGCATAACAAACACAAGATAGAAAAAAATATATAAGACCCACAAAAGAAGTACCGCCTTGGAACGGTCAGTAAAATATTTTACTGGAGGGCTCCAACCTCGACCTGTTGGTCCTCTTTTAACGTATTGTATCCTCTCTCTCCCCTCATCAACAATTTCAACTAAAAAAGGTTGTCAGAGTTGTGACCCCCTCTGGCAACACTTTCTGGATCCGCGCATGGGAAGCCTAACACAAAGTGCTTGGCATTACTTAGACGGGCACCTGGTCATGGAGCGTCACAAGTGTTACATTTTATTGATTCTTATGATAGTGTCATAAGCGAAGCATATAACACTGACTTATAAAGGATTAGGTGCTAAAATTAAGTTTTGCTCTTCTTTTATCTTTATTTTTATGAGTAGGCTTGTCGTTGTAATTATGAGAAATTATGCCACACACGCAATATGGACGGATCAATAATTTGAAGACATGCTATGACAACCTTTATGTCTTTGCATGCTGGGTAAATTACATGCTTTAACATGTATTGTCGTCTGCTGACTTTTTTTCAAAATGAACGTTTAAAAAACAATTCTTTCAGGAACACTATCAATCGGTTTGAATCCAAGGGCAGGCTTATTTAGCTGTTCACTTTACTCCTTCCACTCCGAACAGGCAGAACAGAAATAAAGTGTGCTGGAACATTTGTGTTCCGGCCTTCCGAGGCGGTGTAGACAGAACAGTCGCGTGACCTCTTCCAAACAAGATGGTGGGACGCTGCTTCATGTACTGAGATGTTTGTATCACTTGATTTACTCTGGAGTTCTTCAATGTGCCCAGTTTACTTATTTTAGATGGCTGTTCTGGCCTATTCTGTATTCTGCATTCTCTTAAATTGCTAAATCAAGTCCGCCCCTGATGAGGACCGACAAAACGTACAATAGAAAGATTTAAAGACGGAATATTTAAATCCTTAAACTCAAACTGTAAATATGTGCTATGATATATAATTAAATGTGCTTCGCTGCTAAAAAATGTCCTTGGGGCTTGCAACCAGGCAAATAAGTCGTAATAGTATTATATAGTAATATAAGTAGTAAACTGTAACCAAATTCTAATCGGTCACTTTTCAAACTTATTATTTCTGACCCAACGCTAATAAAATTGAAATTAATTTTTGCCTAAATACATGTCTGTGCATTTTAATTGCCAAAAGTTTAGCAGTGTTTTGGAACATTTTATATTCTAAAGTTTTTGGGTTAAAATGCAAAAAACGACTTTTTGAAAACAGAATTTTGAGCGTAGTTTTATGAAATTGCAATTGAGGTGGTTACAAACTGGTCTACCCAACTTGAAAAACACTAAACAATTGAAATTTTAGGATTTTTAAGCATTCTTAAAAATATAGCTTTCTTCGAGATTTTTAAAACTCACCAGTAACTCATTCTAAAATTGTTAAATGCACTTTATTTTATCCGAACACTGTAGTCCAAACGCAGTAAAACTTGATTAGTCCATTTTTGATGATTAAAGTTTTACAACGACTGCACTTACGGTTTCAGTGTGAAAGTTTAAAAATCAATTTGATGGCATTTGTATGTTTATTCAATTCTCAAATAAGAGCGGTCTGGTAATAATGAATAATCGCGGAAAATTTCAATGCTGTGGCGCTGATAAAAAAAAAGTGTACAGAGCAGTGATGATTTTGGATCTTACTTGGATATCATGCGACACTCTGCATGCCTGGTTTTAAACCCAATCACGGTTTATAGCTATGGTTACCTCTTTAATTGCACGACGGTGAGTCAGGCCTCAGACTCTACGACGGATCTGACGTAAAAGCTTTAATCGGTGGGTTGGTGCCTGATGCTTATCTGTAGCTGGACCCACTGTGGCTCAACTTGAGGTTTTCTTTAGCTCTGACTATCTGTGAGTCATGAGCCCTTTTCTTTGTTTCATCAATGTGTGTTAATTTGATTAGAGTGTTTCTCCATGGTGATACATTGCATTAGTTAGAATGCCTCCATGCGAGCTAAACATTTCTTCTTCTTCAACAACAGCAGAATCTAGGGTGAAAATTTGGTACCAGTAAAACGCATTTAAGCCCCTGGTGGCTTAGGCTGCTGTCCGTTCTAAGGCGGTGGTTCTGTTGTTGTTGACTTTTTGTTAATTTTTACTCCCATTGTGGGAGTCTGTAATTGTTCTATGTTTTGTTGTACGTTACTTTATGTCCATTCTAGTATTGCAATCATCTTGATGGGGAAGAGAGAGCTGGTCTCGTGATGGTTGAGTGGTTCTTCCTCGCGGAGCCATGGGGTTGTCTGCGGTTTGTGATTGTGGTATTTCCTGATCATACTTGTATGTAAATGGCAAGCTTAAAGCTGAATTTCTTTGATTAAGCTGCTAACAGTGTTTTGTCTTATGTTATTATGTAGCAGAACGAAGAGGCCTATCGAAACAAAGCTTTTGAGGGGTTTTTTTTCTTCTTAAATCACGGTAGTCAGTAACATCTTAAAACAAACGTAAATTGATTACATCTCTGTTGAATATCTCATATCCTATAAAAAGTGTGACTTTTTAAATGAGGGTATCTTTACTCTAACTTCGTCCGTGCAAGAAGTATTCATCACTTTTAAATGAAATAACTTGCAGTGTCTAAGCAAAGTATTGTTCCATTTATAAAAGCACGAGTTTAGTGTACCCTGTTTTTTACTTTCTGGACCAGCGTAAAGTGTAAGGTGACCAATTTGAACAGTTATAATAGTAAAAAAAAATAGTAACGGTAGAAGTAAACTTCTTTTGTTACCACAAACAGTGTGCCTATGTTCTAGTACCATTACGAGGGCTGTTCAAATATGAATGCAAGTGGCTTCATAACTTTCTGCACATATATGCTACGACAAAATGGTATACGTTTCTATAAAGGACCATATGTCACCTTTAAACTGGCACCAGACCTAAAGAAAAATACCGTATACTTATCGAGTTATGGCCCTTTGAATGAGGGTCACGTTAGTTTACTAACAAACCCAATGCTTCGAACATATACCAGTGATATAGACGAGCGCATAATTCTTCGATAAACAGGTGAAATTTTTCGAAAATTTAAAGGACGTTTCCCCATACTCTTATATAATGATTCTGTGAAAGTTGCGAAAATCCGACCTGTTTTTGTTAAATTACAACGAATCGTTTTCACTAAAGTCTCTTTATGTTTGCAAATAAATGGTAAACAAAACTCCACCTTACAGTTTTCAGTTAAACTTATCCCTAAAAAAAATGCACGAAACAACATTTAAACTTGTTTTAACTCAAAGACAACATGTTGATCGCTCATAATAAGTTGTTACGACACAATGTTGATGGACAGTGGGTATTTTTTAAACGCTGAAAAAGATTTTTATTAAGTCGAAAATGCCTTAAGTGAAGGGGTTATAGAATTGATGCTTGATTTGTTTTGTCATAACATTGCGGCTTTGTTCTAAATTTGAACATAGACTTTAAATTTGACCACTATAGGCATTATTTACAATAACATTACTCACCTGGTCTTGATGACTAGACAAATTGAACATATTTTAATTAATGTAAACACGTCATTAAAACGCAGAAAAAATGCTTAGAAATGATATAAAATGTCATAACTCTCTAAATAGAGGATGGCGCGTTTTGAAAACTTCCTGATGACATATTTAGCATGTTTTCAGCAAAACGCAAAGAAAACGACACAGCGATGTTCATTATTACATCACCAGTAGATAACTCAAAATGACGTTTATCATAAAATAAATGACGTCACGAACGTGCCTGTTTATTCGAGATTGAAACAGGATTGTATAAACTTTTTCATGCAAGCAACTTTTGGATTGTTACTTAAACTTGCATCTAAAATTTGGTGCCATTTTGTCTAAAACTGACAAAGATATGACACTTTATCCGCACATGTACCAAAACGTGCATTGCAATTTGCTTAAGAAAAACTTCAGTATACAGGAATGTCCCTTATATAAGGGTCTGTTACTCGAGAAATAAAGAGAGTGTTTCTTTATGTTTGGTGCCATTTTAAAGGCGACAAAAAGTTCTTTCTAGAAAGGTGTGACATTTTGTCATAGCATATATGTGAAGAAAGTTATGAAGCTACTTGCATTCATATTTGAACAGCCCTCGTATTAAACATTCCTAAATGTGTCGGTTATAACACGAACCGTCTTTTGGGCTAGGATAGCATTCTTACTTATAAAATATTTAGATATATGAGCGTTTTGTTATGTTCATTGGAAAAGAATTGACAAAAGTGTTGTTAAATACCATTAAAACTAAGCCATTAATCTTTCAATTGACATTAAGTACCCCTATTTGGCATGTCAAAACAGATTACCTGTACCAAAAAGACAACAGTTTGCTAAGCTTATCAATCTAATCGCTAACAGCCGTGTAAGAAAGGCGGATAAGTTATTAAAATCGTTAGATTAAACTGTCTTTTGAATGTAAAAACGACCTTGTTTTTAAGTAGCGTGGAATAAGGTGAAATGATTAATCTATAAAAGTAATTCGGTAGAAGTATAAAACCATAGACTTTAAGACATTCACTAACTTTTGGCGTTGTACAAACAGCAAACCCAAAGTTACATCAGCGCCCATTTAACACCACAACATTGAATATCGATATTTATGCTTGAGTAAAAAAGTAAGTATGAGCAGGAAAGTCCACAATTACAGAGCAGGGGCAGATTCAAGATTTCTGTTAAGAGAGTTCATATGTATAAATGTGTGTGGGGGTTTGCTTTGCTGATTTATCTCACTTTTCTTAAATATCCCATGCAAATGAAATAATTTGGTCTCATAGAGACCAAATTATTTTATTTCATAGAATATTAAAAAAACGAGGGACAGAGAGGGGCTGTAAACCCCCTGAACCACCCCTGGATCCACCACTGCAAATGCTAAGGTTGACAGGAAGACAAAGATCTAGAATCGATACAATCAAGTACCACACCTGAACCATAACACCGTATGGTACAGTGACAAAACACAAGAAAGCACAGCCCACAAGAGTACCAGCCAATAGGAAGCCAATACAGAAGGTCGACAGCCACAACACCGTTAAAGCTGCATAGTCTGTAACTTTTGATCCTCTAATTTTAAACATAATGTTTTTATTTTTCAAGAACACAGTAAAATACTCAAATTCAGAAAAACATTTTACCATTTTCGTAAATCTTAACAAGTTATCACTATCAAAACAACTGCATTTATGTTAAAATTCAACGGTCTAGAATTATTGGAGTGACGCAAATAATTGCCAACAAGAGAAAAACACACCTATTTGATAAGAAAATTCACTTTTCCATGAAGTTTTCAGCTGTATTGAACATATTTATTGTGAAAACATAGCTTAATTCTACTTTTACAAATGATTTAAATAGAAAATAAAATTTTTCGAAAAATTTTCATAGTTACAGAGTATGCAGCTTTAAGGTAGAGCAAACAGCTTTCTCTTCCTCAGCATGGTAATTGCTAAACTAGATAAGACACCAAAGAACACACAACAAAACATGTATGATGTCGCGACTAGGGTTGTAATCAAGTCATGTAATAAAAAGATAATAAACTAGACAAGAGTAAAATATGCAAATGAATTAGGAAATTTTCGCAATGACGTCAATAGCAACATCGAGTTTATAATTACTTATTGCAAAATCTAAATGTTTTCTCAAGCTCGTTTCATTATAATAACAACCTGATAGTCACACAATTTCCTTTAAGTTACTGTTTTCTGCTGTTAGTCGACAGTTCGGAAATCGTTGATAGTGGATGCCTAAGGTTTTACTGTACTTAATTTGATTTTTGGAAGTAAAATGCAACTAATAGTGTTAAGTAGCGTATCTTGAGGGCTTATTCTAGCCCTTTTAAATGTCCTAAAACCATTTTCTGCCACAGGGCTTCACCCCTGGCCCCGTATGGGAAGGAGTACCCCCAGAACCCCTCAAGAGTACGTACTCTATAAAATGCTCTGGAACGCGCCTGGTCAGACGTGACGATATGGTGCTGGTTGTTAACTTTTTCCAGAGATGCCATGGGTTTGTCTGCAGTTTGTGATTGTGGTATATCCTGATCATACTGACTTACTTTTGTGTATTGTGGATCGCCCTTGAAAAAAAGTACCTTTATATGCGTTGAGAGAGCAGAATGGAACCATGGTTTTTGTAAGAGACTTATTGTGTATGCTCCTGTTGTTGTTAGATATTGGCTTGCAGGCGTCTCAGCGAGGTAGTTGACGATCATGTACATCAGCATGTCTTCATTCAGCTGTTGTCCTGTTTACTCTCATCCGAGGTCCTTGCATCACTGAAGTGACACTGCTAGTTCGGCTGTAGTAATTGAAACAGGACATTGTGGCTTATCGCTGGACCGCTTCTTATTTGGCGTGCGAGTCCAACGTCTAGGAGGAGAGACCTCGATATTCTTTGAGCAAGTAGAGAACTTTTTAAGAAGGAAAGCGGTAGTCTGTTTGGCCCGTTTTGTAACCAACTCCAGGATTGTTTGCTCTCAATAATAACTTTAAGGTTCTTAGCTTATAGTTGTATACTGGGGAACAGCTGGCACAATGCGCTGTCTCGCCACGGGTATAGGAGTATGTAAATGAAGGTTCTTGCCAGGACTTTCACTTTTATGTCCATTTGCCAGCTACACGTGCCTGTAACAAAATCTCTTAAAATGGGTTATTTTAAAATTAAATGCGAGTAGGCTGCCTATGAATTATCCTAATGCACATTCAACTGCCTCATAATTCAATGTATTTCTAAACATATTATTATCTAACATTCTTTCTGTGACAATCGTCACCTGCCACATTTTTGGGCAATATAGTAAATTACTTTAAATGTAACTTTATTGACCTTAAATGTATCAGTTTTCTGTGAATAAGTGTTTGACACATTGTGGGATATTGAAACCTTTAAGCCGCGCCACATAAAATGATGAATTTAAACTTTTCATAACCTCACCTTGGTATTTTTCTGAATAGAATACTGCTTGATTTTGTTTTATTGTTATTGGTTTGGTCGTTTTCATTATTGTTGTTTGAATTTTCAAGTGTATGTTTGGTAGTGTTTGTGTTTGTGTGTGTGTGTGTGTGTGTGTGTGTGTGGTTGTGGGGGGAGGGGGGTTATGAGGAGGATGTCTTGCGTTTTGTTGACATCCTTTCTCCTTTCTACTAACGGGCAGTGTTAATTCCACAATAGAAACTCAGAACACTCGGTGCCAATGACTGATGTTTATTGACAACACTAGAATAACACAAACTAATATGTAACGTCATCACTAAGCAACATAACGTTAATGACGGCATAGTACAATGTAAGATAACTCTAGAGTTATTATACATAATTGCAATAGGATTATGTCCCTTAAATGCATATGATATCATTATAACTTGATAATTATACTTTAACATTAATTTTATTTTCTTTCCTATGTTTTGTTGATGTTAGAAAATATTTACCAGTAATAAATATGAATGGAATAAAAGAAATATTGCTTAGTAATTCGCCGCTGAAATCAGTGAATACTACGAGAAATACCACAATGTCTGTTTAAAATGATAAACAGGAATATAAATATGATTGACACATAGAACAAGAAAATTATTTTGTAACGGTTTTCCATGTATGTTCTTAAATGTCATTTACCACTTTTCTGTTGTGTAAAAGTTTTAAAAACCAGTTTCCAGTGGTCGATTGAGAAGTCGTATCATTTATCTGTTGCCTCTCCACAAACCACATAAACCACTATCTTACTTGAGTAGCTTCATCTATATCAAATTTCTGTTTCATTTTCTTTTCACTTCTCCATGATGATGTATTTGTCTTTTCTTGAGGCATCTGTAACGTCAGTTTTACTTTCTTGGTTGGTCCTAACAGTCTTTGCTTTGTCCTGTTATTTTCATTTAGCTTCATTTCTTTCTTGCTGGTTTGACTATCACAATCTTCTGTCCCTAATAGCTTTATCTTTTTCTGTAACTTCATTATGCCTTGAATTAGCATTTGCAAGGTAGTACCACTCTCTTTTTGCTGTCCTTCAATCTCCTGTTCAACGATTCTTACATGACTTAGAAATTCTTCTTTCTGCATCTTCAGTTCTTTGTCTTTCGCCACCATTATTTTCTCCCTTTCAGTTTTCAAATTTCTTATGCTAGCTGTTTGTTAGCAATTGGTACACCACACACTTCTCCAAGTTCCAATGATTCTCTACTCCTATTTTCGTCATCCTTCAGTTTATTTTTTGTCACTCTGGCCCCTCAGTTTCACATTAAACTCACTGGTTTTCCTTTTTGCAATGTTTTCCCAGCTGTCTTGACATTCAGCTACACGATGTACTTAGGACCCACATGAATTGCACAATATGGTTTTCTATCTTGCCCTACTGGTTTCAATTTCTTTTTCAACAACCCAATGTTACGACCTTGATCACACCCTACCTGTAACACTGCTGCTGGCTGACTTCCAAGCTGGTTCCAGCCTTACATCTTGCCCCATCTCAGGTTCTTCCTCTGTTAAACCTCCCATAAATTTATTAAAGAACGTTTAGTTTGCTTATATATGTTCTCTTGATTCCCAAAGTTCACACCAGTCAAAACAATCATTCTTTCTTGCTTACTTAAGTTTGCATTTCTGAGCTATTTGAATGCCAAAACCTCGGGTGGTAGTTTTAAGTTTAGTTTATTAAGTTTTCCAAATTTCAGATCAAATTCAGCAAAATAGTCTCCAGTGTTCTGAAAATGTTTCATATCAAATTTCTTAAAATTTTCAAATTTATTTCAACTATTCATCAACTCATCTTCCAACAAATATCTGTCCAAAAATTCAAAAAAATACACTCATACCGTTTTCACTGTTTAGTGCATCCAGATCCAGTTCAAGAAATACTTTTTTTTTCCTTTTTATTCCTCTAGTCATCTTCTAGAAGACTCGGTGCAACTGATTCCACTTGTTTCTCCTTACTCAGTTCTATTACAAATGTCCAGGCCTGCGTCTCCAGCTTCCACAACTCAAAATTTGTTGGCCCTGTCAACGTTGGAATACTGATCTCTGTAGCCATTATCTGCTGTCAACTGACATGATCTCTAAAAATATAATTTCCTTTTATACTCTCATTTCTTTACAAATCCATAACATAAAACTCTTCAACTGTCTATCTCCATTTCATAGGATCATTTTGTTCGCTCTGCTACCATTGTTTATTCCACAATATAAACACAAAACACTCAGTGCCAATAACTGATGTTTATTGACAACACTAGAATTACACAAACTAATAGGTAACGTCATCACTAAGCAATAATGACGTCATAGTACAATGTAAGATAACTAAATTTATTAGACATCATTGCAATAGGATTATTTCCCTTAGATGCAGATGATAACATTATAACTTGATAATTAGACTTTAACAGGCAGTGTACCAAATATCCATGGGCCATGAAGGCCCTTATCAGCTCCATGGGATGGCGTTGGCTGAACAGAAGGTTTATTGCCTGCAAGTGCTCTAGGGGATATTATTTTCATGTGCGTTTTCAGAACATGTACATTATCGTGCGCGGATCCAGAAAGTATTGTCAGAGGAGGTCTAACTTTGACAAGGTTTTTTGTTTTCTTTTCTTCATTGATAAGTGGAGGTAGGATCCAAATACCACTGTAAGTGGGTTATTATCGGCCCGCCAGCGAAATGCAATTTAAATTGTGTTTCCCTGGCGTGCCAATGATAGCCCAGCATTGAATGCTGGCTTGGTAGCTTTGTTGATGTTCAGGAGACCCAGACCAGTATTCTAAAGAAACCCTATATTTTTTAATTTTCAGGGGTGAGACCAGACCCCCTGTTTCCCCCCCCCCCCTGGATCTGCGCATGATTATCATATCAGCTTGGGCGTTTATTGGGGGCTTCTGTGCATATGCAATATGAGTACCAAAATCTCCTGTGCTGGCCTAAATGCTTTGAGGGTGCACTTGCGCTGTAATCTAGACCATTTCTTGATCAAAGATATCATATTTTGTGGAAAATATAATGGCTCTAGTGGCGCGCATACAGATATTATTTTTGTTTTAATATCTGTCTGCTTTCTTAAGCTAAGACCCTTAGGCTTTCAATCAGCATGATCAGTCTGATGTAAAATTCAATATTTTTCTCATTTATAAAGAACGTATTTTAAGTTCAGTTTATAGAGCAACTTAATGACTCGTAAAATGAATATGCATGTAAATGTGTCTGTTATTATTTAATGCAACATGTCGCAAAACCAGTGAGCTCCAATCTAGCTTACACTTATGATAGCGAGCATTCGCGGTGTCGTAGTCGACACCTAAGACACCTAATTAGTATTTGGCGCAATAAAGCAATTCTGTGTTAAAGGTTTTAAGAATGAGATGATTGTTGTTCTAACGATAAATGTGATGTCCTTAAGATATCTAGATATCTTGCTTAATATTGATAATCCTGATTTCTAACAAATGGTAGGTCAGATACATCCAGCTGAACTTCAGTTATATAAAGCAAATTCCTTTGATACTGAAGCCCCGCCCACTTTCTGGACTTTGACTTGTCCATCACGAATGACATAGTATCATCTAAAACCTGGGTCAGGTGTGGTACTTGATTGTATCGATTCCTGATCTTTGCACCCTAACTTACTTTTATGATAAACGGGATGATTTTAATTTTGAAATTATTATAGTTTATATTCCATTTCTTGATGGAGATGGTCCTAGCTCCCCTTCCTATGGTGTATATTATTCACAGCTTAATCATTTTGCGAGAGTATGTTCCTCAACAACAGAAAACATTTCTTGTCTGCTAATTTATTAAAATAAGGTTATCGATTCCATAAAATGCATAGAGCATGTTCTTAATTCTACCACAGACACTTAGAGTTGATTGTAGGTTTAAAAACTCTTCTGCAACAGTGCATATTAGAACCGCTATTGTATTATGATTAAGTTTATAATTCAAAATAGTTATTGGTAAGCCTAATTAACGTGATCAATTCAAAAAAGATAATCAAACGTTTTAAAGATACGTTGGATATAATATGGATATCATGTGACTGTATGCATGTCTGGTTTAACCTAATAACGTTTTATAGCATCATGTATGGTTTTCTCTTTAATTGCACGACGCTAGGTCAATGACGGTCCTGGTGTAAAGCGTTGTTTGGTGCCTAATGCTTAGGGGATAACTGTATTCAAAGTTTTCATTTGGGAAGTAATATCGTCTGATATTAGGATCGGAAATTTAGTTTTTTGGCTACGCCCAAGTGGAGCCGTTAAACGTGATTTCCGAATGTATATCCGACGATCTACCTCTCCAAATGAAATCTATGAATATTGTGATCCCCAATCTAATGAATTTCTGCAGTTTCGGCTCAAACTGGAGCATTGAGACCCCCAAAAAGTGTCATGTAAACCAACGATATGTGACGTAATAAATGACGTCAAACTATTTCCGACAGTATATCGCATGATTAACAGTCACAATTGTTTTACCTTAACCAACCAGACGTCGCGTTACACAATCAAGTGCATTAGAATTGTCGATGACTAGGACTACAGTGGCTCAGTTTGCTTTTCTTTTGCTCTGACTATATGTGAGTCGTGGGCCATTTTCTTTCTTTCATCAAAGTGTGTTAATTTGATTAGATTATTTCGCATTACTTAGGATTCATCCATCTGAGCTAACCAATTTTGTGTTTTACAACTGCAGAATCTAGGGCAAAGGTTTGGTGCCAGTTGCTTAGACTGCTGTTCATTCTAAGGTGGTTGTTTTGTTGTTGTTGATTCATTGTTTAACGTTGCTCCTATAGTTTTTTTTCTTAGTTTCTCTATGTTAAGTTCTTGTTTTGTTATGTATTAGAGTCATTTCTTGGTTTGCAGATACTTTACTTCAATTGTCTTCCTGATGTAGAGTGACTGTTAGTATTCTGTGACTCTTCCTCACGGTCTAAAGTGCGTGATTATGGTATTTCCTGATTTTACTCGCTTTTCTTTTTCATAGTTGGTATATATTGAGCGGTTGTACATAATGAACATACGCCACCCAATGGCTTTCATCAGTTAATTCTTTTAGAATGAAACACATTTGATATGAGGTCTTGAAATCTTACTGCAAAATTTCCTTTTATTATGGACCATACATGCATAATATGTATGATCTAAGATTGTACCTATTTCTCAAAACTAGCGTTTCCTCCTAGACAGAAACGATAAAACTGCTGATCTAAGACGTTTGTACTTTTATTGATTGTCTGATGCTATTAATGCAACAAAAGAAATTACTTCAATTCCGGTATATAATTTAATATAATAAGTGGGAATTTGGATCAATATGATAGCATGATAACTATATATTTGGTCATTTATGACGCAGACAATTGATAGATGTAGCATAAGTCTTGATACCAAAAGTGCTGCCAATATTACAGATAGAGTGCGGTGCAGGAAGAAGAAAACTCTATGGTTCGTGTACCATACCACAGACCAAAACTGAATAGATATTGAAAAGGACAATATGTCATAAAGTTTCTCATTTTGAGTAACATCTTTGGTGATTTTGTCAATAAAGGATGAAATGGTAACGATAATATTGAAACGAATTTGTTTCATGCAAATGTTCACTGCTCCTATGGAATATGTGGCTGAGACAACAGGCATAATGCAGAAAAGTTTTCAAGCCAGCATTGTAATTAACAATCAACTCTTGTCTGTGATTAAATTTAGAAAATGCTTTAAAAAGTTTATTAACTTGATATCGATAACCCTGGTTTAGTATTTTAGCAGTCAAAAATAATATACGCCATAAGAAGGGAACTAAAGAAATAGGAAATTAAATATTTCAAAATTAAAATCATTTCTTTATTCATTAATATTAGATTCTACTATGTCATTCGTTATGGAAGAGTCCAAATAAAAAGGGGGTATCAAAGGAATTTGCTTACCTATCCCGGATTAAGTCACTGATTGGCTTAATTATACATCAATTGCCACATTTGCCCAGTATTATGTTGCTGCTAAACTGATAAAGTTATTGAGTTCGTATAGATGCTGAGTGTATAAAATAAACTTGAAACTTGCTCCTATCCCATTACAGAAAGCCAGTGCTGAAGAAAATAATTGAGGCATGAGCGTCATTACTAAACCAGCAATGGATGTTTCAGGCCAAGGTGGTCATTGTGTGTAAGCTCTTCCTCACTGACATTCAGTTAAAAAGCAATACATAGCTAAACCCATGATTGAAGTGTACGCTTAGAATGGCGACAGGTGTGGAAAACGATTATTATCACTTTGTTCTTTAAGAAATGAGCCGCGACATGGGATTTCCAACAATGTGGCACTTTGAGAAGTGTAGACTCAGACGAGCCTGTGCGGCCTTCTGTTGAGCTTAGAAACTTCAAATGAAATTTGGTCGGTGGCTCGGCAGTCATGGAGCAATTAAGCGACCAGCAAAGGCTCTGATCAGACTGCGCGTATGCGCAGGCTGGTCTGAGCCTTTGCTGGTCGCACATACCTGATTGTTGGAAATCAAATGTCCCGGCTCAAATAAGTTCGCCATTGTCTATGTAATGCTTTGTATGTATACTGTAGGGGAAGGGCCGTAACTAATGTTGGAAAAACTTGTGGCCCGACCCCTTGCTTTGTATTGGCAATAAATACGTTTAAACTAAAACCCATGATTGAAGATTTTAACTAATAAAATTTTGATTTTGGGCACACTTAGAATGGTATGACATCAAACAGGAAGTAAACAAAGGTTCTAACATGTAGTTTGTAATCCGATTCTGTGATGAAAATAGAAAATACTCTGATATTTTCCGGTTTCCTTACATAGGATGTTTGGCGTATATAATTCTTACAGACAAGGTCCTTTTCACTTGACTAAATCCAGATAGTTTTTTACCTGTTAATCCGTATTTCAAATGTCTTATCGGTGCACTTAATGTCAATTGAGAGATTAATTGCTTGGTATTAATGATATTTAGTACGATTAACCGTTTTGCATTCAATATATTGATTGTGAGTTTTAAACCATTAGACTACATACCAGCAAAACACAATAAAGCTAGCTTTTAATAGATGAGGATTTGTATGTTTTATTCTTAATCATTGTCCTGCTGAACCCTGATCCATCCTTATTCAAAAACACTGTAGGTCCGATCACCTGGCTTCTGACGAAGCCATCTGAGCAGGAGTCACAGTTGTTTCCACTCTGCTGGTAAATATATGCTTGCAGGTGAACAGGATAAAAATTGGGTAGGAGTGTAGTCCATTAAGTATACCGCATATCAAGGGTTAATGATAAAGACCAGACCTTTTGACTTTTTTGGTTTAGAAATCCAGATACAATGCACACACTTAGCTCGAACACGTAACATCGAGTATTTCAGATTGCATTTTTTTTTCAGTGGCATATTGAATACAACTGATGATTTAGGCAGGCATTTTCATTTGGATGTCTGAAATAGGTTATAACACGGCTAAGCTATGCCGTAGATCTGATCAATGGCAACGTCATGTATCAATGGTCTTGTAGTACAACAATCTTCTTGATGTTTGTCATCTAATGGATGTTGTCAAACCTGTCATATAACACATGGACTCATTACCTGATGTCTTAACCCTTTGTGGCGAAGATGGATTTCACCACCTTTTGAGGTGACGTAAGTAGGTCAGATATCGCCCATGGAACTGGGCTTGAAGTCCCCAGAAGACCAGCCAATGGCAGAGGCTGAGAGATGGACCACGTGACATGAGGTGGGAGGGATCGCAGTCTGCTGGTAGAAGCCGAGACCAGAGCATTGTGCCAGATGCTGTGGTCTCTGCAGAAAGCTTGCCATCTGAGGGACAACGCCAATCTTCCAGTCATAGCCACACCGTGGTATTAAGGTGAAATTTGTTATATATTTTCGCGACCTCCTTGTCCACCGACCGATCGTCCATTAGACAGAAGTTTCAGACGCAGTATGTCTAACTCTACTCAAATTTCATGTCAGCTATGTTCACTCACAAATTCCTGACATGCAAAAGAGTGGAAATGGCCGCTTGGGTGTTGAAATAGTGCATCCGCTGTCGGATGGATCATGTCAGAAGTAACCAGACAGAGGGAGCTAGCAGAAATATCGCCCTGGCTTGTGACAGCTCCTATGGACTGGACCAGTGGGTTGAACACTGCAGGAAGATAGCCAATGTCATATACTAAAACCAACTTCTAATCGGTCACCTTACATTTTTACGCTAGTTAAGAAAGTGAAACACAGGGTATACAAAATTCATGTTGTTTTTTTTAAGTGAAGCAAAACTTTGCCAAGACTGCAAGTTATTTCATTTAAAAATGACGTGCACTTTTTGCACGGACGAAGCTAGAGAAAAGGTACCCGCATTTCAAAAAGTCACAATTTTTCTACGATATAAACCATAACACAAATTAACGTAATTGTTTGTTTGAAGATGTTACTGGCTAGCGCAATATAAGGCGAATAAACCTGAAAAGTTTTGTTTCCATCGGAGTCGTCGTTTTGGCTACTCAACAGCATAAGACAAACACTTTTAGCAGGTTAATCATTGAAATTCAGTTTTAAGCTTGCAATTTACATAGAGACTTTGCACTGCTCTGTACGCTTTATTATCAGCGACACAGCATTGAAATTTTTCAGCCATTATTCATTATCACCAGACGTCACCATCCGTCTTTGAGAACTTAAAAAAATATAATGCTACCGAATCGATTTTTAAACTCTCACATTGAAACCAGTAGTGTACAGTAGTCATAAAACTTTAATCGCCAAGAATGGACTAATCAAGTTCTACTGTGTTTGGCCTACAATGTTCAAATAAAATTAAGTGCATTTAACATATTTTACGAGGAAATACTGGTGAATTTCAAAAATCTCAAAAAAATGAAATATGCAACAATTTAAAAGTGCATTAAAAAAACACCATAAGCAAAATTTCAATTGTTTGGTGTTTTTTTAAGTCGGAGAGACCAGTTTGTAACCACATTAACGCCAATTTTATATAAAAAAAAACCTACTCTCAAAATCATTTTTCTTTAAAAAAGTAGATTTTTGCATTTTTAACGCAAAAACTTTTGAAGTAAAAGAAAACTGTTCAAAAACACTGCTAAACGTTTGCCCATTGAAATGCACATATATAGGCAAAAAATCATTTCAATTCTATTAGCGTTTGGTCAGAAATAATGAGTTTAAAAAGTGACCGATTAGAACTTGGTTTCAGTATACATACCAATGGGTTGAACACTGATTGGTGGTGGCCCATGTCCATACAGACAAAAAGTGGAAACAACGTTGTAGATGAACGAAGGCATATTAAGGATTCAGGCGACTACATGGAGAAGGTAGCCCTTTTTAACATTTGACTGAGATAAAAGACAAGTATTTGTTTCATGAAAAATAAAAACAGGACTTTGTAAACATTTATAAGTTTCGATGCAGATAAAGAATATAACAGCATAAAAGTTGGACCCAAGAGAGACGCTTGGTTATCTACCCAGGACGGTGTACTAGAGATTTGGAAATGGAACAAGACAGAAGTTGTTTACAGTAATGTTATGTGTGTAAGGATCCAGTCACTGTGGCATTGAGAAGATTGGATCGTGAAACAATGATTGCACTGCTGTAGTTCATGATTTGAGAAAGCAGTAGTGATAAGACAAGATGTTGGTTACCCAATCAGATGGGTGCGAAGGAGTTGGTATGCGGTTGGGGAGCTATAGCATGACACAAGCATGTAAACCTGGTCAATAAAAAGGACAATGGAAAGCGGATTCAAGTTTAAACGAGAATTGACCATTCAAGTTCGAGTTGCTAGCGTTAGTGAGTAGTAGAAGAGGTGCTATGTTGGTCACAGCTTACAAGGGGGTGTGTTAAACTGTATAATTGCTCAACATCGGCACTTGAAGTGTGATCCATGTGGGTAGCGGGATTTGGAGAGATGGCAGTGTTAACACTGAGAGCTGTACAGGCATGTAGACGATGGTGCTAGTTTGTAAAGAAGGGGATATGGGTGAAACAAACTCTATGGGCTGCTAGCAAGGTTGCTAGCAGATTGCTGACATTTGCCTATCCATGAATCGCGACGATGGAAAGTAGAATGGCCCTGGTCGAGGTGATCTCAGAGAAATTAGGCATCACTGGGTGATGAAGGGGGTCATTGCAGACTACGCAGACGTATATGCAGTTATTTGATGTGATAAGTAAGGTAGTCGCAGAAGGTTAAGCCACATGATCAACAGTATGATGGACACAGCAGCAGCAAATACTTACGATGGTGCCAGCAGTGAAAAGAAGCAAACTAATTGATCAACGAAATTAGACAATGATAAGTCCTCATTCCACAGAATGGAGTGAATTAAACATCGTATCTGACAATTGCTGCCAGTAGCCGAGGTCCATTCCAGAGGCCATCATAGGACTGTGCTACCAGAGGCTTAAGTATACGGGCAGGGCGAGGCCCCCCTGTTAGTTGGGACTTCATCAAGGTTGAAGTCAGAAATACTGGTGCTTGACGCCACTGTCCTTTGTCCAGGAATTGCTCATCTCACCTGATTTGATTTCTGCCTGTACCAACACCTTTCGAATAAAGTGGAGAAAACTGTAGTGGATGATGGGTTTTACCTCCGTTTGAGTTGACGTAAGTAGATCAGAGGTCGCCCGTGTAACTGGGTTTGAAGTCCCAGAAGACCAGCCAATGGCAGAGGCTGAGAGATAGACAACGTGATCAGAGGTGGGAGAGAGTGCAGTCAGCTGTTAGGAGCCGAGATAAGAGCATCATGCAAGATGCTGTAAGCTCTGCAGAAAGCTTGGCATCTGCAGGCCCAAGGGACAGCTTCCAGTCACAGCCACACCATGGGATAAATACAAGGTAAGCCCCTAGTTTACCACAATGATGTCAGAATTGTTGGCATACGACCCATCGCTGAAATTGTGAAATTTGTCATTTTTGTGAAAATTGTCATATATTTTCGCGACTTCCCTGTCAGCGGAAGAACGTGGCATCCACTGATCACCTAAATAACATGTAGAGTACCTATTATTACAGTTTGTCTGTTTTAGCAAATCACTGTACCCTTATAATCGTACATTTATTTGGTTAGAGAATATTTTATTTAGACTTATAATCACATTTGGCTTGAGGCTATTTTATTTTGCCTTTTAATCACATTTGTTTTGAGGATATCATATTTAGCTTTATAATCATATTTAGTTTGAGGGTATTTTTTAGCCTTATGATCATATTTGGTTTGGCGATATTTTATTTAGCCTTATTATCACATTTCACTTGAGGATATTTGATTAAGCCTTATAATCACATTTGGTTTGAGGATATTTGACTTAGCCTTATAATCACATTTTGTTTGAAGATGTTTTATTTAGCCTTGTAATCAAATTTGGTTTGAGGAATTTTTACTTCCATTTCAGGTACATACAAAGTACAGTAATATTGTGATAATTCTTAACTCGATAGATCGAAGTATCCCCGGCATGGAATGACTTTAAGTGACTTTGAGATGCATAAGATTCTGATTACAAAGTCGTTTTATGAACTTTCTTAAATATTTCCTAACAAAACATATGAGCCGCGACATGAGACTTCCAACAATGTATATGTGCGACCAGCAAAGCCTCAGATCAGCCTGCACATACGTGCAGTCTGATCAGAGTCTTTGCTAGTCGCTTGAAGATCATATGAGTGTTAAGCTACTGACAGAACATCATTTGGGGTTTCAAAGTTTAAAATGAGGCTGCACAGGCTCGACTGAGTCTACACTTGTTAGAATACCACATTGTTGGAAATCACATGTCACGGCTCAATTATACTCTTGGTACTTAAAATGAACGTCCCATAGAGACGTTTCCAAGAAGCACCCAAAACAAGGAAATGGAGAAAATAAATGATTTTGGGCTTTTATATTACTTATAGACTAACTCTTTGTTATTTCGAACTACTGGTTGCTCGAATTGAAATATTTGGTTCCATGGACTTTAAGAACGAGACCAGCCCGTTTTTAATGCTCAACCCAAATGATCATTAAATTAATCATGCTCATATTGTTAAAATGCCAATAATTGTTGGCATTTAACATTTATTAGTATGCTAAATACAATAATAGAATGTTTGAAAGTAAGAAAAATCTTTATTTTTCAGCATTTTAATTTTTATGAGCAGTTGAAATTTCATGTTCAGAGTTGAGCATAAAAAAGGTTTTATAACCACAGGGCAAGACTTATAACAATTGTAAATACTGCAATGGTCAGGATAAGTACAGACGCACTAGATTATTGTGTTCTCCTAATAAACATTTAACGTAAGTTGTCTTAAGAGATAGTCCTTTAATTGTAAGATTAAACGAGACATGCACAGTAAGTTTAAGCTTAATCAAGATTTCATATACCAAAATACCCTTAGGTTTCACATAGAGTACGAGTCACATGATTGCTGGAAACTCATACTTTAAAGCCCAACAAACTGCTCTTGGATCCACAACCCCAAATGACATAGCAGGTATAAAGGATGCCAGTTTGAATCCTTAGGGTATTTATGGTATAAGATATCTTGATCAAACTTCAACTTATTGTGTAAGTCTCGTTTAATCTTACAATTTCGTCCATATAAATAGCCTTTTGGGTCCAAAAGCGATATAAAGAGTTGCTGATTCAAGAACAAACATACCAGAGCTTTCTAAATATATTGAATTAATTCATACAATTACTGTATAACATATCGTTCTTTAGCCAAATACATACATCTAGCAACTTGCGATTATCCCCCTGATACTCATCTGTTCAAAGTTATCCTTTTTTCTTCAGCAAGTACACAAACATAAATCCGTAACATTTACATCCCTTAATTAAGTCCATAACAGTTACATCCCTTGAATACATCTTAAATGCACCTTTCACAATCAATTGCCAAAAATTGCAGGACTTTCCCTGTAGTGGCTTGTCACAAATCTTCCTTGAAGTCCGCTGAACTCAAGGGAGCACCCTTTGCCTTTGCATATGATGATGCTGCTGCCCTTGTGCTATGAGGTTTGAAATATTTTACACCTATATCTGCCTTATCTATTACTCTTTTCACCCATCTTGCAATAGTTGCACGTGCCACTACTTTAAAGGGAGGTTGCATTGAATTGAATAATTGTGTCTCTTGAATTATTGTGTCTCTTGAATTATTGTGTCTCTTGACCTGTAAAACCGGATATCCTATCTATATACTACCACAAAAGTGAAACAATGCATAACGACTTCTTCTGAAAATATGAATGTAACATAATACACTGCTAAAATATTTAAAGGAACACCTGATAATTTTCCATAGGTGATAATGTTAACCCTTGCTCTATACACAAGCAATACATTTCACTAGACAATAAGGTAGATACCCAGTTTCTTTTGATATCTTTGCAAAGCGAGTCAAAGTATTGGATCAAAAAACTTTTTTGACAAATCAATCGCTGCTCAAGTTCATGGCTCAAATTTTGTATTTTTTAATTTTCTTGAAAATGGCGATTTTTTCTGGAACTCTGTAGAATCTTCGGAATTTTTTAATAGCGTGATCTAATGATTTCTGCAGCATTAAAAGGCTATTGAGGGTACAGAAATGATGTTGTCGTGGTGTTTGATCGAAAAAATTGTCTATAAATTTGGTTTTGAAAAAAGGGGTATTTTTAACAAAATTCCATTTTTACATAAAAAGTTCCATGGAGATTTCTGGAAAGAGATTACTTCATCTTTATTAAGAAACATCATCCTTGATCGGTAACCAAGCTAATCACAGGACAAGCAAGTTTTTGCCTTATTAATCCAAGTTTCGCTATGAGTTGGACTATGATTGCATTTGTATTGTGATCAATGGCAAAACACGCAGTGTTCCTTTAAACATTTTGAGCAGTGTATTATCCTGATGCATTCCAGGTATAGCGCTACTGAAAATAGAGAATACTAGGTGAGTGTCTTTTGATATCAAGTTTACCAGGCAAGGTTTTGAGAACGCATGTTGACATCGCGAGGCTTGCCGAGCGATTCAACATGCGTTCTCAAAGCCGAGCCTGGTAAACTTGATGTCAAAAGACGCGAACCTGGTATTCTATTTATCAGTTTACCCATTGTTGAACACTCTTCGAACTAGCGATTATGACGTAATTTTTGATTTGTGTGTTGATTCAGCGTCATTAGCAACGTCATTCAAAAAGTGCAACGTCATCATGACCTGATAAAGGTAACATGCCGTGAGATAGGAAACGTTTATAAGGTTATGTTGAAACAATTCAGTTAATATTAGCGGTGACTGTCAAACTGTAACCCCAAACTGCCTGTATGTTATATAACGTCCTCAGCTTTTGATAAATAAATACTTTGCCCCCGTTGAACTGTTGGGAGTAAAAGTAGCATACAAACTTTTTGAGAAAGCTGAAGTAAGGTAAGTTATTAATTCGAACTTGATAAATAGTTTAAAGCAATATCTGGTTTCCATGTTATACCAGCCATATATTGGCAAAGCATACACCTCTCATATCCTTCTTGATTAAAACACTATTACCAATGTCAATGTGACCCTCAGAACACAAACTTAAAAATCCACTCAATGCAGATCTAGCTGTTCTTATATCACTAATCTGAACTTCTGATTCATACTGATTAGATAAAAACTCAATAACTGCATTTACAGAGGGTTGAAATAGGATCAATTTCCTGAGAACCTGAAAATTTTAGCAACTTTCTAAGGTGGCACTCATATTGTTTCTTTGTTGATTGTCTCCAGGCTTAAATGAGGAGGTTGGCAGACTCTTCCTGAATTCCTCTGCCTTGTAAAACGTCACTGATAAGCGAAATGCCCCCAGTCTCAGCTTCTGTAATGGGTGAGTTTTTTCTGAGTTTTTTGGCTGATACAATAATTTGTGAGCTGGGGGATGTTTGATGGAAAATTCTACGACCAGATTAGCCAGTTGTGGCCACCAACTTTGCATTATCCATAATGGGGCTACTACTTATGTTTCCATCTCACCTTCCAGTATCTTCCTTAAAACCATATTGAGGGTGCTGAAAGGTACAAAAATATAGACATATTGTTTAGTCCAAGATATTGAAAATACATCCACAGTCATCACATCAGGATCTGGTCTAAATGAAATGTATTTGTCAAGTACATGATTGAGCCTAGATGCAACAAAGAAGAAAAGAAGGCAAAGATCAGGAATCGATACAATCAAGAACCTCACATGACCCAGGATACCGTATGGGAAAGTGACAAATACGTTAGAAAACATCACATACAGGAGTGCCAAGAAGTCAGTCCTTTCCCAACAGGTGACACTAGGCTGCGTGGCACAGACAAGACAATATAGCAAAGACAAACACAAAATAAAAAAGATTCACAAACGATGTACTGGCTTGGAATGCCGAAGGTCAATGTCTACTTTGCCAGACCTACCCAAAGTTTCCTGAAAAATGTCCATATCTTAAGACCATTCATGGTTATCGTTAAGCCCCTAGAAAGTTTCTCTGCCTCCACTTTAAAAAATCCTGACACATGAGAAACGTTCGATGAATGTTACAGTAAATGCACCAGTTCCAGATATCAGTAGCTAATACATTCAAATATATTTTCTTCTCAAAAAATCGTAAGTATGCACAACTTGAAGTGTTATCACAAAATAATTGCACGTGCGTTTTGGATTCTTTACCACATAAGGTATTCAACGCCAAAAACATAGCCCTCAGTTCTAAAACATGAATATGATCCTTCTTTTGACCAATGTCCCCTTGTACTGAGGTCTCTGTTTTAGTCGTATGCCCCCAAACGAGTCTAGGAGCTGTCATTGTAGATTTCCCTATTCGGTTTATCATGAGAGATAAGTTTGAAACTACCTTCTTAATCATCAATCCACCACTGAATGTGACTCTGACAATACCTGGATATGTTCATAGTGGAATCAAAATTGTCATTGTCTAATTTCAGCTGTTTATCTGTAATTCATTCTCTCCAGAGTTTTGTACCTTAATTGGGTGTATTCTTTTCCTGGTTCAGTAGCTACCAGTTTAACAATTAACCTGGAAAATTCTCTTATAGTATTAATATGTGAACGTTTAATAATACTTTTAAAGTACAATTTCAAAATAGCCTCTTTCTTTTCCACTGGTAATCTTACAGTCATATTCAAAACAAAAGTAACAAATATAATTTTTCGCATATTAATACTGACTACTTATCATGTACCGTAAATCCCAAATTATCAAACGAATGAACTGTATCTGGTACATTTTGTGCACACTGTTGTTTGGTGTTCCCTGCAAACAAGAGTCATCAATTGCATGTTCCTTTTTAGGAAGCCTTGCATAAATTGACTATAACATATTTGTATAACACCTTGGAAAGGAGATCAACCCTAAAACTAACAAAGTAAATTGGTATTTCTGTTCACTGCAATAAAAAGGGAGATATTTCCTATCCATTTCCCTTATGTACAGGACTGAGTAGAATGTTTCTTACAAATCAACACAGGTCAAATAACAGTTTAACCCCATGACATTGATAGTAGATTTCAGACTTTCAATCTTAAAATGTATTTTGTCGACATATTGCCGAAGAAAGGGTTTAAGGTTTTAAGTAGTTCTAATACCTCCATCAAATTTTTAGCCTTACAAAAATGTTAAAATATAAATTCACTAGCATCTGCCTGCACAACAGGTTCAATTATTCCTTTCTTAATAAAGTCTACAATCCCTTTATTGATTGCTTCCTCTTCTAAATCTGAAAACTTTATAGGGGCATATTTCATATTATATCTGTCATAGTTGTGCTTTTGTTCTGGCTTGAAATAACCTCTTTTTTAGCAACAGACACTTTCATTGAATCATCTAATTCCTTCTATTCCACATTCAAATTGTTCCTAAAACAACAATGTGGCAGAAACTAGATGAGCAGGCTGACAGAGACTATCACTGTATTGTCATATTTTGCCTTTATGGCATCTTTCCTCTGTTGACAAGATGCCCAAACTGTGTGTGAGAGGCAAGATACTGCTGAAGTTGATAATTTCTAAATCTCCTTTGAACACAGGAATTTTCTTCAGCTCTTTTGTACTCTTATCAATAAGCTCCAATTTCTGTAAATCACCGTTAACCCCAGCATAAATTTGCGTACTGCTTTCTGCACTGCAGCATCTGTTGCCTTCCCTTTGTCTGATATGTGACGCTTTATGTCTGGACTAGCTTTGAGGACTTGCAAATTGTCCACATAATATAGTCTGATAAATTTCTCTCTCAGCTTTTGCGCTGCTTCTGGTTGTCCCACTAATCACAAATTCATTCATTATCTCTGCCAGCTCCTTATCTATAGCTGGACCGAACGTATCACTCCCTTTGAAAAAAAAATTAAATCCCCCTGATTCATCTTACGTATCATGTTCATCAGACAAAAGTTTTTTCTAGCTCTTTTGAAGTAGAAGGGCGTACTATGTCGGGAATAGGGAGACGCGATGTCTCCCCATTTGATTTCTCAACGCCAGAATCCTAGACTGAAATGTCACTTTCACTTTCGTTTCCTAAAAAATAGTAAGTGAGTATGATTAGGAAATACCACAATCACAAACCGCAGAAAAGCCCATAGCACCGCGGGGAAGAGCCACTCAACCATCACGAGACACCAGCAAGACCAATTAAGCAAAGCAACCAGCTCTCTCTTCCCCATCAAGATGATTGCGGTACTAGAATGGACAAAAAGTAACATACAACAAAACAGAGAACAATTACAGGCTCCCACAATGGGAGTAAAAATAAACAAAATGTCAACAACAACACAACCACCGCCTTAGAACGGGAAGTAGCCTAAGCCACCTTTCCGTTTTTTATCAATATTCCTATCTTTTTCTTTTACGCTCAAAATCTCCAATGCGAGAACTCAAATCCGTCAATCCATGCTGAATTTCACGTAATATGTTGTCTCAGTGGCTTTGCATTATCCTCTTGCTGAACCACAAGTGAATTCAAGCGTCTGCGATTCTACGAATCTTTGTTTTCACGTGTTGAAAAAAGTTGCTATAATTAAAATGTAATTGCTTTCAGCATCCACGATAACCTCGTTATGAATTTCCAGCGATTATGTGTCTCGTTCTCTATGGGGACCTATAAGGGTATTTATGGGGATGAATTACTACCTAACTTCACAATACTTACCAGCCAATCTAAATACCCTTACTCCTGATTATATACCTGCCGATCACAAAATAAAACAAGAAAAAAAACACACCGAGTCCATCTATTATAAGTGTCAATTGTGCTTGTTTTAGATGAGCACCATTTACTTGCTCATTCAAATAAATAGAGGATCGTATATGAGTGTTTATGTATTATTGAACCCTTTTTAAACGAGTTGGTGAAAAGAGATCAGATGCGGGGAGGCTTATTGAGCATTTTATCACTTTTGGCAAAGAGTTTAATAAATTCAACAATACAGTAGCATGAATATTAGAGTACAGTTACAAATTTATCATATGTCACTAAGAATATTTTCAAACCACAATTTTGGCGCGAAAACGATAAGCTTTTACCATCCCAACGCTTTAATGGGCGTCATTACATATCGTTACTGAATAGGTAAGCCAGTAGTGGTTAAGATATTGTTACATGGCGTTACATCCCAACCGTACGTGACGTCATATGATAAAATAAATTGAGCCAAGGCATGTGACTTCCAACAATGTGGTATTTTGACAAGTGTAGACTCGTACGAGCCTGTGCAGCCTCCTTTGAAGCTTAGAAATTTCAAAGATGTTCAGTCAGTAGCTTAACATTCAAGCTACTTGCAACGAGTCTGATCAGACTGCGCGTATGCGCAGGCTAATCTGAGGCTTTGCTAGTCGCACATACCAAATTGTTAGAAATTTCATGCACTGGCTTAATATCATTTTAGATTACATAACAACGGATATTGCAGGCCAATGGATTTGCATGAAAACGGAATTAAAAAAAAAAGATTTTTAGAATTACGGGTTAGTATAGGGTACGAATTTTCGTCTTCTTTGACCCATATAAATAACAGACGCGCAACGACAACACTGCATATGATGAATGTAAGTATGTAAAAATCAATTTATAATTACGAACTGTGATTTCGTGTCATATCTGTCAAGAGCAAGTACGTGTAATTGATAAGAAGGTGTCAATGATATATGAATTCAATGTACGCCAATATTCAGATCGTTTACAATTGATTCTCCTTGGAGATCTTTGCTTACTAAACTATTGCTCCTATATTTTCTTTCTTGCGTATCATGGTGCCCACAAATCATTTAACCTGCCTCAATCAATCAGAACCTGCTGTTTACCAAGCGTTGTGTGTTCCCCCAGGAAGCTGTTCTTTTGGTTCCCTCTGCGTGTTTGTTAAGCCCCTACCATCACTATCAACAATTTTATCAGGATCAGCTACCCTATCACACGCATCCTGCAAAGGCTTCTCCACAGTGCTATTCTATTCCCATTACTAAGCGTAACTGAAATCTTCCCTACACATTCTGATATGGTACTATGTAGCGGGGTCAAGATTCAAACTCAATAAACCCACTATAGGAGTCTTTAGAAAACACAAACAATCAAATATAACCCATGAAATTCAACCATTACAGAGCATAGACCAAATCATCACATCAAAAATCAGATACACTAAAAATTGTCACCCTGATTGAGTACAGACCAAATCATCACATCAAAGTCAAGAGACATTTAGAATTTGTCACCGTTACAGAGCTCAGACCAAATCGTGACATCAAAAGCCAGATACACTAGAAGTTATCACCATGACAGAGCACAGACCGAATCATCACATCAAAGGTCAGATACACTAGAAGTTGTCACAATGACAGAGCACAAAGCAAATCGTGATATCAAAGGTCAGATACACTAGAAGTTGTCACCATGACAGAGCACAAAGCAAATCGTGATATCAAAGGTCAGATACACTAGAAGTTGTCACCATGACAGAGCACAGACCAAATCGTGACACCAATAGCAAGAAACAGTAGGAATTGTCACCATCACAGAGCATAGATAAAATCATGACATCAAAGTCCAGAGACACTAGAACTTGTCACCATGACAGAGCACTGACCAAATCATGACATCAAAGGCCAGTATCACAAGAAGTTGTCACCATGACAGAGCAATGACCAAATCATGATATAATGCAATGGACACTAGAACGTGTCACCATCCCAGAGCACATACCAAGTCATGACATCAAAGTCAAGATACGTTAAGAATTTGTCACCATCACAGAGCACAAACAAGAGACACTAGAACTTGATATCATGACAGAGCACATACCAAGTCATGACATCAAATGCAAGAGACATTTTGAACTTGTCACCATCCCAGAGCACATACAAAGTCTTGACATCAAAGTCAAGAGACATTTAGAATTTGTCACCATCACAGAGCACAAACAAAAGACACTGGAACTTGTCATCATGACAGAGCACATACCAAGTCATGACATCAAATGCAAGAGACATTTTGAACTTGACACCATCACATAGCACATACCAAGTCATGACATCAAAGTCAAGAGACATTTAGAATGTGTCACCATCACAGAGCACAAACAAGAGACACTATAACTTGTCATCATCACATAGCACATACCAAGTCATGACATCAAATGCAAGAGACATTTTGAACTTGTCACTATCACATAGCACAAAAAGAGACACTAGAGCATGTCATCATGACAGGGCACATACCAAATAATGACATCAAAGTCAATAGACACTAGAACGTGTCACAAAAAATAAAAGAAATACAAGAAGCAATACTTAAACACTTCAATGTCCGGGTAAGTTTTTTTGTGCTTTTGAGTTGTTGATGATATTTTTCAAAATCAACTTTTTCGACAAATACTTTCAGGAATACCATCAGAACGTCAAACAGTTTGGATCCAGATCAGGCCCGGCGTTTTTTCGTGCCTGATCTGGGTCCAAGCTGTTTGCAAATGTTAATAGCAGACAAGACTAGTTGGCAAAGAGTCCAAGTACAATAAAACACCCATTTATAATATAAAAGAAAGAGCAAATGAATTGAAAATGACCCCTAAATTCCACAATCACAGACCAAGAACACGGCTATGACGTCAGTTGTTGGCTTAATCAAGACTTACTTCTAAACTACATAGTAGTCAACCAGGGCTGATAGGAACTTTGAGGAGTTCCGTCCATTTTCTGTTGCTGTTTTATAATTATTTGTTTTATATTGAAGCTCTAACTTGAGGATCTAACATGAGTTTTATTGAATTTATTTAACGAGTTGAGGAAAAGATATAAAATGCGAGGACTACCGAGCATCGAGTTTAATAAATTAAATAATACAGGAGCACAACATTTAATGAAAATTTAATGATTACGACATTCAGATAGCTTTCAAATCTCATTTCTGGCGTAAAAAACGCATTATCTACGCATCGTTGTTTTGGACGTCATTTTATACATACGTTAGCAGAAAATATGTAAACCACTAGTGGTTTATCGATTGTAATGCAAGACGTTATTTCACTCCCAGATGCGCGACGTTATTATGATAAGTTGCAGTTATTGATAGTTTTGTTAGTTGTTTTGAGGTGTGTGTTTTTGCTTTGTTTTTATCGAAGTTTACGTAACTAATATTTTGTCCTGCAAAGTAAATTAACATTTTTATTCATTTCACAATTTATATTATATATTAGTATGCTTAAATAAGCTAAGAGCATTTGTCTTACGCGGAGCTGCTGTCGACATTATCATCATCACTAGTGTGAAATGGATATTGCAAGCTAATCTGTATGCCAAGTTTCTGTTTGCAGATCCATCTGGCAATAGATAACCTGCTTGTCTTGCAGCCGTGTAAACAAAACTACCACTATTTCTTTAAACACCTGCAGGACGAGTCTGGCATTGATAAGCTAGAAAATTGGACTTTGTTCAAACATCCGCTGTTTGTGAGAAAAACAATAACAAAAATATGGAATTCTTAAACATGAGAACATGTATCTGCCCTTTGTAAACAATGATTTCTATTTCCGGCAAATTCAAAACAAATTTATTGAGGGTGCATGCGCGGATCCAGAAAGTTTTTTCAGGGGGGGGGGGAGGGGGATCAACTTTAACAACTTGTTTTTTCTTTCTTTTTTTTATTTGATGAGGGGAGGAAGGATCAAAAAAATACCACTATTTGTGGCCCACCAGAGAAACGCCATTTCAATGGCGTTTCGCTGGCGGGCCGATGATGGCCTATCATTGAATGCTGGCTTGGTAGATTTGTGATATTTCTAAGGAGAACCGGACCAGTATTGCTAAGGAACCCTATATTTTTGTAATTTTCCAGGGGGTCCGGACCCCCCGCCCCCCCTCTCAATCCGCAGATGGAGTGAAGTCTTTAAAGTGTTGTAGCTTCTGGCTCACTAAAATCCAAATTCAGCTTTTTGCGTTGTAACAAATGATACACAGTGGGCGCGATAAAAGAACTTCAGCAACGATATTATTTTAAATGTTTGTCTTTAGCACCCAATTGTGTAATAGTATGCTTGTGTTGTTGTTCTTTTGTTATGTTTTGTTCGTTTTTAATTCCTTTTTTTTCCTTTCCATCCGTCATCAGAGCATAGCTTTTAAGTTCGACTTCCACATAATTACAAAACTGAGATGGCACCCTACATGGACTTACTTTATTGGATATCAAGATAACTTCTACATGTAATGGGTTTAGCTACGTCATCCAAATTACCTGAAATAATAGTATCTTATGATAGGTGGCATGCATATCACATACTGACCTATCTGTCGATATAGGTGGCATGCATATCAAATACTGACCTATCTGTCGATATAGGTGGCATGCATATCACAAACTGACCTGTCTGTCGATATATGTGGCATGCATATCACATACTGACCTGTCTGTCTGTTGATATATGTGGCATGCATATCACATACTGACCTGTCTGTCGATATAGGTGGCATGCATATCAAATACTGACCTATCTGTCGATATAGGCGGCATGCATATCACATACTGACCTGTCAGTCGATATAGGTGACATGCATGTCACATACTGACCTGTCTGTCGATATAGGTGGCATGCATATCACAAACTGACCTGTCTGTCGATAAAGCTGGCATGCGTATCACATACTGACATGTCTGTCGATATAGGTGGCATTCATATCTCATACTGACCTACCTGTCGATATAGGTAGCATTCATATCACATACTGACATATCTTCCGATAGGTGGCATGCATATCACATACTGACCTATCTGATTACACGTGACATACTTGTTTACCAAATGCGTCACGAAGTCATGTGATTTGCCCGATTGGTTGATTCAATGTTGTTATGTGTCATTACGTGTCAATAAAACCCTTCAAAATGCTTTTGTGTAGAAAATGTTACCATTGGCTATCAATGATGGCTTAGCAATACCCATTTTTCGATGCTGATGTGCCATAGCAGACAGGTCGATCTTAGAAATATTGCGTCTGCGCATACATTTGCAATGCCTGTAGTAAAACTACATATTTAGACTTTCTTATTGATGACGTTTTGGTCGATTGTGTTATCTTTATTGTTTCATAGGTAAGCTATTACCTAAAATATATACCTATTAGTACTCTTTTTTCTGAGAATATATCAGAACCTCTTTGGCACAAGACTGTGTTTGATGTTTGCCAGGTAACGGAGGCTGCAAAAACACAGTCAATGCCACATGTTCGCCCCTTCCTGAAAGTTCAGTCCTTTGTTCAGCACAGGCTTATGGTTAATGTCCTAAAAAGAATATTTTCCAGATCCTAAATTGTTAACATTTCACTCAAATATTTCATTTTGCACAATGGACATTTGCGGCAAAAATATACGTTTAAAGGCAAAGCAAATGAGCATTTCTCATCCGACAAGAACAATGCAATAATCATTAGTCAATTACATATGAGCCAGTGCATGGGATTTCCAACAATGTGGTATGTGCGACCAGCAAAGCCTCAGATCAGCCTGCGCATACGCGCAGTCTGATCAGAGCCTTTGCTAGTCGCTTGAGTATTCTATGATTGTGAAGCTACTGTCTGAACACCATTTGGAGTGACTAAGCTTAAAAAGAGGCTGCAGAGGCTCATCTGGGTCTACACATGCCAAAATGTCACATTGTTGGAAATCTCATGCACTAGCTCATATATTAACGAGTTTTCCCGCCACGTTCCGGTTACCCCCAAGCCCTCCAGAATAGAAACAATCTGGCCAATCATAAAGCATCCCAACAACGTGATCTATATGTAAATAAGCATTGCAGATACCCAAGATGACAGGTGAAAAGGTGCGAGTTTATCTAATTTTCGGTTATATTAGGAATATATTTAGCTAGATTGACTTGATAGCTGGATGTCACATTTGATGAGGTCTTGAGTCATTTCTTCAAATGGTGAAATGTTTACATAAACACCGATTCAATCTGTGTCACAGGTGCTGTGACGTTGCCAATACTGACCTCAGAATATAAACAGCCACGTGTGCTTTTTGCAACGCATAAAATCGGGTTTCGAGTTAACAAAAAACATACAAAACGGCTCTATGTGGCCCCTAACAACTTATCCTCACTTCGTATTCAATATATATGTGTGTTAATATACAAGCCTGTATGCTTACAAAACATAATTTCTTTTGGTATCGAGCAAGTAGCTGCTCAGCCTCGTCGTAACGGGACGACTCTCGATTGGCTGAGGTAGTCATGTGATATAAGTGCAAGTGACTTGAGTCCGGAAAGAAATCGTGAAAAGTATGGAAGGCCTATGAAATTGGCTATAGGAATTATAAGAAACTATCATGCGTATTAGGGTGGGATAGTAAAATCCGTCCAGAGGCTTGCTGAGTGATGACAAACTGTGATTCTCGTGGCGGATATTTCTATCCCATCCTCACATAAATAATAGATTATTTCTCTTGCTCACCATTTACATGTAATACCGCATTTTTATATTTTAAAAATGCGAGCTAGAATTTTCTCATTTGGGTGTAAACATCGGAAAACCTGATTCAAAGTGCAAGAAAAGTAATTATGGTATTGATGGTAAAATTGACAAAAAGAAAATACATTAATTTGAACTTGGAGAAAGCTCGTCTTTTGAAGGCTTGGAGTTTGCCATTGTTGCTATAATGAGAACCAATTCAGAGAATATGACATTTGATTTTTTTCAGTGAAGCCTTAACCGTTTTCTCATTGTTTACGACAATTGTCGTCTACTCTCTCTACTGCTTTTAAAATATGTATTTTGTCGGCCTATATTGCAAACAATATGGACCCAGATCAAGATTCATAGTGTCTACATGTACTTCAGTGATATATAAGACTCTACCATGAGTGTGAGAATGGAATAGAAAAATCCGTCCTAAGGATCACCGATTGGCATCACGCGGCCTGCCAAGTTATGACAAACGGTGATCGTGAGGGACGGATTTTTCTATCCCATCCTAACATGAATAATGGATTCTTTTTCTCGCTTACCATTAAATGCCTCTTTTTATATTGGATTCTAACACACCTCGCCTATAGAGCCAACGGGTACAAACTGTGATATATCGGACAATAATTCACAGCTAAAGTGTGTGATAGCTGACGTCACTGGAAAATGACGTCATTTATGGCGTTAGACGGTGTAACGTCGTTTTACGCTTGAAATACGTTAAAATAACATGTAAACGTTTGCGACGTAGTCTAAATAATGTCGGGAGTTCTTCAGTTCAATGTCGGAAAGTTGGAAGAAGCTGAATACTTCGAATGTGTTTTCGTCGTTTATTGTGTGTGAGAATCGAAATAGATCAGCTCGAGTGCGTGAATTGTTGAGTAAAAATTCACTGTTTGTCGGTCAGTTGTACGAAAATAAATAACTCGCGCTGCGCGCTCGTGATTTGATCTTTACAACTGACCTCCAAACAGTGAATTATTACTCAACAATTCACTGCTGGAGCTGATCTATTTCTTAATTAAACATGACGAAGACTTCCAGAAAATCCTGAATATGCTGAAATGCGACATGTTGACGTCTTTTTAACATTACAATGACGTCACGGGTTGACGTGCAGCCAGCGTGCGGACATCGTGCGGCTATTCGTTTCTTTTATCTTTCCCTAGGGCTGGTTTGATTGTCTGAGATAAATAGATACCATCATTGGTGTTCAGTAGGGACCGAAAAATCCCAACCCAAGGGAAACGAGGCTTGCTGAGTTTCCCACTGAACGGTGGACCCGAAGGTTGGTATTTTTCTGGAACCACTGAACAACAATGATTGATTCTTTTTCTCATATACCAATTCTAAATCTAGCGACCGTACGGTACAGTACAGTATAATATATGTTGGTGACGTCACTGAGGTCGATGTTTATAGCCAATGAAGCACGCTGTACAAATCAGCTTAAAACAGAGGATAAACAGCTCATTTAAGAATGAACAAATGGTTATTTCATCAAATGAATTTACAAGAACTAACTTATCAGCCACAGTAACTCGAGCAAGTAATTTTGTTGAGGAAAAGGTGTTTCTTTTTTAACATCGTCAAGACTCCCGTCCCGTGCATGTTTCTTTTTTTACATCGTCAAGGCTCCCGAAATTTCAGTATTGAATTTATTCCTGACTGTCAACAATTCAACTTTCGTTTTCAAACAAAAATGTCGCGTGTGGGTTATCTCACATTAGCAACCGACTGCGTTTGGCTTATCTCGTATTAGTTACGCTTATCTCACATGGGTAGCGATGCCAGTGGGACAGATTTTTCTGACAGCGAGCTACATAGGGATCACTCGATCTTGTATGCGTTGGTATGTGAGAAAGAATTATCTCATATGGGTAAAAACAGCGGAAATACCGATCTGGTGTGCAAGGATGCATTTTCTGGCACACCAGATCAGGATCTCCGTTGATTTTACCCATGTGAGACTACCCGTACTCGCTCGATCCATGACGTCATTGTAATGTTAAAATGATGACACCATGTCGCATATCAGCAAATTCAGGATTTTCTGGAAGCCCTATTCATGTTTTTTCCAATATAAACTGCGATACTTAGTGGTGATCGAGAAAATAATCCATTATGAGTGTGAGGATGGGATAGAAAAATCCGTCCCTCCCGAACACAGTTTGTCATCACTGGTAAGCCTCGTATGCCAATCAGTGATGCTCAGGATGGATTTTTCTATCCCATCCTCACACTCATGATGGATTCTTATATGAATATATGCAGCAGACGTAATAAGCAGAGAAGATTTTCTGGACAAAACTATTAGCAGATTAAGGGTTAAAATGTTTTGGACCATCCAAAACCTAGTTGTATCAAGAGATCAGTTTTATGAATAACATCGAGGCAGAGGCGTATGATACTACCTTAGCTCGGGTAGTATCATACGCCTCTGCATCGAGGGTATCTTTAATGTATTATATTTTGTAATTTTACCTCTCAATTTCTGCACTAATAGGTTTTGAAATGCAGCTGCTATACATAGACCAATAATACAAACTGACAGATTAACGTTATAAAGTGTACATTAGTTTGATTTAAGATCTAATTTAGATACACGATCTAGTTATTCATTTACATGTGGTATAATCTGCTTCATATTGATGCTTGATGAAAATGGGCAGCTCACCAGATTAAGGTACGTATTGCATTATGCGAAAACTCATTCCTAAGGTACAACATGAATTCACAGCCACCAGGAGGGGTAAGAGGTGTAAGGCACAAGTCATTTACAACGACCTCCCCAGCCTAGGGGGCATGGCTGGGTTTAGGTACCACCATATACACTGAAGGACTTTAAAAACGCAAAAAAATGAAAATTATTACTTTTTGCATCCAGAACATTTTAGCCTTCTTTAACAGATAAAAAACACTCTGCTTCTATCTATACCCAATACCGGTGTTTTTAAAGACACTGGCTTCAATCAGCTATGCATTGCTGGTTTACTATGTTTTGCACGTCGCGTCTCCACGAATCAATGAAGCAAAATATTTTATCATTTCACATGTAGCTTGTAAGTATACATGTATAAAAAACACAATAGCTTTAGTTTTATAGCTTTATTATTCATGCCATGTTTGAACATGAACGACCTGGCGCAATTGGAATTTTAAAAGCTGGAGTGCGTGTTTCTGACGTCGCAAGATATATAGAGGATATTTAATTTTTTTGAGGTGAATACCAAATATATTTCATCGAGTGTGTTGAAAACATCAGAATTTTCATGAGTGCGCAGCACGAATGAAAATTTCGGTGTTTTCATCTCACGAGATGAAATATAATTGGTATTCACCTCACAAAAGTAAATTTTCTTTTTATTTTATACTTTTTAAGAAGATTTTCAGTTTTTCAATTTGTTAACCATGCTTCAAGCCGAATCGCAATAATGTAAAAGAAGACAAAGAAGTATTTGTGACAGAATACCTATATCAATCTACATGACATATAGTCATCAGGACAAAAAGAAATTCATTCAGCGTCAAAGTGTGAGACAAGTGACGTCATAAGCGACATCATAATTTGTTGATGACGTTGCATAGCATAGGTAACATGCATTGCCTCATTCACTGAAGCGGGAGGTGTTGAAAATTCAAAATCGAAAAATTTCATCAAATCTGAATTATTTTGGCACCAAATTGTTCCTCATGTTCTAACTAAGAAAATGACTACCCACACTTGATGATTTTGTTCACAAATAAGAAAGCTATAGGCGTTTGAACTTTCGAAGTGAGCTGCATTAAGTGAATGGAAAAGTCAGAGGTGATCCAAAAAACGCTACAGTGAAAATATAGGCTGATATCAATCACTAGTGATTGATATCATATCATTTCACTGGTGATTGATATCACTTTTATTTGTTTTGGATATGCATTGATTTCACTGCTAAGTATAAAATAAATCCTAATTGCCATCCGTCAACTAAACAGCGCCTCAGAGATCGTTACCTGGCTTCTGAGGCAGTTAAAGATCGACGCAGGTCTTGTCAGCTAATAATGCACGGTATATAGACGCAAAGGAGCCTATCCGTGAAAAACTGCTTTTCCTGAGCCCTATCCGCTCCAGAAAAGGAGCCTATCCACCAAAAACAAGACATGGGGAGAGGAGATAATTTAAATCTTGGTCAATATTAGATTATTTACGATGTAAGTAATGTAAAATCATACGCCACGGGACTTTTAAGCCTCTGACTTGATAGATTTTTAAATATATGATAAGGCTGATATCATGTCACGTCTACAAAGTTAAACAGAAAATGAATGCTCTGTTTTCTGCGATTTAGTTTGCGTTGGAAAATGAAGCAAAACTAAACAATTCAGTCATTTTTGCTGGCCTACACCACAGCAGAAAATGTTTTATGTTCCACCCCTTACTTAAAGCGTCTGGTTTGCTTTTAAAATTGGTTTTCCATAGAAAAAAAGGGTCATGTCTGAAAACAAGACGGCTAAGGAGCCTATACGTTGAGAGAAAAATGTTCCATTTTGTGGCACAGGATAATGAGCTGTACCTATGGCACAGGAGCCTATATGTTTTCACACTAAGTGCCATGGGAGCCTATAGGTTATAAAAGTACGAAATAGCATATCGGATCCGTAGCCAGTAACCATATAGGCTCCTTAGCCAAAGACAAATAGGATCCCTAGCCAGATTATTTTCTTTTCCATGCCATTTATAGAGAGAATAACGTATAATTCGGTCTATGAAATGCATATAAGTTATTTTCCACCTTTACAAAATACCAAAAAACAATTGCGAGAACATCCCAAACTGTTCGAAAAAGTTTGTTTTCTTTATTGTGTAATCGTCTGTGGACGTCGCCACAATAAAAAGTGTGTCGCATTATAAAAAATCTGCATCATCAACGAACATGTGGCTGTTTGATTTTTGTCTAATAGCTTCTCTGTTGTTCCGTTGCATTGCCCTTTTCTTCATGTAGTTAATGGAACTTATTATTTTACTTACCTTTTGATGTCACTGTCTATCGATAAGCTTGTTTTTAGCTGATAGGCTCCTTTTCTGGAGCGGATAGGGCTCAGGAAAAGCAGTTTTGAACCGATAGGCTCCTTTGCGTCTATATACCGTGTAATGGCGACATGCGTTAAGAGGCATCTTAAGTCGATTGTGTATCGACAATATTTACATCGATGATATCCGTTCCGGCCGGCTACTGTCAGTGCCAGACGATAAGTAGGGCTCCAAGGGTGATTTGTTTCAGATTTTTTAACAAAAATGTTTTATCACAATAACTTAAAATCGTGTCCAATTTCTAGACAAATTTCAAATTGCAACTTTAGAATCATAGGGTATTGCTATTTGATTGACTGTTGCTCTAACATTATTTGTTATTTTGACATAAAACTTTAAACATGTTTTGCTGACATATTAATGTTCATTTTTGCCAAATCTCAATAAAATTGAGAGATTAAAAGTTGGTAAATATTATGAACTGTGATTTTTGCGCTTTTAAAGTCTTTCAGTGTACATGTATTTACCTTAGAGGTGTCCCGGCATTGCGATAGTTTGATTCTCGCCAAAACAGCGGAGGAGATAGCAGTATGGGCGCGGTTTTTAGTCAAAGACCAATATTAAAAGTGACTAAGTGCAGTGAAGCGCGATGTTTTTGTCGTGGAAAATACTGGGAGTTCACTTCTCGGGACTTTCGTAATTTTGCGAGATTGGCGGAAAACAAATGGCGGACGAGTAAGAAAAGTGAGACAAGAAGAGAAGTGTTGATACATGTAGGCCTAAGGAAGACTATTTTGAAATATTACAACATATGTATAACGAACTATCCTAATTTAACGAGTTTGTAACAAACAGATAGACTGAAGAATAAGAATACAAAGGTTAAACGAACAGTAGCAAAGTGGAGCTACATGTAGATGTCTGCTTAATCGGGAAAGTCCGGCACAATTCGAGAATCGAATCAAGCCTCGTGTATACGTAAGGAGCATTACGCGTAGTACTACATTGTACGTACGAAAAAAAAAAATTTGTTGGCCGGAACTGGCGTAAGGAAAATTAGTTCTGTAGCATGTGGGTTCAGTCCTATTAAAATCCATTTTTCTGATTACCCGAAAAGTTTAATCAGCAGATTAAATGTAGTTTATGTATTTTTAAATAAAATATCGCAATAGTGATATTTTATTGAAAAACATAAACTTCATTCATAAACGTTAGTTTTGCTGCAATTACACTTCTTTTTGTGTTGGCGTGGTTTATGTGTCGTCAGCGTCACGTTATGTAAGGTCAGCGTCACGTTATCAAAGAAGATCCTCGATGTACACTTGAGGTCTGATTCCAGGGAAGTCAACGGAATTGTCCGAGGCAGTTCCCAATGCATGACTGTTGTGTGTTGGTGAGCAGTAAAGATCCGACATGTTCTTTTGGGCGTCTTCATTACATTAAGTACCCTTTTCATATAATTATTATTGTTTGGCATCGCTCTATTAGTTTCTTATTTGATCAAATCGCATTTTCTTTTTTCACTCCCTAAACTCACTACTGCCTACTAGTGTCGTCTGTTGATATTTTTTGCAAACAGTTTGGACCCTGATCAGACCCGACAAAACGTCGGGCCTGGTCTGGATCCAAACTGATTGATACTCAGATGGTATTCCTGAAACAATTTTTCAAAAAAGTTGATTGTGAACATAGTCAGCAGACGACTAAAAACGCATGAAAAAATACCCAGAAGGCAAAGAGTTAAGGTTCTCTCAATGACTTTTTCAAGCAGGTAATAGCTCATCTTCACACGTGTTGTACTATTTACCTAACATAAATCAATTTAATGGTTTCGTTATTATTCTATCAAAAACGTTTTATACAGATGAAACTAATCAAAACTACGTTTGTGTTAGAGCACAACAGACACGTTAGTTAAACACCTCTTCAAAAATACATCGCTCTCATCAAACTAGCCTTGCACGTTATTCAAACGCATTCATTTTGCTACACGTGTGCGGCTCTACCTTATCAAACTGATCTTAATAGATGCCCTTTCATGTACCTAATTTTCAAAATCATCGCATATTAAAATAATATGTTGATGCACACAAAAGCTTCCGCAATACTTTGTAAAAAGCTTGTTAGGGCCAGAATTTTCTAGGGTGGGTAGTCACTTGGTTTTTGTTTGGATACACTGTACAGAAAATGTTGGACTTCTTTTCCACAATGATCATGTTTAAAGCGAAGTTAGTAGAGATTTCTCCGTGTGTTTTTTATCTTTACCCAGAAAGTTATACACCATTTTCCAGCCCACATTTTTCCCGATCTAAAGATGCCAGGATATCCTCATAAAGCTTCTTACTTTGAGTACAGACAATGTCACAAAATTTTAGTGGCGAAGATCGAGCCTGAATTATAGAAGTAAACTGTACGGACTATAATTGTTTTCTTTGTGACAGAGTTTGTACTCAAGTAAGATAGACTAAGATGCTAAAAGAGGTTACCCTGGTAGCGTTTGATCGGGAAAATGGTGAATAATTTTCTGGGTATAGATAAGAAACATAGAGAAATCTACTTATATTCAATATCCGTACAGTGTATGCGAACATCCATGCAGTGTATCCATACGAAAAACACGTGACTACATACCATGTTTTCCCTCCCTTGTATTAACACTCCCTTGTATTAATATCAAGGGTCCTCCTTTGATACAATCATCAAAAGGGCTCTCACGAATACTTTACGTAAGGTGACTAGTCATTTATCAGAAGTAATTTTGAATCATTCGTAAAAATATTCATGTGAATCGATCATGTCATGCAATTACCTTCAAAACATGGCTTAAGTTTGCTGCACGCCCTGTTTTTCAATATATTAAAAGAAAGATTATATATGATGTTGGTTTTGCCATGAGAAGGTTCCAATGGTCTGTTTGTTTGTCTTTACAGAGTGGATTTTTCAACAGCATGAGCATTAAATGGTCGAATAAAAAGTTGAAAGAACTTCATCAATAAGTATACTAACGTTCATTGAGTCTAAACGTATGAACTCGTTTAAACTTAAAGTAGTACACATAACAAGTAAAATGCTAATTTTGTTTCAAGTGCAAGCACCTGCTGACCCTCGAGATGATCCACATCTTTGCTTTCAAGACAAATATTAACTCTCTTGAAATCTTGGATAAATCCATGAATGTTTGTGTGGGTACATAGCCGCAGCCAATCGGAACCGTCTCGGCCAATTCCGCGGAATCAGACCACACGGACGTTCATCGAGGATCTACTTTTATAACTATCTACAGTTGTATCTATCTACTAATACTGCAACACCCCCTCGCGGGGATTATGTGCAGGTGGTAACGTGACGCTGACGTTATAATATATCATAACGTGACGCTGACGTCACAGAAACCATGTTAACACAATAACAAGTGTGATTGCAGCAAAACAAGCGGCTTCAATGAAGTTTTTGTTTGTTTGTTTGTTTTTTCAATAAATATCGCTATAGCGATATTTTATTAAAATCACATATCTGCTGATTAAACTTTTTGGATAATCAGAATAATCGATTTTAATAGAGCCGAACCCAGATTCTACAGAACTAATTTTTCATACGCCAGTTCCGGCTAACAAAATGGAGTTTTTGGTAGTAATGCCCCTTACATACACCCGAGGCATGATTCGATTCTCGAATTGTGAGGGACTTTCCCGAATGAGCCGCAGCTTCAAGAATTGGAACATTAGGAAACATTGTCAGTTACAAACGAAAGTATGTGCACAAATTACTGGCAAGCCTGCCCAGGAGAAAGTGTGGTTAGGTGAACTGACCGTCCCGCAATGACCATAGCTGTTGACTTGGGACGTAAAGCAACAAACAAACAAAAAACAAACAAACAATAACTCAGATGGAATGCTTGTGGTATCGCCACTTTGCGAAGAAAAAACGATATTCATTGAAAATGTATTTTGGAAAGGACACTGATCCACCTGTCCTGAAAAGTACGAAATTGGCAAGTCCAATAATTATTACACCACCATCACCATAAAAGTACAAGCCGCGTGTTTGTGTCCCCAATTTTGAAAGTCGGATGTGTCGCCTGGCAAAAACAGAAGTCACGCATAGCAAATTTTCGACTTTATATCCCCATTGAAAGGTAAACCATAATACATAAATCCCTAAGTTTACCTTGGGTATCATACAGATCACAGTCAAAAGCCTATTGACTATTTTTCAGTGCTTAGTTAAATAATAAATTAACATATCTGTACAATTTCTATATCAACCTCACCAGAGGTCAGATATTTAACATGCAACAAACAAACACAAATGTTTCGACCCCATTTGTGGATTGAGGGTGTGTATAAGGACAGACTATGTGCTTGTGTTGTGCTCTATGTTCCACTCCCTTGAGTCTAAGGCCTGACTCACGCCGTGCAATTAAAGAGGAAACCATAGTTATTAACCGTAATTGTGTTTAGAACCAGACATGCAGACTGTCGCATGATGTCCATGTTGTATCCAACTTTGTTTTATAACATTTGATTATATTTTTGAATTGATCACTAAAATTAGGTTAAATTGTTCATGAATAGGTCCTATTCTTTGAATTCAGTGTGTCCTAAATTTATTCCGAATCGAAGAGTTTTTCGAAATATTGAGGTTAACTGTACCTAAACTTGAAGGCTCATTTGGTCCATACGAATATTGAACTATTGTTCACCAATCAACAATTAAGATATATTGACAAATAAGGGAACACCTGGTATGATTTCAAAACCCCTTATCTACAAATACCTGTTTAAAATACCATAGCTGCACGCTACTTACCTCTGAAAGGTCTGGCACGCCCCTTTTCGTCTCACATACAGATAATTTATCAAATATGCAGATATCCAATAAAACAATGTACAAGATTGGCGCCGAGGTGCAAAAAATCATCCCTTATATCATATTCCAATTTGTAGCAAGAATCTTTAGTTAAGAGTGCGTAACAGAAAAATAATTTTCTTATTTCTCAACCAAAACATTTTTTTTCATGTTGAGGGATATCTTTTGAGCACCCAAATATGTTGTGGGTACTCAAAACAACTGTATCAATGAGACGGTTTCTTTTGAGCACTCAAAACATATGTTAGAAATTATGGATAAGAAAATATTTTTAATTTTTGTTTATCTAAACCTATAGCAAGACCTATTGGAACTTGATCAAATTAGCATTGTAAATAACGTCGATTTCGAGTTATCATTAGTTTGAGCTAAAGGAGTTGATTTGTAAATAATATTTGACCAAAAATCGACTAATTGAATAGTTTACTAATTCTGATCTATATATACGTTGTTGATACTGACAGAACCATGCACGCACAACGTAGTTTTATAGGAAATAAGCTCAAAATGAAGTTGTCTTAAGCAGGCACTACAAGCTTAAAGTACCATGGTTCGAGTAATAGTATTAAGGTTTACTGTATGGCCACAGATGCATGAGTACCCTACATGCACAATCATTGCAATTGTATAAGTATGTCATGCGATGATTTGCCTGCAGCCCATACTTGCATACGTGGTTAAAGGCCATTTTTGCATTGCGTGCTCTAAACGACTCGTGAGAAAATGCATGAGTTTGTTCAACAGCAATTGAATTGGGCAAAAACTATCTTTGGAACATTTTACATAGTCTGCACAAACACTTTTAGACTATCAATGTACATAAATGAGCCGTTGCATGAGATTTCCAACAATTTGCCATTTGACAAGTGTAGACTCAGACGAGCCTCTGCAACCTCCTTTTAAGCTTCGAAACTCCAAATGGTGTACAGTCAGTAGCTTAACAATCATAGAATACTCAAGCGACTAGCATAGGCTCTGATCAGACTGCGCGTATGCGCAGGCTGATCTGAGGCTTTGCTGGTCGCACATACCACATTGTTGGAAATCTCACGCACTGGCTCAAATATTATGCGCATACGTGGCTCAATTTTGGTAACATTTTTTGGGTTTGTACAAATTCTAAATATTTGGTATATGTGTCTTGTCAAATTGATCAAGAATGGAATACCTGGTACGATGCAAGCACAACTGTAGAAAACTCGTTTAGCAGCAAGTCGAAAGAATTGATCTTTGTTTAGGGACTTGGTGAAGATCTATGAAGAAAAGTTGCTGTTCGTAAGGCCCTTTTAAACACATCTAGGTCAGATAATAGGTGTTATCTGATTGTTTCAAACTGGAACATAGCTTTTAGATGTGATTGATTTAGTTCATAATGGTGTAAACGACAACCAAACAAAGAAATCTCACCGTGGCATAAACTGTTTGTCAATCAGTAACAACGTAAAGCTATTGTTTGCCAAGATCTTGTGTAAGATATACGGTTTAAGCATACTTTTATACACGCAGGCCAAGGTAAATTCATTGATACCAGATTAAGGTGAAAACACCTGTAATATAAGTCCCAAATTATGCTAAACTTGTGCGCAGGAAGTGATCTTTAACCAGCCACATAAGTATATATGTAATAGTTATACCATGGGTTGTCCGCATGTACGTGGAGATAATCCACGAGCTTTAGCGAGTGGATTATCTTACGTACAGGCGGACAAACATGGTATAACTATTTTATACCACCTACATCAGTGTAGACCTTGCACATCACGAGATATTTCATGCTGAAGTTGGTAATGGTGGTATAAATAGTTGTATTAACCCTAATCTGCAAATATTTGGCAATGCTTTAAAGGCACATATTTCAATAATAATAGAATGCTATTACAATTAAAATTGATAAGAGACTGTCCGCACCCAATGAAGAATATTGGAATAGCTCATCAGACAATTTGGGACCTCACACTGGGCAATTAGCTATCATACATTTAACCTGTATAAACTTACATGCTTTACCTATGTACATCCCTCAAAAGAATGTCGTAGAATGAAACAAATACAACATGCCCAGTCCTGATTCCAACTAGAATTGAAGGATCGACAGACGGACACTTCAATGCACAGCACGTTGCTCTAAAAGATGGCTTCGAAAACAAGGTAGACCATGTGAGTTATCAAAGTAAGAAAGAGAGCGAAGATCAGGAATCGATACAATCAGGTACCACACCTGACCCAGGATACAAATGGGAAAGTAACAGGCTCACAATTAGACATCACAAACGAGAGCCAGGATGTCAGCGCTTTCCCAGCAGGTGACCATAAGGCATCAATAAACAGATGCGCACGAAAGTATACAAATACATGACAGAATTTGAAAATCGTCCATTTTTTATATATGCAACTAAGGGTGATATGTATGCATTTAAAAGTCATAGGGTGGTGTTTTATATAACAAGTAAGCCCCTTGCATAGACAGAAATAAGATCAAACCAGCTGCAGCCGGAAACTGTAAGGCAGTCGAAGTGTATTGAACAACTAGACCCTGCGACAAGATTAAAACCATTCAAGAAGTCGTATGACTCTACGAACTATCTTTGGTCAGCCATGCAAAGTGATTAGCCCATATAAGCCTTGGATTCTATTTACGGCGAGACTAAGGCATACAGTACAGACCCATATCAAACGCCACTTTGTCTGATCAGGGTTTCCACTGGTTGCTTACAGAATGGTCAATTGAAATTTAAACAAAAATGAAAAAATACCACCAAACAGCGCTAAAAACGGAAATGGACTGGTTTATTGATAAAAGTGGGAAATTTCATTTGGCTTAAGAATCAAGTAAGGTCATATTTATTAGCGAGAGGTGCCACTTTTGCCCCTCCAGGCTCCAGTAATATTTGTCTTTGAAAGGAGAAAATACTGTGTATCACAGATCTTTAACATTTTTATTCTGATGGGTATTTAAGAGCATATTAGTAGAATAAGTATACAGCATCTGAGATATTTCAAGCAAGATTTTTTTCCCAGCATGTAAGTCTCATGCTCAGTTGAAATGAGTTTGCTAAAACGTTATAAAAGCTCGGGGCCAGATTTAACTGTTCCCCTTTGAGGAACGTTAACATCACTTAAATGTATGCATCGCGATAATCCCAGCTAAACAGACTAGTTGGAATATTGAAATTGTTCATGTTACAAATGTAGCTTTTAAACTTTCCAGTAACACCAAAGTAAGTAAGATTGCAAAGATCAGGAATCGATACAATCAAGTACCACACCTGACCCAGGATACCAATGGGAAAGTGACAAACTCTCAGACGCCACAAAACAAAGCTGAGAGGTCAAAATGACCTCGTGGATGCACAGCCTGATCTGCACGTTTGCTATCAGCAGGCAACAAAAAATAAAATAAAAATCACAAGAATGTAAATTGTCAGGCGAACTGCTTCCCCTACGTCTTACCCTTATGAGGCAATGGTCTTCCTCGACATAGCCACATTATTATCTTCGGACTCTTTTCAACATCTTTAAACTCGTGACTTTTTTCGTCTACCGATAACCTTTGAAACGGATTGAATCCGGAGTAGGACCGACAGAACGTTTGTCCCGATCTAGATCCAAACCGTATGACACAAAGTCAACTTTAAAAAAACGGTCAGCACATGAAAAATAACCCAGCATGCAAAGAATTCAAGGATGTATTATGGCAGCAAGGTGACATCCACCGGGTGAATATTTTGGATTTTTTTGTTCGAAGATCTGTGGTAAAACGATCCATTGCAAAACTTTAAAATGCAAATGACATGCGACCTACAAGTATCCTGAGAATCTGAAATTAGAGGATGCTTTGACAGAAAATGACTTGTCTCTTCGTCTGATAGTGAGGTCATGCGTCGTCTGCTGATAATCTTTGCAAACAGTTTGGACCAGGATAAGACCCGACAAAACGTCGGACCTAAAACGATGGGCCAGATCTGTATCCAAACTGTTTGACACCCGGGTGGTAGGCTAATCATGAAATATTTGTTGGATTGTCGATTTTGAAACAAAAATCAGCAGACGAAAATAAAGCATGCAAAATTATCCAGTATGCAAAGTTGTCACCTGCATCTGAAAGGCTAGACTCTTAACATGTTGTCTACTAGGTAATAAATTCAGATTGTTTTGTTGTCTGCTGATTTTTGTTCAAATAAACTTTTGGGAAAAACTATCTTAACAATTCATGTACCATCAGAGTGTAAAAAAATGGCTCCAGATCAACCCAGACAAAGACATCGGGCCTGAACTGAGTCCAGTTATCAGCAGACGACACTAGTAGGCAAAGAGTTTTAATTACTGAAAGTTCAGTGTGTCAGCTGATTGATGACGGACCAAGGCATGCTAGGAATGGTCTTCGCATACATCAGCGCAAAATACTTTAAAATCAATTTGATTTGAGAATGTTTTTGTGCTGATGTATGCGGTGTCCATTTCTGACAAAATGGCATCGACTGTATCGGGTTCCAAATGTTGGACTTGATCTGCTGCTTGAGATCCACTTTTACACGGAGCAATGTGCAAAATCAATTAAAATGCAAATGTTGTTCGGTAGTAGATTTCACATTTAGACTGAGACGTCTGCATAATTAATGATGCATCAACAACAAGGTCTTCGACAAATGGGTCATATAGCTAGGAAAATCAGTTGGGATGATTTGGCGAATATGGTTAGTGTTATATGCCTAAGTTAGAATGGGCATACATTGTAATAAGGATCCCAACTAAACACTCAGTATGTTGTTGGATGCACTTGGGAAACGATACCACGTGTTATTTCTTTACTTCACTTTTTAGCATAAAGTAGACACTGATGAGATACCGCGGTCGTTTGGGTTTACATTCATGTACAGGTACATGTACATTGATATAAGAGTTATCTCTCATATTAACTGCATTGCTGCACGCCTGATAAACATTGTCTATCTCACGACATGTCATGATGGCGTTAGCAATCAAAATTTGGTTAGATGTTCGATATTCAACATTCAACATTCAAATTTTGAATGTCGAATACCGAATATCAAACTAAATCCAACATTCAAATCGAATGTCGAATATCGAATATCAAACTAAATCCAACATTCAAATCGAATGTCTAATATCGAATATCAAACTAAATCCAACATTCAAATCGAATGTCGAATATCGAATATCAAACTCAATCTCACATTCAAATTTTAAATGTCGAATATCGAATATCAAACTGAATCCAACATTCAAATCGAATGTCAAATATCGAATATCAAACTAAATCCAACATTCAAATCGAATGTCGAATATCGAATATCAAACTCAATCTCATATTCAAATTTTGAATGTCGAATATCGAATATCAAACTAAATCCAACATTCAAATCGAACGTCGAATATCGAATATCAAACTAAATCCAACATTCAAATCGAATGTCGAATATCGAATATCAAACTCAATCTCACATTCAAATTTTGAATGTCGAATATCGAATATCAAACTTAATCCAACATTCAAATCGAATGTCGAATATCGAATATCAAACTAAATCCAACATTCAAATCGAATGTCGAATATCGAATATCAAACTCAATCTCACATTCAAATTTTGAATGTCGAATATCGAATATCAAACTGAATCCAACATTCAAATCGAATGTCGAATATCGAATATCAAACTAAATCCAACATTCAAAATCGAATGTCGAATATCAAACTCAATCTCACATTCAAATTTTGAATGTCGAATATCGAATATCAAACTAAATCCAACATTCAAATCTAATGTCGAATATCGAATATCAAACTAAATCCAACATTCAAATCGAATGTTGGATATCGAATATCAAACTAAATCCAACATTCAAATCGAATGTCGAATATCGAATATCAAACTCAATCTCACATTCAAATTTTCAATGTCAAATATCGAATATCAAACTAAATCCAGCATTCAAATCGAATGTCGAATATCGAATATCAAACTAAATCCAACATTTCAATCGAATATCGAATATCGAATATCAAACTCAATCTTACATTCTAATTGTGAATGTCGAATATCGAATATCAAACTAAATCCAACATTCGAATCGAATGTCGAATATCGAATATCAAACTGAATCCAACATTCAAATCGAATGTCGAATATCGAATATCAAACTGAATCCAACATTCAAATCGAATGTCGAATATCGAATATCAAACTCAATCTCACATTCAAATTTTGAATGTCGAATGTCGAATATCAAACTAAATCCAACATTAAAATTGAATGTCGAATATCGAATATCAAACTAAATCCAACATTCAAATCGAATGTCCAATATCGAATATCAAACTCAATCTCACAATCAAATTTTGAATGTCGAATATCGAATATCAAACTAAATCCAACATTCAAATCGAATGTCGAATATCAAACTTAATCCAACATTCAAATCGAATGTCGAATATCGAATATCAAATTCAATCTCACATTCAAATTTTGAATGTCGAATATCGAATATCAAACTGAATCCAACATTTAAATCGAATGTCGAATATCGAATATCAAACTAAATCCAACATTCAAATCGAATGTCGAATAACGTATATCCAACTGAATCCAACATTCAAATCGATTGTCGAATATCGAATATCAAACTGAATCCAACATTCAAATCGAATGTCGAATATCGAATATCAAACTAAATCCAACATTCAAATCGAATGTCGAATAACGTATATCAAACTAAATCCAGCATTCAAATCGAATGTCGAATATCGAATATCAAACTAGATCCAACATTCAAATCGAATGTCGAATATCGAATATCAAACTAAATCCAACATTCAAATCGAATGTCGAATATCGAATATCAAACTAAATCCAACATTCAAATCGAATGTCGAATATCAAACTCAATCTCACATTCAAATTTTAAATGTCGAATATCGAATATCAAACTGAATCCAACATTCAAATCGAATGTCAAATATCGAATATCAAACTAAATCCAACATTCAAATCGAATGTCGAATATCGAATATCAAACTCAATCTCATATTCAAATTTTGAATGTCGAATATCGAATATCAAACTAAATCCAACATTCAAATCGAACGTCGAATATCGAATATCAAACTAAATCCAACATTCAAATCGAATGTCGAATATCGAATATCAAACTAAATCCAACATTCAAATCGAATGTCGAATATCGAATATCAAACTCAATCTCACATTCAAATTTTGAATGTCGAATATCGAATATCAAACTTAATCCAACATTCAAATCGAATGTCGAATATCGAATATCAAACTAAATCCAAAATTCAAATCGAATGTCGAATATCGAATATCAAACTCAATCTCACATTCAAATTTTGAATGTCGAATATCGAATATCAAACTGAATCCAACATTCAATCGAATGTCGAATATCGAATATCAAACTGAATCCAACATTCAAATCGAATGTCGAATATCGAATATCAAATTCAATCCAACATTCAAATCAAATGTCGAATATCGAATATCAAACTCAATCCAACATTCAAATCGAATGTCGAATATTGAATATCAAACTGAATCCAACATTCAAATCGAATGTCTAATATCGAATATCAAACTAAATCCAACATTCAAAATCGAATGTCGAATGTCGAATATCAAACTCAATCTCACATTCAAATTTTGAATGTCGAATATCGAATATCAAACTAAATCCAACATTCAAATCTAATGTCGAATATCGAATATCAAACTAACTCCAACATTCAAATCGAATGTTGGATATCGAATATCAAACTAAATCCAACATTCAAATCGAATGTCGAATATCGAATATCAAACTCAATCTCACATTCAAATTTTCAATGTCAAATATCGAATATCAAACTAAATCCAGCATTCAAATCGAATGTCGAATATCGAATATCAAACTAAATCCAACATTTCAATCGAATGTCGAATATCGAATATCAAACTCAATCTCACATTCAAATTGTGAATGTCGAATATCGAATATCAAACTAAATCCAACATTCGAATCGAATGTCGAATATCGAATATCAAACTGAATCCAACATTCAAATCGAATGTCGAATATCGAATATCAAACTGATTCCAACATTCAAATCGAATGTCGAATATCGAATATCAAACTCAATCTCACATTCAAATTTTGAATGTCGAATGTCGAATATCAAACTAAATCCAACATTAAAATTGAATGTCGAATATCGAATATCAAACTAAATCCAACATTCAAATCGAATGTCCAATATCGAATATCAAACTCAATCTCACAATCAAATTTTGAATGTCGAATATCGAATATCAAACTAAATCCAACATTCAAATCGAATGTCGAATATCAAACTTAATCCAACATTCAAATCGAATGTCGAATATCGAATATCAAATTCAATCTCACATTCAAATTTTGAATGTCGAATATCGAATATAAAACTGAATCCAACATTCAAATCGAATGTCGAATATCGAATATCAAACTAAATCCAACATTCAAATCGAATGTCGAATAACGTATATCAAACTGAATCCAACATTCAAATCGAATGTCGAATATCGAATATCAAACTGAATCCAACATTTAAATCGAATGTCGAATATCGAATATCAAACTAAATCCAACATTCAAATCGAATGTCGAATAACGTATATCAAACTAAATCCAGCATTCCAATCGAATGTCGAATATCGAATATCAAACTAAATCCAACATTCAAATCGAATGTCGAATATCGAATATCAAACTTAATCCAACATTCAAATCGAATATCGAATATCAAACTCAATCTCACATTCAAATTTTGAATGTCGAATATCGAATATCAAACTGAATCCAACATTCAAATCGAATGTCGAATATCGAATATCAAACTAAATCCAACATTCCAATCGAATGTCGAATAACGTATATCAAACTGAATCCAACATTCAAATCGAATGTCGAATATCGAATATCAAACTGAATCCAACATTCAAATCGAATGTCGAATATCGAATATCAAACTGAATCCAACATTCAAATCGAATGTCGAATATCGAATATCAAACTAAATCCAATATTCAAATCGAATGTCGAATATCTAATATCAAACTCAATCTCACATTCAAATTTTGAATGTCGAATATCGAATATCAAACTAAATCCAACATTCAAATCGAATGTCGAATATCGAATATCAAACTGAATCCAACATTCAAATCGAATGTCGAATATCGAATATCAAACTGAATCCAACATTCAAATCGAATGTCGAATATCGAATATCAAACTAAATCCAACATTCAAATCGAATGTCGAATATCGAATATAAAACTAAATCCAACATTCAAATCGAATGTCGAATATCGAATATCAAACTAAATCCAATATTCAATTCGAATGTCGAAAATCGAATATCAAACTCAATCTCACATTCAAATTTTGAATGTCGAATATCGAATATCAAACTAAATCCAACATTCAAATCGAATGTCGAATATCGAATATCAAACTAAATCCAATATTCAAATCGAATGTCGAATATCGAATATCAAACTCAATCTCACATTCAAATTTTGAATGTCGAATATCGAATATCAAACTGTATCCAACATTCAAATCGAATATCGAATATCAAACTGAATCCAACATTCAAATCGAATGTCGAATATCGAATATCAAACTCAATCCAACATTCAAATCGAATGTCGAATATCGAATATCAAACTCAATCCAACATTCAAATCGAATGTCGAATATCGAATATCAACTGAATCCAACATTCAAATCGAATGTCGAATATCGAATATCAAACTAAATCCAACATTCAAATCGAATGTCGAATATCGAATATCAAACTCAATCTCACATTCAAATTTTGAATGTCGAATATCGAATATCAAACTAAATCCAACATTCAAATCGAATGTCGAATATCGAATATCAAACTAAATCCAACATTCAAATCGAATATCGAATATCAAACTAAATCCAACATTCAAATCGAATGTCAAATATCGAATATCAAACTCAATCTCACATTCAAATTTTCAATGTCAAATATCGAATATCAAACTAAATCCAGCATTCAAATCGAATGTCGAATATCGAATATCAAACTAAATCCAACATTCAAATCGAATGTCGAATATCGAATATCAAACTTAATCCAACATTCAAATCGAATGTCGAATATCGAATATCAAACTCAATCTCACATTCAAATTTTGAATGTCGAATATCGAATATCAAACTGAATCCAACATTCAAATCGAATGTCGAATATCGAATATCAAACTAAATCCAACATTCAAATCGAATGTAGAATAACGTATATCAAACTGAATCCAACATTCAAATCGAATGTCGAATATCGAATATCAAACTGAATCCAACATTCAAATCGAATGTCGAATATCGAATATCAAACTGAATCCAACATTCAAATCGAATGTCGAATATCGAATATCAAACTAAATCTAACATTCAAATCGAATGTCGAATATCGAATATCAAACTAAATCCAACATTCAAATCGAATGTCGAATATCGAATATCAAACTGAATCCAACATTCAAATCGAATGTCGAATATCGAATATCAAACAAAATCCAATATTCAAATCGAATGTCGAATATCGAATATCAAACTCAATCTCACATTCAAATTTTGAATGTCGAATATCGAATATCAAACTTAATCCAACATTCAAATCGAATGTCGAATATCGAATATCAAACTAAATCCAACATTCAAATCGAATGTCGAATATCGAATATCACACTCAAACTCACATTCAAATTTTGAATGTCGAATATCGAATATCAAACTGAATCCAACATTCAATCGAATGTCGAATATCGAATATCAAACTGAATCCAACATTCAAATCGAATGTCGAATATCGAATATCAAACTCAATCCAACATTCAAATCGAATGTCGAATATCGAATATCAAACTCAATCCAACATTCAAATCGAATGTCGAATATTGAATATCAAACTGAATCCAACATTCAAATCGAATGTCGAATATCGAATATCAAACTAAATCCAACATTCAAAATCGAATGTCGAATATCAAACTCAATCTCACATTCAAATTTTGAATGTCGAATATCGAATATCAAACTAAATCCAACATTCAAATCTAATGTCGAATATCGAATATCAAACTAAATCCAACATTCAAATCGAATGTTGGATATCGAATATCAAACTAAATCCAACATTCAAATCGAATGTCGAATATCGAATATCAAACTCAATCTCACATTCAAATTTTCAATGTCAAATATCGAATATCAAACTAAATCCAGCATTCAAATCGAATGTCGAATATCGAATATCAAACTAAATCCAACATTTCAATCGAATGTCGAATATCGAATATCAAACTCAATCTCACATTCAAAATTGTGAATGTCGAATATCGAATATCAAACTAAATCCAACATTCGAATCGAATGTCGAATATCGAATATCAAACTGAATCCAACATTCAAATCGAATGTCGAATATCGAATATCAAACTGAATCCAACATTCAAATCGAATGTCGAATATCGAATATCAAACTCAATCTCACATTCAAATTTTGAATGTCGAATATCGAATATCAAACAAAATCCAACATACAAATCGAATATCGAATATCAAACTAAATCCAACATTCAAATCGAATGTCGAATATCGAATATCAAACTGAATCCAACATTCAAATCGAATGTCGAATATCGAATATCAAACTGAATCCAACATTCAAATCGAATGTCGAATATCGAATATCAAACTAAATCCAACATTCAAATCGAATGTCGAATATCGAATATCAAACTAAATCCAACATTCAAATCGAATGTCGAATATCGAATATCAAACTAAATCCAATATTCAAATCGAATGTCGAATATCGAATATCAAACTCAATCTCACATTCAAATTTTGAATGTCGAATATCGAATATCAAACTAAATCCAAAATTCAAATCGAACGTCGAATATCGAATATCAAACTAAATCCAAAATTCAAATCGAATGTCGAATATCGAATATCAAACTAAATCCAACATTCAAATCGAATGTCGAATATCGAATATCAAACTAAATCCAACATTCAAATCGAATATCGAATGTCAAACTAAATCCAACATTCAAATCGAATGTCGAATATCGAATATCAAACTCAATCTCATATTCAAATTTTCAATGTCGAATATCGAATATCAAACTGAATCCAACATTCAAATCGAATATCGAATATCGAATATCAAACTGAATCCAACATTCAAATCGAATGTCGAATATCGAATATCAAACTCAATCCAACATTCAAATCGAATGTCGAATATCGAATATCAAACTCAATCCAACATTCAGATCGAATATCGAATATCAACTGAATCCAACATTCAAATCGAATGTCGAATATCGAATATCAAACTAAATCCAACATTCAAATCGAATGTCGAATATCGAATATCAAACTCAATCTCACATTCAAATTTTGAATGTCGAATATCGAATATCAAACTAAATCCAACATTCAAATCGAATGTCGAATATCGAATATCAAACTCAATCCAACATTCAAATCGAATATCGAATATCAAACTAAATCCAACATTCAAATCGAATGTCGAATATCGAATATCAAACTCAATCTCACATTCAAATTTTCAATGTCGAATATCGAATATCAAACTAAATCCAGCATTCAAATCGAATGTCGAATATCGAATATCAAACTAAATCCAACATTCAAATCGAATGTCGAATATTGAATATCAAACTTAATCCAACATTCAAATCGAATGTCGAATATCGAATATCAAACTCAATCTCACATTCAAATTTTGAATGTCGAATATCGAATATCAAACTGAATCCAACATTCAAATCGAATGTCGAATATCGAATATCAAACTAAATCCAACATTCAAATCGAATGTCGAATAACGTATATCAAACTGAATCCAACATTCAAATCGAATGTCGAATATCGAATATCAAACTGAATCCAACATTCAAATCGAATGTCGAATATCGAATATCAAACTGAATCCAACATTCAAATCGAATATCGATTATCAAACTAAATCCAACATTCAAATCGAATGTCGAATATCGAATATCAAACTAAATCCAACATTCAAGTCGAATATCGAATATCAAACTGAATCCAACATTCAAATCGAACGTCGAATATCGAATATCAAACTGAATCCAACATTCAAATCGAATATCGAATATCAAACTAAATCCAATATTCAAATCGAATGTCGAATATCGAATATCAAACTCAATCTCACATTCAAATTTTGAATGTCGAATATCGAATATCAAACTAAATCCAACATTCAAATCGAATGTCGAATATCGAATATCAAACTAAATCCAACATTCGAATCGAATGTCGAATATCGAATATCAAACTCAATCTCACATTCAAATTGTGAATGTCGAATATCGAATATCAAACTCAATCCAACATTCGAATCGGATGTCGAATATCGAATATCAAATTAAATCCAACATTCAAATCGAATGTCGAATATCGAATATCAAACTAAATCCAACATTCAAATCGAATGTCGAATATCGAATATCAAACTCAATCTCACATTCAAATTTTGAATGTCGAATATCGAATATCAAACTAAATCTAACATTCAAATCGAATGTCGAATATCGAATATCAAACTAAATCCAACATTCAAATCGAATGTCCATTATCGAATATCAAACTCAATCTCACAATCAAATTTTGAATGTCGAATATCGAATATCAAACTAAATCCAACATTCAAATCGAATGTCGAATATCGAATATCAAACTTAATCCAACATTCAAATCGAATGTCGAATATTGAATATCAAACTCAATCTCACATTCAAGTTTTGAATGTCGAATATCGAATATCAAACTGAATCCAACATTCAAATCTAATGTCGAATATCCAATATCAAACTAAATCCAACATTCAAATCGAATGTCGAATATCGAATATCAAACTCAATCTCACATTCAAATTTTGAATGTCGAATATCGAATATCAAACTAAATCTAACATTCAAATCGAATGTCGAATATCGAATATCAAACTAAATCCAACATTCAAATCGAATGTCCAATATCGAAAAACCAAACTCAATCTCACAATCAAATTTTGAATGTCGAATATCGAATATCAAACTAAATCCAACATTTAAATCGAATGTCGAATATCGAATATCAAACTCAATCTCACATTCAAATGGAATGTCGAATATCGAATATCAAACTCAATCTCACATTCAAATCGAATGTCGAATATCGAATATCAAACTAAACCCAACATTCAAATTTTGAATGTCGAATATCGAATATCAAACTGAATCCAACATTCAAATTTTAAATATCGAATATCAAACTGAATCCAACATTCAGTCAGTTAATGTACTCATTCATGGGTGCTGTAGCATCTACAATCAACTCCTGACTATGGCAAATTTTGAGAAATTGCGAGGCCGTTGGTCGTTGACTAGACATGTAGTTTGACCCATCGCATGATTGCCATACGGGTACATGTACATTTGTACCACACAGATACAGCACGCTGGTCGGGCGGATAATGTATGATTTTAGATGGTATTTTGGGCCCAAAATTGATTGTAGGCTCTTAAGAAATCGTAGAGACCCCGCGCAGCTACCGAAAGGTCGCCGCGTGAAGCCTGTGCAGTGTCTGTAAAATCACACAGATTCCTGCGGCAACCCCATCGTGACCGCAACTTAACAATGTGACCGCCTTACAATCGGTCAACATTTTCAGACAAGGCTGCACATCCTCGCAGTCTTGCCAGAGTCTTCGCTATTTGCACACACACAACATATATACAATGATAAAAAGTCAGAATTTTTTTAAACCTGTAGTCCAACTATATTGCCGTGCATGCTTGTTGGAATAATACAATACGATGCAATCTAGTACCAAAAAAACGTGTGCCGCCCCATTACATTGCGGGCCGGAAAAGGTCATATTATTTGATTTTTTTCTGATTTTGTCTGATTTCGTACGGACAAGATATTATTTTGATTTCTTGCTACTCTCTGTAGCTGAGCAGGCTGGATTGAGGTTAACCAGGTCAAAACTCCAGAATTTTGATTTCTTGCCACTCTCTATAACTGATCTGGTTGGTTTGTGGCTTAACGGATCAAACCCCCAAATGGTATTCCTTAATACTCCCTGTAGCTGGGCTGACTGAATTGGAGTTTATCGGCCAAAGTCCCAGATTTTTACTACTCTCTGTAGATAATCCACAGATTTTTGTATTTCTTACTTCTGTTTTTAGATGAGCTGGGCCGCGTAGCGCAGTCGGCGACGCGTCTGGCTGCAGATGCGTGTCTGACTTCAAATCCAGGGATCGATCCCGGTCCGGTCCCATACTTTCGTGGTGAGACACGCACCTGTAGCCAGACACGCTACCGACTGCCTACGCGGCCCGATAGGAAGATTTGTGCCTTCAGCAACTTTTGTGCCAGCAATAATTTTAGTGCCTGCAGCAGATTTTGTGCTAGCAGCCATTTTTGTGCCAGCAGCCATTTTTGTGCTGGCAGCAATTTTTGTGCTAGCAGGAATATTTGTGTTTTGTTTGTTTTGCTGCTTTACGTCCCCAAGTCAACAACTATGGCCATGGCGAGACGGTCAGCTCACCTAATCACATATCTCCTGGGGAATTTTGAAGAAGCGGGTAACCAGTACTTCATCATCGGAGCGAGAGTGCTTGACTCGAGACCGAGGGGCCGCGGGTTCGAGCCTCACCGGCGGCATTGCATTGTGCCCTTAAGCAAGACGCATTAATCTTAGCTTAGTACTGGTTCAACCCAGGAAGACTTGTCCCTATATAACTGAAAGATTGTTGATGGGACGTAATGAATCAAATCAAACCAGTACTTTAAGCGCATACTTTCGCTAATAACAGCAGGAATATTTGAACCGTGACATGTGATTTCCAACAATGTGCCATTTTGACAAGTGTAGACTCAAACGAACCTGTGCAGCCTCCTGTTAAGCTTTGAAACACCAAATTAAGTTCGATCAGTAGCTTAACACTCATATAATAATTAAGCGACAAGCAAAGGCTCTGATCTGTTTGCGCGTATGCGCAGGATGGTCTGAGCCTTTGCTGGTCGCACATACCACATTGTTGGAAATCTCATGTCACGGCTCATTTGTGCCTGCAGCAAATTTTTTGCCAGCAGAAATTTTAGTGCTGGGAGCAAATTTTGTGATGGCAGGAATTTTTGTGTCAGCAGTATTTTTTTTTGATGGCAGCAATTTTTTTGCTAGAAGAAATTTTTGTGCCAGCAGCAAATTTTGTGCTAGCAGGAATTTTTGTGCCAGCGGCAATTTTTGTGCCAGCAGCAATTTTTTTGCTGGCAGCAATTTTTTTGCTATCAGAGATTTTTGTGCCAGCAGCAAATTTTGTGCTAGCAGAAAATTTTTGCCAGCAGCAAATTTTGTGCCAGCAGCAATTTTTTTGCTAGCAGAAATTTTTGTGCCAGCAGCAAATTTTGTGCTAACTTGACCGTGTTTTTTTCTGCTGTAAAATTGCTGCAACTTTACCGTTTTTCGCTGCAGCAAAATTGCTGCTAACTTGACCGTTTTTTGCTGCAATAAAATTGCCGCCAACTTTACCGTTTTTTACTGTTGCTGCTTACTTGACCGCTTTTTGCTGCAGCAAAATTGCTGCCAACTTTACCGTTTTTCGCTTCAGCAATATCGCTGCTTACTTTACCGACGTTCATACAATATAAATGCGTATGCCCTATAGAGCAAAAAGCTTTGAGGCGAGACTGTATAATAGTGGTTTTAGGCGTTTACTTACATTTACTATAATATTTTGACGCACAACTGGCTCATTTTACGCGTTACGCATCAACCTTTTTGAAATATAATGGTCCAAAGGTCATTACTTTACTCAGAGGTCATGGTTCATCTGTAGCCCGTTGCCATCTACGGTGCCTGGAAAATCGTACGGAAAGTCGTGGACAAATAAATCGTACGGTGCTCAGGCAAATGTAATCTATGCGTTATTAATGCCACCAGGCCTACTTTTTAACATCTGAGAGAGGAAATTCTTATTCATTAATAGATGTACGTAAGGAGACACAATTTTCTTGCCGACATGTCACAGTATTTGAGAGTCTCCACTGTTGTCGCAGCTAACAATGTCTAGATAACCAGATGGTAAAGTGTCTCCATTTGCAAAGTAGTACATGTAGCCTATAATGGTGGCCATATTTAGGAGAAACGTTTTAATGGAAGATACATATGTAAGTAAATCCAGAAAATACAATCGGAATCTGAATTCTCATCTACTTCTCAGCCAGCATTCAATGCCGGGCCACCCTCGACCCGCTAGCGAAACGCCATTGGATCGAGCCACCATCGTCCCACTAGCAAAGCGCCATTTGTATGGCGTTTCGCTAGCGGGCCGAAGGTGGCATGTTTACAGATGTTTACTGGATTGTGTGTGTTTGTACACGCATAGAAGGCTCTGATGAGACTGCGTATTAGTCATGTGATAAGTAGAAAAATACTCAAATGGTATATTAAACCTACATGTACATGTAAAGAAGGTACATGTAATAATGTCTGGAGAAATTTCCGCAAATGTTTGTTTGGTTTGAGCCCAATCGGAGGGGAGTTTCTTACGTAAGTTTGGGGTAGGTTATGAGTTCAAGCCCACATCTGGCCACAAAGTTTTGCAGAGACTGTTCTCGCCATAATGCTGATCAAAAAGCTTCTGACAAACAGATGTATACACCATATTTTGTCTGTTTGGTCAACCTTTATTTTAGATTTTTATAATAAATTTGTTTCCAGATACGATATATACTGACGTCAACTAAAATGAATCAAGACAATTCACCGACAAGACAGTTTACAGACACACATTTGAAGACAGTTCACCGATAAGCCAGTTCACAGACACACATTTGAAGACAGTTCACCGACAGAATTAAAGACAGTTCACCGACAAATTTTATATTGTATTTATAATGAATGTCGCATGTTTTACTATCATTTGGGATACTATTAAACACATGACTTATATAAAATTATTGGAGTTGAATGATTTCTGTGGCACTTTGATCTTTTTATTAGACATATATATGCCTAATGCATATAGAGAGATCATTACATTATCTGTATATACTGGATTGGTCCTAGTTGAAAAGAAAACAACAATAGTTTAGCTTCATGTAACATCAAAAGATCTGCCTATTATTTGTTAATCAAGCAAACAAAAATCGCCTTGTTAACCAACAATAATTGCAAAGTCCATGATCCCACTGATGCGGCAAAGCAGAAACATAAATGTACATTAGTGGGAAGAAATAGTTCTATCTATCTTCTACACTGAACCGAAATTATAAGTAGCCACCATACAATTTTTGCTCCCGTTCAGAAAGTAAAAATCGCTCTCACAAAATTTAAATTCTATAAAAAGGTCCAAGGCTTTGTCGAGACTCTGCGAATTATGTCATTTCAAAATGACTGGTAGACCTTGCACAGTCGAGGTCCGAGTAAAGGTACCATCATTTCAAAAAGTCACACTTTTTAATGTGATATAAACTCTTCATCAGGTACGTTATCCATTTATATTTTAATTAGTTTGAAGATGTTTATAACAGCTGTGATATAAGATGAAAAGAATCAACAGTTTTTTTTGACAATTGAACACTCCATTTCTCTTCTACGTTAACATGAAGACAGCCACGGTCAACAACTTAATCAAAGGATTTTTAGCTTAACCATGCAGTTTGCATACTCACTTTGAATTGCTCTGTACGCTTTATTATCTGCGGCATAGCAGTGCAATTTTCAGGGATTCTTTATTTCGAATTGGCGTCACTGTTCTGCTAAAAAAATCAAAAGAAATCTTAAAAAATGCCATTTAAATGACCTATAAAGATTCACGTTAAAATCAGAGGTGGATACCAAATTGGTAAAAAATATCGTTAGAAAATGGGCTTATCAAGTTGCATGGTGTTTTGTCAAGCATATTAACATAAAATACAATACATACAATGATTTTAGTATTTGCAGCTGATTATTTCCGAAAATTTCGGAAAATTCGGAAAATTATCAATTTTTAAAAATTCATAAAAAATCTGTCATAAGCAAAATGTCAAGTGTTTGGTGTTTTTTCAAGTCGACTAGGTAGGTTTGCAATTACCTGTACTTGAATTTGATAAAAACTGCACTCAAAACGCTTATTTTCTTCAAAAAATTGATTTTTGCATTTTTGAACCCAAAAATCGTGAAGTGATAGAAAACTCTCCCAAAACACCTCTTAACTTTAGTCCATTAAAATGCACATATTTGGGCGAAAATTCATTTCAATATCACTAGGGCTTAGTCAGAAAAAAAGAAATTGAAAAGTGGCTACTTAGAACTTCGGTTCAGTGTATACTGGCAGCAATTGCCATTGTTCTTTACCAAATGTATCTACTTTTGTTTTTACTTCAAATCACAAAAGATCCATAATTCCTCAAAATTAACAGTTATTTTCCAGCCATAGGTCAGTTACATATAAAGCACATGTGTCGGTGAACTGTCTTAAAAAGTTTCGGTGAACTGTCTTCAATTCTCTTTGTGACATGTCTTCAAAAACGTGTCGGTGAATTGTCTTGTTGGTGAACTGTCTTGTTCCCAACTAAAACGCCTCACTCATAATCACTGTTTTTTAGCGACGGCATACAAAAATGAACAACAACGTACTGCTTATTTGTGTTGAGGCTGGGCGATGTTGGAAAATGACTTTAACTTGGTATGAAGGTGACGCGTTTTCAAATTGTTAGAGGTTGCTAGTTCGATACTCTCTGTCACCGTGAAGTGGTCCAGTAGCCAGTAATAGGGATGTTATAGAGAGTTACATGTATATGCAACGTTCCGATGCGCAGCTTCGGGAATTTCGAGTGAAGACCATGGGGAGGTAGGTCTGGGTGTCCTGCCTACTGCCTACTAGGTGTACCCCATTGGATTTGCGCTTTAAGGGCTTAGAAATGACAACGTAGTGGGACCTGTTAACCAGTTATGGGGATACTATAGAGTTATATGCAAAGTTCAGGTGCGCAGCCTCGGATAATTCGTAGTTAAGTGCATGGGGAGGTTAGTCTGGGTGTCCTGCCTACTGCCTACTATTGGTGCCCCCGTTGGGAGTTGGCTTAAAGGGCTTAGAAATGGCGATGTAGTGGGGCCTGGTTGGATGCAGATACTATAGAGTTATATGCAAAGTTCAGGTGCGCATCGTCTGAAATTTCGAGCATACAGGAGGTTGTGAGGGAGGGAGTTAGGCCAATGTATATCATTCTACGGGGATACTTAACATGCTTAAGAGGGTTATATGCACAGTTCAGTCGCGCAGCCTCAATACATGTACATCGCCATTTCTAAGCCCTTAAAGCCCAACCCAGCGGAGGTACACCTAGTAGGAAGGGCACAAAGGCATATCATCCCATGGGCTTCACTACCTCATGTATGCTCTAAACTCCTTGAACTTTGCATATAACTCGTTACAGTATATCCATCATATAGCCAAACTACATAGTACATCGCAATTTCTATAGGCATTCTATGCATCTATGCCCTTAAAGCCCAAGCCAACGGGGGTATACCTAGTAGGCCGAACACCCATGCCTACCTCCCTATGGCTTCACTGTATCCTGCATGCTTGAATATTTCGAGGATACGCACCTGAACTTTGCATATAACTCACTAGAGTATCTCCATTACTGGTTACCGGGCCCCACAGCATCGCCATTTTAAGCCCCTAATAGCCCAACCTGGACACACAGGTGGTTTGATTTTTGTGTTTGATATAAATTTGGAGTGTGCAGCCTGCAAATAAGTTATTCAATACCAAGATTTATTTGCGTTCAGAATTACCCCCACCCCCATCCCCCACACCTTTAAATGTAATATATATGATTTTCTTCAATTCTACAGTTGCAACGTCTTTTTCTTCCTGTGATTGAATAAACAAACACATTAAAATTATCCATGACATGACGAACAACAAAATAAGTGTGCGCCCACCGAAGACTCTGATCAGAAATAGTATCCGCCCAGTCTGATCAGAGTCTTTGCTGTGCGCTCAGCGAGTAACTAAGGACCTAACTTTTCTTCATGTGAAGACTAGGCTGATTAGATCTGAGTCCTCTCGTAGCGTACGGCGACATTGTTGGTTTTCTCATGTCGTGGCTCATTAATCGAGTTTCACTTTTGATCTGTTTTGTGGTTTTTTTTAAAATTAGCCCTGCGACGTTTCGCATGCTGTACATATAAAAAACAATTTAACATTATGATACCACCCCAGGGGTTTGGAGAAACGGGGGGTGGGGGGGAATTAACGAAACAAGGAAACAAATGCTAAATTTATTTTTAGGGGGACATGGGAATAAAGAAGAATATGGGGAACAGTGGATATAAGAAATTACATTTATGGAGGGTTGTGGGGGTAAAGACGAACAATCCAATTTATTTAAGGGGAACAACGACACTGGTTCCATAATAGTCTTAATCAGTTTGCAAAGTAAGCCGACCCGTTCCGTTGACAAAGTGTTTGTCTGCAGGTCCAGAGATCACAACTCCAAATCTATGGTCATTAATCCCCCGCCGCAAAGCTGAGAGTGGATTATAGGAATGCCCTTTGCCTGTCCGTCAGTCCGTCCGTCCGTCTGTCCGAACGTAGCACTTTCTTTTCCGCTCCATACCGCTTGAAAAAAAGATTTTCATTAACATTCAACTCAGTGAGACGGTGTACTGAAGCTGTGACAGCTAAAGGTCATTGGATTTAGCCTTGAATTTTATGTCCGCTCCATATCACTTGAACACTTTGAAAGATTTGCATTAAACTTTGGTCAAATGTTCATCTCTGGGAGATGGTGTGCAGAACCTATGGCTCAGTTACAAAGACTCAATGTCAAGGCCACAAATGAAGGTCATGTGATTAATCCTTGAATTTCCTGTCCGCTCCATTTCTCCTTTACCCAAAAACTTTTCTTTACACTTTGGTCAGATATTGATCATCGTCCCGACATAACTGAAAACTTGTTCACTGGGACGTAAGTAATCAATTCTAGCAACATGACTTGCGAATCGAAGAGATAAGTTTCAGAATACTGAGGATGTCATGAAAAGTAGTAAGTGAGTATGATCAGGAAATACCACAATCACAAACTGCAGACAAACCCATGGCACCGCGAGGATCACAACAATCACGAGACACCAGGAAGACAAACCAAGCAAAGCAACCAGCTCTCTCTTCCCCATCAAGATGATTGCAAAACCAGAATGAACGTGCAACAAAACATAGAACAATTACAGAATCCCACAATGGGAGTAACAATCAACAACGAATCAACAACAACAGAACCACCGCCTTAGAACGGACAGCAGCCTAAGCCACCGGGTACCAAATCTTCGCCCTAAATTCTGCTGTTGTTGAAGAACAATAAATAATCAGCTCGCATGGAAGCCTTCTTACTATTGCACTGTATCATCATAGAGAAACACTTTAATCAAATTAACACACTATGATGAAACAAAGAAAAGGGCTCACGACTCACAGATAGTCAGAGAGCTAAAGAAAACCTCAACTTGAGCCACGTTGGGCCCAGCTACAGATAAGCATCATGCACCAACCCACCGATTAAAGCCTGGCTTTTAAAGTGTGCCCTATAATCCAGAGAGAAAACAACGTAAATCACCATACCTGACGCATTGAGGGACAATGTTTTACAAAAGGCACAATGTAGCAGTCTATTCAAAATTTGGATGTAGGATTGAGTTTGATAATTAGTACTCGAGATATTTCTATTTGAGATTTAAGATCTAAATGTTTGATTCAGTTTGATATATTCGAGGTTCGATATAAAAAAAACAAAAGTTGGATTAAGTTTGATATTCGATATTCGACATTCAAAATTTGAATGTGAGATAGAGTTTGATATTCGATATTCGACATTCGATTTGAATGCTGGATTCAGTTTGATATTCGATATTCGACATTCGATTTGAATGTTGGATTCAGTTTGATATTCGATATTCGACATTCAATTTGAATGTTGGATTTAGTTTGATATTCGATATTCGACATTCGATTTGAATGTTGGATTTAGTTTGATATTCGATATTCGACATTCGATTTGAATGTTGGATTTAGTTTGATATTCGATATTCGACATTCGATTTGAATGTTGAATTTAGTTTGATATTCGATATTCGACATTCAAAATTTGAATGTGAGATTGAGTTTGATATTCGATATTCGACATTCCATTTGAATGTTGGATTAAGTTTGATATTCGATATTCGACATTCGATTTGAATGTTGGATTAAGTTTGATATTCGATATTCGACATTCAAAATTTGAATGTTGGATTTATTTTGATATTCGATATTCGACATTCGATTTGAATGTTGGATTTAGTTTGATATTCGATAATCGACATTCGATTTGACTGTTGGATTCAGTTTGATATTCGATATTCGACATTCGATTTGAATGTTGGATTCAGTTTGATATTCGTTATTCGACATTCGATTTGAATGTTGGATTCAGTTTGATATTCGATATTCGACATTCGATTTGAATGTTGGATTCAGTTTGATATTCGATATTCGACATTCAAAATTTGAATGTGAGATTGAGTTTGATATTCGATATTCGACATTTGATTTGAATGTTGGATTTAGTTTGATATTCGATATTCGACATTCGATTTGAATGTTGGATTTAGTTTGATATTATATATTCGACATTTAAAATTTGAATGTGAGATTGAGTTTGATATTCGATATTCGACATTCGATTTGAATGTTGGATTTAGTTTGATATTCGATATTCGACATTCGATTTGAATGTTGGATTTAGTTTGATATTCTATATTCGACATTCGATTTGAATGTTGGATTTAGTTTGATATTCGATATTTGACATTCGATTTGAATGTTGGATTTAGTTTGATATTCGATATTCGACACTTAAAATTTGAATGTGAGATTGAGTTTGATATTCGATATTCGACATTCGATTTAAATATTGGATTTAGTTTGATATTCGATATTCGACATTCGATTTGAATGTTGGATTTAGTTTGATATTCGATATTCGACATTGAAAATTTGAATGTGAGATTGAGTTTGATATTCGATATTCGACATTCGATTTGAATGTTGGATTTAGTTTGATATTCGATATTCGACATTCGATTTGAATGTTGGATTTAGTTTGATATTCGATATTCGACATTCGATTTGAATGTTGGATTTAGTTTGATTTTCGATATTCGACATTCGATTTGAATGTTGGATTCAGTTTGATATTCAATGTTCGACATTCGATTTGAATGTTGGATTGAGATTGATATTCGATATTCGACATTCGTTTTGAATGTTGGATTCAGTTTGATATTCGATATTCGACATTGGATTTGAATGTTGGATTCAGTTTGATATTCGATATTCGACATTCAAAATTTGAATGTGAGATTGAGTTTGATATTCGATATTCGACATTCGATTTGAATGTTGGATTTAGTTTGATATTCAATATTCGACATTCGATTTGAATGTTGGATTTAGTTTGATATTCGATATTCGACATTCAAAATTTGAATATGAGATTGAGTTTGATATTCGATATTTGACATTCGATTTGAATGTTTGATTATGTTTGATATTCGATATTCGACTTTCAAAATTTGAATGTGAGATTGAGTTTGATATTCGATATTTGACATTCGATTTGAATGTTTGATTTAGTTTGATATTCGATATTCGACGTTCGATTTGAATGTTGGATTTAGTTTGATATTCGATATTCGACATTCAAGATTTGAATGTGAGATTGAGTTTGATATTCGATATTCGACATTCGATTTGAATGTTGGATTCAGTTTGATATTCGTATTCGACATTCGATTTGAATGTAGGATTCATTTTGATATTCGATATTCGACATTTGATTTGAATGTTGGATTCAGTTTGATATTCGATGTTCGACATTCGATTTGAATGTTGGATTCAGTTTGATATTCGATATTCGACATTCGATTTGAATGTTGGATTTAGTTTGATATTCGATATTCGACATTTAAAATTTGAATGTGAGATTGAGTTTGATATTCGATATTCGACATTCGATTTGAATGTTGGATTTAGTTTGATATTTGATATTCGACATTCGATTTGAATGTTGGATTTAGTTTGATATTCGATATTTGACATTCAAAATTTGAATGTGAGATTTAGTTTGATATTCGATATTCGACATTCGATTTGTATGTTGGATTCAGTTTGATATTCGATATTCGACATTCGATTTGAATGTTGGATTCAGTTTGATATTCGATATTCGACATTCGATTTGAATGTTGGATTCAGTTTGATATTTGATGTTCGACATTCGATTTGAATGTTGGATTCAGTTTGATATTTGATATTCGACATTAGATTTGAATGTTGGATTCAGTTTGATATTCGATATTCGACATTCAAAATTTAAATGTGAGATTGAGTTTGATATTCGATATTCGACATTCGATTTGAATGTTGGATTTAGTTTGATATTCGACATTCGATTTGAATGTTGGATTTAGTTTGATATTCGATATTCGACATTCAAAATTTGAATGTGAGATTGAGTTTGATATTCGATATTTGACATTCGATTTGAATGTTGGATTTAGTTTGATATTCGATATTCGACTTTCAAAATTTGAATGTGAGATTGAGTTTGATATTCGATATTCGACATTCGATTTGAATGTTGGATTTAGTTTGATATTCGATATTCGACGTTCGATTTGAATGTTGGATTTAGTTTGATATTCGATATTCGACATTCAAAATTTGAATGTGAGATTGAGTTTGATATTCGATATTCGACATTCGATTTGAATGTTGGATTTAGTTTGATATTCGATATTTGACATTCGATTTGAATGTTGGATTCAGTTTGATATTCGATATTCGACATTTAAAATTTGAATGTGAGATTGAGTTTGATATTCGATATTCGACATTCGATTTGAATGTTGGATTCAGTTTGATATTCGATATTCGACATTCAAAATTTGAATGTGAGATTGAGTTTGATATTCGATATTCGACATTCGATTTGAATGTTGGATTTAGTTTGATATTCGACATTCGATTTGAATGTTGGATTTAGTTTGATATTCGATATTCGACATTCAAAATTTGAATGTGAGATTGAGTTTGATATTCGATATTTGACATTCGATTTGAATGTTGGATTTAGTTTGATATTCGATATTCGACTTTCAAAATTTGAATGTGAGATTGAGTTTGATATTCGATATTCGACATTCGATTTGAATGTTGGATTTAGTTTGATATTCGATATTCGACGTTCGATTTGAATGTTGGATTTAGTTTGATATTCGATATTCAACATTCAAAATTTGAATGTGAGATTGAGTTTGATATTCGATATTCGACATCCGATTTGAATGTTGGATTTAGTTTGATATTCGATATTTGACATTCGATTTGAATGTTGGATTCAGTTTGATATTCGATATTCGACATTTAAAATTTGAATGTGAGATTGAGTTTGATATTCGATATTCGCCATTCGATTTGAATGTTGGATTTAGTTTGATATTGGATATTCGACATTCGATTTGAATGTTGGATTTAGTTTGATATTCGATATTCGACATTCGATTTGAATGTTGGATTTAGTTTGATATTCGATATTCGACATTCAAAATTTGAATGTGAGATTGAGTTTGATATTCGATATTCGACATTCGATTTGAATGTTGGATTTAGTTTGATATTCGACATTCGATTTGAATGTTGGATTCAGTTTGATATTCGATGTTCGACATTCGATTTGAATGTAGGATTCATTTTGATATTCGATATTCGACATTTGATTTGAATGTTGGATTCAGTTTGATATTCGATGTTCGACATTCGATTTGAATGTTGGATTCAGTTTGATATTCGATATTCGACATTCGATTTGAATGTTGGATAAAGTTTGATATTCGATATTCGACATTTAAAATTTGAATGTGAGATTGAGTTTAATATTTGATATTCGACATTCAATTTGAATGTTGGATTTAGTTTGATATTTGATATTCGACATTCGATTTGAATGTTGGATTTAGTTTGATATTCGATATTTGACATTCAAAATTTGAATGTGAGATTTAGTTTGATATTCGATATTCGACATTCGATTTGAATGTTGGATTCAGTTTGATATTCGATATTCGACATTCGATTTGAATGTTGGATTCAGTTTGATATTCGATATTCGACATTCGATTTGAATGTTGGATTCAGTTTGATATTTGATGTTCGACATTCGATTTGAATGTTGGATTCAGTTTGATATTCGATATTCGACATTCGATTTGAATGTTGGATTCAGTTTGATATTCGATATTCGACATTCAAAATTTGAATGTGAGATTGAGTTTGATATTCGATATTCGACATTCGATTTGAATGTTGGATTTAGTTTGATATTCGACATTCGATTTGAATGTTGGATTTAGTTTGATATTCGATATTCGACATTCAAAATTTGAATGTGAGATTGAGTTTGATATTCGATATTTGACATTCGATTTGAATGTTGGATTTAGTTTGATATTCGATATTCGACTTTCAAAATTTGAATGTGAGATTGAGTTTGATATTCGATATTCTACATTCGATTTGAATGTTGGATTTAGTTTGATATTCGATATTCGACGTTCGATTTGAATGTTGGATTTAGTTTGATATTCGATATTCGACATTCAAAATTTGAATGTGAGATTGAGTTTGATATTCGATATTCGACATTCGATTTGAATGTTGGATTTAGTTTGATATTCGATATTTGACATTCGATTTGAATGTTGGATTCAGTTTGATATTCGATATTCGACATTTAAAATTTGAATGTGAGATTGAGTTTGATATTCGATATTCGACATTAGATTTGAATGTTGGATTTAGTTTGATATTCGATATTCGACATTCGATTTGAATGTTGGATTTAGTTTGATATTCGATATTCGACATTCGATTTGAATGTTGGATTTAGTTTGATATTCGATATTCGACATTCGATTTGAATGTTGGATTTAGTTTGATATTCGATATTCGACATTCAAAATTTGAATGTGAGATTGAGTTTGATATTCGATATTCGACATTCGATTTGAATGTTGGATTTAGTTTGATATTCGATATTCGACATTAGATTTGAATGTTGGATTTAGTTTGATATTCGATATTCGACATTCGATTTGAATGTTGGATTTAGTTTGATATTCGATATTCGACATTCAAAATTTGAATGTTGAATGTTGAATATCGAACATCTAACCAAATTTTGATTGCCGATGGCGTTGCACTTTTTAAATGACGTCGCTAATGCCACTGAATTCAACACAAAAATCGAAAATAACGTCATAATCGTTCGTTTGAAGAATGAAGATAAACAGAATACCAGGTTCGCGTCTTTTGATATCAAGTTTACCAGGCTCAGCCTCGAGAATGCATGTTGAATCTGAATTTGAATTAAGCGTTCTCAAACCCTTGCTTGGTAAACTTGATATCAAAAGACACTCACCTATTATTCTCTATATACAAATTGTCTACGAGTCTATAAAAACATTCAACAGTTATTTAGTCTTCGAATCGGGGTACTGGTAAGAATTTCTCGCCTTGTTCTACATTGTAGTCAAAATAAGTTTACGCTAAATAATGTAGTCATTTAATAATTCTCCAAATAAGGTTACGTTTTTACATAGGCATTGAATAATATTAAGAATAAGGTAACGCTATTATGTAGTCATTGAATAACTCTCAAAATAGGGTTGTCATTGAATAATTCTCAAAATAAGGTCACACTTTTATTGGAGTCATCGAATAATTCTCAAAATAGGGTTACGCTATTACGTAGTCATTAATTAATTCTCAAACTAGGGTTGCACTATTAGGTAATCATTGAATAATTCTCAAAATAAGGTTACGCTGTTATGTAGTCATTGAATAATTCTCAAATTAGGGTTACGCTATCATGTAGTCATTGACTTATTCTTAAAAAAAAGGGTTACGCTATTATGTAGTCATTGAAATATTCTCAAAATAGGGTTACGCTATCACTTAGTCATTGAATAATTCTCAAAATAGGGTTACGCTATCACTTAGTCATTGAATAATTCTCAAAATAGGATTGCACTATTATTCTATCATTGAATAATTATCAAAATAAGGTTACGCTGTTATGTAGTCATTGAATAATTCTCAAAATAAGTTTACGCTATCATTAGTCATTGAATAATTCTCAAAGTAGGGTAATGATATTATGTAGTCATTGAATTATTCTCAAAATAGGGTTTTATGTTATTATGTAGCCATTGAAATGGCTGGAATTTAAAACAAAAGCACAAACACAAACTTATGAAAATAACGATATCTTATTTTTATTATTTCAATATAAATATTTCCAACATTTATTATAACTTTTACTTATCAACGACCAAAGATTATATTTACTGAACATTATGCAAAATAACAACATTTACACTGATACGTATGAAAAATAACCACAAATACATCACTATAGAAGACGTTTTCCAAAGAAAAGTTAGCTCTTTCATGGCAACACCAACGAGAATGCATCAGCATCAGTCAGACTGGGCATTCACCAATAGCTAGAATGATCAGAGCCTTTGCTGTGCGCTCGATGAGTTGTTTAGGTTCTATGCTATCTTCAAGCGAACAGCGAATATTCAGATCACCCTGGGCATCTGCCCAGGGTGATCTTAATCTTCACTGGGCACACATGCCACTATGTTGGTTTTGTCATAAAAAGGCTCGGTCCCATGTGATAACGTTACTTATCACGCGTGGTAAGGCATTGTTCAAGCGTTGTTATCATGTATGCATTAATGGCATTTTTTTATCTTGAACCAGCATCATGTATGCGAGTAGCGAAGCTTCTGGTGAGACTGTGAAGATGGGTAATCTCACCGTAGCCTTCCCTCGTAGCATTTTTGGATAAGAACCAAACTCTCATATGCTGGCTCAGTCCAGTGTAAATTTGGCTCCTATTGAAAGCCTGGAAAGTTTTAATTGTTATCTTCAATGTATATGCGAACAGAGAAGGCTCATGTGAGACTGCGTGGATGCTAAGACTCACCAGAGCCTTGGTTGCTCACCCAAAACGTTACGAAACCATAAACATTTGTGTATTTTCACAATTTTGAGAAGTTTTGCTGCCTGCAACTTGTCTCCATACACATGCAGCAGATTCAGATGATGTACATTTAGCATCTACTAACCACGTTTACTTCCTCACTTGAACATTGAAAATGTGTTGCTGTTGTTTTCCTGATACATTAAAACCTGTGTAAAACGGCCACTCAAAAATAGACAAAACAAAGATCTTAATAACAAATAGTAGCTTAATGAAGGTCGAAAGTATTGCAGAATACTCCTCTAGGAGCATTTTGCAATACTATTGGCCTGCATTAAGCGATAATTGGTTTTAAAACCCAATTTTCGGTGTTTTTGAGAGTGGCCGTTCTACGCAGGTTTTACTGTAAAATTAGGTGTTGCGCTATAGATTCAAACATGCACGTGTATTATGTAATGCTTTCAACGTACATGTGTAAACTAGCGCCCAAAGACTAAAGTTACCATGGAATTATGGAATATTCCATTTCCAAGGTAATGCATTAATATATTAACACACTTAAATCTATCAATAATTATTCTTGCAATTTACAAATACAATTTAAATTCTAGGAATCAAAGGGTCAACATTTGACGATTAAGACGATCATTGTGATGACATGCAACATATGCGTAACCTTTAGCCCGCCAGTCACGACATGTGTCGTCTGCCTCTCTAGTCTGTTCATTTTATTAGGTAGCCTATAGTACAAACAATATGGACCCAAATCAGACTGCTCCCTTGGGAGCAGTCTGATCAGGGTCCATATTGTTTGCTTTCATCGAAGCAATCTAGTATGAAGTGCACTTGAAAATATGAAGCAGGCGTAAAAAGCAGACGACATTTTCAGAACAAAAAATGGTTGCGGGGTAAGGGTTAAAATGGTTGATGAAATAGGCACAAGCTTATCTAATTATTAATGGTATAGGCACATACAAATGTACATATAAAATGGCTTAATGAAAGCGAAAACATACATCAACTGATAACGGAAGTTAATCAGACCCATCAACACATACGATAATAATTTGAAAATCTTATGAGTCAGCCATTGAAGGCTTACCCCCAGCATAATGACATGTCGGCCTACTGAATACTCAGAGCAGTCTGGCACCGAGGTTATACAATTTTTTCTGCTGGCAACAACGACTCTTAATAGACTGGGCCAAAGCCCTGGCGACTGATCTGAGTCGTCGCTGCGTGCATGATTTCCCCATGCAAAGAATCAATCATAATCTTGCAACTACTACTAAAATAGCCTTCAAATTTGCACGTGTATTCAAGACATATACGTGTACGTATCAGAAATAAGTGGATTTTCAATGTAAACAGTGGTGCAGAAAACAATAATTCATAAAATAGATAGTTTGGCAAACAAATTCTTATTACATGTATCAAAATCTACAAATCCAATTTATCACTTCAAATAATGCAAAATGAATCCACATGCTGCTATCAATTCAAGATTTATATGCACATTTAAACATGTGATAACCGGGGTGTAGACGGACACTTCTTATGTCTTTAAAGCAGTGTGTTTGCCGTACCAAGTATATAGCTAGAAAATGATGTTTATGAAACACTATGTCCCCAGTAACTTGCTTGTCAATAGGATGGTAAACTTTTATAACAAGGGTCATTCATCATCCTCTATCGGCTAACCTAATTTGAACGAAAAAAATATGTTCATCCATTAATCAGTTGACAAAGTTTGAAGCTGCTAGCTATAATGTGCCTCGAGATATCATTATTAAAGTTTTCAATGCCCAAATTTACAAAAGGCAATAACTCCAAAAAAAAAAGAATCTTTTTTAATTTCACTAGGTAATCTACTCATCATCTTCTGTCAACTGACCAAATTTGAAGCTGCTAGCCATATGAATTTTCAAGATATCTTGATTACAAGTTGTCTATGCCCAAATTTACAAAGGGCAATAACTGGTAAAAATAAAACATTTTTTAATTTTTACCAGGTAATCTACTCATTATCCTCTTTCAGCTGACAGCTTGAAGCTACAAGCTGTAATAGTGTTTGAGATATTATGATTACAAGTTTTCAATGCCAAATTTTGCAAAGGGCAATAACTCGAAAAAATAATAAAAAAAAAACTTTTTTTTATTTTTATCAGGTTATTTGCTCATCATCCTTTATCAGCTGACCTAGTTTGAAGCTTCTACATTGCAGCTGTAATAGTTTTTGAGATATCTTGATTACAAAATTTCACCATGACCCTTTAAAAAGAGCATAACTCCTCAAAGGGAGATAATACACACTTACAAAAATACTGAGTTATTTTTTGATGGGGAATCTATGTATGAATTTGAAAACCCTATGTTAATTTTTGTTCTGACGGAAAAATGAATGGACGTACGGACAAGCCCAAAGCAATCTGCCCATTTCTAAGGAAACATATAGCAACTTTAGATTTCCCAGGGAGATCCATATTTCCTGTCCCACCCCCACCCCTCTCGAGCCGCCCATACACACTATGGAATTGGATGAATGTGCAGATTTAACACTGAATACCACATTCTCATGTACTTGACCAAAGTATTATATAATATTGGTAAGTAATTTTAATGCTGCACAGATTATTCACTATTTCATGATATATCTTAAAAAACATAACTTTTCTATAATTAATCTGTTCATGGAAGCCAATTCATTTTGGTAGATACTTGATTGTACGTAAGTAATCTCAAACAATGTTTAGTTGCCTCGCAATGGACATAGCGGAGGCCCATGTGAGACAGTGCAAGTGGATTTCATGTTAAAATAAAATGTATACGCGCGCTAATTTAGGTCTTATTAATGTTTTGACCATAACATAATTATGTTAAAGGTACTTAGAAGGACCATCAACAGATGGTACAGATGGTACTATATAAGCACACTACATTTATAATTGCATGTGAGTTTTCTATGACGGATAACTTTCGAATTTTGACCTACGTAAAAGTATAGACGTAAATTTTTATTTTGGTTTGTCTAGCATGCCCTATAACAGTTTCAGCAAGTGCATTACATATCTACCAGTAAAAATGAATCCTAGTCATAACCTTCTCTAGCCAAAGTCACGCCCACCAATCTATCTACATTCATATCATTAAATAAAAACTGTGTTATGAAGAAGAGGGACCTGTTTTGGTGTTTCCTATAAATGATATGGACCTTAAATTCAATAAAATCATGGAGCAAAGACTGGTTCTAGAATTTGTGTTACAAGGTGAAAAAAATGACACGTTTCTTTAATACAAAACATTTAAACTGTCAAGCATTATATCGATAATGGTGTCTAAACGTTAAATATTGTCTCATCGAACAACTTTAACCCTTTACTCCTTATGCTATATTTAGAACATTACATCATTTTCTATAAATAAGTCAAATTTTCAAATATTTTCCATTTTTTTTACTTTTAAATAGTTTTGAAAATATTATGGAACATGGAAGATTTGCTTCAAATTTTCCGTTTTTCATAGTATTTAAAAAAAACTTACATTACAAAGGCGTCCAACCGATTTCTAAATTTTGCTCTCAAACGTAGGAAGCAGAAAGTTTACCTCATTGGTATATGCTATGAAGGAGTTGGATTGGTAGGCGTGAAGTGCATGTCATTTCTACTAACAAAATCATTTTGTATACTGTCCTGCCAGCCAAGAGTGACAGTGATGTCATGTTTTGTTTAATATTTATCAAGGACTTATAATCGATAGATCACTTGTGTATTAATCCTATCCCCAGGATAGGATTGATACACAAGTGATCTTTCGATTTGCGTTGGCTCAAGTGAATTGTGCAAGTTAATGTTTAACTTAGCAAATGTAAACACAGTATGACGTCAGTATCACTCTTGGCTGGCGCGACAGTAGTTATGCATAAAACTAAGTATGCATTAATCCATCGACTTTTCCATAAGTTCTGAATAAATTAATTCTGAAAATAAGCACGCCTTTTTTCTTTGTAATAAATAGTTCGCATTATATTTTTGAACATACACAGGGTCATTGAAGCTATTCAAGATGATATCAGAACAAGAGGAGAGGACCTTATTGGCTAATGACCAGTCACGTGCATCGTAAGGCAAATTCTTGTGACCTCGACAACTTCACAAGGGTACGACCATGCGCGGATCCACAAAATTTTGTCAGAGGGGGTCCAAATTAGATAACTTTTTTTAGTTGATGGGGGATAGAAGATCTAAATACCGCTTTAAATCGGCCACCATCGGCCCGCAAGCGAAATGCCATTGAAATGTTCAAGTTCAAGTGAAATGGCGTTTTGCTGGCGGGCAGTTGCTGGCGGCGTTTCGCTGGCGGGCAGATGCTGGTCCAACATTGAATGCTGGCTTGGCAGATTTGTGCTTTTTCAGGGGATCCGGACCAGTATTGCGAAGAGATCCTATATTTTTGTGATTTTTCAAGGGGGGCGGACCCCCTGCCCCCTCCCCGGTCCTCTGGGTCCGCCCATGACGACTACTTAGATTTTACATGTTTTTAACTCTTTCCCTGCTAATGGTGATGTTCGTCGTCTGCTGCCAACCTTTGCAAACAATTTGGACCCAGATCCTGGAGCTAAACTGTTAGAGACGCTGGTGACCTTCCTGAAAGATTTTTCTTTAAAAATGTTTATCTAAAAGAATCTGCAGACGACAAAAACATGCTCATTTACCCAGCATGCAAAAGTGTCAATCACGTCCAACCAAAATCTATTCCTGTCATTCTGTAGAGCTTTATCGTAAATGGCCTATAAAAACTTTGTAACCTGTCCAAAATGGCGGGGTCTATATTTGGATGAGTTCTGCCTTTATCGTTATTTAAACAGTGCCAACTATCCGTGTTGACATCCTTCCTGAAGCATGGAAACCCCTTTGTTTCATTAAAGGTAAAATTGTCTGCAGTTATCATCTGCTTGAGCCCGAGGAACGATTGTAGCCTTTTCATCTCAGTTGACGGGTCTTTTATTAAATTTTCGGCACTTACAAAATGAATCTGTTTCATTGGAAAATAATCTAACCATCTGGCTAGATGTTGAGCATAAACTCCAATGCGAATGATCGCCCATGACGTATCTATAATCTTTGTTCTATTGTTTACAAACACCATTTCCTCGAATGGTTTCACATCCGGGTTCCTGCTAGCTAACTGGGTATAATCCGAGACAGCCCGCGTGACGGGGTCCCTTAGCACTATGATAAGTTTGGTTTTCTTGGACATTTTATACACGCGTTCCGGAATCCCCTTGGTGACAAAGTATGACGGGGTTTTCTCGATTGTCTTCTGTCCTTTCGTCACTTCCGGCATCAGGTTTCTGCAAAAGACAAAGGCAGGTATGAGACACAATGTTACAAAGACACAAAAGAAACAACAAATACTCTAAATTCGGAAATATTCGCGAGGGTTTTATTTTCGCGAAACTTCGCATATGCGAAGTTTCGTAAAAATAAAAATCCTCGCAAAATGGCAAAACCACTCTGTCGTTTACTAATATAGGTAAATTATGCCTTAGTTGCGAATTTTTAACTTCTCAAATACATGTATGTCTTTTAGGGCTTCTTGCGAAAATGATAAAATTCTCACGAAAATTTACGAATTTACAGTATACACCACAAGTCCACCATTCAATAACAATTAAATGTTGGTGATGTCTTCAGAACAGATATATTCACATCAAAACAGACTAAAGACATCTCTTATAAAAAAAACTTTATCTACTTTTTTATAGAATTTAGCAATGAAACTCAATATGATTACTGATTTTGTCCGAGTAGCCATATTTTGGTCATAAAACAAAATATGCTGGAGATTTTCAACTGTTTAAAAATGACATACACGTGTAGGTTTAAGTACGCTTGGGGAGCAATGATTTTTTTCTGTAGGATGGCAACAACCCATTGTTTAATAGGCTAACATCTTGCAGTTGATGGTGAACTTGTGCATTTGCAGTATGTGAATATTTTCAAACTCTTTGCCTACTGGGTTATTTTGCATGTTATTTGTTGTCTGCTGATTTGTTTTTTCAACTTTTTCGAAACATTCTTTCAAGAATACTTGTACATCACATTCTAAAACAGTCTGGATCCAGATCAGGCCCGGCATTATGTCAGGACTGATCTGGGTCCAAACGGTTTGCAAAGCTTAGCAGCAGACGACACGTGAATCTGAAATGCAATCCCTTATGAAACGTAACCATGCAATCTGCCACAAACTCAATCAAAATCTAATTTAAATCATAGTAAAAAAATAATTTACAGATATTTGTATAGTAGAGAATTGAAAGCTATGGAGAGCGGCCATTTTAGGCTTGTGACGTCACACAGCACTAATTCAATATGCATAAAAGGAGTTACTAGTTTATTACTATTCATATTGCTTCTGCTTTTTTGAAAACAAATCTGTACAGTTTGCTTTGAACTTGAGGATTTTCTAGGCTTTTCAAAACTTACAGGATGTCAATTCAAAATGGCGGCCTCCATCGGCTTATTCAAAGTTAGAATTCTGATTTACATATTGCTCTTATTCTTACTTTCTTATTTTACATGGGTTTTAATCGGGTTTGTAGCAGATAAGAGCAGCAAAGGCTGAGTTAAATTGAAAGAAAATAAGGAAATAAAAATGAAGTAAAATATAAATCACACCGAACATCGTACATGTACATTGTAGTTCCCCATAAAATGGTTCATATACCAACTTATATGAAAACACCCTGCTACATGTACCGATCTAAAGTGCCAAACTCGTAAATCAATATTTAACGGGGGAAAAACAATGTCTCTTTTACCGTGACCAACCCTCATAAAGACGTACAGCAGACCAAAGAACAGCCGCCCAACCCATTTGAAACAGAGCCAAATCTAATTTTTAAACGCTGTTCTGTACGTGTTGGTTCACCTAAAATTAATTGACCCGAGTCCTTCTGCCTACCAATTTAAAGCAACAAGAGTTTTCACTTGAAATGTACCAAAACACGGAAAAATCAACGATTGATAAACATGAATACAAGAGCTTGCATTTGGTGTGTGTGTATTCAAACAGCGAATTCGCTTAGCAGAATGCGCATACTATGCGCATTCTGCTATGCGCATTCTCTGTTTATGGCAAAAAATGCTAGTTTTACTTTGCGACGTCGGAAACTATTTTCACACAGCGAATTCGCTAAGCAGAATGCACATACTATGCGCAAGCTGCTTAGCGCATTCTCTGTTTATGGCAAAAATGCTAGTTTTACTGTGCGACGTCGGAAACTATTTTCACAAACATGGCGGTTAATGAAGTGAAAGAGACGAGAAATCTCTCAACGCTACGTGATCTTGTATTATATACGCGGAATAGCATTTGGTTTTATATAAAGAAACAAACTATAGGGTTTCTATAAGCATGCGGTTTTAATGACCGTAAGATATATTTAGATGTAATTCATATGTAAGTGTAACATATAAATTCATTATATGATCAAAATAACAAAATGGAACGATTCACTGGGAGAAGAACCACTTCGATAAAAGTCTAAAAATACAGCAGGTTTTTCGAAGTCAATTGACGCTACATCGCGGTCTATAATGTAGCTATAAAGTCAACTAAAGTCGGCATGCGTGCGAGTGTACATGTATAAGGCTGCAACAAAAAGTATATAGAAGCCCACAATGACTACAAAATGTAAAAACGGTGTAACTTAACTTTTTGAATCAGTACCGTACTGGCCAGTATAAGCTCGATATGTGCTTACTGTAAGAGGTCGAATTAGGCCTCGAGGTTATAAAACTTGAGTTCATTCTCAAACTCAAAATAAAGCGCAGTGATTGGCTACTTGCGAACACGTGTCCACAAGCAGCCAATCATTGCACTTTATACTGAGTTTGTGATTTTACTCAAGTTTTATAACCTCGAGGCCTGGTATCCAAAAATCTTTCCAATGAAAAAAAACTTGTTTCTTTCTGATTTACATTTTACAGTATTTTGGATGTTAGATAATAGAAGCATGTTCACGAGGAATGTAGAAATCACAGGTTTAGACCTTTAATGCATTGTACTGGCCACTTGAATTCTGTTTCACAACGTTTAACACTGCTGAATTACTTTTGGGGGAATTGATTTTAGTCACTGCGACAAAGATCTGTGGACCCAGCAAAACCTCAGACCGGCCTTGACGTTCGCCCAGTCTGATCAGAGCCTTCACTGTCCACGGGCAAAATACTCGAGTCCTGAGTTACCCAGACTGGTTCCGGTCCTTAAAACAATTTTCATCAATGTGTCATATCATAATATACTTGTAGCCAGTCTAACTCTTATGGCTCTGTTTTTAAACAGAGCCATCAGAGTTAGACTGGCTACAAGTATATGATAATGACACATTTATGAAAAAGTGTTTTAAGGACTGGAGCCAGTCTATAAGTTACCCATTAGGTGCACAGCGAAGACTCGAATCTAACTTGTTTCATAATTATGCTGGGAATAGAGTTTATATGCTGTTGGTTTTCCCATAACTTGGTCCACTTTGAAATTACCGGATCTAGACGCGAGAAAAGTTTCCAAGTAAGACTGAAACCTGCATGCTCAGCTACAGAGACTAGCTAGACTATTGAAATATTGTAAACAGCAGGTTTTACTAATGTACTTGCCAGGGCCGAATAACAAGGGCCCTGATTAGAATGTGAGGATGCGCAGGCTGGTCTGCGCCGTTGTTGTTCGCATGCAGCAAAGTCAGGTTTGTAGATCGATACGAGATTTACTTGCCAAGGAAGCAGATGCTGAGATTGATTGATAGTTAATTCAAGCATAAAATCTCCTCTGCACCTATACTATGGCAGTCTTTACTGTGTGAGAGAGAGAGAGAGAGAGAGAAAGAGAGAGAGAGAGAAAGAGAGAGATACTTCGGCTAACAGTAAAGATTCAATGCGGCATTTCATCAGGGTCTGCACTGTTTGCTGTGATAATGAAAAAAATGCAAAAAATGCTATTGTTCAAGCAAAGTGGCATAGACTAGGCCTCGAGGTTCAAAAACTGTTTTCATGATTTGCTCATAAAAGATAAATGATGAAAAATAAAAATTGTTCTTGCTTTTAAACTTTATACTGTTCACTAATTTTAAAATGCCAACGTTGACATTTTAACATTCAAGAATTTATGAGTAGGAAGAATTTCATGCTCAGTTGAGTTGAGCATGAAAAGGTCAGACTGCAGTCTGGTCTGCATAGTTTGTGTATTTGCGGGGAAACAAAAAAACAGGTTTACTTCAATGATCACGTGTCGCATTACGCCAGCAACAAAGTGTCAGTAACAAAATAATGCAATGTTATCTCTATAACAGATTTTAACACATGGGCCACTGCATTCGTTATCTATGCCCCCAGGTAAGAATCAGATCAGTCCCAGCTTTCCATCCAGTCTGATCAGTGAATCCGCTACATGTATAAGCATGAAGAGACCATGAACCGTTTGATACCCATCGTGTGTCACGCAGACTGATTGTGTTGATACAAATGTTGGTCTGAGTCTGCCTCAGGAACGGGTACACAGAGGCCCCTAGGTAAGGCTACGTAATCAAAAATTTATTTTTTCTTAGTTTTCAAACAAAACATATGTTGTGGGTACTCAAAGAGACGGTTCTTTTGAGCACCCAAACATATGTTAAAACTGATGGGTAAGAAGATGTTCACAATTTTACGCTAAAAGATTTGCTTAACTGGGCCTATGTGCAACAGCACAGATTAATTTGCTATTCACAGGCTCAAATGTATGCATATTTTCTTGTTGACTGACTTTTATAGAGAGGCTGATTTACGTTCACTGAATGAGGTGAAAGGAGGACAACAAATATACATGAGATTTCGGTAAATGTCGCATGTACACAAACGCCCCCAATAATCGCCCATCGTCGTGTATCCGGTGGAGCTAGGGATCTACATTTTGGTCAGAGCTTTTTGTGTCCGCGCTGGTGCTCTACGATGCGATAAGTACCTGAAAACTTCATTGGCTGTGCTGGAGGTTCTGTAGGCCAGTCGCCTTCACCTAATCCGTCTGCTGATAACCTTTAATTTGGATTGATTCAGATCAGACTCGACAAAACCTTTAATTTGCAAGCAGTTTGGATTGATTCAGATCAGATCCGACAAAACCTTTAATTTGCCAGCACTTTGGATGGATTCAGATCAGATCCGACAAAACCTTTAATTTGCAAGCAGTTTGGATTGATTCAGATCAGATCCGACAAAACCTTTAATTTGCAAGCAGTTTGGATGGATTCAGATCCGATCCGACAAAACCTTTAATTTGCAAGCAGTTTGGATTGATTCAGATCAGATCCGACAAAACCTTTAATTTGCAAGCAGTTTGGATGGATTCAGATCAGATCCGACAAAACCTTTAATTTGCAAGCAGTTTGGATGGATTCAGATCAGATCCGACAAAACCTTTAATTTGCAAGCAGTTTGGATGGATTCAGATCAGATCCGACAAAACCTTTAATTTGCAAGCAGTTTGGATGGATTCAGGTCAAACCCGACAAAACGTTTAATTTGCCAGCAGTATGGATGCCCGACAAGACGTCGGAGCTGATCTGGATCCAAACTGCTGAGTCTCAGATGGTATTCTTGAAAAAAATGTCTTGAAAAAAAATCAATTTTGAAAACAAATCAGCAGGCGACGAAAATCATGCAAAATTACCCTTTGACTTTCCAATGAGAAATATAGACACTAATGAATATATCACTAATAAGTTGTAAATTACACTGTTAATCTTTACTCCAAATTTTGGTGGCAGCTGACCTAGTAACCTATCAACTGCTTTAAAAACTATGCCAGATTCGATTGTATTGATCCATAGAATAACTACAACGAAACCAGGTAGAAATGTTTTAACATTATCACTGGAGAAATGTTGGCATCAAGTTGTTTTAGATGGAAACTACAGTTAAACCTGTCTAAGATTGCCACTCTCAAAAAGACAAAAAATTGGATTTCAAGACCAATTATCGCTTAATGCAGGTCAAAAGCAATGCAGAATGCTCTCCTTGGAGCATTCTGCAATACTTTCGACCTTCATTAAGCTACCATTCTCATTAAGACCTTAGTTTTGTCTATTTTAGAGTGGCCGTTTTACAAAGGTTTTGCTGTAGGTGTATTTTACGCCAAAAGAGGTAGCATCTCAGCTGCCAACTCTTGGCAATAATTTACGATAGAACTATGGTGACCATAATTATAAAAGCAGAGATTGCGCTACCAGCACCCTAAAGTGACACAGCATATTTTTTCATACATGCTAATGGTGTTTATTCGTTTGTCTAAATCAGATAAAATTATGTCATCATTAAATGCGGTAAAAGGAGACACAAGCGGATGTTAAATGCAGATCAGATGGTTGATATCAGTAACATTTGAACCGCAAGGTTCGTTAGTCGACTTATTAATTTAAAATTTTAAAATCATATCAAAAAGACCTCTTTTGAAATGGCATAAAATATTAAACACACCATACAGTAATTCTCATTTAAACCAGACACATCTTTGTGTGTGTTTTTCTTGGGAGTTTATTGCGTTTTTTTTTTCGGGGGGGGGGGGGGGGGGGGGGGCATAGGCAAACGGTGCAGACCCAGATCAGACGCCGCAAAATGCGGCGTCTGATCAGGGTTTTCAATGTTTTCTAACACTGTTTTCTAACAGAATAGTCTATTTAAATTTGAATAAAACAAATTAAAAATTCATGTACCACCCAACAACCGTTAAAACGGAAATGGGCTGATCAGTATGAGACATATTTTGATCATTGCTAGTGCTGTTCGCTACCTACTTTCTGCATTCTACATGGACTACTCTGTGTCTAGGTTGCAAAACACAAACAGGGGGTTTTCGCATGGCATGGTTTCGCACAATTTTTCAACCACTCAACCCATTGTACCATTCATCACCTGTATATTAAACAGTTGTTATCGAAACTGTCAATATCTAAAATACAGGTACATATGAGCCGTGACGTGAAGATTTCCAACAATGTGGTATGCGCGACCAGCAAAGGATCAGATCAGCCTGCGCATATGCGCAGTCAGATCAGAGCCTTTGCTAGTCGCTTGAATATTGTATGAGTGTTAAGCTACTGACCGAACATCAATTGGAGTTTCTAAGCTTAAAAGGAGGTTGCACAGGCTAGTCTGAGTCTACAAGCCACAAAATGCCACATTGTTGGAAATCACATGTCGTGGCTCAATTATTATGTACATTGCGCTCCTTTCCCAACATCCCTCCATCACTGATAGTTTTCCTTCATTTTCGTGAGCCTGATTCTGTGATGCTGATGCGGATGCAATGTATTAATTTACCATGTACATGTATCATAATTGGATAGCTTCGTGTTAGTGATGTAAATTCGAAGCAATGGGCATCAGCATGATTCAGCCATTTGAGCAAACACCACGAGAAAACAGTAAGACTCTGAAGCGTACCAGAGAGCAGTGAAGGCTCAGACGCTGCTCATACACAGTGCAGATGTAGATAAAAGCTCACCAAACCACAGTCTTGCAAATGCTGTACAATAAACACGGTACAAGTACACTCCGTACAACCGACTGTTTTGCAGACAGATTACCGTTTTGAAACAGATTGCGTTATTTTCTTTTTCGTATAGAAGGGGTAGGTAAAGATATTTGTTTACTTTAATCATGGAGTGAATCTATGTACTTCTGAATTTGCCCAAAAAGACATTTGTTACCCTAAAAAGACATTTGTCAGATCAAAAATTCAAATATTTACCTATCCCTTCTATGAAAATGTTGACGCGATCTGTCTTCAAACTAGTAATTTATCTTCAAAACAGTCGGTTATATGGTGTGATGTACATGTATTGGATTTAAAATGCTAAATGGCAATCCAATCCACAATCATAATATTGACCAATTAAACTGCTGAAAATTATCAAAGCAAACAAATAATATAAATCGAAAATCAAACACTTATGCTTCAAGCTTTACCATTCTGTCAACCCTATCAGATTCTCTATCAGGGCTTTGTCACTTTGAAGTGTTTTCTCGCCATATTGTGTTAGTCCTAAGATCATAGGATGATTGGTTTACTGACTGGTTTGGTCGCCCTTTGATTAGCTTTGCAAATAGTTTGGGTACAGATTATGCCCACAATTTTTGACACTCTGATGGCGTGTGCTGCTATAATTGTTTAACTTCTAGTTGCTTAACTCTCGTGCGTGATGTATGAAGAGGACGATTGGTTGTCGTCCTTTGATTAATAGCTTCGCAAATAGTTTGGATACAGATCAAGCCCGACGATACGTCGGGCTTGATCTATATCCAAACTGTTGGACACTGATGGCATGTGCTGCTCGTATATATGCATCTAGTGGTATTAACCTTTATGTGTTTGTCAATACTTTTCTTACTTTCGTTTCATGATGCATGCACATGTATAAATGCACCAGGTCCCAGTCCTAATGCCTCCATTATAGCTTTTAAGTTAGCTGTGGTCCGCACAACTCTTAAAGCACAATGAGGCTGCCATAAAATTTCAGATTGGACCTAGTTCAATCAATAAACAAGAATGAGATACCCTGGTGACCTGCATGTTTTACCATTGTTTGGTCCTTGAAGGCGGGCACCCTACATGAGAGGAAAATTTAATTGAAAAAAAAACTGCAAGGTCCCGTTTTCTAAGCTACACCGGTAACTTTTATCAACAAAAGCATTGAGATGTTGTTTCAAAAAGTGTAGCGAATATATATCCATCTAATAAATATGATTTCTTTCTCGTAATTTTATTATTGACCAATCACGAAGCACTTTACAACTTAAATATTGTGCTGAGCTTCCGCCCAACCTTTGAGCCAATCACTGCCCTTTTTACAATTACAGGTACCTGTATGCGACCGTCAGGGAATGGCAAAGGCTCAGGCAAGATAGCACAGAGTTGTCTGGGCATTTGCTTCTGGATTTATTGTACACATTACATTGTATACCGCAAGCAACTGTGCTAAAGTAATGCTCTTTTTCGACGAGCCAACTTTAACAGCCGTGCAATCATAAACAGGTTAATTGTCAAAGTAAACATTTGAAGAAAGGATCGAAGTTTTATGCACTTCAGATCTTTTAAGTAAATTAAGCCCATTGAATATAAGCCAGAAGTAGCTAAGGTGGGCTATAATCAACCATGTAACTCCAGATCACGCATGAACGTTAAACGTGTGTGAGTTGTGAATACGAAGTGATCAGCACAATCTCACCAGAGCCGTCGCCACTTTTTGCATATAAAATGGATGACAATGATGCCAAGAGACGCATTTGCAAACATCATGAACATGTCTGTTATAATTGGCATTAGGATTCTTTTAAGTGGACCACCACGAATCTCTCATTGCTTTCAATTTCCGCTTTCGCAAAGTGGACAAATACCATGAGTATTGCCGAAAACATGGTGGAGTGGCATTCTATGCAAGGTCAACTGTGTTATTTTGCAATTAAAGAACACACTATGTCATGAACCATTTACTTGTGCATGTGCATTGGGCGTAGCTCACATTACGCAAATAGTATTATTCAAGGAAGGTCTTCTAATGTGGTAAAAGTGATATTCCATATAATATGGAACTGCTTTTAAAGGAAAGAATTTGTTCCCAGAGAGGGAGCGAATTCTTTCCTTTAAGAGAAGTTCCCATTTTAAAAAGGGAGGCAAATGAAGAGTATGACTGCGTAATCAGGTAGTCTCCTTTTGATGTGCGTAACTTTTTCAGCGGTCTGGCTACACTCTTGATGTGCATCACATGCGGCCTTTACATGTATCATCTTGCAGCTGATATATACTCGTATATTGTACATGTACCACATAGAAAAGTATAAAACACAATGTTATTATTAGGCACAATAGTACACAGCGAAAACTCTCGCCTGACTGGGTTGGTGCTCATGTTGATCTGAATCTTCCCTAAACGCACATGCCACAAGGTTATAAAAAAATGTCATATTCAAGTCAGCCTAGCACGAAATTTTAACTGCTCATAAACACTAAAATATTGCTCATGCTTTCAAACTATTCAATGTTGTATTTATTAAGCTAATTGTTGGCATTTTAACATGTATGGGCATAATAAATTGCATGTAGGCTATGTACGTTACATGTATGTATGCGGATGGAGCGGTATGAGAAACACATTACTCCTTTTGGAGAGAACAACTTTCCACTTGATTAATTTGTTGGCCATAAGCATGCACAATGTTTAGTTGCCAATAACATTTTTGTATTTCAAATTGTATGCAATAGTAAGTGACGTGCCTATGACCCAATGTAAACGGTATTGTCACATCACTTGTTATCTTTCTGAAAATTGTGCGACTCAGAAACTTCAAATGGATAGCGGGTATTACGTCAATCGTGTTTTTGTCTTCTTGATATGGGTGTTTCTGAACGAAAAGGAGCCTAGACGATAGATGCCAATCGTTTGTGCTTTAATTGCAAACAAAAATCCAGCAAGGTGGTCTGATTAAGCTTCGTTTAGAAAACACACACAATTTAATTGAGTTCCGTAACAGGTGATGTAAAAGCATCTAAATTATAGTTTTTTTATGAATAAAAAAATGACTGCGCACAATAAAAGGAGACTTATGTTATGCCAAAATGTATATTAACCAAATTTGAGGCACAGTTTTTCCTTCTTGTGCGTGTTTTTTATGTGTTTTGTTTGTTTGATTTTTATTTCTCTTCTCTGTGCGGGTTGCCGTGCACAGGCTGATTTCATGTGATATACCGATAAAGTTACGACGAGTAACATATAATCATTCAGAACTTGTAATTAAGTTTTCATTCAACAAACTGAAAAAAAAACATTTTGACTTTAGATTTGCACCTATAGAAGGCTTTAAATCATGAACTGGTATAAAATTAAATCGCCCATAACGAAGTAACAAAGCTATCTTGCATGCGAACGAAATCTATTTCCACTCCAGTTACTTCGATGAACTGGCAATTAAGTGAAACTACTTTGATGTAACGCTAGCTTGGACAATTTTACCAAATATTGTACCAATATACATACAATATAGTTTGATCTTGTTGCTCTCGCCTGAAAGGGCAGTCACTTTTCTTAAGGACTTTTAACCTGTTGCTTAATGACCGATAAGGCTTGAGCCAAACGGTGGATTAATGGGACTTTGGTGTTTATCAGAAACGTGGCGAACCCTCGCGTACGCAGTCCGACTAAAGCCTTTACTGCCCCCATAGCTATAATAACTCAAAATAGGTTAACACCCAAAAAAATTGACACCGGTGCCGGGGTAAAGCTTACTCTTATTTACCATTTAAAACAACTTCAGGAAAGCATTTCTTAAGACGTTTTACAAAGTTAAAACCAAGAACGACAGAAATTAATCTTGAATCGAGCAAACCTTTTTTTCGACACACCAAATATGTCGAAAGATACAGGGCTCTTTACGCCTCCTTCTCTAATATTCACACCGGATAGGCGGCAATCGAAAACGCTCTTAACAATCGACGAACGCGGATCAAAAATCGTCAGAAAAGTGTCTACGATTGCCATTTGTAAACCTTATTCTAACGATTTTTTTATCTACGTTCGTCGATAGTATTAACATTTTCGATTGCCGCATATCCGGTGTGATATTGCATTAAATATTTTCTAAAATACAGACGAAGGTTATGCGATCATGGTGCATGACTGCTGCTGGGCGTCATCCCAGATTTCAATCTTGATGAATGAATTATATAGTTCATGCATACAGTTTCTGTAAAGTGAAATTTACATTGATAATTTCAGTCATGATATACAAATTAAAATAGTCTTGTTTTGCTACATCGTCTTATTGAGTTTCTTTCAAAACATATATGCCTATAATAGAACTATATGTATATTGGTCAACAAAAAGAGGCGTTTGCCGACAAACCAGCGTGCCTTTGAAAGCTCGCCGGTGATACTCGTAAAACATGGCACGTGTTTAACACATACCTTTTCTGATATCTCAAAAAAACATTTGACCCAGTTCGCTATATTTTGTTACTTATTCTAACCCTTTCCGTGATTAAAGATGGCAGACTTTTTTGAAAAGCTTATACTTGATGCAGATGAATTTTGTTGTTATTCCACTCTCGTTTTGTAAAATGAGCATTTAAATGTTATCTGATGAAAACATTTAGGTAAAAAACACCTAAATTATGTCGCGTTATCGTAGCTCATAATTTTATCGATATAATGCTACGTTTACACTATGTCCCCGGCGGCCACGGCAGTCACGATTTCGGCCATCGTGGACGAAACGGGGTGACCGTAACACAACGTAGGGGAACGGGGTCGACGAACTTAGCTCGCCGTGGTCACCGTGATCGCCGGGACAGATTTTTAAACAGTCAAAAAATTTGCCACGGCAGCCACGGCGGGATTGACCTACTTAAATGTGCCGTAGTAGAACGGGGAGAACGCAACAAAACGTGACAGAACGTAACAGACCTTAACACAACTTAGAGTATGTCCGTAGCGGGACGGCTTGTTACGAGACGGCAACCCAAGGTCTGCCAAGGTCTGCCAAGGTCTGTCAAGGTCTATCAAGTTCTGTTGCGGTCTGCCACGTTTTCCTAACCTGACCCCACAGCTCGAATCTGAACATGGAGTCTAAGAATCTCAGATAGATGTATCTGAGGAGGAAAGTAGTGACAAGGGTAGAAATAGTCATTACCGAATGTTTTTGTGTGCGTGCGTGCGTGCATTAGTGTGTGCAATTAAACCTTTGTACATTTTTTCTTCTTCTGGTTTAATACAATAAAGACTTGGGTAGTTTCATTGTTCTATAGAGGGGATCATAGGTTATAATTTCCCGAGGCAGAATATTGTATTTATTTCTCTGAAGATCAGTCAGTATAGACATTGATAAAATGCTGCATTGTGCGCCATTTCATTAGAATCATTTGTGTTTAAAAACATTCATAAATGAGTTACTAGAGTACAGAGGGCTAATGCTGATACCAATGGCTGGTGTTATTGTTTCAAGACTCTCATCGAACAGTTTCGAAGAGCTTTTGAGGCCTGAAAATCGTTAGCATCTTCGATGCGAAGCTCTCTTGCTATAAAAAGTGAGAATATCCCATTGTTGCAATCGTTCTTCCGAAGACCATGCCCGCACTTTGCATCCGTTTTTAACCTTCCTGCTAGACGACCATTCTTCTACACAGCTGCTGGTGGCCTACTTTCTGCCGCAGCTCCCAGCAATTATATAAATACGAAACCGGCTTCTTTATTGCCATTACATGTAATGATGTTTTGATCAAGGGTGCATAAATACCGCTTGCAGCAGCTTTGTGGACCCCCTCTTTATATCGTGGGCATATTTGGGTTCAAACACCATTCATCGCCCACGTTCCTTGACAGAACTTGATCGCAACGTAACAAAACGTGAGAGGTCCAAACAGAACGTGGCCGGCCGGGATGGAACGTAGAACGATCCGTGGCAGACCGTAGCGCGCCGGGGAGCCTCTGCCACGGCAGACCTTGACAGACCGTGAGAAAACGTAGCGAGACTTAACAGAACTTGAACACAAAGACAAAAATGACAAAAAACATCACGGCGAGCTACGTATCTGGCTACCATGACTGCCGTGGCTGCCGGGAACATAGTGTAAACCTAGCATAACGAGGTTCGAGTGTCACTATATCAGGTCGCTACTGTATTACATGACATGAATGTACACGATCTTTTGTCTGCTGCTATATGACGTGAATCATAATGTAGGCTTGTTGTCGTGTGTTTTTGTTGTTGTTCTGTTTATTGTTACTGTGCACGTTATCATGTGTAGGTTACTTCCAGTTTAAAGTACAGCCCTCTTGAAATATAATAAATAAACTCAGACAACAAATGTAGGAAACGCTACGTTGTATTAAAATGTTAAAGGACCGACTTTCTGCAAACATCCATAGATGACAAAACAGGAGGTTGCACTTAGAAGATGCGATTTGAATGTTTTATGATTGAAGTAAATCAAGGCCAGCGGATGGTGAATCAACAGGCATACATGAGCGCTGGTTGAAAACTACACATCCGGTCCTACGTAGCTGCACTTAACACTTGTAAACTGACCTAGCAAAGGCATGTGTTAAAGCCTTATTTTACAGTCTGACGTACCACTGTAATGCAACACTAATCCAATGTCCATCATAACAGCACAAGTCTTGACAAACCAGGACATATTATGGTGATGCTTGGTTCTCCATGTGTGCACATGCGCAAGCAAACAAAAGGTGTACATGTTTTAAATAATACTGCATGATTTTTTGTCAATAGGTGCAACGAGGAATAAGAAAGTTTTGGGCAAAAAATTAATGATCACAATCAAAAGTATCTATTTTAAGCATGCTATTAATGGGCCTCGATGCGAGAATTTACGACCAGGTAAATCTCTACAGCCTGCCCAGGTACAGAGGCTTGCTCTGCTATTGAAATTTCGCATATCATATAGAACTATTGTCTGACTTAACAGGTAAGTTGTCGTTCATGATCGCCTAGAAAATCGATAATCTAATTGTCCCCCCTTACACTGCGGTTTGTAACATGTATCCGCACAGTCTAGTCAATTATTTGTCATTCGCTCTCTGCCATGTATAATCATAAACTTATCATATGCGAAATACATAATGTACTTCGCATATATTTAGTTTGTTATTATACGTGGAATGTATTTCGCATATAAGTGTATTATCATACATGTACGTGGCAGAGAGCGAATCAAGAAAAAAAGTTAACTAGACTGTGCGGATGCGCAGATTATTATATGCCTTTGTTGTTCACATGTAACAAAATGGATATTTCTCAAAATGAGGGCAATTTTATGTCAATTTTTAACGCTACCCATATAAACAGCGCCCTCAGAATGATGGCGAAAATAGTTATTGAACAGTTAGCACATATGCTAACGGCGCAATAAAAAAATCGCCACCGTTCTGAAGGCACTGTTCTTATTATGCGTCTGTGCCGTGTCATGAAATCAGAAATAATAGGCCATATTGTCGTATTTGAAATTTTACCAATTTTACGATAGAATAAACATAAAATTGAGTCAACTTAGTTACACATAATTGCAAGAAAATGTAATTTCAGTCAATTATGAGGGAAAGTTTCGCCATTCCCGTAATACCTGTATCTACTTGTAGTGAAAAGGCGAGTTTGTGAGATACACACGTTTTTAACTTCTAGTACAACCTTGCTAATCTTTGATATTGCTAACTGTATGGACAGACGAGTCTTTATTTCTTGTCATTTTTTAAAGGTGTTACAAACAGCAATGACATGGTTATCAGCTGCATACTCATCGAGCATTGATTGCAGAAAAAATATTTCCAGTCCCCAAAGCATGTCGAAATAATAGTGTTTTTCTTCAGATTTTGCTGTTTCAAAGTGTAAGTGCACTGTTACCTAAGGGATCCATTTTCAGACTATCTATAGATTTCTTGAAATAAGTCCATCCGGATACATCACAGTGAAAAAAAGCTCTGAATAAGTTTGAGCTATTGTGAGCGCTCTGAAATTAATAAGCAAACATTCTGGAAAATGCACTAACGAGTCCTTAGAAACTGAAAGTGTGTCCCAAAATCCTAAAACCAGGGTAAATCATGAGAACTTCCGCCTTCAGGATCAAGATTTCATCTACAGTAAAACCTGTGTAAAAACGGCCACTCAAAAATAGACAACACAAAGGTCTTAATGACAACGAGTAGCTTAATACAGGTCGAAGGTGTTGCAGAATGCTCCCTTTGGAGCTTTCTGCAATACTTTTGACCTGCATTAAGCGATAATCGGTCTTGAAAACCATTTTTGGTCTTTTGGAAAGTGGCCGTTTGACACAGGTTTTACTATACTCCGCTTTCAATAAGGTTGTTTTACCATGATTCTCAATATATTTCCAAACCAAACACATGCCATTTTTTTTTATTTTCATTTCATTAGTTTCTTCGAAAGCAAGTAATGTTTCAGACAGACATCTTCGGATGAGGTTTTTGACTCCAAGAAAAACTCAAAGCTGTTACCGGAGACTTCCTGGAAACATACCAGAAAACCGTTTCCAATGATTAAAAAGCTTCAGACTTTTACAGTATTTTTCTGTGGAGATTATTATATTTCTGATTGTTTTTTTTTAAAGTGATGCATAACTTGTTTTTCAAAAGTGATGCATATCTTGTTTTTTTAAAAGTGATGCATATCTTGTTTTGTAAAAGTGATGCATATCTTGACGAACACGGTCTGCGGAAGTGCTTTCGAGTAAGTACTACCTACGCTTACTATAAAGCTCTCCAGCAGACCGTGTTCGTAAAATACACGTACAAGTAAGTTAATACCAATAGAGCTGCCTCCCATTTTAGTGTAAATTTAAACGGTTGCCAACATTTCTCCACTAATAATTGTTAAACATTTCTACCAGTTATTATTATAGTAATTCTGTAGATCAATACAATCAGACACAGCAAAATTTTTGAAGTAGTTGGAAGGTTACACCAAGACCAGTAGCATTTCATCTGTCGCCAAAATTTGGTGCAAAGTTTCACTTTTTTACCTTTTTACAAATCTATCTATAAAACATTAACCATAACGCCGAGTGTATTTTCCCATCCTTATCAACTGGACGATTCCATTTCCAATTTTTAGGGTTAATGTGTGGTATTTTTCATTTTGAATCAAATTTCAAAAGAAACACCTATAAGCAACAGCGAAGAACCTGATCAGACGCCGCGTGTTGCGGCGTCTGATCTGGTTTTGCACTTTTTGCCGATGTCCCACAAAAAGGACGCTAGGCTTATATGGGTTAAGCACCATCATCCCATTCCGATTTCAGAAAACAACAAATTTGCGACACCTCACCAGAAAGGGTCCGCATTACAGAGGTTTGCTAGGCAGATGAGTGGCGTGCTGTTTATGCATTATTTTAAAATATTGTCCGCAGTGGATTAGCATTTGAAGACCTTTCAATAAAAATAGACATCTAAATGAATATGAATTGCCTGGTCTTCAACAATCATGAGGGATTGGTTTACTTGTAGTTGAGCTGTCTTGTTTATGTTGCAATCTGCCAAGTCTACAATATATGCATGGCTACCAAGAATGCGAAAAGCGTTCAATAAGGCACACCAAAATCTCTCCCCACCCCCATCTCAATACAACAGATTACCCCATGTGCTTCTGTAACCCTTTGGGCGATTATAGAGAACTGAGCTGAAGATATTGCCTAAGAAAACTGCTGGCAAAGATATTGTGAAGCAGTATGGCCTTGTGCCTGATTAGAATAATATATTTTGCTGCTTATGCCATCTTGAAATCTCGTATTTTTTAATTTCCGTGGATCAATATCCATTAACAATGACCACCAAAAGTCCATTCATGTACGGAAAAACTGAATTTCGAGTTTTCTAGCATCACCCATAGTTCAATTCTTAGTTCTATATGATAATAGCATTAACAAAGGCCAGGATCCTAGGTTATAAAACGTTTCTCATGCTCAGCACAAATGGGCATGGAATTTATCGCGCTAATAAATATTAAAATGCCAACAATATTTGGCATTTCAACATATTTTAGCATGGTAAATACAATAAAAATACAACACATGACAGCTTGAAAACAATTCTTTAAGAAAAGTCCTTTTTCAGCTTTTAGGTTTTTAAGAGCTTTAGAAATTTCATGCTCAGTTCAGTTAAGCATGAAAAAAGTTACATAGCCTCGGACCCGATAAAACGTAACCATCATGCACTGGGTTATATTATTTAACATCAGTGCAAAAAAAATGTATCAAACAAATCTTCTAAATTATTTGACCGATCACTAGATATGTAAGAGGTCCATCGTCATAGTATGAACGTATGCTTCAGTGGTGTGGGTGGCACAATGCGGACCGTTCTCCGGCACTGTTTATGTTTCATTATCCTACAAAAAGAGTAGGACACACTCAATTAACCGGTAGAAGATGGTCTTGTTGATACGAAAGTGATAGGTCGACCCCACAGTATGTTGGTATTGTTAGTTAAGTAGAAATTATACCAGTACAATCTAATGACTAAAATTGACAAATCTAAAAGGCCCGACTCATGAGATAATGGTACTACTACCATAGGACCTGAGAAACAAAAACTTTAAGAATTTGTAAAAAAAAAAATGCGAATATTTTCATATCCATCAGTTTAAACATTTGTTTTGGGTGCTCAAAAGAACCGTCTCATTGAGACGGTTCCTTTGAGTGCCCACAGCATACGTTTTGGTTTAGAAATAAGAAAGCTACTTTTTACTACTTTACGCACCGTTTTCTGAAGGACTACATTAAGATAGTTAACTAATTTCACATTCAAACATGCTTAGCTAAAACTTGTGGCTTTTTTTCTTCTCTCGAGTCTTCACCTTTTGCAATATTTTGTGCAGGCTAGCAATAGATACTCTTGTGAGATAGAGCGTATGCACAAACCTAACTGAGAACTAACTTCTCATGTGGCTCATATCAGCCACGTTGTAAACTTGTTCAGATGACATGCGATCGACAAAGGCGTAAAGCATCTGCAAGGGCTATGCATCCCGATTTTCAAGAGGAGAGCTCCGATCAGGGAATAGTTTTGCTTTCTTTAGCAAAGTATTAGTTGATCAAGTAGCAGATCCCATTAAAGCGCAAATTTAGATCAGGCCTCGTGGTTATAAAACTTGAGTTCATTTTCAGACTTAAAATAAAGCGCAATGATTGGCTGCTTGCGGACACATGTCCGCAAGCAGCCAATCATTTAGCTTTATTTTGAGCTCAAGTCTTATAACCTCGAGGCTAGCACTGAGAGAGTTATTGTTATATAACTGCCAGCAAAGTCGTTCTCTCATTGGCTGAAACTGCCTGCAATATCTTTGAACAAAAGCTCATGCTTGATCGTGCTTTCTAAATTTAGCTCTCTTTGACATGTGGAAAATCTGATGTTGGGAATCCCTAAACTATTTTAGCTGTCAGGCCGCCTTGGCAAAAGTCATGTCTACCTGTCCATAGCTAATTTTACTTTAACAGTTTCGTGCTTGTTAAATTGTGCTTTCTGGTATGATGTCAGGAATCTCTAAACTATTTTAGCTGACAGGCAGCCTTGTTAAAAGTCCTGTCTACAGCTTATTTTAGTTTAAGCTTTTCCTGTTTGCTACATTAAGCTCTCTGGTATGTGAAAAAAAATCTGATGTCAGGAATCCCAAAACTATTTTTAGCTACCAGGCAGCTTTGACGAAAGTCATGTCTTCCTGTCCATAGCTAATTTTAGATCAAATGTCAGCAATCTTAAAACTATTTTAGCTGTCAGGCAGCCTAGAAAAAAGTCATGTCTACCTGTCCACTGTCAATTTTAAATCTAATGTCAGAATTCCCCCCCCCCCCCCCCCCCCCAAAGAAAAAAAAAATTTTAGCTGTCAGGCAGCCTCTTCCTGTTCACAGCTAGTTTTAGTTCTAAAAAGTCATATAACCAAACAATTTATGCATTACTTGGAGATATTATTAAGATTGAAAATGATGTCCATCGAGGCTAACTCTCTCGGGTGGACAAATCCCGACGTTAACCTGAAAAGAATAAATCAACTGTAAAATGTCGCCCTCCTCTAAAACAATTGCTTACAAATACCCTTATGTTGCAATAATTCACTGTCTGTCTTAAAGTGACAATATTATAGCATGCTGCAACATTAGCTTTGTTACGCATGGCAACTTTATTGTGGCATGTTGGTAATCCGCCAATTATGTGTGATTATCTCTTTGCATGCTTGGGAATTCCGCATTCATTTTTGTCGTCTGCTGATTTTTATTTCAAAATCATTTATTACGAAAATTCTTTCTGGAATTTATCAGAGTATCAAACAATTTGGATCCAGATCAGGCCCGACAAACGCCGGGCCTGATCTGGGTCCAAACTGTTTGTAAAGGTTATCAGCAGACGGCACTAGTAGATAAGAGTTATATGCACTTCGAAAAGAACAAGAAGGATTTTCGCCTAGTTTTGCAGACGCGCCTGAATTTCAGCGACATTTTACATGCATTTTTACAGAATGATGGTTTAATGAAAAATAAGAAAGGGCGCACACTTCGGATGCACGTGCTGACAGCAAGTTTAAGATTAGTCATAGGTTACTGTTACTCCAAAGTCTAGCTTGTATCATCATCTGTTCAATAAAAGATCCCAACTTTGGACCTTAAACATTACCATGCGGGATGCTTTATGCAATACACTCCTCCCCGGTTTCCATTTGATTAACTCGCAGAATTTATGTCATTAGGATGACAAGCAGAGTGGAAAACAATGATTAGCAGGCTTCAAGGAACCCAGCTGGTATGGAGCAACACTGATTTCAAAACAGGTCTTTACAAATAATAAGCGTGAGCGTTCACAAAATCTTGGTCTTCGCTAAGCACATATAAATTGTTATTATGAATAATTCATGTTTTGAGCATGGGCAACGTAGGTTTGTGACATGCAGACATACAGACAGACAGACAAGCAGGCAGGCAGACAGACAGATAGATTTTGCAGCTCTCGCTCACAGCTCTCGAAACACTGGTCACCTGAGCTATCCATCTACTTCCGTTTAATTGACCAATTCGGGGTATTGTGATTTGGGGAAGACTGTCCGAACAAGCCATGCTTTAAACGAATGGCCTTGACCAGACAGGTAGATAGACAGACAGACAAAGAGGCAGGCAGGCAGATTTTGCTGCTCCAGCTCACAGTCCTCGTAACGCTACTGTAGTCAGGCGATCTAACCGCCTGAGCAGTTAGTAACCCTCCCCTAGCTACTCGGGTGGTTCAAAATAACGACCTACTTTTTGGTAATGACAAATTCGGGGTGGAATTGCAAATCAGAGAAATCAACTTGATTGAGGCCGATTTCGTCAATCAAAAGTTGATTTCGCGAAAAAAAAACTCATTTCTGTGAGAAGAATTACCCAATTCAGGGCGTTTTGACTTGGGGACGTTTCTGTGTGTAGTAACACAAACGATTTGCGTGGCAACAGCACAAAGTGTCTCACTTCCGGGAAACCAAACATTAAATAGTCTCCGCGCCACGGCGCGTAGATAATAAAGTTGGAGAAACATGGAACGAGAATGAGATCAGCGTGCTTTGCTGCCATCCTTAACTAACATCCTTATATAGCTTGCATTCTTTACTAATTCAATATTTGTTTTCAAAAACAGTCTATTTATAAATCAATTAAATTGTATATTCCTTCTCAATTTTTAAGAGTCCTATAGGACCCTCAAGATTATTATTTGAGAGTCCCAGACATCATTTTGGGAGTCTGAGACACCCAATCGTGAGTCCAGGAAAAACCCTGTGATGGAATCGCCTACTCACTTTGACACTAAAAATTGAATGTCCATTATATATTGTAAACATAGGGCTATTCGTTGGGATTACGTAAAAAGTAAATGTATGCCTCTGTTCAGAAGTTTTATCTTACAAACAATGCAGATCCTGATTAGAAGTTTCTCATCTGTATGTACCCGTTTACACCATTTCATATTGATATGATTCCAATTGGCTATGAACTCGTTAGGATACAAAATGTCACATCATTTGTTGCTATCTGACTACCAGCAAAGTCCTTCTGACATTTGCTGAAACTGGCTGCAACAGCTTTGTACAAACGCTCCGGCTACATTTAGATCACTGGTATGTGAAAAATCTTATGTCAAGAATCCCAAAACTATTTTAGTATCATATCCACCACTTATTTTAGTTTAACCTTTTTGTGCTTGCTAAATTTAGCTTATTATATCTGGTATGTGAAGGTGTCCACAGCTTGTTTTAGATCTGATGTCAAGAATCCCAAAACTATTTACAGCTGTTAGGAACTTTGACAAAAGTCGTGCCTACCGTCCGGTCTAAAGGCTTTACGCTGATTTTAGTTCTTAAACAAAAATACAGGCTATAAAAGTCATATAACAAAACAATTGATGCATTCCTTTGGGGTTAATATCAGGATTTGTCAACACGAAAAAAGTGATGTCCACGGAGGCGCATAAAATGGTACACATCTCAAACAGGAAGTCTATGAGCATTTTTGTAAGCGCTTAGATATTTAAGCCGACACAGGTGCATCCACGTGCTAGTTGCAGGCATGTGGCAGTTTAAAGTGCTCATCTGTAGATGTTCTTATGAAATGTTGCAAGTCGATATTGTACAAAATACAAAATATCATCAGACTCTATCATTAGCCAGAAGTGTGAGAAAACTTCAGTTCAACTTCAAAGAGCTTTTACTGAAATAGTGCTTTTCAAACATTTCGCACCTGTCAACAGGAATGCCATTTGTCATTTGACCTTGATTGCGCGATTTCACGAACAATATTATGTCTTTTCGGAAAAGCAGTAAGTTTCAAAGCGTTAACTGCGTAAACTTTTACCAAACCTGGATGAGTATGCGTACGCAGTCCGGTAGGATATATAAGCAGTCTGCAAGAAAACTTTTTTTTCTCAAGATGCGCTTCAAATTATTTGCACCTGCCTTTCTCAAATATCCAACCATTTAGACGTATTTACAAACGCAATTTATTTGCTTTGTAGTCTAACTGAGAAATAAATAAGACCTCCGGGATGAAAATATAAAGACAGTTTTAATGGCGTAACATGATTTTTTATACCCGACTACTGTGTGTTATTAACCCTATAAGGTCATATATATCAGCGCCACGATTGCTGGATACTGCAACTGGGTGTGTGGTACATGTAAAATATATATGCATTCACTCCGAATTTTGTTTGTTTCTTTGATTTGATTCTTTACGTCCCATCAACAATCTTTCAGTTATGTAGGGACGGGTCTTCCTGGGTTGAACCAGTACTAAGCTAGGATTAATGTGTCTTGCTCAAGGACACAACGCAATGACGCCGACTCCAACCTGCATTCACTCCGAATGCTCAAACCATATTATTCAGACATGCAAAACATGTGCAAACAAAATAATCTCAGATCAGACTGCTTCTAAACTTTTTTGTTTGCTGTCATCACTAAGTTATATATTTATAGCTTGAAAATCCAGATCATCAAATTGAAGATTCCAGTTTTGATATTCAGTGCTTAGTACTAGTTATACCATAGGTTGTCCGCCAATCCACGAGGTTGAGCGAGTGGATTATCTTACTTTTAGGTGGACAAGTATGGTATAACTATTTTATACCACCTACATCAGTGTAGACCTTGCACAGTACGGGGTATTTCGTGCTAAAATTGGTAAGTGTGGTATAAGCTTGTATTATATATTACATGCACAGTGCTTTTGATACCATGCACAGCTAAGTACGTATATATCTGTACATTCAAAAACAATTGTCCATATGCCTGGCTGCATTGGCCAGTTTGCTGGTTTTGTCATGCAATTCCTGGCATGTGTGTGTTCTGGCAGCATTGCCCTTTAACTGAATGTGTATTTGCCTACTAGTGTCGTCTGCTAATAACCTTTGCAAACAGTTTGGACCCAGATCAGGCCCGACAAAACGTCGGGCCTGATCTGGATCCAAACTGTTTGACACTCCGATGGCATTCCTGGAAGATTTTTTTGAAAAATTTAATTTCGAAAAAAATCAGCAGACACAAAAAGAGCAAGAAAAATACCCAGTAGGCAAAAAGCTAACTCAAAGGCTTATGTAGACTGCTACACCGACCTCGTAGGTATACTTCATACGTGGGGCAGTGAAGCAGTCTAAGGCTTGTGGCGTGTTTTTATTCGTTCTTTCCGGTTTTCCAAGAGCAGACTATCATCCAACCCAATATTCGATTCTTGAACTTCAGAAATGAAAGAGCGGGATCAAAGAAACGATTAGTCATAACTTGTTCAAGGAAATCATTACCATTCAACCATTTGCATGCTTGTAAATGTGTAAACTGAGTGAAATTAATATCAATGATTTGTCCCTGTAGCTGATATGGACATAGACAAACGCCCAATACTCACAGTTTACCAAGACAACATTGTGCAGACTGACTCCGGTGCTTTCATGCCTCCTAATGAATGAGCCAAAATGAGTTCACATTGATATGAAAATTGAGCCGTGGCATGAGATTTCCAACAATGTGGTATAGGCGACCAGCAAATCCTCAGATCAAACTGCGCATACGCGCGGTCTAATCAGAGCCTTTGCTAGTCGCTTGAATATTCTATGAGTGTTAAGCTACTGAATGAACATCATTTGGAGTTAAGCTTAAAAGGAGACTGCACAGGCCTGTCTGAGTCTACACTTGCCAAAATGCCACATTGTTGGAAATCACGTGTCACGGCTCAAATGTTATACTAATGCGGCAGGCTACGGTCCCAATCAGACTGCCCTTTGATGAAGTCTGAAAGTAACTAAGTTACTAAGGTGCGAATTCAGTATCACTGTATAAGTGCATCAATCACCATGACTTGGCAAGCTCAGCTGGCATGTGCTTTAGCATTTCGAGTTATACTTTTAGAGCCTTTTTGCTAAGTTGGGCGTCATTTGTGTTAATGAATAGGAGGCTCTTTTCACGTTCTGTCTTCTAGATGTAATAAATCTTCCCTCTAATGAATTCCTATTGCTGGCTCTTCAGTAACGTCATAATTGTCAGCACGAGCCTGAGTACCTGAAGTTGTTTCTTCAATAACCATCAAACTAGTAACATTAGCTCTTTTGTTTTTACTTTCTTTTGTGTAAGTATCCCAGATAAAGTAAAGGATCATTCGGATTATCAGTAGACTGGCTCCAGTCCTTACAACAATTTTTCATCAATGTGTCATATCATATACTTGTAGCCAGTCTAACTCTGATGGCTCTGTTTTATGTAGCCAGTCTAACTCTGGTGGCTCTGTTTTTAACAGAGCCATCAGAGTTACACTGGCTACAAGTATATGATATGACACATTGATGAAAATTTGTTTTAAGGATTGGAGCAAGTCTAGATTTTCAGTAAAATGCAACGAAAACATGCCCGTGTAAAGTCAAGATACAACGTATACGTGTTCTGATTTCATTTTGCCACTCACAGTTTTCACAAAAAACACGTTTTCGCAAATTAAAAAACACACACAATCTAAATGTAATTTCACCCTGGCCTTTATTATTATATTTGATAGCAATGATTTGTTGTTTGGGTCAAATGATACTTCTGAACACTCACACAGGGAAGTGAAAGTAAAGGGGACTAAGGGAAACGCTGGATCAGTATGTTCTTGCATTACCAAAAATGATTTTAATATTCAAAGTTATCAGTAATAAAGACACTTCGAAACTACGAATCAACAACAAAGAAAGAGTGAACACCTAGACGTGAACTTATGCAAAATTAGGGTAACCACAAAGGTGAACAGGTTTTTATAAGTAGTTTATACACCTTAATGCATCTTTTATGTTTTCTAATCATTGGCTATGTAAATGTTTATTAGCCCTTGGCATCAGACTGTCTACACTGAATTCTCAGACAGCTTTATTAAAACGTATACTTTTCCTCACCTACCGATTGTTTTATACAATTATTGACTAGTGTGTATTGGATATGACGTGACATCCACCAGATGATAACAATATTGACCGAGACAATAGCCTAGGTCAGTATTAGTATAATATATCAAATGGTGGGTATTAACGTCGTATTCAATAACACAATAGTCAATAACTGTTTTATTATATTTTATTATTTTCTTGATGTAGGTGTTACTACTGACGACGTCAGCTAAACCTTTTATTAACTGGCTTGCATGCGAATGGCGTCACTTTTCAATGGGAAACCCCAAGGAAAGTAATTATCACATTTTCCAACACTAAGTCCATCTTGGGTATCACTCAGATCATAACCAAAGCCTTTCAAGTCACTATGTTCAATCAAAACAATCTGCACAATTTCAATGTCTGACATTTTTACCCAACCCAAAAGGCCAGGGGAGTGCATATTCAAACATTTTAATTGCAAAATGTGATGTGCACCATAACCTTCTTCTTCTTAAAAAAAAAAAGGTGTTTACCTTTTCTCCCCATACAGGAGTCAATGGTGTGTAAAAGGGCAGAACATTTGCAAGCATGGTGTTATATGATTCATTCTAATTAATTTGATTATGCAACATGACTACTTTCAGTAAAGAAAACAAATTAACATCTTGACCCCAACCCACGGATCAAGGGTAAGTGTAAGAGCAAAATCTTTGCTAATATGTTATTGTAAGCTGCATTCCCTTTAATTTGATATGTAACATGACCATATTCTGAAAAGGTTAATTTTATATAGGGTAGGGCATTTTTGGCCCCAGGGGCATAACTTGAATAAACTTGGAAGAGGGTCCACAAGGTAATGCTACATATCAAAGGCCTTGTGGTTTCAGAAAAGAATATTTTTTCATATTCTTAAAAAAGATAGGAACTCATCAATGGTTTAGTGAAGAGAGTTGTATGTAAAATCAGTTGAACAAACAGCAGCTTTGCCTCAAAGTATGGGGTCGATTCAGCCCTTTATATGCGAAATTATCTTGCGTTTTCTAAGGAATCTCTTCTGTAAATCAGCATTTCTAAATCGACCGCATAACAATACTGCCGCTTAACAAGATGCATTTCCTGTTTTCCAAAATGATCATGACAAGGCTCACTCACATTCTTTGATAAACATTCTGATACCATGATAAAATGTGATAGTGACATGTTTTAGGTTAAAGGTAGTGATCATGAGTTCGATTAGATAAGTAATCACTGAAACATTTTTCCCACGCGGAATCAACACCTTTCCTCACAAGCACTAAACTGACTAGACTGGCTCCAGTCCTTAAAACATATTTTCATCAATATGTCATATCATATACTTGTAGCTAGTCTTACTCTGATAGCTCTGTTTTCATATCATATACTTGTAGCTTTTCTTACTCTGATGGCTCTGTTTTATAACAGAGCCATCAGAGTAAGACTAGCTACAAGTATATGATATGACACATTGATGAAAAATCGTTTTAAGGACTGGAGCCAGTCTAAAAACTCACATAATATTTCGCCAAGAAATATAAAAATATCAACTAAGGAAGTGCTGACTCTCGAATTCTACTAGCGCAAAAAAGTCCCCAAAACCTATCTACTGTACCGGACCGGTATCTTATTTGGTCAAACTTCAGAGAGTATACCGAAATTTTATTACTTTACATGGGCGGATCCAGAAAGGGGACAGGGGGTCCGGACCTCCCCCTTTCTGCAAAATCACAAAATATGGGTTTCAATACTGGTCCGGATCCCTTGAAAAATCACAAAGCTATGAAAAAAAGATATAATCTAAATATATTTGTCAGCAAACTAATTGAAAAGAACGTGAAAAAAATAGTTATACATGCAAATATATGCGGGATGCAGTACACAGACAGACAGTCGGACGCACAGACAGTATTATTCAATTTGCTTTGTAAAACCACAACTCAGATGTTGTGGCGGTTGGTAAATTTTGCAAAATGACTTATCCTGTTTTCGTTAATGCTACTATTCTACTACAGCTGTTCGTATTTCGTTGTGTTTTTCTTCTTCTACAAAAAATTCTCGATATGCACGTATTCATCAGAGATTTTATTAAATCAACTGAGAACTGACATCGATCTAGTGAAGCATATGTAATATAGGTGGTTATAATGCAAAACGTAATATTAGAGAAAATCAATGCACCTCAAAAGCCCGTTTAATTTGTCACTAAAACGATTCATATAGATCTAGTTTCTTAATAAAACACACGATTTCTGATGACATTTAAAATGCCTTAGAGATATGACTTTTAGTAGGTTAAAAAGCTAAACTCCACCAGTCTTCTTTTGGCCCCATCTATTACTTATTAGTATGCAACCTTCAATATTTCACACAACGAATTTTTTCCATATATTAAACCAGAACTGATATAAAACCAGCGGCTGCTACTGCACAGTAATTAGTTAACCATATTTGGTTTGCATGATACACAAGATGGCGGAGTAATATTTAATGTACACGATACGCAACTAAACTTGATTCGAAAGTTTACAAGACATTTAGTGTAGGGGCCATACTGAGATATATGGGCTATTTTGCGAGTTTGTTGCACCCCCCAGGAAGAAAAAGTTGGTTACTATTTTCAGTCAGGGACATGTCTGGGGGCCTTAGAAACCCATGTTTTACTAAGTTTTCTGTGGTCAATTTTCTGTAAATGGCCTGTAATCACCGTTACCCCACAAACATTGAAAATAGCAGTACACAAAATACAAGAGTAATAATATATTTTATAATAGCATCAATGAATTTATTTGAGGTTTAAATGTTTGATCTAGTCATAAACATCAATTGCAGACATCTGTGAGATGTTTTACCGCTCATCAGCGTTACGTATGTTACATTTTATACGAAATTGCAGATAACGACTTTATAGATTGCATATTAGAATGAACCATGTTCCCCAGCAAGAGGAAGAGAAACTTGGTTACTATTTTCAGTCTGGGACATGTCGTGTGGCTATATAAACCCATGTTTTATTATTTTTTCTATGGTTAATTTTCTGTAAGTGAACTGTTATCAATGTTACCCTAATTTTGAAAATAGCAGTACACAAAATACAAGACTAGTAGGATAGTTTACAATAGTATTTATGTAATTATTTGAGCTTTTCATGTTTTAGCTAGACATAAACATCAATTGCAGACATCTGTAGTATGTATTTCTGCTAGTCAGAGTTACTTATGTTACATTGTATTACGAAATTGCAAATAATAACTGTATAGATTGCATATGTATAATAAACCATGTTCCCAACCTTAAATGTGCGGTATAGATCCCTATTCTAATGATAAATTTCCATTTTTTTCCATATTTGAATCTATTCATAATTTGTTATTGGAGATAATTTGTAATAAGATAAATTTTAAAATATGCTTATTAGCATATCATTTCTACAGGCATACAGATTTTATATTTCAACCATAAACATTGTAATGGAATTGACAGTGTCTTCTTTCATCTCTATCACAATGAAATGAAATAACAGCATTAAAAGCAAGTTTAACTACCATTGGCATTTAATTTCTGTCAATATATAAATAAGGTAACGTAAATAACAACAATGGAATTTTGCGTAAATGGATATACTAAAAATTGTGGAGAGTAGACTCATATTTTTACCTAAGCCCGACGACACGCAGAGTCTACTCTCCATATATTTTGATAACTTCATTTATAGACATTATTCAAAATGAACATTAATCTAAGAGAGTTTTGTAATTTTGTTTGATCCAGTTACTTTGATACATGTATGGTAATTTGCAGATTTTTTATCAATGGTTCATTACAATAAACGTTATATTTACTTTATGATTCAAATATTGGACTGAATATAGGGTACCTCAATAAATAAATTTAAATAGGAAAGCAATATTTCCAGCATCTATTGGCAAGGCATTAGGATAGTGTGGGTGTCTTCCAGAGCAGAGGCTTTCTGTCGACTTTACACAGAGGACACATCTTAAAACTAGTAAAGTTCCAGCTGAGCCTTCTTTGAATGGGTAATAAATTGGTCAAACTTGACGATTCACTGTTTACATGATATTAACCCTTTATACTATATACATATATTTGTCAAGCCCATAACATATCTAACAACACACTGTCATTATTTTAGCTTAAATATGTTTTCCTGCGACAACTTGCTCCTTTTTTGCCAGTAAAAGTATTTTATCATGCCTGAAAAAAACTACGTTTGCTTAAAAGTGAGAATGACCATGAAATGTCACAATCACAGACTGTAGATCAAACAACGGTACCATGAGGAAGAAACACAGCACATTTTAGGTCTTGGCTGCATTTTGTTATAATCTAAAATTCCTCTATCGTTTTTAAAAATTACAAATATTATATCAATAAAAATATTTATTAGTATAGAAATAGCACGGTTTATACCAAAATGTACCAGATGCTTTGTAGATTTACTTTTTTCTTATATGCTTAAGACACTAATTTTCACTGTTGACAATTACATTTTGAAAAAAAATCAATGTATCCCTAGGCCTGTTACAATCGTCTATTTTCTTGGTGAACACGATTTCATTATATCATATTGTAAAATGCTTATAATCTTATTATATTATACAGCAATTTCGAAAAAAAATTATTTTGTTTGTTAACCAAGCAAGTTTGAGGTAAAGCGACCTGAGCGATACGCATAGACTTAAAAGCATATTACATGGTAACATTAATTACAAAGCTATTTCATGTTAACATTAATTGCACATGTATTGTCTGTTAGTGAAGCTTTATTTTAAAGTCCATTTTGTGGAGGTATTCTAAAGCTTTAATCATAAACATAACTCACTGTAATTCAACAACATGGTTTGAATTTCTGAAACTCACGGATCAAATTGTCGAATGAGTGTCTGTTGAAAAAGTAGTGCCACGACATTATTCACAAGGAAGCTCTTTTTTCATTCTTTTTTGCACCTTTTGGTCTTGTTGAGCTATTTGTAACACTGATACATGTTTACACATGAGGAGTAAGAGACTTATGCTCAGTTTGTTGGTTAAAAAGATTTACTGAATTAGCCTTATTGTATGCAAAACCATCAAAATTGTGAGCAATACTGCAAACAACAGCTCGTAAACATTATTTTAGTCATACACTGACTCGTTCTTGCACCCATATCCATGTATATATATATTTAAATACTAACATTGTTTGATGGCTGTTTCTGGTTAAAGGAAAGTATTTCAGATTTATTATAAGTGTAATGCCATATTAAGATTACAAATTATGAGTATGGTACTAATTACAAGTGCAAGCTAATCTCATATATTGCACTGGTTTATACATGTAGTAGGTAACTTTAATGTAAAGATCAACCTTATATGCAACGAATCACTGTTTCAGCAAACTAATACAAGAGGTGTTTCATGTTTATTTGAACAAATTTAAAAATGCTGTTACTAATTTATTTTTCGTTATATTTGGTAATAATTGATTTCCATGGGTTAGTCTGATCTCCAAGAACACGCAGCCATCAAGAAAATAGTTCTTACTTTTAATTTTCTGGTTTGAAACAGTTTCTGAAGATGAGCTGTCAAATTTTAAGCGTTTAAAAATGCTGTCTGAAACGAAAAGTACTAAATCTTTCTCGAACAATTTCTCTAACATATATGAAGTTTTTCTCTTTGAACCTTTTATATATTGTACATAAATGATTAAAGTGTGTTCTGTTAGAAAATAAAACATTCTAGATGGATAATTACTTTTTAACAGCGATTTGAACATCAAATTTTAAGGTTTACAGATTCCATAGCAACACTAAATTGTATGCAAAGGTACTCAAATGCAATATTTGGTGATCAGTTTTATCGGCGATAGATACTTAAAATATCTAAGAAATTGGGTTGGCTGTGAGTTTTGAGAATTTGTTTTTCAAAATTCTTCCAAGACACATTTTATATATGAGATACCCATTTGGGCACTTGTATAGAAGAACTTATTAAGCCCAGTTGGCAAACAAAAACATGCACACATAGGCTGTTTCTCATTTGAATAAAAGACTGAATGTTCCTCTAAACTTAAAAGAAAGTCTTACAGTTAAATATGTATTTTCTTAGAATATTCGCCCGTTTTAGCTCTTAAAATCAGTTAAAGGGGGTGGGGATGTATTTAGGACCGCCATGTTATTGCTATGATTTAAATTGTCACCCTGTCTAGTTGGCATTACCAGGGACACGTCCGTCATGTATGAAAAGGCAAAATTTGTTTGTTTGTATTTAATGCGACTGCAAAAAATGAAATTCGAATCTGTTCAAATAAACATGAAACATGTCTTGTATGGTTAAAACACAGATGCATTTGTATATGTAAGGACAGGCGAGTTTCCCACCTCAAGGACTTTTCTACATCAACCAAATCAGACATTAAACCAATTGATTATGTTCGTAATTTTGTATTAGATAAACATTTCGTGATGTAATTTCTCCAAACATTAGACATGACCTCAGATAAATTGAACATAGACTGGGTGTATACAAGCTATTGGCTGCTGCAATATGGTGTATGACAGATTCTTGCATAGCATGTGTTTATATCATTGAATAACCTTGTTAAGAGCCTTAGTCACCTAAAGGCCAACCAAGACACACTTACCTAATATTTTCAATATTATCAATATTATCAATGAAATCATTTTAGTTTTACTTGTTTGAACTAGACATAAACATCAATTGCAGGCATCTGTGAGATATGTTTCTGCTCGTCAGCGTTACTTATGTTACGTTGTATACTAAATTGCAAATAATGACTGTATAGACTGCAATTTTAAAACAAAAAATGTCCCCCAACCTTATACTTATAATATAGATATCTATTCTAATGGTAAACTTCCATTTTTACATATTTGAAGCTGTAAATTACTTGTAACTGTAGTAAAATTAATTTATATATATGCTTATTAGCATGTAATTTGTACTGGCTTACAAATTTTCTATCCTTATTTATTAGGTAACGTAGTTTACAGGCCTATTATGACACTTTGACAATAGGAAACGTGGTAAAACAGACCACATGAAACGTAGTAAAACATTCAGTCCAATATTTGAATTATGAGGTAGATATTCTACATATTGACATTTACCATTGATTAAAAACCTGTAAACTATCATATCAAAGTAAAATAATCAATCAAATTACAAATTCTCTTAAATAAATGGTTATTTAGAATAATTTGTCCATAATTGAAAATATTTAAATAATATGTGGAGAGAAGACTCAAATATATTCTGAGCCTGGCTTGTTGTCAGGTCCAGGTAAAATTTGAGTCAACTTTCCACACTTTTTAAATTAATATTTTATCCAGTTATGCTAGGGACAATGGTGTTACCTACGTTACCTGATATATATTAACAGCAACAAACTATCCACCGTATTTGAATGTGTTTATAGTTATTATTTCGTTTCATTGTGAAAGTGGTGAGGAAGACATTGTACATTCCAATGCAATGTAAATTGTCAGATAGAAAATTTCTATGCCAATATTAGAAGTGACATGCTCATAAGCATACTTAAATATTAATTTTTCAACCTCTATTGCCAGTTACAAGTTGTAAATAGCCTAAAATATGTGAAAATGGAAATTCATCATTAGAATAGAGACCTTTAATACAGATTTAAGGTTGGAGGAAATGGTTTATTCTAATATGAAATCTATAAAGTCATTATCTGCAATTTCGTAAAAATGTAACATAAGTAACTCTGACAAGCAGAAATACATCTCACACATGTATGTAATTGATGTTTATGACTAGCTTAAACATATAAAATTAAAATAATTTCATTAATACTTTTGAAAATATTATTTTAGTCTTGTATTTTGTGTACTGCTATTTTCAATGTAAATAGGATAACATTAATTACAGGCCTTATACAGAAAATGACCAAAGAAAACATAGTAAAACATGGATTTCGAATACCCAAGACATGTCCCAGACTGAAAATAGTAACCAAGTTTCCCTTCCTGTGGCTGGGGAACATGGTCATTCTTATATGCCATTTATAAAGTAATTATCTGCAATTTCGTATAAAAAGTAACATACGTTACGTTGGCGAGCTGCAATACATCTCACAGATGTCTGCAATTGATGTGTATGACTATGTTGAACATTTTAACCTCAAATAAATTCATTGTGACTATTAAAAAATATATTATTAGTCTTGTATTTTGTGTACTGCTTTTTTCAATGTTTGTGGGGTAACGGTGATAACAGGCCATTTACAGAAAATTGACCACAGCAAACTTAGTAAAACATGGGTTTCTGAGACCCCCAGACATGTCCCTGACTGAATATAGTAGCCAACTTTTTCTTCCTGGGGGGTGCAACAGAACTCAAATTTTGAGATTTGGCCCCTAGACCAATTTGGCCAAAACGAAATTTACAACTAAACGTAAAACAAACGTACTACGCTTAGGTCTACTGACAACTAGAATGCAACCAAAGCTTGTGACAATTTCAAGAGACATGGGCAAGACATTTTTTTCCCATAACGCGTACGTAAATCAAACGTACGTCGTTATGGAGTCAACAAACATGTCTACTACTGACACCTATAATGTAACGAAGGCATATATGACGATTTTAAAACAAGTGAAACTGAAGATATGGACAATCAACCATGCATAGCACAAATCATGGTTACAATAATTCAGGGAACATCTGAATTACCCAAGGCATTTAGCACCACTTGATCGTTGCACATGCCAGTTCAAAGAAAGACTTAACTACGCATATACGTATGCACGTAGTGTCAAAATCCCATGAGCTGTTGTGCATGCCATGTATAAGAAAAGTGTACACATTGGTCCCTAGATACTAACTTAGGGATAAAGGTCAATATCACCATATTCAGTCATTTTCATGTTTTAATCAAAATTTGCTATTCCTCCACAGGCTATTTTTAGATCATGACATCATTTTCTATTTTTAGACAACATTGAAAAATTCAAGAAAAATATATGTTAAATTTTGAGTACTTTTGAAAATATTATGGAAAATGGGGCATTTGCTCTTTTGGAGCAAATGCTCCATTTTTCATAATATTTTCAAATACATGGTATTTCAAAGGCGTCAAAAGGCGTTATTATGGAGTAAAGGGTTAATTTAAAGTTTATATGTTATGTCTGGCAATGCTACTGCTCTGAATCTATATTTACATTAAAATTCATTTTAATACATAAATGGATTTCAGAGCATAAATAAAATACCCAAATGTAGTCTATTCAATTCCGGCTGTCATAAAGATTTATGGAAATTCATTTTACATTGCATAAAATCTGAATTTTATGCTGAAACGAATATCAAATCAAGTTGATTCATGCGATATGAGTGAAATTGTGCTTCAGCAAATATCACTTTACCATTACTATCTGAAGGCATAATGTATCTTTTAGTTGACGAGCGTACTCTCTCCACAAAAAAGTAATATAGAGTCTGAGATAGACCAGTTCCTAATTACGCATTCATGAGGTGCCGCCTTTACATTGACCAAATAGCCTTATAAAAAGTCTCGCCAAATTTAGTGGCAGCTAAACTGTCACTGGTTTCAACCGCTTAAAAAGCAGTATGTTCTGTTCGATATTGTATTGATCCAGAGATTAATTACAACAACAACAGGTAGAAATGTTTAATATTTACCACTGGAGAAATGTTGGCCTTAATAAGTTACTGTTGTAGAAAAGCCTTCAATAAATTCGCTTTCGTTTATGATGTACGAAATTCCCTTAAAATATTTTCAGTTGTTGGATATGTTTTTAAATGATTCATATGCGGCATCTAATCTTTTCTGAACTGTTTGCTAATTCCTGGAGTGTTAGATAAAAAAAAATCACAAATCTTTATATTTTTAAGCAACGGCGAGAGTACAATAAAACAGAGGGTGGATACCCACTCATTTTCTTTTCTAAATATGAGTGATTTATTGTTTTTGCTGAAATAGTCTGCCACGCTTTGGTCTGCAAATTCGTTCAAAAATATTGAAAAATGAGAAAACCCTGGCACAGTATTCATAAAACAAATATCAATGACAGAATATGTTATTTCAAACGGCAGCTGTTACTTCAATTGATCTTAAAACTTCTGTTACTCAAATTACGCTGTGTCTGGTGACTTTCTTTTAATAGGCTCCGCACACGCAATTAAATCAACAGCAGCAGCGCCCCCATGTAATAAATGTTCCACATGAGGGTTCTAAAATACAATTGCTTTTCAATTTCTAAATACTATCACAAATTTCGTAAAATATAACACAATGCTGTCTTTAAAAATGTAAAACATGAACTTATCGCTTATCACAGAATAACAAAATGAATGCTGTTTCATGTACAAGGAGGAAAACAAGTAAAAGACCTATATTCCTGTCCCTTCATGGACCGCTTGATTGCCCCATGTAGGGACGTCATAATCACATCATAAAGATTGGCCTTCGATATGTCTAGAATAGCCCTCAGGCAATGGTACCACTTTTATTGCCTAAGAATTTAGGGCTTTAAGATACGGTGCCAATATCAAGACCTTCCCTTCCTCGGTAAAGCTAAAAATGAATTGAACAGTTTCAAATCCGCCATTTTTAATTAATTACAACATAATGTTTAAAACTGTTTACTTCATAAAACATAAACCAAACTGAACAAGTGGTTCTAGAATTCGTCAATTCATGATTATGTTTGTTGAGACAATTTCGTAAGTTTTGTTATGATATGCATTAGCTTTTAGACATGCTTTGCTCCGCAATGTAGACCTAGTTAATTAATTAAGCCCAGTGGTTCATTAATACATGTACGCTGTACTTTGGTTTCGTCAATACCAAACATGACATTTTGGAAAGTAAAACGCATTTAAATAACCAGAACAAGTCCTGATCAGACAGTTTTGCAGGAGGAATTTAACTGATTGTTTATACGAGCACAGGTGCCATGCCATCACTAGCGTTTTTACCTCTCAATTCTAAAAGGCGAGTAATTGGAATTCCTCGACATTTTTTTTCTTGCCAGTGGGTGTTGATAGTTCCTAGAATAATTACCTCTGACTTTATTCTTAATTCATTATTTTCATTCGCTAATGTTTTCGTAACGGGCTAATATGTTGATTTAACAGACGCAATTGAAGACTAGAGCAGCTGACTTAACCTCAACTGGAAAATAATCAGACATTTCTCTGATAGAAATCTCGGAAATATTTTAGTCTCAGAGGTTAATTGTGGGAAGGGAAACATTTTTTTTACCTTGCCAAGATTTAAATCTGTCCCAATACACAATTAGTATATTTCAACAGATTTGAAATGCCAGTTTATCATGGTCTACCTTGGTTCATTATGTGTGCTTAGCGTCTAGTTGTCAGTCACATTACATACAAAGTCAATGTACATTGCATGATAGACTACCTCCAGTCCTCAAATCATTTTTTCTTTCAATGTGTTAATTCCTATACTCGTAGCTAGTCTTATTCTGATTGCTCTAAGCTTAGAATTTGTTGATGAAGAAATTCCATTATGATTGCATTTTTTTAAAATTATGACAATGTTTTAGAATAGCCTGTCTCATTGCCAGCTAATATTGAAATAGTGCTGCTCACGTTGTCCGTCGAGCCTTCTCCAAAGAATATTCGCTATTCGTACACACCAAACACGCATAGCACTTTAGTAGCAGATTTCGCCACGCAGGCCAAAAAAAACGGAACATCGTGCCACAGTGGAAGGGGTGCATAATGAACGGGGAACAAAATTGTACCATGACAGCCTAGATCCTATGAAGTCATGTCTAAAATGAAACGATACGATCCAGTCAAAGAGTAAGTGAGTTTGACCAGTAAATGGCACACTGACACAAACCACACACCAACCCACGGGTCATACAACAATAACTATAGCAGCAAGAACAAACTTAACAATTTGAGTAAAGCATGGATTTTTGGGGGTATTCTCAGGGGCGGAAATTCGGCCCCATTTCCAGTGGTATTTAGATGACTTTTTCCCAATTTTGAAAAACAAAATCCCAATCTTTAAAAACAATCATTCTGTATTGCGATTTTCATTCACGGTCAACACAAACAGATACTACATGGTGACACTCTCCTTCAATTTAATGCCTATAGTATGTGTATTTTTATTGACCAAAAATTACATAGTTATGCTCTACACAAATTTTACAATTTAGGGGTTAGCCGCGCTAATTTTTCCAAATCTGGAAGGCCCTAGGGCCCCTTCCAGAAATTGCAAAAAAAGAATCCCTGTAAAGCAACCAGCTCTCTCTTCCTCATCACTATAAAGGATACAAAGTACTGCATCACAAAACAATGACCAATCACAAACACTAGAAACAAACAATGGAATGAATCAACATCAGAACCATCACCTAAGTCTAGAAAATACACAATCTCACCAAAATTGGTCAGCTCAACATTTTCTTTGTCTGATATAAAAGAAAAATCATAAAATATCATATTCGTTAATGTCTCCCCACTTCTGGCGAAATCAAACAAGCGGAAATTACGATTATCGGTTATATGTCTGTGGTTTCTTTTTTGGGGTTCGAAAATGGACATTTCCAATAAATAATTTAGCTGTTTAAATGGCATGAGCTCAGCAGACCGATGATAAAAGCCGCAAGAGGTCCGCGGTATTTCTGATCGGTAAAAATGTTATGATCTGCAGATAGTGTCGCAAGCAAAGGGTACTGAGTCTACTTCGTTCCTTATCATTCACATTTCATAAAAAGTATGGACAGCAGGACTTAAGAATACGACCACAAATTTGCGTCTTTGTTATGTATTTTGATGCAATCGAAATTGTCTCAGACGCTTATTCTTTACGCCTTTTATCTGCTTTTTGGTCATACACTTTTCTTTACCGCGTGGTAGCCTATGTCGTGTTAACAATTGCATACAAGAGATAAACCTTACACAACCTGAAAAAAATTGAGCGGTCCTATCTTATTAAAATTGGTTTAAGAAAAGCGAAAAGCCTGTGTAAATACATTTTTAGTCGCGTTTTTTATGTTAACATAGATTCTTGTGACCCAGCAATGTAGATCCTGATCAGCTGGAGGCACCAGCTGATCTGATCCCTTTACAAAAGAGATTATCGGTTATAGAGTTTGTTTGATTTTTTTAAAGCTACGAACATGGTAATACTCGGTTTTCCTGTCCTCATTTTGTCGAAATTAAAATTTGGGTCAGCTTACCAAAATGGTATCATTTTCACCTATTTGTTATGCATAATATCAGTTTCCAAACTGTTGAAGTGTCAAGTCTTAAGTTTAATCCTTTGCCAGCTAATGGCGGCATGTGTCGTCTATTGCTTACCTGTGCAGACAATTTGAACCCATATCAGGTCCAACAGGCTCTACTCTTGTTTAAACTCGTAATTGTTCATTAGATCATTTGTAATAAGCGCTTATGGCGCTTATCACCCTTAACCCATATTTACCTAGCGTCCTTTAATGGGACAAAGGCAGACAGTGCAGATCTGATCAGGGACTCCAGTACAAGCCTATGCGTGGATAACAGGGTCGTGATCAAGCGTCGACCACACAAACACTAGTTTTGACGTTACAATGAGCATAGACACAGTGATGAGCGCAGTGACTTTCATTAAGATGGAGTTTTAATCTGAAGTATACATTTACGCACAGCCCAGATACAGGCAAAAATGAAAACCATTAAAGCGGAAATGGACAAGGTCCAATCGACAAGGGAAGGCAAGTCCTTTCGACTAAGTTAGGTTCCAGCGTCCATCATGACTGTAACAGAAGGCACATTTTGCGATATTTGTCTTAGTTTAGCTGACATTTCACGCGAATACACATGGAATATTCCCAAGACATTTTAAAAGGCTCGACACAATTTGAAAATGCCATATGCTGCTCTGTTTTCCGGCGTCAAAGGAGTCAATGGGAATCACAGAGGGGTCTCCAATAGCTCAACTGTTGTGAACGTATCCTGCGTTATTCAGATGCTCGGAACAAATTAAAGTCAAATGAAGCATTTTGGAAAATGTAGTAACCGTTTAGCTTTAATCAGAAATCCTCGGATGTAAGGACAGCTTTAGCTCATATAAGCCTAACGCATAGTCAAACCGTGCAGACCAAGATTAGACGCCACAAAACCCGGTGTCTTATCAGCATCTCCACTGTTTGCTTATACGCAATATTCTATTAAAATTTAAGTAAAAATGAAAAATACCACCCAACAACCGTTTAAACGGAAATGGACTGATCAAATTTATAAGAGTGGGGAATTCGTTCTGCATAAATGGATTAATACTCAGAGAGGTCTCCAGATAAGAATGCGTAATTGAACATGTTGATTATACATTATTTCTGTTGTTTCTCATCAGACTGATGCGAATTGAGTATTGAACTTGCTTAGCAGGGACATGGTTATTAATGTGTAACAAGTTATTCCTAGGCTTGAGCCTAATTCATCAATAATAATTTGAAAGCTTTATTTTTGCGTAATAGCTCTAATACTCCATTATTACGCTACGAGGACATCGTAACTCCACTGCTTAATTTACATCGCTTATACAATCGGATTCCCACAATTCAGATGGTTGGCTCTTTTTAAAGTTTTTAAAACAGTGAAAAGTGTTTTGCTAAATTCTAGTCCTGAGGTTATAAAACTTTTGCTCAACTCAGCTGAGCACGAGATTTATCCTGCTCATAAATGTCATAACATTTATTAGCCTGAAAAATATGGTGCGGTTCTTTTGCACAACAAAACATCTGTTTTGTGCTAGAAAATCAGAACATTATAACCCCTTGTCTCTGGTCCTGCTTTATATACATGTACAAATTAGACATCTTTTGAAGATTTCAAATTGATTCAAAGACCAGCAATCGCAGTCTACATCTGTTATGGCTTATTTGTCAAAGTCGTGGGTCCAGATAATGTAGTCTAACCCTAAATGTTGTATGGCTACTCGGCTTTAATACATTCGTAATAACTTGCCATTAGGCTATTAGATTTAAGCATTTCTTAAGTTAGATATTGAATTTTTATAAGACAAAAATTGGTATTTAAAACTTATCAAATTTAAAATGAGCCGTGGCATGGGATTTCCAACAATGTGGTATGTGCGACCAGCAAAGCCTCAGATCAGCCTGCGCATACGCGCAGTCTGACCAGAGCCTTTGCTAGTCGCTTGAATATTCTATGAGTGTTAAGCTACTGACTGAACATAACTTGGAGTTTCTAAGCTTAAAAGAAGGTTGCAAAGGATCGTCTGAGTCTACACTTGTCAAAATGCCACATTGTTGGAAATCACATGTCACAGCTCAAATTGTTTTATGTATTCTGTAGATCACAATGATACCTTCTTTCATGTGAACTTCAATGAACCTGGCAATATATTAAGCCTTTAAAGACATCATGTTGAAATATCAATACTAAACCAAGAAACTGGTTTGCTTTTAGGAACGATGGGTTTCTGGACAAAAATTGCACATTATTCACTCATAAAGGTATATGACTCGTTGAATAAGTCCAAAGCTTAAAGGTTACAACCGTCGCCTGCGACTCCCACCAGCTTCAGAAATCAGTCTAACTCACTGTCTTTTATTCATACACGTCATGAAAGATTTACTGTAATGTATTGCGCTAGAATTAAACTAAGATTAAATGGAGAAAACGATTTTCTCAGAATTGCAACACCAGAAATAATACGGCTCAAAAATGGAAGGCCTAACCAGACTGCGTAGTATTGCGCAGTCTGGCCTCGGCATTCCGTATATGCTTAGGAAATAACTGTGAACTGTATCAACATGACAATACAGTTCTTAACACACCGGAAGTTTATTCCAAACCCGCTTCGGTGAGCTAGTGTTATAACAGTCGTTTTCTCTCGATGTGTCGTCATTAAAGACTATTGATTAGCTTCTGCGTGCATGCTGAGGAATGCAGGCTAGGTTGGTTGGAACTGGGAGAAATTAGTATAGGACATGTATTTTCCATTCAAACAATTTTACGCTATTTAAGAATCTCTCTTTTGCCCGTTTATTCCGAGCACCACACAATGGGGTATTGACAAGTAGTATATTGGCCAAGCTGAAATGGCACAGAACGTGATAAAAGACCACAAAAATGGAACAGCAGTCCCTTGTTATGAAAATCGACCATTTCAAGAGAATGAGTTATTCAACGACAAAGAAACTGAAGGAAAACCTACGCACCCGAAACTGAAATCTACTAAAAGAGCTGTGATTTCGAAATATGACCTTTATCAGTGAAAACAGTGTATGAATATGCATTTATCAGTTATACCTCGCATACTAACTGCTTTGTTGCACGTTGTCTGATAAACGTTGTCTATCTCACGGCATGTGCCTTTATCAGGTCATGATGACGTTGCACGTTTTGAATTTCGTCGCTAATCAACACAAAAATCGATAATTACGTCACGATCGCTAGTTTGACGACTGAAACAATGTTTAACTGATAAATAGAATACCAGGTTCGTGTCTTTTGATATCAAGTTTACCAGACTCGGCTTTGAGAACGCATGTTGAATCGCTCGGCAAGCCTCGCGATGTCAACAAGCGTTCACAAAGCTTTGCCTTGTAAACTTGATATCAAAATACACTCACCTAGTATTCTCTATATATCGTCTACATTTTGTACATGGTTTGGTTCATTTAGCTTATGCCAACCATTACAATGAATAATGACTAGACCAGCATAAAAAGCAAATGAGCATACCAGGAAAATGCCACAATCACAGACCAACCTACGGCACCACACGGAATAGACACAGGCCACATGACAGCGATAACACAAATAAAGCAAATCAACCAGCTCTCTCTTTCTCAACCAGATGGGAGAAAAACAATGGGAACACACTAAACATCTCTCTCAAACATCTCTCTCTCTCTCTCTCTCTCTCTCTCTCTCTCTCTCTCTCTCTCTCTCTCTCTCTCTGTGTGTGTGTGTGTGTGTGTGTGTGTGTGTGTGTGTGTGTGTGTGTGTGTGTGTGTGTGTGTGTGTGTGAGTGTGTGTGTGTGTGTCACTCTGTCTCTCCTCTGTCTCTCTGTCTCTCTGTGTCTCTCCTCTCTGTCTATTTCTCTGCCCCCCCCTCTCTCTCTCTGTATGTCTCTCTGTCTCTCCTCTCTCTTTCTCTCTGTCTGTCTGTCTCTCTCTCTCTCTCCTCTCTCTCCCTATCTCTCTCTCTATCCGTCTCTTTCTCTCTGTCTCTGTCCCTCTCTCTCTGTCTCTCTATGTCTGTGGATCTTAATATATGTGGGTCTCTCCCTCTCTCTCTCTCTCTCTCTCTCTCTCTCTCTCTCTCTCTCTCAGTTTCGACCATTATTGTGACATTTCGGTCATGTAGTCAGTGAACGTTTGATGAGTCAAGATCCATGTCTGCTTTGAACGGTTAATGAACGCAAGATTATAACGATAGATTCATACATTTTATCAGATATCAAATGATATTTTATCAGATTGTAATAGTCAAAAACACTACTTAGATTTTAACAAGATCAAAACACAATGGGTGGTTTAAATACGGATGATCTCCTCATATCTAGAAGGAGACCTTGGTCAGAGAAATTTTTGTCGAAAACAATCAAAATAAGCCTTGCCAGCATATGAGATTTGGTATGTATCGCTTTGGCATGAAGCTAAGGCCCAGACGAGCCTGCGCATCCGCGCAGTCTCGCCAGAGCCTTCGCTGTTTGCAGACACTAAGAATGGATATAGATGAGGGCTCACACAAACTATTGGACATGTATTCTCACTCGATAATTCCGTGTGCATGTTTTAAGGACCGACTTTAAGCATATGCGATATGCATCAAAATCTCAATAACGGTTACCATAACTGATAAATGAGCCAGCCCATGAGGTTCGTCCACTTATCGCATAGGTGAAAAGTCTGGGCCCAGATCTCGCACGAACTAAGAAGGTCAAAATCAAAAAAACGTATCTATATGCAGAATCTACAGATACCCCTCCGCTAAAAAAATGTTCAGGTGTCATTAGCAGAATGGGAGATCCATTAGCCCTTACCAAGCTGAATATTCGTGTGTACTATACTCCTCCCCAAGTTTTATCCACTTCACTATGGTGGTTCCAGTTTTAAGCAGTATAAACAACAGTGTTGAAGCTGATCAACTGGCTTCACTGAAGCAAGATGATCTGCATCAACACTGTTTCCAAAACAAAATATATCCAGGCTGATCATGGTAAGGCTTAATACTAGACAATAGGAACTTGGGAAGCAAGCTGATTTTGTCGATAAAACGTCAGGAATCAGTAAAATCTCATCGCAGTCATTATAACTATCATCAATCTATCCCCAAGAAAGATTTTTACAAAGTGTCCACGAAAACGATTGGTTTGAATCCATTGAGTGCCCGAAGCATGTATTTTCTAGAACATAGTGTACTGAAATATAATGTTTTCGCAAGCTACCTGTACGCTGTATTAATAGAACTCAATACATCAAAATAGATTGTTTCTCCTTTGTTTGGCTGCCTAGTGACTGGTCCTAAAGTAATGTGTTCGTGAAACGATTATGCCAAAGGAGCATACATGTTTTAAAAAAGTAAAACTATATTGAATTTCTTCAACAATGTTTCAACGGTTTTTGCATATTAACACAAAAGCTAATCCCTGTGAAAGTGCGTTTGTGCCAAAGTTAAATTGTGTTACTCGCAGACTGTACAAGCCGACCAAAACAATATGCACCCGATCTTCGATATCGGGTGGGGTGGTGCTTGAATATTCTGTAGTGGGTATAATTAAATTTCAGACAAATAGTAAACTTTAACACTATAGGCTGGGTCAAATCCATGAAGAGAAAAATGCATGAAAGATGTTCGAAAGTGGGCTGACATGACATGAAATATACTCCTACTATCACATATTCCAATGATTATGTGAAGATTTGCAGATTAAATGTCAGCACTAATGACCATCGATTAATGGCGTTTGTCTGATTAACACGAGAAAACGATCTAAACGATAAGTCCTTGTATTGCTAGCGACGACTATTGTCGTCTACTGATAACCTTTGAAAACAACGTGAACCCAGATCAAAGACCGACACAATCCTCTACTTTGGAAATTCAAATCTTACAGTACAATATGCAGCTTCCCTACAACGCTGAAACTACAGCAGAATGCTGATATAACCTGCCTTATTTAGTAATTTAGGCTGACTTTCTGTAAAAAGTCCGCCTCAAAATCCTGGCTTAGGAATAATCCTGAAAACTTTCACACATCCACCTTTTAACCCATATAAGCCTATAGCGTCCTTTTTGTGGGACATATGCAATCAATACAGACCCAGATCCCTGTTGTGAATTTTCATGCGGCGTCTGATCAGGGATACAGAATGTTCTATTGAAATTTGAATAAAACTGGAAAATACCCCTCAACAACTCTTAAAACGGAAATAGACTGATCCAATTGATAGGAATAGGAAATTCCATTCGGCTAAAATAGGTTATGGTCTCTGTATCTTTAACAGAATTATGAATATGATCAAACCAACAAAACTAACTTTGTGCTCAGCGAAAACTCATTTCAGCCTGGTCATCAACCCAGTTGGGTCAGATTCTACTGATATGTGCTTTTAAAATGTGTTGGAGGTAGGGCGGGGGCACATTCACCTTTGTTGTTTTGTCATGAGACAACCCATAAACGAAATTATATGTGTGCAAATTATGGTAATCGCTAGGCACTGAAGCTCACCATACCGTTGCGGGCAACTAAAGCTCTGATGGGCGATTCTGATTTTCAGAAAATTGTGTTAGAGGTAATAAAATGTGCATGTCTTCTTTAAGAGAATGATTGTAAAGACAGCTTCAATGCCAGATAAGGATTCTATGACCACGGACCGTTTCTAATCTGCTAGCGGACCGTTGCGCGTAAAATGAACATTCCCAAATAGGTCTAATGTCAGAACGCATTAATCAAACGACAGAACCAGTGGTGCAATTTGACAAACATGGTTACTGGTTCTCAGTCTAACTGATTCTTTGTGCAATTGGTTATGGCCCCATGCCATTCAGACTACTCATTGAACTTGCATGTACATATACAGGCCTATGTTTCCACCTCATGTATAAGTTATGTTTTCTTTCAAACATCCTAAAGCAATGACTGCGTGTCCACTGAGATCAAATGACCATCTGGTATCTACTCTCAATATGCGAAGGCATTCTTCTTGGTAGACTGGCATCAGTCCACTAAATATATATGATTACATTTATAATTATATTTAACTGTGGAAAATCATCTTCTAAAAATTCTATCCTCTCTGATAGTCAAATTTAGTGGACTGGAGAGTTAGCTTGAGCTGTTATCTAATGCAATAAATTGGTTTGATGGTTTAACAGTAAACTCTGCTGGAAGTGTCTCAGCATCAACATCTAATGGCCTGTGAATAATTAGATTTATTACCTTGTGGTCAGTTTGATCTGTGTGTATTTAGTTTGCTGTGCAGAGAAATTTTACAAACTGATATGATTCCATGATTCTGAAGGATTCTTCTTTTCTGTTTAAGCTGAAACTCAATTAGTTACAGATCCGGAGTTACTAGTGTAATTTGCTTTACTGAATTTTAACCCTTTGTATGCTAATGTATAGGTCCGTCTGGTTTGATACAATATACTTGGGATAGTCCATTGTACAGTTTTAGGGGTGCCAGGTTATAATTTAAAAAAAAAAAAAAAAAAACATTGTATTATTTTTTACCTACAGTGTAGACCCTGATGAAATGCAGTCTCGAGAATGCAGTATTATGCTGCATTTCATCTTGGTTTTCACTGTTTGCAAAAGTTTTCATGGATTTTTTGATCATATAAAGTTGATAGCGCCTTGCCACAAGAAAACCCTTGCTGGGAACTGGCAAGATACTTGATATTTCGGCTTAAAACAACTACGGTTCTATGGACATTATAGTATGTATGTAGTGCAAATCAAAGGCATTGATCAGCCTGTGCGATAGCACAATTTGTTTTCCGGATATTTCATAGAGATTTGTACACGATGGGGGCTCCAATATAATTTCAGTTGATCGGGTGTTTCAATATAAAAATGGATAAGATAAAACTTTCACAATCAACGAAAGAGTTCTTGTGCATTGTTTGTGTTGAGAAAATAGAAAATGCTCAATACAGGCTTTAGTTGTTAAACAAAGATGTAGAAACATCATATTTTGAGGAAAAATCAGCACACACATCTGATCTTTGAATAGTTTTTTTTCTGATTAAAAGATTAACATTGCGATGCCCGTCTCCGAGGTGTTGACGCAATGTGATTTCTGCCCAGTGCTCTGAATGTCAAAGTGAAGAAATTCAACCAGGCGTGGGTAAACGGCGGCAAGCGGTTTGGACCCAGATCAGGCCCGACAAAAAGTCGGGCCCGATCAGGATCTAAACTGTCTGACATTCTGACATTATTATTGAAATATTTCTTTATTTATTTTTTTTTGAGAAAATCAGCGGGCAACAAAAAAAAAGCATGAAAAGTTTATTTCATATTAAGTAGGTCATAAACATAATATCTAGTAATGCTTGCACAATATTATGCTCACCAGCTACAACGTGTAGCATATCTTTTTGAATTTTTGTGTGCGTTTAATATTACCCTTAATGCGCCAATCGCTACAAAAGTCGTCTGCTTTTCTCGTCTGTTGAAATGTTTAAGAAGCCTCTGTGACAAACAGTGTGGACCCAGATCAGACTTCTCCTATAGGAGCAGTGTGTTCTGGGTCCACACTGTTTGCTTCTATACTTAATTCGTCAGTAATTTTAGGCAATTATTTGCAGCGGACGACTTCAGCAGACGACATTTTCAGATGCATTTTCTTGGCGCTCTTTATCTACCAGAGCCGTCTGCTAATAACCTTGGTTAACGGTTTGGACCCAGATCAGGTTTGACAAATATTCGAGCCTGATCAAGGTACAAGCTGTTTAATATTGGGATACATAGTATTATGCTTGAAAGAATTATTTTTAAAAAAATATTTTGAGAAAAAATCAGCAGACGACAAAAAGCATGAACAATTACCAAAAAAACAGGTATGGGTGCTAACTCTGTCATATTCAATATATAGAGTAATATTTGCGCAATATTATGCACAACAGCTGCATTTTTGAATTTGGATGTTTTGTGTGCACTCTGTCTATCAGAGCAGTCTGCTGATACCTTGGAACACAGTTTGAACCCAGATCAGGCCCGACAAATCATCGAGCCTGATCATGATCAAAACTGTTTGATTTTATTTTTGAAAGAACTTTTTAAAAAGGGGATGTTTTGAGAAAATCAACAGACGCCAAAAAAGCATGAAAATTACCCAGACAGGTACTGAAGAAAGATACAGAGGCTTGAAGATTTGTGTAGTCATAAATTTCTGCAGGTGGTATTAGCTAACACATGTTGCTCCGAAGTACACTGACCGCTTGAAAAAGGTCAGGGTAATAAAAGTAATAAATACCTTGTCAGCATCGACCTGTGAGTTGGTTGATGAATACTCTAACTCACCAGTCTCTGATGTCCAAGCCGAGAACTTCTACTTCCAAGTAAAGTTTATAAATTGCTATCTTAGAGAGGTTATCAGTTTTACTAAAAAAATTGACATTAGAGACTGGGGCCAGTCTATCTTCTTGGTGGCGTGACGAGCTTCAGTCATCAGAATGCATTGATGAAACTCCACATTGCTTCCCAACGCTCCTCTCCCCACCATGCGTGATGGCCAAAACTCAATAATCTAGGTGCCATCCCTATCAACAAAATCTGATTGCTCTGTGATATTTTTCATAATTCTTTTTGTCATCTGCTGATTTTATTCTTCCACATATCATCAGAGTCATATTTCTGAGTGCCAAACAGTTCGGATCCAAATCAGGTCAGATGTTTGTCGGATCCGCTGGACCCCCCCCCCCCGCCCCGCTCCATATTTCATGTTTGCGTTACTAAATATATGGACATGTAATGATCCAAAATAATTATTTTATATTAGCAAACCCATTTTAAGTAATAGTTATACCATGGCTTGTCCGCCTGTACGTGGAGATAACCCACGAGCTTTAGCGAGTGGATTATCTTACGTACAGGTGGACAAATATGGTAAAACTATTTTATACCACCTACATCAGTTTAGACCTTGCACATCACGAGCTATTTCGTACGAAAGTTGGTAAAGGTAGTATAAACAGTGTAAACCCCAATCAGACCGCACATGGAGAGATCTGAGCTGGGTTTGCATTGTTTGCTTTGGCCTATCTACCCCAATATTTAGTGTTAAATAGGGTGCGGTGTTTTTGAAAACAGGGTTAGTGTACATACGGTCAGGTCTGCAGACATTTTGAGCACATGACACCCTATAGCACTAACATTATCAAATGCATTATACATTCATTAGATATTGAAGATAGCTGGGGTATTTAAACCACAATTATCAGATAAATTGAAGGTACTAATGACTATTGATTTCGATTTATTCTGCTATTTAATTATTCAGATTCGAATCAGGGTCAACAATATGAAATAGTGCACCGTACATGTATGCTCAGAAACCGAAAACATGTATTAGGATTTTACTACGTGTACCTGTATTATAAAGCATAAACTACATTACAAAATATAAGTTCAGTTAACACCAAATGGTGTGAAAGCTCAGCTGCCATTAGGGTTCATTTTACACGCTTTTTCAGTGTAATCTAAAATGTGTTGGAGCAAGACGCCAAATGGGTCGAAAAGATTGTTTTCACTTTATTGCGTCCTGGTCCCGAGGTTATCAAACTCTTTTCCATGCTCAACTCAGCCGAACACGAAATTTATCCTGCTTATAAATGTTAAAATGCCAACTATTGTTGGCATTTTAACATTTATTAGCATTATAAATACAACATCTGAGAGACTTAAAGCAAGAAACATCTTCATTTGTCGGTGTTTTAGTTTTATGATCAGTTGAAATTTCATGCTAAGTTCAGTTGAGCATGAAAAAAAGTTTTATAGCCTCGGGGCATGCTATTTGATTTTTAAGACCTATGCAAGCCAAGTATGGTCGAATTGGTCAAATCCCTTCTTCATTCGAGTTGGTTTAGTTCTGGTTATTGTTCAAGTAAGTCTTTGTGACATTAGCAATTAAACAACTACTCGGACAATTAAGACAACATCACCATAATGACACTTTAACTAAATAATGGATCACTTTTATTCATAAAGTTAAATTTCTAGGAACGAACCCGTGTCCTACTGCTACATAAGGCAAACGTCAAGTTGTTCCTGGTCAGACTTCTCTATTCATATTGGACATTTTTGTACACGAGTAATTTGATTATGAACAGAACCGAACAGATCGGAAATTTTATTAGACATAAACTATACAGTTTCTAGTCTATCCTATTATTTCAAACATTTAATGAACCAAATATATAATTATGTATTAATCTTTGAAAACAATATGTTCAGTGAGTTGTCTAAAATGATTAGAATAGCCATTTCATCCTTTGTACCAAACTAACGTACCCCTAACATATGTTTTGTTTAAGATTTACCTGGTAGCAAAGACAGGGTTTCTTTCGACGAGGGATCATTTGTAAAATCATGTTTTAATTGCGAACAAGAATGACCAGTGTCTAAATTTCCAAGATGACAACCAACATTTGAAGACGAGTTCCTTGGTTTGGGCCTTACCTAGTCCACCCTATCAGGCATCACTCCACCCCCCCCCCCCCCCCAAACTTCTTTTCTGGTGACGAGGTACGAATGTTTAAGTAAAATAGTTGGTTTCGAAATCTACTTCAAAAAGTCACTGAGATTTGGTAAATAATATTCGCTTTTTAAGCCTTGCTGTGGATTAAATTGTTTAAGGCATTAAACATGTAGTACAAGTACCTACCTATACCATTTTAATCCTTTTTCATAATTTTTGTCGAAGAAGTGAGGTTCGGGCCCAGGTGCTTTCACATTTGGGTGCATTCGTAAATATTCCAGCAGTGCACGGGTCCCTGCTTTTTTCACACCAATAATGATAGCCTGAGGTAGATGTTTACTCTTATTCCGACCATTTCCAGAACTTTTCTCGAACTTTAATGCTGCTTCACTTGCTTTGAATTTCTTAGACATGTCCTCATCGTCCATGTACAGATTTTCCGGAGATTTTCTCCCGGTCCGCTCCCCAGATTCCTCATTTTTGTAAATCCCTGATAATTTCAGAGGCACCTGTAACCTGACGACGTCATCATGAGGTAACGAATTTTGTAAATTCCTATTGTGTCTTAAATTGAGGTTTGCTTCCTTAAAATAATTATCTTGAGCATCATCGAAAGCACTACCTGAGAAAACACTAGCAAAACTTCCGAAAATTATCGTTAAGAAAGTGAAACACATTCCAAACGTGATTGTGGACATGATGAAGTATTTCCCTCTATATTTCGAAAAGAAAAATCGGATGCATTGTCTTAGCATATCCACATTTTTATTTTTAGTAAAATACTCCTACCCTGAAACTTACATTGGCACCTATTAAACAGCAATTACGATCCATGATGAAACATAAACATTGTTATCACGTGTGTTTATCCGCAAGAAAAACAGACATAGCGAATTATTTCATTTTCTCTCTATTGATATGAGTAATAATCTCTATTTCCCCATTAACTCGAGGATATCCCGAATATTGTAAATAAACTAACACCATGAGAGCTATGATTCACACTCAGTCTATCGGTTTCACATTCATACAAAACGCTTTGCTGCTTCAATAGCTCTATACCGCAGTAAGCGAAGGAATCCGAACAAAACAGAGGCCCGCATTGGGAGAGCATTGCCCTTATAAAGAGCTAATATGCTCAATTATCAGTTAAATATATGTTGTGAGTACTCATTGGAAGCGTCTCGCAGAGACGCTTCCAATGAGTACCACAACAAATATTTCAATGATTGAAAAATTAGAGTATCACCATTCGTTTCGTTGAAAAAAAAAGATCTTTTATCTCAGTCGATGAATTTACATGTATTAAAATTAAAGTTGCGAACAGCAATGAATATGACGAGTCACTGCGCATCTGTACACAAGACAATTTATAAGGTAGGCCATTTAGACTCTGGTAATACTGCGCATGGTTTGAAGGGAATTATTATTTTTAATTTTGACTCACCCAAGGAGAACCTCAAATGCTATTCGTTTAGTAACGCCCCCTTGACTTTTAGGCATTGAAAACAAAGAATGGTATTGGCAGAGATCGAATAGAGGAGGGCGGCTTCGCATGCTCCATTGATTGAACTTATTTGTTCTAATCTTTCGTGACACAAAGAGCATGTAGAGAATTAGCGGACAAGAAAATTAGTTGTATTTAGCCGGAGTTCTATCAAGCAGTGACAGGCGATCAATGTGTGAAGACGATAAAGTAGAAGACTGAAGGAACGAAAGAGGATCAGGGAATGTTATCTCTTGAAGATGAACTTGACAAGAATGTGGTACACGCATCAAAGTATATCAAAGAATATCAGAGCGTGTGCATGAGAAAACGAACTGTTTGAATTTGAGTCCAGCAAAGACTCAAATTAGCCTGGGTATTGGGCGTGTACAATACAATCGAAAGGAGCATAGTTGTTAAATTAAAAGACTAGATCCAGATCCAGAAATTGTATAAGCGTAAAATTGTAATTATTTTCTTACCGATCAATTTAAACATGTGTTTTGGGTGCTCTTTTGAGTACTCTCAACATATGTTTTGGATGAGAAATAAAGAAAATTGTTTTCCAATACGCACTCTTATCTGGAGGCTTGTTAGCTTAAATGTAATACCCAAACCAGTTGCAGTTCAGCTGCCATCCAATTTCACCAATGGCAGTTCAGCTGCCATCCAATTTTGTGTACAATTTAACATATCTTTTAAGTGTATACGTCGATAGATAGCTAGCCGATAATCGTCCATACAGACGCACAAACCACACAAAACCTGTTTATTGTTTCAGTATATTTGATGTCTAACTTTAGAACATTACTGACTAAAGGATGCAAAACGTTAACGTTTAGCAAGTGTTAACTCGAAAGTTCTAAATTTGAATTTTTGTGTATATCATGATCAGCCAATTTCCACGTTATGTAAAAAGATGTTCGGTCTAGTCATGCTAGCCAAATAAATCCGATTTATTTCTGTGAATTAGGCTCTTTTTATAGCCATTCTACTTTTCACTGATCTAGGTTAAGTTAAAATTCAGACAGAAGGTACATCTAAGACTTTAAAGATTTTACCAGAATTTTAACACGTAAAATGTTTTTGTTTTTTAAGCAACATTTTAGTAACCAAGGGGCGCAACGCGTATTCATTATCTAAAAAAATCTGTGACATTGCTCTCCCTCACACAGTATAAGCATCGGACACGACAGCAACTTCCTTTCGAGGCAAGAAATAACAACACAAAAAAACGCTTTGAAGTGTAGCATGGGCGGATCCAGAGAGGGGGACAGGGGGTCCGGACACCCCCACCCCCATGAAAAATCACAAAAAAATAGGGTTTCTTATCAATACTGGTCCGGATCCCCTGAAAATCACAAAGCTACCAAGCCAGCAATTATCAGCCCGCCATCGAAACGCCATTTAAATGGCGTTTCGCTGGCGGGCCGATGATCATTTATAATGACTTTGGATCCTCTATCCCCTCATCAACTAAAATAATAAAAAAAAAAAAAGTTATCAATTTTGAACCCCCTCTGACAAAACTTTCTGGCTCCGCGCATGTGCAGTTTATGTGTAGAATTCATTATACCGTGATATGGTGTCCCTCCTTTAGTTATCAATTCATGTTCCATGAGTGTTGCACATCGCTGCTGGAGATACGGGTCCACTTAGGAATGCTCTGGCCCATTTCTTTCGATTTTTATTGGTAGAAAGAAATAGTGTGACAATATCATGCTCACTACTCTCAAAGAACTTGTAGCACGAAAACAAATGCCTTCTGAAAGCTGCCTCTGTCCACTGTCCCCACCGCCTATACAATGTTTAGCCTACATCTAGCTGATGCAATTATAGACTGGCAAACCCCCAAACAGTTACTTTGACAAACAGTGATGACCCAGATGAAATGTCGCATGATGAGATATTTTTTTCGAGTTTTCTTCGGTCTGTATTACTTGTGAAATTCCATTTCTCTGTTTGGAAAAAGGCTGGTAAACTTTGTACCAACAACTCATTGTAATTGTATGTACCTACTATAAACAATCATTTTTCAACGAGACCAATGTTGGCACCAGCGGCTAAAATCTTGGAATCGGCAATTTACAAGCGATCATAAAGGCGGTATGATTGATGTGGTGGAATGAAGGGAGTAATTGGGATATAATTAGCGCGCGCCAGGCATAGCTGTGAAGATAGACAAGTAGCCAAAACCATTAAAACGCATTTTCGACCAGTTCTATGAAAATGGTACTTGCATGTCACCAGAGGCGTATGTCACCAGAGGCGTATGATGGGTAGCCTCTGATGTCACATATATGCGTAATGTTATTTTTAAACGTGCTTATAAAAGCAATGTCTTGGCCAGTTTGAATAGCGAGTGGACATACTATCTTTGATGAAAGAGAAAATAGGATGCAAATTGGACAGATGCTACAAAAATTCTAGAATGTGCATCCATTCAATCGTGCCAGAGCATTCGCTGTTCTCTCACAGATTGGATTTGTATTTAAGACAATGCATATGGTGATACATGGATTGTTAATGCTTTACGTCCAATTCAACATTTTTTCAATCAATTCGTGAGAATTTTCAAGGTATGCATGCTTAGCATATTGAAGTAAAAGTGACTTCCAGAAAGACACAACTCCACGTCGCTTGTGGGACCACTGGTATACGTATCCCACACTCTACCAACACACGTATAGTCGTAGTAAGCATACAAAATGGGCGCTCATCGCCCCACCAACGAAGCGCCATTTGATGGCGCTGTGCTGGCGGGCCATTAAGTGGACCGACTGTATGCTGATCTATGCTGGTAGGGATAGCTACATGTATATTGATCTGCTTCAAGGCGATATGCTTCCAAGGGTCGTTTTCTTGTGGTACGTAGCATATTTGTCTGAATGATGCATGTTCAACATGGACTATTAAAGTAGCACCAGTCGCATTATATCTTTACACCTAGAACTTTATGTTCTTCATTATAAGGTGCCAATATTGTTTATATTCAAAATAATGGAAATAATGAAGTAGGAACTTAACGAGCAACGCATGCACTAATTTGGGTCCCATCGCGAGAAAACCTGATTATGTTGCCTACGAACAGCAGAGGCGCGGATCAACCTGCGCATCTGTTGTTCGCTCTCTGAAGAGCTTTACAGATGTACTTATCTTGGTTTATGCAAACGTTTTATTCTATATTTTCTGTTAAGTTAGTCAGCTAGAATGAGCCTAACCGATCGCATATCTCGAATTTTAGTTGAGACCATTCTCGACTGAACACACTTAGAGTGTGTTGCTTATGAGCCGTGAAACAAGCGAATGCACTTTAAATGAGTTGGTTCTAAACGGGTTAGAGAAAATCGTGTCCACTGCCTGGATCGAGCTCCGGAGCGGCCATTTTTGAAGCGGAGCGGACCACCCAAGATGGCGGAGTAGTGTTTCATTTTATCCAAATATTTTTTACTATATAACGCATGCATCAGTCAAACGAGCAATGTGCGCGACAGCAAGTTCTGTGGCGAAATATATATACAGTTGCTTGCATCGGCACATTGAAATGTCTGTTATTGTGCTGATAATGTTTGAAGCGGACAACCCGAATATTTTCTTGTCATTCCTTTGAATCTGCATCCATATTTCATCAGGAATTTCTACAAATGTCGATGCGAAATTGGTTTCGACCCTAGACCCCGAAAACCATGATAAAATCGCTCGGTTGATTTTTAAGTTATATATGTAGTCGTTTATATAAGCAGTGTAGCTCGCTTTTGTCACAGGAGCGGACTCGCGAGTTCAACACAAAATATGCCACGTCATGCAGAAAAATATCAACGGAGCGGCTCGAAAAAATCATGAAAGTGTCAACGGATTGGACACAACTTTAATTTGTACAGGAAATCAGAAAAACAAAATGTTTTAGCACTAAAGGAATGAAACGCCTTGAACAAAACACGCCCTCGTGTATAATGTTTGTTTTGTTTCAGCAGAAGGGATAAAGTTGCGTCGTTTATTGTCAAATGGATCCTACTATTCTTAAAATTAGCAATACATGTCTGCTATTTGAGATTGCTTTCATCAGATGAATTGCTAATGGATTCCCACACTTCAGCTGCACCGCTCGACTTGTTTTGATCGTTCACCATCAGTTTGTGAAAAATGCAATCGCTTTGAAATTTGTGACAATATGTGCAATTCAATGACGTTTAACCCAATATGAATGATTAACGGGTATCATCACGAGTTTCGATACAACCACTTATCAAAAGCGAATTAGACTATTTTAGATCAGGAATCAATACAATCAAGAACCCCACCTGACCCAGGATACCAATGGGAAAGTGACAACTTTAAAATTAGACACAACAAACAAGAGCCAAGAGGTCAGCCCTTTCCCAGCAGGTGACCACAAGGCATAAATAAACAGAGGGGCACGAAAGCATAACAAAAACAAGACAGAAATAACATAAATGATCAACAAAAGAAGCACCGCCTTGGAACGGTCACTAAAAATATTTTACTGGATGGCTTAAATCAGTTTCACGGTGCGCCAACAACCCCTTAATTCAGATATGGATCAAGACACATAGATGTTTGGTCTGCATGAAATACCCCTAACTTATCAATGCATCATCTCCTAGAACATATAAATCAAGATATAAAAAGGAGTTAAAGCAAAGATAAGGACTCAACAGTAAATAAAACTGAATACCGGAGCAAAAGAAATCCAATAGGTAAACCCTGGTGGGCATGGCAACAGCAAAAGAATCAGGCCCCTACCATCTCATCAATAGATAAGTCTTTAAATCGGAACCCTCATAGAGTCTGAAGTCCAAAATACATAATATACTTGAATTTCAAGTCAATTATAAGCTCCATCCTTGACAGGGTCTTGTGGAAATTATTGAACAGCTTAGATCAATGGAAATGTGGCAAAGTCATCATCATGATACAATTAGATTTAAAATCTCGCACCCCTAGTTCCTGTCATAATGTCTACAGTATATGACACTACTCAATACTCTTACTACAGGTATGAAGTTACGTAAAAAGTTAATACAAACTTTCAACAAACCTGCTTGGTTTGCTACAACCTAGCTGCGTAGGCGAATAAGCAGTGCGATATTTCAACCATTTTAAAATGTGTGCTAAGTTACTTTAAACAGTTTTAACTTTACTGTATTTGATTTAATAATCGTACATTGTTTTATGAAAGTTCTGTTAGCCACAGTGGAGTTATCTTCCCATGTACGCTTTTGACCCTTTGTATAGTGTAAACCCCTAAAAGGATCATTTGGCAAACAGAGAAGACCCAGCTGACATGCAGCATAATGTTGCATTTCATCAGGTTCCGCACTGCTTGCTAATATTTAAACAACCTGCAGGAACAGAAATAAATTATAATTTAGAAATTCATTCTGTGACCCCTTAAAATACAAAAAGGGAAAATCACACTCTTATTGTATAACATGTATGGGGAAAATACATGTTTACTATTTTCGCTTCCCACCACAGCAGGTCGAATAGTGGTGTCCTTGATGTCCACAAAAGATGATGACATTGGGACATTTTAAAGACGCTTTTAAGTTTGTGCATACAGTTTTTCACGAGAGTGGTTTATAGCGGCTTTTTGGCGCTGACGCTGGTGAAGACAGTATAATTGTATAACTGTACAATTTCAATGATGCAAACAAAAAGAAGAAATAAAAGTCCATTGCTTTTAGAGATTTGAAGACTTGGACAAGTATCGCTGATGAAAACACTTCTATAAATATTTCTTGGTTCTGGCAAGGGACCAGCACTCGAAGATCTTTGATTGGTATTTTCGAGGCGTATTACATTCTGTTTATCTCTATCTTATTTGCTGGCGACAATCCGACCAGAGAATGCTACTTTTATTTATTTATCTTTAATTGTTTATTTATTTTTGGGAAAAGTATTTCGCCTTTTTTACAATTGGACCCTTACTTGGCAAACGTTGGACACCTCGGCCCCCCTCCCTTCAGAATATATTGGACCCCCTCCCTCTGGAATCTCAGAAAGTTTATGGTTTACCGATAGTTTTCTTTGAAATAATAGGACTAACGAAAAAAGGGGGAAAAGTTGTCGGAATTTTTTTCTGTCAGTTGGGCCCTGGAACCCCCTGACAAATATTCCTGGATCTGCGCATGAACGAATGAACGATGACCATTGAGTGCTGTTTAACTAGACTACAGGTTAAGTTTTTCCACTGAGTACATAAGGTCGTCTCTGTTTCTTATGGAACATGATTGGATATAAACTTGACAATTCTTCCTTTGTTCATTTTACAAACGTGAAAGGTTATTTACATAATTTTTCATAGTAAATGGAGCTTAGCAGGAAAAATGTAAACCTTGAAGTTAGAACCCAGCAACTAGATATATTACTCTATCTAGGCAGGAGTGAATGACAATTATATTAATCAGCTGGCTGACTAAGTTGTTTGCATATACAATAAACAAATTCTTAAAACATGGCTGAACTAACATGTTGCATATATGCCACCGTGTTGAATGACAATGGTCCTTGTCCTGAGGTTATAAAACTTTTTTCATTCACAACCTTGGGGGAGGGTGGGGGGAACTCCCTATATATGAACTAGCACGGATATGTGTGCCAAATAACCAGGTATATGATGAATCCCCCTTTTTTAAAAAAGAAGTATAAGAATGGCCTTTTTTCCAAATATTGGTATATGAATGGACCAAATTATTTGACACAAAACAGTGGTAGTTAGCAACTAATGATATTATGTATTTGTTGGTCATCATAAACAGTGTATCTAGCCGTACTATTCTTTGCATATTATTTACTACTGCATAATATACTTAAGAAATTACATCTGAACATGTTGAATCAAGGGCGAATATTCGCATTAAGTCACTGATGGCTTGTGTGCCAAACGTCCTAAAGAGATGGTTCTGATATTATTCTTATTTTGTCCTTGCATTGCATTTTCCTACAGAACATATCTGCGTTTTATGCTGCATTCTACATTGCGTTCTATCAGTCATATCGTTTGGGAATGCACGGAACAATTGTTCTGCCTAACATGCAGAACAATGATTGCTTGTTAACTTGTTCTATGCGAGTTTCTTTATTCCTCCTAGTAAATTGCAATAGGATGGGATACGCCTTACTATAGTGGCTTTTTGAACATTTTCACAAAAATAGTAAGTGAGCATTATCAGAAAATACCACAATCACAACCCACTGACAAGCCTGGGTTGTAAGCAGCGCTGTTGTCGACCTCAAAATATGTGATGGTTCTCTGACATATATTTCATAATGCAGTAATTTTGCCTCATGTTTGAAGACTATTATGAGTGTTTGACAAATAAGTGTCATATTTGGAACGTTCGTTGAATTTGACAGCTGGTTAGGCCAATGCATTAACAATTCAATATAGCATTGGATACTTTTTCATTCGATTGAATTTACTTTAGCTGATTTTGTGTCAAGCTTGGTATAACGGCTAGTTATATTGTTATTTGTATTTCGTGTATGCCATGCTGTCCTGTCTGTTCCTTGCAGCCTTGTTGTCACCTGCTGGGAAAGGGCTGACCTCTTGGTTTTTTTGTGTGTCATGTTTTCTTGTGTTTTTGTCACTTTCCCATATGGTGTCATGACGTCAGGTGTGATATTTGATTGTGTCTATTCCTGATCGTTGCCTTCTTCCTTACTTTCATCAGGGTCTACGATAAAGTAGATTAAATGTTCTAACTGAACTTTACAACAAAATACGCTGTTACAAAGCTTTTAGTATATTCTGATGTAACACATATACTTAGGGACTTTAGAATGGCACCATTATACATTCACTGTTTTTGTCGACAATTCTGATTCAAAGATGTTCCCTTTATCATTTTCTATCCCCTTACAAAATGGACCATTATTTGCCATAATTTCAATTTGCTCATGCTATTCATTCTGACGTTACAGCAACATAAGTGTTTTTCAATAATTGTCTTCTGACAAATGTGAGTTTAATTCGAAATTACTCACTTTGAGCAAGTAGCCAGATGTTTTAACCAATGGAAAAACACAAACAGTTTTGGTAATAATCGTTTAACAACACTGCCAGGCGCAGCGTTTCTTTGCTTACGTCAGCAAAGTGGTCAATCTTATTTTTCAAACTGCAATAACAGGCGGATGACGTTTGCGCATGCCTGGATACTTTTGTCTTTTATGCACTGGATTGATGAGTATTTGGTAGCGCGTAAAGATTTTTTATTATTCCTGTTCCTAAGGATACATAAACGGCAAATTACATCATAAGGTAAATGTTGTCATTTAGACGAAAGGAACGTCGCCAAAAGCCTTTAGCTTCATGATTTGATTTTCTTCCCTTTTGCTTTCGAGAACAAACATCTGTTCAAAAAATATTTGCGCTCATTATGGAAGGTAATGGTACACTGTGACTTTTTGAATTTGGGTTGTCTCAGAAGCGACATCATGGCAACCATAAACCAAAGTGTTTTCAATTATTTTTTAATGAATGCAAGCTAAATGACGGGACTTGTCAAATTTTTTTTTCATATAATTAAAATTTAATATTTTGACAATAAATTAACATTTTAGCAGGTGGTTCGTTTCTAAAGTCCTTCAGTATATATACCACATGTGTATTATAACATAAATAAGCATGGTATTTTGACTTATAGTGCCATGAAATTTCACTTCAAAACTATGGAAGCCTTCCTTTAAAAAGGAATTTTTGATAAAGAAGGCCACAAAAGGATTATCTTTGCCAAATTATGTTCAGTTCTGGCCATTTGTTCCAGAGAATATGGCTTAAGTTTCTAACATAGTTACAGGAGGAAAGAGGGCCACATGTTGATGTTGCTGTTGTCTTTTTCATATTAGCTTTAAACTATTTTGTAGAGGGTCATCCAGTGACCATTTCTTACAATTTTAATTTTAATTCTGTTTATCACATTCAGAGAAGATATTTAAAGTGTGCATTAACCATAAAAAGTCACGCCCCCTGGCGACCATGTTTTGACGCACCAATAACAGTTTAGCATTTTTTGTAGACGATCAAATAGGAAACATTCGTGAGAAGTTTGGTTAAAAGTGGTCAAATGGTGTAGGAGAAGTTGTCTTTTGAAGCAAACTGTTGTTTACAACACTTGATACACAATGCACAGTTAATTATTAACAATTTTGGGCTTATGGGTCCTTTGACTCGCTGTTTCCCATATCAATGAGTCCAAATTGAAATTTATGAGTCCAGATATCTATTTTTCATGACAAGTCTACAATACCATTGCATCCTAGGACTCGCTGAAATAAAATCTTTGCATCACAGAAACATAATTATGAGTAAAAGATGCTTGATGCACAGATAACAAAATCACTGAATGCACATCGGACAGTGACTGATCCCAGTACCTCACTTTGAGAATTTTGTGCTGATGTGAGCTAAAAAGAGATCACCGTTTAAAATACAGAAGTTGCATCCAACTTCCTCATAATAGGAACTCATGCAAATAATTGTATTCATTGTATTCTAAGATAGACTGGTGCCAGGGTTCAATGCCAGATAAGTCACCTGGGGACAGTTTCGGATTTATGAGCGGTTGAATATTAACCTAACTTGTTTCAGTGGTCAAATATTAAATTTGGAGGTTAGTTTTATGAATAAAGAACACATTTCAACTGGTAAAATGACTTGGTAGATGGGTAAATGAAATACTAAACATGGGCCTTATATCATTAGGAAAATCGGCTGATTTTAAATGGCACTAAATGCATATGTTTTAACCATACATACATACATACATACATACATACATACATACATACATACATACATACATACATACATACATACATATATATTGTCCACACAAATTTACCCAACGTTGATCTTTATGCATTAATAAATTAAAGTCGGATGACTCAGTATAAATGAAGAAACGCGATCTGTACACTTTCGAGTAGGTTTGATAAATTACGTATATTGTGTTGCAGTTGTGATCACTATAAATAAAAATGTACCTAATTGACATCTAGGGTATCTCATCTACCATAGGTGTGTTGTTAGAATTAAGATATTGTAACAACAGAGTCCCTGGTTTGAATCGCAATCAAAGTCATATATTGTTTAAGTCACAAATTTAATTTTACACATACAATGCACGGATAAAACGATCTTCACACCAAGGTGTACAAAACAAATGACCACGTTTTTGCATGGATGCTCTAGTTATCAACCTCAAAGACGACTCATTGGATAAAAGAGATGCCAAAGATTGATTGAAATATTTTGTACACTAATAGTATAGTGTAAAACATATGTATTAAAAAGAAACATATTCCAAATTAAAAAAAAATGATGCATGAATAAATAAAAGAAACAATATAGAAAGACAGAAAAATTATGTGAAAAAACAAAACATATATGAGTATTTTATAGGGTTTGAACCACTGGCGACATGGAATAAAATTATAATGAGGACTATTTGTTGCCTTCCTTAGTAATCCTTACTACTTGATTAATTATTCTTGTTGACCTATATAACCAAGTAATGCTATTTTTTTGCTGTACACGTGCTTTCTCCTATAAATGCTAATCAAGTGTACCAAAGCTTTATTTAAAAATGAAACGAGGCGTGTAATTATACTAATAGAGGTCACCCACGCCAGGTGAATTTGTCAGGACCATACATACATACATACATACATACATACATACATACATACATAGATACAGCATGATATAAATACATATTCCTTTATAAGGGGTGTAACTCTCGATGACTCTTACCTACAGGAGCATTTAAGTGTCATAAAAATCAAATGTTTAAGTACTTGCTGCTGTTTGTCATGTTTTCATTTGCTCGTGCCTCACAGAGGGTCACATCTATAGATAACTTAAAGTTGCGACATGGTGGGATGGGCCCAGCAAAAGACAAGCATCAGGTACCAAGCCAATAGATGGAAGCTTTAAATAAGGGCCATTATTGAGTCTTAGGCCGCACACATCATTGTAAAATTAAAGAATAAACCAAAGCTATAAACAATAATTGGGTTTACAAACAGGCATGCAGATCCTCATGTGGTATCAATTGTAACGTTTGATTATCTTTTTGAATTGATTAATAAAATGAGGTTTTCCAACAATTCTTTTGAACTTATAAACTATATAAGAATAAAGTACACACTCTGATATACCCTGTTGCAGAATAGTTTTAAACCAATACTGTATTTAACAAACAACTCTGAACGTCTGTCGTTAGAATTAAAAAATGCTTTACAAATTTTATTATATCAATGGGCTAGTTTTAATAAATTAGCAGTCAAAATTGGTTTCTTTTGTTTAAATCACTTACATTAGACTTCACTTTCATAAAACGAATAAGCTGCGAAAAATACACCATAGGAAGGGGAGCAGATAGGAATTTATCCAGTAAGAAATAGGAAATGAACTATTTCATAATTATAATCATCCTGTTTAATAAACAGTTTAGATGAAACTATGGCATTGGATATGGACAAGTTCAAATCCAAATAGGGGACTTCAGTATCAAAGGATTTGCTTTATTTAACTGAAGTATAGTGGGATATATCTGACTTACCATTTGTTTGAAATAAGGATTATCAACATTGTGAGGGCTGTTCAAATATGAATGCAAGTAGCTTCATAACTTTCTTTACATATATGCTACAATAAAATGGTAAACGTTTCTATAAAGAACTATATGTCACCTTTCAACTGGCACCAGACCTAAAGAAAAAAAACAGTATACTTATCAAGTTATTGCCCTTTGAATGAGGGTCACGTTAGTATACTAACAAACTCAATGCTTCAGACATATACTAGTGATATAGACGAGCTATAATTCTTCGATAAACCGGTGAAATTTCTTGAAATTTTTAAGGAAATATACCCATATTCATATTAAATGATTTTGTGAAAGTTGCAAAAATCCGACATGCTCTTGTTAAATTACAACGAATAGTTTTCACTACAATCTCCTTATGTTTGCAAATAATTGATAAACAAAACACCACCTTTCAGTTTTCAGTTAAACTTATCTCTAACAAAATGCACAAAGCAACCTTTAAACTAGTTTTAACTCAAAAACAATATGTTGATCGCTCATACTGAGTTGTTGCTGCAAATGATTGATGGATAGTGGGCAATTTTTAAACGCTGAAAAGCATTATCAAGTCAAAAAATGCCTTAAGTGAGGGCGTTGTAGAATTAATACTTTTTTGACATAAAATTGCGGCTTTATTCGAAATTTGAACGTAAACTTAAAGTTTGACCACTATGGGTGTTATTTACAATACAATTACTCACCTGGTCTTGAGGACTAGGCAGATTGAACATATGTTAATTAATGTAAACAAGTCATTAAGAGGCAGAAAAATGCTTGAAAATTATATAAAATGTAATTGCTCTGTAAATAGAGGGCGGCGCGTTTATGAAAACTCCCTTATGACATATTTAGCATGTTTACAGCAAAACGCTAAGAAAACGACACAGCGATGTTCATTATTACATCACCAGTGGATAACTCAAAATGACGTTTATCATAAAAGTAATGACGTCGTAAACGTGCCTGTTTACTCGAGATTCAAACAGGATTATATAAGCTTTATCCTGCAAACAACTTTTGGATAGTTACTTAAACTTGCATCTAAAATTTGGTGCTATTTTGTCTAAAATTTACAAAGATATGAAACTATATCCGCACGTGTACCACGATGTGCATTGCGCTTTGCTTCAGAAAAACTTCAGTATTCAGGAATGACCTTTATATAAGGGTCTGTAACTCGACAAATACGAGGGGTGTTAAAAAATACGCGGACAGATGCTGCCATTCCCTCAGTTTTTGACTGAACAGCGCGAAACTTGCACATAATGATGCCTGAAGAATTCTGTACCGAGAGTGTAACTTTACTGACATTATCTGTACGTATGATAAATCTATGGTTGTTATGGTAACGTCACATCGTAACACCCGGCCCAAAATTTAACAAAACGCAAACGTGTGTCCCTCCTTAAATGACGTCTATCACTTGCGTCTGATCCAATATCGTCTCAAAAGTTTAGCACAGTATGGGGTCAAATCTTGAGACGACGTCAGTGACGTCACATCAACGTATGACGTCATTTGAGCGTTAGCGGCCATTTTGTTTGTAGAAGGTGCATCAAAATGAGTGTTGAACAGAGAACAGCGATTAAATTCTGTGTTCTCAATGGAAAAAACAGAAAAGAAACTACGGAAATATTGGTCAAGGCATACGGCGATGCTACAATGAAGAGAACGGCATTGCATAAGTGGTACTCGCGGTATGAAAACGGATACGAAAGTGTAATGGACGAACAGTGCAGCGGACGTCCGACGTCATTAACGTCGTAGAAAGTTCAGGAAATCAAACAACTCCTGGATAAAAACAGACGTATCACGGTTAGAGAAGTGAGCCAGCGTGTAGACTGTAGTGTTGGGACAGTACATACTATAATTCATGATAATTTAAATATGAGGAGATTAAATATATGCGCAAGATGGATCCCTAAAATGCTGTCGGAGTGTCAGAAAACTCAAAGGATGGAGTCATGCCGGCGTTTTGTATAGCGATTCCAACGAGAAGGGGTGGATTTTCTCAGAAGGACTGTGACTGCAGACGAGACGTGGATCCGTCTATATGATCGACAGACGGTCCATTGAATTGCTTGGTCATCCTCCTTACAACCCTGATTTGGCCCCATGCGATTTCATCTTGTTCCCCACACTGAAGAAGATTCTGTGAGGCCGACAATTTGACGAGGTTGCAGATTTGCAAAGGACCGTTCAGTCTTGGGCCATCCACATATAAAAATTGTTTCTATTCATGGGTTAAAAGGTGTAGAAAGTGCATTTCATTCAAAGGGGAGTACTTTGAAAAGGACAAATGCCTTTAGACAGAAATAACGGAAAGGTATGTGAAATAACAATCAATAATCACTCTGGGATAACGCGACGTCAACGTGACGTTGGATGACGTTTGGCCGGGTGTGACGACCCAACGTTACCATAACAATGGACGTTTGATCATGCTTGAAGTCAAATGTATCAAATTTTCACTGGACATACAGAACTCTCTGGGTATCATTATGTGCAAGTTTCACGCCTTTCAGTCAAAAACTGAGGGAATTGCAGCATCTGTCCGCGTATTTCTTGAACACCCCTCGTATAGTTAGTGTTTCTTTATGTTTGGTGCTATTTTAAAGGCGACAAATAGTTCTTTCCAGAAATGTATGACATTTTGTCATAGCATATATGTGAAGAAAGTTATGAAGCTACTTGCATTCATATTTGAACAGCCCTCGTAAGCAAGTTATCTAGATATCTAGAGGTAGAGTTAATGATTCAGAAAGAGGCAGCATGAAATCTCTCGCATAAGAAAGCAAAAACAAATCTTCAATAAAAGAAGCATAACTAGTACCCATAGGAATGCCCACAATTTGTCTAAATGATTTCGAGCCTAATGTTATAATATTTTGTTCAAAAGATAATAGAGAGCATCACAAACATTCTGACATGACCACAATTATAACATTTAGGTTGTAAGAAGTGATTAAGGCATGTTTCTCTTTTACAGGCCAAATGAATAGAACATTCCCTAGTTAAAGTTTTTTTTCCAATTAGTTCTTATCGTTTTTTCTTGGATAAGCTTATTATAGCAAGAAGTGAGCAAGCTCACTTATCCCTGGCAGTAGCCATCAGAGGTTGTAATACTTTCATAGAAAATGAAAAGAGTGTTAATTCTTAATAAATTGAAGTCTGGAGGTTTTCTAGCATATGGTTTTTCTACATATGATTTCTCTACTCTGTATATTACATTGCATTATAATCTAATCAAAGAAAAACTAACAGAATTAATTGAACAGACATTTAACAGAGAGGGCTCACTTTATTTGGCTTGTAATGATAAAAATGCCTTTTTTACTTCTGAACAACCCAAACGATATCAATTGAGGTCATGTCAGAAAATGTGTGATGCTCTCCATTATCTTTTGGACAATAAATTTGTAAGATTTGGCTCGAAATTATATAGACAAATTGTAGGTATTCCAATGCGTAATAATTGTGCTCCTCTTGTTGCAGATTTGTTTTTATTTTGTTATGAGTGAGACTTTATGTTGTCTCTGTCAGACAATAATCAAACTGATATTATTGAAGCTTTTAACTCCACCTCCAGATATTTAGATGACTAACTTAATATTGATAATCCTTATTTTGAACAAATGGTAGGTCAGATATATCCTACTGAACTTCAGTTAAATAAGGCAAATTCTTCTGATACTGAAGCTCCGTTTTTGGACTTGTTTCTTCTAAAATTTATGATAAACAGGATGATTTTAATTTGAAATAGTAAATTTCCCATTTCTTGATGGAGATGTTCCTCGCTCCCCTTCCTATGGTGTATATTTCTCGGCTTATTCGTTTTGCTAGAGTGTGTTCTAATGTTAATGCCTTCAACAAAAGAAACTTATTTTTAACTGCTAAGTTATTAAAACAAGATATCATAAAATTCGAAAAGCATTTTCAAAATTCGACCACAGACACATTTTGTCATATCTCATAGTTGTAAAAAGAATCAATATTCTAGGTCAGGAAGTTACTTAGAAATCTTTGACGAAAACTACCAGAATCATTACACTGGAGTGACGAAAAGAGGCAAAAATAAAAAAGAAGGCAAGAATAATTCTCACCATCTTGGTTTTGTTTACAGCAATACACTTGATTGTCCTCAGCATGTTTACAAAATTTGAAGACTCTAGCACTTATAGATGCTGAGCTGATTTGGTTGAAATTTTACTTGAAATGAAGATAAATGAACAAATTAAGGGACTGATATGCCATATGTTGCTGATTCTTTCGTACAAAGTTCGACTTGTCATACCTGATGTTTGTACTAAATTGCAAAATCCTAGGTCAAAAAGTTTCTGAGATATCTCTACAAAAATTTCCATATGCATTACATTTGAGTGTGCGCTAGAAAAAGGAAATAGGATAAATAAAGAGACTGATATGCACAATGTAGCTGATCTTTTGATACACACTACAACTTTTCACATCTAATGTTTGTACCAAGTTTCAATATCCTACGTCAAGTAGTTCCTGACAAAATTTTGACAGAAAAACTTTGTTAAAATAAACGGACTGATAAGCAATATGTGGCTGTTATTTTTGTTAGACAATACAAGACATCACTAACAAGCCTTGTACCACATTTTGGAATAGTAAGTGAAGTTGTTGATTGGAAATCTTTGACAGAAAAAAAGTTTACTAACAGACCAACAAACATAGTTACAGAAAAGGAAAAAAACTATATACCTCCTATATACCTCGTATGCCAGTGGCATAATGAGGCTATGTGTTTGTAATTTTAAGTAAAGTTTAACTTTTATTACCTACATATATAAGAAGCTGACCATTACAACACCGTGACTGGTATGGAGCCTGATAAATGATACACAAGACATCTGTAATCAGAGGGTAGCCACTATACACCTTTCGTTTACTCTATACCAAGGTCACTGCTAACTCCGGGAAACTCCCATTATATTTAAAAGAGATTGTGCCTAACATGAGATAGATTGATGGACAATCTGCAGCAAAAACAACCCAAAAATAAGTTTGCCCTGCAAACTCTTGAAAATTAGACATTCAAAGCAAAATCTTACCTTGTAACATTTAAAGCATGATTTTATTAAGTGTCCAACACTGTACTTGAATGAAGGTAAAAATGGAATATATGTTGTCCACTTGTGGCGCTGTAAACAGTTCCTGAGGAATGGAAAATCATAAGTTTTATCTTCTATGTCTGAGGACCCGTCAGGGACAGTATATCTCTCTCTCCACTTCTTCACTCCCCGCTCTTCTTTTGTTCCTATAAATGTCAAGAAAAGCATGCTTATAGTGCAGGGGATAATTTTGGCATTGTAGCCAGTGCAGGAAAATGTTGTACTAATCGCATATGGGACCAGCAAAGGCTAAGAGGAGCCTGCATATCCATGTCCTTACACTCGAGCTTTCATTGCTCACAGATACAGAGATTTGAAATAAATACAGACCATGTCTAAATATTGGATCTTAAGCTCAACTAGCTTTGTCATAATATACATATAAATAATAGTTATGCACATAGACAATAAGTACATGTACATAAACCTTGTGTTTAATGTGCCTCCAACAGCTAAGGCCACATTTAGATAAGACCATGCCTTAACGTCTCATCTGACAGACTGGAGAAGTTCATGAGCTGGCCTATGTCAGTTTTTTTCAATCGATAGTAGTTTTACACATATCAAAAACCATCAGCACCAATAACTTATTTATTTTTAAAGATGGTTTGCCATATTCCAACTAATAATTGCACCATGCATTTAATCATTGAAATTTTTCGCCCGCTTTGAAAATATGATAAATCCATATCAAAAATAAAACTGCACAATTGAATTGACTTTAAATCTAAATATCACATACTATTTACAACACATAAAGTACTTGAACAGGTTTTCTTGGCTCTCGTTTGTGGTGTCTAACTGTGAGCTTGTCACTTTCCCATTCGTATCCTAGGTCAGGTGTGTTACTTCATTGTATTGATTCCTGATTTTTGCACCCTTACTTACTTTTATAACTATGTGGCTGATTTACAGTGACTAGACACCTTTAACAATATGACAGAAATACTACTTTTTGAAATGTACTTATATCAAATACTTATAAGGGTGTGTTGTTGAGAAAACTATACATGGTATAACTCAACTTTTTATATATATGGAATATACCATTAACTTTATATGCGATTTGAAAATTACAAAGGCATCAGTACAAGGTTACAAGTTGAATTGTGGCTGTAATGTTGATTGAAAATGCTTAAATGTTACATGAAAGCTAGGTGACATAGTGTATATAATACATGCATGTAATAGTACATTAAATTAGTTTTTGTGCTTTTAAAAAGCTGTGCAATGTGCAGAATGTGCACAACTTCTAAAATCATAAGGATCTAATACACATGGATGAAAGTTCAAAATTTCCAAAATCCTGAACTTTAGAAATTCAAATTTTAAAACTTGCTGGACGACTACAAAAATGAATAAGTTCAAGTTTAAATGATTGATTGTGCTTTTTACTCTGAAAACTGATCAACAAGGCTATCACAATCTCCATAACTCAGCATTTTGAGGATGGCTTTCTATAGAAAGTCATCCTCAAAATCCTGAATTCAGGATTAATCTTGAAAACTTTCACCCATGAATAGATGATAATAGAATTAGCTCTTATCCATGTAGGAATGACAAATTGGTATTTGTAATGTCTGAATGTAAACTTATGTCAAATTAGCCAAAACTTTACAAATCACAACTCCAGTAATATTAATGAAAAATGAAATTTCTATAGTTCAAGATCCTTTAACAAAATTATTGAGCTGTATCATTTTGACTTAGAAGTAGCAAATTGAAATAGTGTTTGTGTACGTTACTATTTGCAGGTGATATGCACTTTTTGTGTAAAAAGCATACATATAGCTGATATACGAGGGCTGTTCAAATATGAATGCAAGTAGCTTCATAACTTTCTTCACATATACGCTACGACAAAATGCCATACCTTTCTAGAAAGAACTATTTGTCGCCTTTAAAATGGCACCAAACATAAAGTAACACTCACTATATTTCTCGAGTTACAGAGCCTTATATTAAGGCCATTCCTCTATACTGAAGTTTTTCTGAAGCAAATGCAATGCACGTTTTAGTACTTGTGCGGATATAGTGTCATATCTTTGTAAGTTTTAGACAAAATGACACCAAATTTTAGTTGCAAGTTTAAGTAACAATCCAAAAGTTGCTTGCAGAATAAAGTTTATATAATCCTGTTTCAATCTCGAGTAAACAGGTACGTTTGTGACGTCATTAATTTTATGATAAACGTCATTTTGAGTTATCTATTGGTGATGTTATAATGAACATCGACGTGTCGTTTTCTTTGCGTTTTGCTAAAAACATGCTTAATATGTCAAAAGGGAGTTTTCAAAACGCGCCGTCCTCTATTTACAGAGTAATCACATTTTATATCATTTTTTCAAGCATTTTCTGCCTCTTTATGACTTGTTTACATTAATTAAAATATGTTCAATCTGTCTAGTGCTCAAGACCAGGTGAGTAATTTTATTGTAAATAATGCCTATATTGGTCAACCTTAAAGTTTACGTTCAAATTTAGAATTAAGCCGCAATGTTATGACAAAAAAATGAAGTATAAATTATATAACCCCCCTCACTTAAGGCATTTTTGACTCAATAAAAATGCTTTTCAGCGTTTAAAAACTACCCACTATCCATCAATAATTTGTAGCAAGAACTCAGAATGAGCAATCAACATATTGTCTTTGGGTTAAAACTAGTTTAAATGTTGCTTCGTGCATTTTGTTAGATATAAGTTTAACTGAAAACTGAAAGGTGGTGTTTTGTTTACAATTTATTTGCAAACATAAGCAGAAGTTAGTGAAAACTATTCGTTGTAATTTTAAAAAAAAAACATGTCGGATTTTCGCAACTTTCACAGAATTATTATATAAGAATATGGGGATACTTCCTTAAAAATTTCAAGATATTTCACCTGTTTATCGAAGAATTATACGCTCGTCTATATCACTGGTATATGTGCGAGGCATTGAGTTTGTTAGTATACTAACATGACCCTCTTTCAATGGGCTATAGCTCGATAAGTATACTGAATTTTTTCTTTAAGTTTGATGCCAGTTTAAAGGTGACATATAGTCCTTTGTAGAAACGTTTACCATTTTGTTGTAGCATATATGTGAAGAAAGTTATGAAGCTACTTGCATTCATATTTGAACAGCCCTCGTATTTGAATTTTTGGTATTATTGATAAGTTTTTGGTGTACTGTCGTGCCAGCCAAGAGTGATAGTTACCTAATATTTTGTTTACAATTGTTAAGTAAAACATTAACATTTACACACCACTTGAACTAACACGAATCGATAGATCACGCTTGTATTAATCCTATCCTGTGGATAGGATTAATACACACGTCATCTATCGATTATAAGTCCCCAATAACTGTAAACAAAACATGACGTCACTGTCACTCTTGGCTGGCAGGACAGTAGTTGTTGTTTACCTGGAACAGTATTGTCCAATATGAAACCAATTATTCCTCCAACAAACATGGCTGTACTAAGTAACACCGTTATAACTCTGTCTAGCTCTTCATTACCTGAAGTAAAATGTCATTTTTATGGTTCTGTGGCGAAGTAAGACTAAACATTGCAAGCATATTAAGCTATAAAAACTAGAATCTTATAAAAACTTAAGCCTTCATCATATGTTCTCTATGTAAGGATAAACGAACCCTATAAACGTTGCGTTTTAACTAATTACGCTATTTTGTTGAAAGAACAGAGAAGTAACTGTAGAGAAAAAATGTAAGCAACGTTTAATACTTTGTTTTCCATGATAGTGGAGCGGGATACTGAGAAAATACTTCACTTGATGATACAAGCATGAAATTTTCACCATATCTTCATTATATCTCACGCATTTAAAAACGATTCCTGGCCACTTCAAATTCGGCCATTTTCAAGATGGCCGCCAAAAAAAACAAAATGGCCGACATTTCGGTGGGGCGTGTATGTGGTAAATTGGTCATATCTCAGTTTCTATTTATCGCAGAACATCAAATTTGGTATCAAATTAAAGCTACAGTATTGTCCGTTAGTATTAAGTTCAAATATGCAAATTAACTAATTTGCAAATGTATGAACATTTACAAGTTCTTATTTTATGGCCAATTAATCGGAAAAATACCTTTAAATTAAACATATCTTAACCTCTGGTCAATGTAAATTGTCAAAAGTGATATATACCGGAAGAATAGACTTAGCAATGCTATAAATCATCATAATTGCACTGCAGCTCATGCGCATATTCATGAATATTCATTTACCAATACTTTATAAATCTTCAAATGTCAGTTTTGTGGTATGCACATGTTGTAAATTATTCATTACTAAGCTTCTATTCTACATAAGACCATACACAATTAAAGCTCCATCGTTACACTTTCTAACAAGGCTCCAATATGCAAATAAGCTAACTAAACATTCATGAATATTAATTACCATTTTTTTGCTAAAAATCTAGAAATTGAAAAGAAAATCAATCCAGTCTCAGTTTGTGGTGATCTTCCACTGAAAAAAATCTTTCCAATCAAAAGTCTAGGTCACTCTTAGGTCTATGTACCATTTTTTATGCAAGTTAGCTCATTGATATCATGCGATAAGTGCTGCTTATTTTAAGCATACTAAACTGGCATTGCTAAATAGTTTTGCTTTAATTATACCCGAAACAATCGAAGCATAATCGCCCACAATTAAAACATTTACATGTAACTACCTATCTTCTAGACAACTGCATGAATTCCGACTAAGTGCCTGATGGATAGCATTTGCAGGTTCTCATACATTTTGACTGTGATCCACATCTGAACAAAGGGTGAGGTTGGCGCCGTGAAACTGGTTCAAGCCCTCTAGTAAAATATTTTACTGACCGTTCCAAGGCGGTATTTCATGTGTGGGTCATTTGTGTTATTTATGTCTTGTGTTTGTCAAGCTTTAGCGTCCAGCCATTGCTGCCTTGTGGTCACTTGCTGGGAAAGGGCTGACCTATTGGCTCTCGTTTGTGATGTTTAACTGTATTTTGTCACTTTCCCATATAGTATCCTTGGTCAGTTGTGGTACTTGATTGTATCGATTCCTGACCTTTGCTGCCTATCTTCTAGACAACTGCATGAATTCCGACTTAGTGCCTGATGGATAGAATTTGCAGGTTCTCATACAATTTGACTGTGATCCACATCTGAACTAAGGGTGAGGTTGGCGCCGTGAAACCGGTTTAAGCCCTCCAGTAAAATATTTTACTGACCGTTCAAAGGCGGCATTTCTTTTGTGGGTCATTTGTGTTGCTTATGTCTTGTGTTTGTCAAGCTTTTGCGCCCGTCCATTGCTGCCTTGTGGTCACTTGCTGGGAAAAGAACTGACCTATTGGCTCTCATTTGTAATGTTTAATTGTGTTTTGTTACTTTCCCATATAGTATCCTGGGTCAATTGTGGTACTTGATTGTATCGATTCCAGATCTTTGCTGCCTTTTTTTTTACTTATAATAACTACCACATTTTTACAACTCTGTCCATTTATCAATCCAAATTTTGTTCTGCTTTGACCATCCTGAATTCGATAGAGATGGTACTTACTGTTCAGTAACAGTCGAGTGTTTCCATAACAAGTCCTGCCTGGAAGACTGCTACCTTACCTTGCTTTTAAGAGCAGCTTGTGTTGGTGGTTAACACCGTGAGCGTTTTGCTTTCGAGCAAATAATAAAGCAAAGCCCTGCATTCATCTTGCAAGTCGTGCTTGACTTATCGTACATAAACCAACACTTTCTTATGTTTCCATTTACGACTGCGATATTGTGTCTGCATTAATACTGAGGCATGAACAATTTCTGTGGTTCCATGCCTAAAATGCTGATTTCTTGCCATTGCCAACGGATGCAGAAACCGTATCACACCCAATAATTTTACCCATGCAAAAAAGCAATAGCCTTGCACGAGGACTATGTGATTTATATGTGCGTTGGTTTGAGCATTTTTTACTGACGTTCGAAGGCAGTGTTTCTTTTGTGGACCTCTTTTGTTATTTATGTTTTGTGTCTGTCATGATGTCTTGTCTATCCTTTGCAGCCTTGTGGCCACCTGCTGATAAAAAGGCTGACCTCTTGGCTCTCTTGTATGTGATGTTTTCTTGTGTTATAGTCACTTTCCCATGTGTTGTCCTGGGTCAGGTTTGGTACTTGATTGTATCGATTCCTGATTTTTGCCTTCTTCTTAATTACTTATATCATGAGTGAGTTGGCATCCATCAAAAATTGTTTATTTTTCCAAATGCTACCCACAAAGCGTAAATATTCAACTCAGCGTACCTGCTATATCTAGTACAACAACATTGGTATCAGAATTAACTATCATTAGAGTTTGGCTTCCTGTCAAAGAAACATGCATTATGTGGACAAACATATCAGTGTCAGCTTCCTCTGATTGCATAAGGCTAACACATCACTATTGTAAACTTCAAACAATCCCATCTCCTTTTGTTACTATTATGTGTGCTTATGTGTGCATTGGTTTGAACAAGTACACTTTAAACTGCTAGAAACATAAATATTTTAGCCTTTGCTGTCATCACATCTAAGGAAGTTGTTCCATGATTTGAGAGGTCTGATATAACTAGGTGTTGTTCCTCTTTTCTGCCATGTCTCACTTTTCAAATTGTCTTGGTAATATATACCAAATACAACATCATATCTGGAGTATTTCCAAGCACACTACTCAGTATCAGGTACACTCCCCTCAGTGGCATAACCAGCAGGCATTTTGCTGCTCTGGACTTTTTTGCTCAATGATACATTGATCAGGGTTGTGTCATCCATTATCACAGTGTCTGCATTTGGTTGTTCATATTTTGTATTTATACCTTGCTCAAGAATGTCATGCAGCTGTGACTTTACTGCTGAGTGAAGCATGTCTTTTTGTGATAAGGATTGAGGACAGTTTTGGTTTTCATGTTGAAAAAGGGTAGGCAAGTCGCCTTTTTGGCTTTGACATGATATAGATAATATCAAAAATAGTCTTTGGTCATCCTTTAAACAACTGTCAATCTAATTTTTAGCTGGAAATTGGCCGGATTTAGCTTGCAGCCTGAAAAGGGGAAACATATTTTTTACACTGGCTCATTAAACAAAGAAGGTGTCTGAGTATCTGCTATGTCTTTACAAACTTTTCATATTTCTGCTGACCAATGGAAGCTAACTGCTTCATGGTTTCCTGGTCATACCCACTTACGTTTTTATTAATACAACTGGCCACTACTTATACTGAGCTACTAAAGAAACCTGACACTTTTTACTAGCTTCAAACTCGTAAATAACAAATGATAGAGCTAAGCCAATATGCTTATTTTAATAACAAGACATTAGAAAGTATCCTTCGAAAAATATATTTATCAAATATAAAACATGACGTCACGACGTCAAAAACACAGTTTTTGTCACTTTTGCCTCAGGAATGTCTGGCTAGATATTGTTTTGAATTTTTTTTCATGTATGCAATGTCAATACCAGTACAGACAAACGTGCATTGTAAAAAATTACAATTTCATGCTATGACGTATGATATGGTGTTTTTAAGTTTTGCTTTTGACGTTATCTAAACGTCAGTGTTTTAATCCTTTGTTTAAGCATTTTTTAGATGCTGAAATGACTTGGAGTCAACCGATCATTGTAAGAGAATGCATTTTCAAAAAGCAGAACTTCTGTTTCGCGTCACGTTAATTGGTATAAGCAGAATAAACCAAAGTTAACGCCAATTAAGGAACAACGTAAACTATGGATGATAACCGTTTTTTCTTTGTCAACGTATGTCGTCGTTTTGTGTGTGCTGTCTACTATGTTATAGTGCCAATAGGCTACACTTTACTTAAATCGCATATGAATTTCAAGTTTTGCAGTTTACCCATATCAGCATGTCATTGTAACGCTTGACGTCGCTAAATAGACGTTGGCAGCAGGTACGGAGTTCAAAAGGACGGAATCATTGTCAAAAGACATTCCAAACATTACACAAAGTGAAAAAAGTTGATAAAGAAGCATGGCCTTTTTAAGTCACATAAAACGCTGAAAACGAAAAAAATGACGTTAAGAAAATGAAAAAAAGGCTTTTGGGTTGAACAATGCTTGCATGTTTATTTGAATGCCAAGAAGATGTCAATGAAATAACAGAAAAACACACTAAAGCGGTTTCTGGTGAATTTTGCGTGATTTTTTTCTTCTTGCAAAAATTGATTTTAGGGGTTACGTGACGTTTTGATAGCTAACGTCTGAAATAAGTTCATCTTTTCAAATAATCTCAGTGCATCTTAGTCTACCTTTGTTCAGCTTTACGCAATTGAAAGACAAGTGTGTATCGTATTCATTTACTACTAAAAAATTGACACACAGCATATGTCAGGTTTCTTTAGTAGTTAAGTATATATTGTATAAAGTGCGTACAGGTCAGCTGACTCCTCTTTGATGGGATTCAGTTAACTGTTAGAAACTCAAATACAAAATAGATCCCCAGCTCTACCAACTATTATAAATACAGCTTATTCTCTAGAACAATCATACACTGGAGTGCCCTCCCAACTGGCACTGTCTTGCTTCCCACCGTGGTCCAGCTTACTGTTTAGCCACCACGTGCATGCATCCCCCTAAATCTCAATATTCTTTTTTTATCTTTAAACTAAACTTACTCTTTTTGTACTGTACAAACTCATCCAACCCACTAAGCTTACCCCATTTATAACTTGGTAACCAAAATACCCTTCTGAAGTCCTCATAATAGGTTAGGAAGTATTGGAAGAAAGAGAGAGAAAAAAACTTTATATTTGTCTTCAGTTAGACCAATAGTACCTCTGTAAGCTATTATGACTGCAATATTTGGATTGTGGGGTTGGTCTATGACAATCATAGAGAATGCTTTATCAATTTTACGAAAAGGCAAAATAATCTCTGTGTATACATCAGAATGCATTTGTCCCAGGATAAGCTTGACGCGATGATTGACTGGTAGCCATAAAGCTTTATAACTATGATCTAGGGCAAAAATAGGGATGAGTTCTGAAATTGCTTCTCTATCCACCTGAAAGAAAGTGACTATGTCTAGGAAATTCCACAATCACAGACCACATACCAACTTATGGCACCATAAAGAACAGACACAGAACTCTGACAACCACAAGACAGCAAGAGCACAATACAAATGACGAGTCGATTCTCTCTTCCCCGTCCAGATTACTGCATAACTAGAAAGGATGCTAAGTACTACATTAGAAAACAAGAACACAAAATCCCAGCAAACAAACGGAGCAAATTGGACTAACAACAACAGACCTACCAGCTAAAGGGGACAACAGCTGAAGTAAAGCCCCTGGGGGCATTTGAATACAATTTTGGGCCTAATCTACGCTATAGAAAACCATTTTGAGGTAACAAGCTATGTCTTCAACAGAACCAACAATCTTCTCATGGAAATAAAAACACAGTGTCAAAAACTGGTTAAAACAGAAAAGGCAACAGTCAAAATTGGTATTTGAATATAAAATAAGTGTATATGAATATTCATAGTATACTAAAGAGCTGATGTACACATATTGATAAGTATAGTTTGGCAGCAACGTTTAGGACTCTATATGTATCACTTTTGACAATCTGCATTAGCCACAGGTTGTGATACTAATCATGATGAATTTGTAAGATTTTTGTTACTGATTTTTGGACAAAAAGAAATAACTCATTAATATGCATAATATTTTAATCAGTTAACTTGCATATTAGAACTTTATGCCAAAGGGCAATGATTTAGCTTTATTTTGATTCCAAGTTTGTTGTTCTATGATGAACAGAAACTGAGATATAATCAATTTACTACATACATCCTCGTGAGAAGTGTCGGCCTTTTTGTTTTTTGACGGCCATCTTGAAAATGGCCGAATTTGAAGTGGCCAGGAATCGTTTTTGAATGTGTGTCATGTAAAGAACGTATGGTGTAAATTTCCTGCTTGCATCATCAAATGAAGTATTTCCCTAAATTGGCTCACTAAGCAGCCCCACTATGATGCTGATATGGAATCTTGCCTCCAGTCCCTGAGTTTTTTCAACTTAACAGAGTAGGTAATTTATCCTGATCATAAATGTTGAAATGCCAACAATCGTTGACATTTAAACATTTATTGGAAAGATAAATACAACAGCTGAAGTTTTAAAGCACGAAAAAACATTATTTTTTAGCATTTATGAAAAACATTCATGCTCAGCTAAACATGAAAAGGGTTCTTTCGCCACATGCCTTTATAACGCTAATTTGTGATGATGAACTAATGCATTTTTATGTCAGAAAAAAAAGGCAGTAAGTCTTTGGGTATGTATTCAATTATAAGGGTCTGGTTGAAAAGGTGTTCAGCATAAGGATCATGAAGCCATATGAAGTCATGGCCATATATTTCACTGTCCTGACACAGAGATGTAACTACATACCTCCTTAATCAGTAGATAATATTATTATTTATAACAAGCATGAACAACTAACAGATGAATAAGAAAAAATAAACAAAGTGGCAAATTATGGCTGATGGTCATACTCACTCTTTGAACCCTTGTTTTGAATCATTTAACCCAGTTAATTTTGAATTTTATTTAAATTGTTAATCTGCAATAATACACTGAATGCATAGGAATTGGGAAGTAAGTATAGGATGCAAAGATCAGGAATCGATACAATCAAGTACCACGTCTGACCCAGGGTACAAATGGGAAAGTGACAAACTCACAGTTGGACACAACAAACGAGAGCCAAGAGGTCAGCCCTTTCCCAGCAGGTGACCACAAGGCACACACAAACAGACGCTCACAAAGGCATAGCAAACACAAGACAGAAAAAAACATAAAAGATCCACAAAAAACGTACCGCCTTGGAACAGTCAGTAAAATATTTTAGTGGAGGGCTTAAACCAGTTTAACCACGTCGACCTCACCCTTAGTTCAGATGTGGATCAAGACACATAGATATTTGGTTTGCATGAAAGACCCCTAACTTATCAATGCATCATCTCACAGAATACATAAATCAAGAGATAACAAGCAGATGAAGCAAAGATAAGGACACAACAGTAAATAAAACTGAATACTGGAGCAAAAGAAATACAACAGGTAAACCCCTGTGGGCTGGACAAACAGCCAAAGTATCAGGCCACTACCATCTCATCAATAGATAAGTCTTTAAGTCAGAACTGTCAAAGAGTCTGAAGTCCGACCCACCGGCGTGCAATTAAAGAGGAAAGCAAAGTTGCCAACTGTGATTGGGTTGACCACCAAGCATGCAGTCTGTTGCAATACATTAATGTTATAGCCAATCTTTTTATAATGGCAAATTATTTTAATGAACTGCGCTGAAAATTATTAGAGCCAACAATCTTCTTCAATTTATACACCAAGTCACCATAGAATTCAGGTCCCGATAGTCCGTGACGCAAGAGAGATTTAAGTCCAACTTGGAATTTAGATATCAAATCATAGTAACGTCTATAAAATTTAGAAAAGGTTTTGGGAAGTTTATGATACCGATAGCCTTGTTTAAGACGTTTCTGAGTTAACAATTTATTGCGAGTGTTGAAGTTAGTAACATAGCTAAATGTTCTAGCAAAACGAATGAGTTGAGAGATATCGACTCATAGGATGTAAAGCGAGGAACATCACCATCTAAAAATGGGAAATTGACAATTTCAAAATCAAAGTCGTCACGTTAATTATAAATTTTGGTAGAAACAAAATCATTAGAAATTGACAAATGCAAGTCTAAAAATGCGGCTTCAGTATCAGAGGTATTGCCTTTATTAAGTTGGAGCTCTGAAGGGTATATTTGAATTACCATATTGTCAAAATAAGCATTATTAATGTTTAAAATATCGTCTAAATATCTAGAAGTAGTATTAAACATCAGCCTGCTTATCATCAGAAAGAGACATCATAAAGTCCCTCTTATAACGAAACAGGACTAAATCGGCAACCAAAGGAGCACAATTAGAGCCCATAGGGATCCCAACTACTTCTACTATACAGCTTGGTGCCAAATCGAATAAAATTGTTGTCCAACAAAAAGGTAAGCCCATCACATACATTTTGACATGACCATGTAAAAAATGCACTTCTGCAATTACATGCAAGGTAAGGAGAGCCTTCTCTCTGGAAGGTTCTTTCAATAAGATAAATAAGTTTATCTTTAATCAAATTATGAGGTAAAGTAGTATAAAGAGTAGAAAAATCATAAGTAGAAAAAACTGGTTGCATTGAATTCTCTAGCTCTTAGTTTATCTAAAGTTTCACCTGAAATGTAAATAGACCAAAATAGGTTTTTACCGGATCTCTCATATACCTTTTCACAGTGCTTGATAACATGTTTTTTTAACAACTGTCAGACACGAGGTTAACAATTTAGAAAGTTCTGTTGTCGTTCAAGACCTAGAATTTGAATCTTTTTATGGAGTTTAGGTAACCAGTATAACGTAGGAACTTTGTCTTGATTTTCTTTAGCTTTGACACCAAAATTTAGGGCTGTATGACAACCATGACCATCAACAATCAACCTCTCACTCAAAGAAGCCTCATAACAACAACAGCTTCTAGGGCGATGATATGGACAGTAAAATACATTTAAGCCCTCAACGGTTGCCAATGCTTTCCATTCTTTGGCCGTGATTCTGTTTTAGTTCTCTGTTTGATACCCCCACCATTATGTGTGAATGATGTGTGTATGATTCTACTCCTGTTTTTATATGTGCCATTTCTAGATTGGCAATCACCTTACAGTGAAAGAGAAGGCAACTGAGAAATAGATCCTGGTCATATATGCTTCTTTTATCATATGACGTCGCATCTGAGAGTAAAATAACGCCATGCATTAAAATCGATAAACCACTTGTGGTTTACAGATTTCTAGGAAACATTACGAAATGATGCTTTTAACGTCATGCATATGCCAAACTCCTAACGTTTTCGCGTCAAAATATGGTTTCAAAATAAGTTTAATGTCATGTGATAAATATAATCTGATATTTGTGCTCCTATATTATTGAATTAAATAAACTCGTTGCGAAAACTCGTTTAATAAATTCAATAAAACATGAGCACTCATGTAAGATTCTCTTTGTATTCTGCTTTATGCGTCTGTGTCCTTGCGTGTCTCCCTCAAAGGTGCCATGGACTGGTCTTTTATATGAAAGTTTCTGATCATATTTACTTGTTTTGCTTACATTACCTGTTTGAATACATCCTGGGTTGGCTGCCAAGTATCTAGGCATCATCAGACCGATGAGCATAGATGATCCTATAATACAGAGATTTCTTCCAGAAGACAATGAGACGAACTGAAGGTTAGATAGTCCTACTGATGTCACCATACCAAAACTGACTAGAACAATTCCTCCTAAAACAGGATCTGGCATTAGAGTAAGGAGAGCACCAAACTTTCCACATATACCTGCTATCAGAAATATTATACCAGCTGCTTGAAATGCTCGTCGACTTGCCACCTGAAATAGGAAAATTCATTTATTATTAATTGTTTATTTTGATGTTTTATGTCCCAGTCAACAAATTTTCAGTCATGTCCAGACGTTTTTCTGTCTTCTTAGGTTGAACCAGTACTAAGCAGAGGATTAAGTGTCTTGCTCAAGGACACATCACAGTGCCTCCAGTGAGTATTGAACGAGTGACCCTTCGACCCTTAGTCTTACACTCTACCATTGAGCCACTACAGTCCTCTTATTTCTGTATACAGTTTAAACGTTTGTGGGACAATATGTGAAAATTACAGTCTAATTTAAAACGACCATCTTGGATTTTTAATTTTGTATTTACATGGGTGAAAATCCTGAACTTTAGAAAATCAGAATTTAAAACTTGCTGTATGCCTCCAAATTAGCATACATTCCATGTTCATTGGTCAAATACCTTTAGATAACTGAAACTAAATCAGAAAAGCTATTATTACCTGAAGAATTCAGCATTCTGAGGCAGACTTTCTATCCTGTTTATCATATGACGCCGCGTCTGGGAGTCAAAAAAACGCCATGCAATAAAATTGATAAACCTCTAGTGGTTTACAGATTTTTTGGGAAACGTTATGACGTCCATAACAACGTTGCGTACATAATGACAAATTTATAAAGTTTTTAAGGCAGAAATGTGATTTTAAAGTAATCTTAATGTCATATGATAAATATAATCTAACATTCGTGCTCTTGTATTATTGAATTTACTACACTCGTTGCGAAAAAGAGATAAAATGCTTGCATTTTATCTCTTTTCCTCAACTCGTTTAATAAATTCAATATAACATGAGCACTCATGTAAGATCCTCTATGTATAACTCAATTCTAATATGGCTAAAGACTTTATTAGGTAATCTGTTGTTGTTGTTGTTGTTGTTGTTGTTGTTGTTGTTGTTGTTGTTGTTGTTGTTGTTGTAAAGACAACAGTGTATCAAAATTATATAATATAATAGTTCTGAAGCTGGTTATACTGATAATTACCTTTGTAAACCCAATGGCTCCAACATTTTGACTATATGAAGTAGTGGCGCCTCCTGATCCTACAAGACCTGACAGTATACTGCCAAATCCTTCTGTGGCAATCCCTCTGTTGACCGCATGGGCAGGAGGAGGTTGGACACATGATATTCTTGCACATGCGTAGTAATCACCAACGGATTCTATGATCGACGTCATTGTGGCCGCTAGCATTGCCATATAACTGGAGGCTGAGACTGTTGGAAGGCCCCATTGTCCTGAAGTAGTAGATACATCGAACTGGAGGACCGTACCGAATGCATATTATGTAAGATTAGTTGAATTTTTTTTATCAGAAATCAAATTCTCTTTTTCATCTCAGCATATTCAGTACACGTTTAGATTTATTATAAAAGTATTGATTCTTTTTTATGTTTTCGTTTATATTTAAAATGGTTACTTTGCAGGAAATTTAGAAAACAATGTCCACTCAGTTTCAACATCATTTTTATCTCAACATTACTTAAACTTACCATGTAAAGTATTTTTGACACTGCTTATGCATCCAAGTTTAATAGCTTGATGTTTGATAAGTCTTTCCTTTTACTTATAAACAGTCATTCTCAGGCCTTTAGTCAGGCCTCAGCTTAAATGGCTCTGACCTAAACCTTTCATCCGTGGGTCAGTGCCTGATATTTGTCTTTGGTAGGGCCAACCTACAGCTCAACTATGGATTTATCTCTGATTGTCTGTGAGTTGATCTCCTTTTTCTTTGTTTCATCACAGTATGATAATTTTAATTAATTGTTACCTGTGGTGATACATAGAGAATACTAGGTGAGTGTCTTTTGATATCAAGTTTACCAGGCAAGGCTTTGAGAATGCTTGTTCACATTGCGCGGCTTTGCAAGCGATTCAACAATGGTTCTCTAAGACGAGCCTGGTAAACTTGATATCAAAAGTCGTGAACCTGGTATTCTATTTCTCAGTTTAACCCTTGATTCACTCTTCAAACATGCGATTATGGCGTAATCATTGTTGTTTGTGTTGATTCAGCGTCATTAGCGACGTCGTTAAAAATGCAACGTCATCATGACCTGAAAAAGGCACATGACGTGAGATAGACAACGTTTATCAGGTCAACGTGCAGCAATGCAGTTAATATGAGAGGTTACTGAAAAATTGGATTTGAGGGCTGTCCAACCTAAGGTGGTGGATCTGTTGTTGTTGATTTATTATACAATGGATTCATTCTTTTGAGGTTAACATCAGGATTTGTGAACCCAAGAAAATGATATTCACCAAGGCGAAGCTGAGGACACCACTTCCAGGGGTTGACAAATCCTGATGTAAACGAGTGAATGCATCAATTGTTTTGTTATATGACTTTTAGGCTGTAATTGTAGAACGAGAGGCTGTAGACAGGTAGGCATAACTTTGTCCAAGGCTGACTGACAGCTATAAATGGTTCTGGGATTCCTGACATCAGATCTAAAATTAGCTATGTACAGGTATACATGACTTTTGCCAGAGTTGCTGGACAACTAAATATAGTTGTGGGATTCCTGACATCAGATTTTTTACATTACAGATGGCTAAATTTAACAAGCACGAAAAGGTCAAACTAAAATTAGCTGTGGACAGGTAGACATGCCTTGTTAAGGCTGTCTGACAGCTAAAATTGTTTTTCAGATTTCTGACGTCAGATATTTTGCATACCAGAGAGCTAAATTTAGCAAGCATGGGCTTTTGTACAAATCTGTTGCAGGCAGTTTCAGCGAATGGGAGAAGGACTATGCTGACAGTAATATCACAATTTGTTAGTAGCTAGTCATTTTAGTTGTTGTTTTTATACTAAGACTTTTATAAAATAGGTATAACAGGATCCTTTATAAGGTCATTAGTTAAGCATTGTCCTGAGCATTGCCAAAACCTCTTTCTGGTTCTAACAAAAACCCTTTTTTGCAGAAAAACAAAATGAAAAAATAGGTTTCACTAGAAAATTGGTGTAAGGCAGGTCTATCCAAATCGAACTTATTGGGCTGTTTATATAGTCTTGCTGCTGTTTATTGTTGTAACAGTTTTTTTTTCTTTTTTCTAATAAGTGTTTGCCTTAGTGGTACACCTACTATACTGTCGAACGTACCACCAAAGAAAGACAGTGACATATTATTATGTTTACAATTGCTTAGTAAAAAAATAACTTGTGCACTCCACTTGATCTAAGTTGAATCGATAGTTCACATGTGAATTAATCCTATCCTGTGGATAGGATTAATACACATGTGATCTATCGATTATAGGTCCCTGATAACTTTGTAAACAAAACATGACGTCACTGTTACTCTTGGTTGGCAGAAGAGTAGTGTATGCCTTATTGGTACAGCTACCTGGATACGGAAAATAAAACCATGTTGATGTCTCCAACACCTGTACCCTAGAATCTGTGCGAGCTAAGTATGCAGGATGGTTTGTATCTGATGGCAATGCATTAGTCGCTGTCAGTATACCACAAACTGCCCAAGCTATCAATACTGCTAGAATAACCTGAAAAAGCAGAACTAAACTGACATTTATATATTAATCAAAACATAATCTATATATGTCCCTATGCACGCCAAAACAACATATGTACTGGTTTTTAACTAATAAATAAAGCAGACAACTTATTTTGAATACTATCTTTTTTAATTGGTTTGTACAAAACTCTTGAAATTCGAGTCTTCAGATGACGATTCAGATGGAAATATCAAACTAAAGAAGGAGGCAAAGATCAGGAATTGATACAATCAAGTACCACACCTGACACATAACACCGAATGGGGAAGTGACTAAAACGCAAGAAATAAACAAGAAAACCAAGAGGTCATTTCCCAACAAGTGATCACAAAGCTGAAAAAAGACATCACATTATGGCAAAGACAAACACAAATAAGTAAAAAGATCCACAAAAGAAACACTGGCTTGGTATGTTCAGTATGAAAATTACTGGAGGCCTTAAATTATACTAAAACCAACTGCTAATTGGTCACCTTGCATTTTTACGCTGGTTCAGAAAGTGAAACATAGGGTTTACAAAATTCGTGTTTTTTAAGTGAAGCAATACTTTGCCGAGACTCTGCAAGTTATTTCATTTAAAAATGACGTGTACTTCTTGCATGGACAAAGCTAGAGAAAAGGTACGCTCATTTCAAAAAGTCACACTTTTTCTACGATATAAACCATAACACAAATTAACGTTTTTGTTTGTTTGAAGATGTTACTGGCTAGCGTGATATAAGAAGAATAAACCTCAAAAGTTTTGAAACCATCGGACTCGTCGTTTTTGCTACTCAACAACAAAAGACAAACACTTTTAGCAGGTTAATCATTGAAATTCAGCTTTAAGCTTGCAATTTACATAGAGACTTTGCACTGCTCTGTACGCTTTATTATCAGCGACACGGCATTGAAATTTTCAGCGATTATTTATTATCACCAGACGTCACCGTCCTTTTTAGAAAATTGAAAAAAAAAAAATATATTATGCTACCAAATCGATTTTTAAACTCACACATTGAAACCGGAGGTGTACAGTAGTCGTAAAACTTATATCGCCAAAAATGGACTAGTCAAGTTCTACTGTGTTTGGCCTACAGTGTTCAATAAAATTAAGTGCATTTAACAATTTTACCATGAAATACTGATGAATTTCAAAAATCTCAAAAAACAAAATAAAAATACAACATTTTAAAAATGCGTAAAAAATCCACCATTAGCAAAATTTCAATTATTTGGTGTTTTTCAAGTCTGACAGACCAGTTTGTAACCATCTAAACGTCGATTTTATAAAAACTACTCTCAAAACCATTTTTTCTTTTAAAAAGTCGATTTTTGCATTTTTAATCAAAAAACTTTGAAGTAAAAGAAAACTGTTCAAAAGCACTGCTAAGCCTCTCTCCATTGGCATTTACATATACATTACATATATAGGCAAAAAATCATTTCAATTTTATTAGCGTTTGGTCAGAAATATTGAGTTTGAAAAGTGACTAATAAGAACTTGGTTTTAGTATAGTTTCACTGTACCAATCTCACCCTTAATTCTGAAGTGGATCAATACACATAGATGTTTGGTTTGAATGAAAGATCCCTAACTTATCCATGAATCATCTCCTAGTACATATAAATCCAGATATAAAAAGGAGATAAAATAAAGATAAGGACTCAACAGTACATACAATTGAAAACCGGAGCAAAAGAAATCCAAGAGTTGAACCCCAGTGGGCCAACAACAGATGCAGCATCAGGCCCCAAACCTCTAATCTATAGATAAGTCTTAAAGCAAGCTGGAACCGTTATTGTGTCCGATTTGATATCTTGAACCCTTGGTTAAAGACAATGCAGCCCCATTGCAACCAAGTTGCTACTGATCTCATCGCAACTGGCTGGGGACCGCTCGGATGTGTGGTAAGAGTTGGATACCCATCATTTCTTGCACACCTGATAAGGATATCTGAGATTTTACCCTGGGATAAAAAATCGTATCCTACCCATGCTATCTTACCAAGGACGTCAAGTAACGTCATCATGTGAAATTGCATCTTAGCGTTTTCAAGGACTTCTGGAAGTTTATTTTAAATGAATAAATAAATTGATTAATTAATAAATAAAAACAGTGGTGGGCAAGAAAAAAATCCATTATTTGTGTGAGGGTAAGATAGAAAAATCCATTCCTCGGGATCACCGTTTGTCCTCATTCGGCAAGCCTCGCGATGCCAAACGGCAATCCTGGGGACGGATTTTTCTATCCTACCCTCACACTTATGATAGATTCTTATAAATCACAATATTTGTATTAAGTTGGTAGGTAGTACATGTAATATATGTGTGATTCAAATGATAAAATGGGTCGTCGATGATTTGTCGTTGAATATTTGGCGATGATCTGAAGGTGGGCATGTGACATTGCATGCTGTTTGAAGCATTTCTCTGCAAAATCTTCAGCAGGTTGACACCAGCACAGATGCAATTATAACGACTGTAAAGAATATGAGCCGTGGCATGAGATTTCCAAAAAAATGGTATGTGCGATCATCAAAGCCTCAGATCAGCCTGCGCATACGTACAGTCTGATCAGAGCCTTTGCTAGTCGCTTGAGTATTCTATGATTGTTAAGCTACTGACTGAACACCATTTGGAGTTTCTTAGCTTAAAAGGAGGCTGCAGAGGCTAGTCTGAATCTACACTTGTCAAAATGTCAAGTTGTTGGAAATCTCATTCCGCGGCTCATATATCAAAATGTTTCAGTTGTTGGTACAGTTGTTGCAAGATGTATGACGGTATTCAGATGGTAGTGAAGATCTGGCTCTGATTGGCACGAGATCTTATATTATTATATCTAGTGCCAATCAGAGTTAGATGATTTTGATAAACAATTGGTAGAGCTGTAAAAGAAAGTCACGGTTCTTTTGTTCTATCTCTGACTCTAGATGGAGCTGAAAAGGCACTGGAGCATGAGCATTTGTTGTTGCTTTTTTTCTCTTCATTTGTACATGTAGTTGCTTTCATCAACATCTCAACAGTAGTGTTTTCTCTTCAAAATGACACAATAATAGTAAATGAGTATGATCAGGAAATACCACAATCACAAACTGCAGACAACCCCGTGGCACCGCGAGGAAGAGCCGCTCAACCATCACGAGACACCAGGAAGACAAATTAAGCAAAGCAATCAGCTCTCTCTTCCCCATCAAGATGATTGCAATACTAGAAAGGACATAAAGTAACGTACAACAAAACATAGAACAATTACAGACTCCCACAATGAGAGTAACAATAAACAAAAAGTCACTAACAACAGAACCACCGCATTTTGCAACCAGTCCATTGTCAAGATCAGAATTGACTCCTATTTTCTACTTGTTTAAATTCATCTAAATATGATTTGACCCTTATGCAACCTTTAAAGCCCTCCAAGATTAACAAATCTTAGTCGTGAAGTGGTCTGTGTGACCAGAGGAATAGCAGACCAAATTTGACAGTTTTGTCTGAACATTGCAAATGTTTGGAGGCGTTAAAGTGTTTAATTTTTTTGTCCGTTCTATGAAAGAATCTAGCTCTTCCTTGCTATGAACGAAGATAATACTAGGTGAGTGTCTTTTGATATCAAGCTTACAAGGCAAGGCTTTGAGAAAACTTGTTGACGCGATTCAACATGCGTTCTTGAAGCGGAGCCTGGTAAACTTGATACCAAAAGACGCAAACGTGGTATTATATTTATAAGCTTATAAAGTTGATTTACTCTGCAAACTAGAGAATATGACATAATGATCGATTTTTGTGTCAATTAAGCGTCATTGGCGACGTCATTCAGAAAGTGCAACGTCATCATGACCTGATAAAGGCACATGCCGTGAGATAGACAACGTTTATCAGGCAACGTGCAACGCTGCAGAAAATATGAATGGTAGCTGATAAATAATGTTATCTTAGAATGTTTCAGGTCTTTAGACCAGGCAGGACTCTGCTTACCCACTTGCAAAAAATAATATTTAGCATAATTTTAACTTCAATGGTCCTTATTTCAGCAGCCTCTGTTTATCAAGTTATACTGTACTCACCAGTAGAAGCTTAAATAGAGGGTATCTGGTTATATGACATTCCTTTTTGAAGCTTAACAAGTTATACTGCACTCACCGGTAGAAGCTTAAATAGAGGATATCTGGTTATATGACATTTCTTTTTGAAGCTAAACGTTGGTAGAGGAACACGTACTTCAGAGAGATAGAGGGAAAATAAAAACACTAGAAAAACTGTTCTGAAAAGAGATAATCAAGGACGATTCCATTTGTTGGACGCCTGTCACCTTAACAAAATACATAAATATTCAACATGTGAAACATTGCGCAGGTGTCATAATTGCTAGACTTAAAGCCATCGTACATCTGTAACAGTAAAAAGGGAACTGCCACAATCTGCCGATGACGCTTTGGTTAACGTTAAACTCTGTTCACAACTTGACGTTGGGTCCGACCATCAAGCATGTAGCCAAGAGCACGCTGTCGCTCATTTTGAGTCAAATGGCGTCTTTGAGGCATTAGTTTTATTTTGTGCTAAAACACAATTCTGCACTGACTGAAGCATTGGCATAATAGAGCATGGTGCGAAATCCACGTGCATGTTGAAAACAGTGTTCTTTGTTGAAACTCGTGGTTCTGATACCAGTCTAAAGTACTGCCGCTTAATAAGAAACGCGAAAAATCGACTTTAAGTGCATCTTTTCACGTTATTTTCTCTTGAACTTTTCGATATGCAGGTAGAAAAAGCTGCAGTATTTTTTGACAAAATTTTCAACCTGCTGTTTTTGCTGTGCTTTTCTGTAATTAGATGGAAAATTGGCATATTTTTGGTTCTTTTCAACGGGGGGGGGGGTCTACTGCTGATAGAATGGACATAAACTGACCCAGTTTATTAATAATATGTAACGGTTGACTAAATTATTCGATGTCGTTTCAAGTCAGTAATCGCGGTTTCGGTATAGCATAAAATGTTCGTACATATAAAGTACTGCTGCATAGATTAGAATTGCAAAAAAATGACTTTAGATGTACGTTTTCAATTTCTATTACCTTCAGCATTTTCAATAATCTTGAAGCATTTCAGGCAGTATTTTGACAAAATATATTATTGCCTGGTATAACAGCTAATTTTTGCTCTAATAATTATGATGGTAGAATTTGGGCATTTTACTCCACTCATCTGACACATGTACATGAGTATTGAAAGAATACCATTGAAAGAATGTATGTAAATAGCTCAAATAACTAATTACAGAAAATGAATGATTGACTATAAAAATTACATATGTACATAGTTGATAATGTTTAGGCCATTTATTACTGTAAAAGTTGTTTTATAAAACTTCCATAATAGACGCATCATGCTGTTTTAGTACAAAATGTCTTACAAACATAGCAAACAGTTTTTACCCGGATCAGTGTGTGTGTTTGCGTTTAACGCCCACCAACAGCTAAGGTCATACGGAGACTAGGCCACGGTTTAACGTCTCATCCAACAGACTGGTGAAGCGTGTGATCGAACCTGCGACCCCTGGTTTACAAGGCAAGTGATCTATCCACAACACCACAGTGGCTCCTATTTACCCAGATCAAACTGGTCGAATTGGATCAGTTGGATCTGGGTCTACGCTGATTGAATCGATACTATCAACTGAATGGCAGTGCTTAAAAATAATTTTGGCTTGTACATTTTAAAATATGTGATGCTTTTAACACTTACCTGTAGAAATTTAAGTACAGATACATAGGCCGTCACATGGATGTTACACCGTCTAAATCCCCCCTCCCCCCCCCCCCCCCCCGCTTTTCTGAAAGCCTAAAAACGTCGAAATTCCCAAGATATTAGGGGTCAGGCCAGTGGTAGTAGCTTCTTCAAACAATACTTTTCTAACACAGCAGGATATTCTAAATCCAGATTTGAGCTTTATTTTTGGAAAAATGCAAGTAATAAAATAATATTCCAGATTTTCGCGTTTCTTATTATTGCGGCAGGACTATAGTTCAATTCAATTAACCATGACTGTGTTTGCATCTAGCGACTTGTATTTCTTCATTTTTTACTCTAAAGGGTTTTAAGATGTATTTGCTATTTTTATATTTAAATAATTTGCAAACTTATAACCCTTAAATTTTTGTGGAGTGTATATAAATCAAATGTACAGTAATAAGTACAAGGAAAATACGTTGGATGACTCTTAATGAAAGCAACCCAGTGACTAGTGTATAAAATTAGCAGTTCTCTTTGTCCTACATAACTAATGCGTGTTTTTGTTTGTGTTGTTGTTTTAACAATTATACATCTTTAAAATATACTACGGTAGCCCTAAGGTGACATTAAACTTAACATTTATTACTTCCAAATTAAGGCTTCTTACTAATTACTAAGGCTACAAAAATAGACTTATGCTCTTTACTTACGACCTATTGCTTTATTTATTGCATTGTGGGGCCTTTGAAAAGTAGAATCAGTGGTCGATTGCACTCGTGAAACAAATAAAGTATTCAATTTTATATATAGGGCATAACTACCCGGTAAGGGGATATATCTTTCAAAAGCTCTTACTTGCGTGAAAATTTTCCTGTATAAACAAGAATTGCCTTTTTGTCAAGGAGACGGATACCATTGGCCACATTGCTGTAAGAACAACTTATACATCTCACATAGATCACTTAACGCCCCAACATACAGCTTTTGAGCAATCCGCAGCATACTTATCAGTCTTTTTAGAGTTACTTCCTGGTTTGATACCATTTACAATGTTGTGACAATCTGGATGAACTTTAGAAAAAAACAATTGCATGAACTACAATCATCCGACTACAATATTTAGAAGTATTTTCGCCCAAAATGTACGAATTTCTGGTAGGAAAATACATATTTTCAATTTTTGCTTATGATTTTTTCAAAGTCAAATTGAAAAATGTAAATAATACCAGAAATACCTAAATATCGGTCAAAATACTTCTAAATATTGCAGTCAGATAATTGAAGTTCATTGTCATGCAAATGGTTTTCTCTAAAGTGTACCCAGCGTGTCACAACATTGTAAACGGTATCAAACCAGGAAGTAATTCTAAAACGACTGATGAACATGCTGCCGATTGCTAAAAAGCTGTATGTGGGGGAGTAAAGTGATCTATGTGAGATGTTTAGATATATCCCCGTAAGTATTGTTCTGCTATTTGAAGGGTAATAAGTGACATGTATCAATTAGCAACTATTTAGCGATGAACTGTAAATAATAAGTAATAAGTGGAACACTAATAAGTATTCAACATGGTCTAGGGGCCAAACTGATATATATGGGCTATTTTGCGAGTTTGTTGCACCCCCCAGGAAGAAAAACTTGGTTACTACTTTCAGTTAGGGACATGTCTTGGGGCCTTAGAAACCCATGTTTTACTAAGTTTTCTGTGGTCAGCTTTCTGTAAATGGCCTGTAATCAACGTTACCCTACTAACATTGAAAAAAGTAGTACTCAAAACACAAGACTAATAGGATATTTTATTTGAGTATTAATTAAATTATTTGAGCTTTAAATGGTTGATCGTGTCATATCATCAATTGCAGGCATCTGTGAGATGTATTTCTGCTCATCAGTGTTACGTACGTTACATTTTATACAAAATTGCAGATAATGATTTTAGCGATTGTATATAAGAATGAACCATGTTCTCCATCCCCAGGAAGAAAATCTTGGTTACTATTTTTAGTCAAAGACATGTCCTGGGGCCGCCTTAGAAACCCATGTTTTTCTAAGTTTTCTTTGGCCAGTCGTCTGTAAAAGGCCTGTAATCAATGTTACCCTAATAACATTAAAATACCAACAAAAAGACAAGACCAATAGGATATTTTCCAATAGTATAAATGAAATTATTTGAGCTTTGCACGTTTCAGCTAGACATAAATATCAATTGCAAACATCTGTGGTATGTACTTCTGCTCTCCAGAGTTACTTATGTTACATTTTTTATAAAATTGCAGATAATAACCTAAAAAATTGCATATCAGAATAAACCATGTTCCACAACCATAAATGTGTAATAACGATTTCGATTCTAAAAATGAATTTTCATTTTCATATATTTGAAGCAATTTATAAATTGCAACTGGCAATAAAGTGTAGTAAAATAAATATTTCAAGATGCTTATAAGCGTCTCACTGCTACTGGCGTACATACTTTATTTTCGTACATTTACATTGCACTGGGATGGGCGCTGTCTTCTTTCATCTCTTTCGCAATGAAATTAGATAGCGACTAAACAAACAGGTTTAATGCCCATGGATATTTAATTTCTGTCAATATATAAATAAGGTAACGCAGGTAACAAAATGATGTTTTGCATAAATGGATAAAGATAAAAGAATTTGTGCAGAATTGACTCAAATGTTTTGCCTTTGCCCGACTACACGCAAGGTAAAATTTAAGTCTACTCTCAACCTGTTTTTAATAACTTCAATTACAGACAATTTTGTTCGAAATAAACACTAATATAAGAGTTTTGTATGTTTGGTTCTGTTACTTTGATATGGCTATTTGCATTTTTTGTCAATGGTTAATGGCAAAATAAACGATATTTACTTCATGATTCAAATATTGGACTGAAGATACCGTATATCAATTAATAATTAAAAGTAAAAATATCAAAGCAATATTTCCTGCATCTGGTGGCAGGGCAGAGATGATAGTGCACGGTGTTTTCCAGAGCATGGGCTTTCTAGTGATTTTATACAGAGAAAGACAAAATTTAAAACTAATAAAGTTCTGGTTAAGCCTTCTTTTACCTAGCGTAAATGGATAACAGATTGGTCATATTTGATGATTACTGTTTTACAAGTTATATATACCCTTCACACTAAATGTATATGTAAGGTAAGTCCATAACATATGTAATGGCACACTGCCATTATTTTAGCTTAAATATATTTTTCCTGCAAGTTCTGGCTCTTTTTGCCATTAGAAGTATTCTATCAGGCTTGAAAAAAACTTTGTTTGCTAAAAAGTGAGTATGACCAGGAAATGTTACAATCCCAGACTGATGATTGACCAACGGTACTGTGAAGAAGAGACACATAAAATTTTAGGTCTTGACTGCATTTTGCTATACATGTTATCTAAAATTTCTAACTCATTTTTTAAAGACTGCAAACATACTATCAATCAAAGTATTTATCAGAACAGAAGTAATATGGTTTATACCCAAATGTACCTGAGGCTTTGTAGATCTAGCCTAAACAGGTTTTCGTGTATGCTTAATACATTTATTTTTTTCTGTTGGCAATTACATTTTGAAAACAAATAACAACAATGTTTCATCTGTTGCAATTGCAATATTCTCTACTTTTGTTAAGCACGATTCTTTTATATCTTATTGTAATGCTTATTTTCTTATTATATTACACAGCAATTTTGAAAGAAACTATTTTGTTTGTTAATTAAGAAAAGTTAAGGTTAAGCCATACTCATAGACTGAAAAACATAATATGTGGTAACACTAATTACAAAGCTATAAAGATATTTCATGGTAATATTAATTGCAAATCTTTTGTCAGTTATTGAATCTTTGTGAAAGTCCATTTTCAGGAGTTACAACTTGAATCATAAACATGACACAACAAAATTAAGCAACATGGTTAGAATCTCTGAAGCACACAGATTAAATTGTCAAATGATTGTCAGTTGAAAAAAGGTGTCACAACTAACACGCAGCTATTGGCTTTCTTACATTGTTAATAATGTAGTTTTGTGTTGTTTTTTGCACTGTCGGAGTTATTTTTAACAATTATACATGCTTGTACATGATCTAAAGAATGAAAAGTATGAGACTTATGGTCAGTTTGTTGGTTTCAAAGATTTACCGAATAAGGCTTAGTGTATGCAGAACCATCCGAAAATGTGAATCATACTGCGGATGACAGCTTGTAGACAGCATTTTAGTCATAAACTGACTCATTCTTGTACCCATTTGTTAATACTAACAGTATTTGAGGGCTGTCCTGTCTACAGTAAAAGGAAATCATTTCCATTTAATTTTAAGTGTATAGCCATATTAAGATTACAAATATTTAGTACTGTATGTTGCCAGTTACAAGTGCTAGCTAATCTCGTATATTGCACTGGTTAATACATGTAATATGATACTGTAAAATAAAGACAAACCTTATATCCAACAAATCACGGTTTCAGCAAACTGATATGGTTGAAAAACAGATTCATTATATGTTAGGATGGCGAGCATCCCAACTAAGGGATTGTTTTCTACATCATGCAAATCAGAAATATTATAACAATTAATTATGTTTGTAAATTTGTAGTAGATACATCTTTCGTGATGTAATTTTTCAAAGCATGAGGCATGACCTCTAATTAACTGATGAAAGACTGGGTATACACTGAAACTGTCAGCTAGTCCAATGTGGTGAATGAAGCTGCGTGCGTAGCATGTTTACATCGTTGAATAACCTTATTAAGAGCCTTTGTCACCGAAAGACCAACCAAGACACACTTACCCTTATAATAGGATTTTTTCCAATAGTATCAATGAACTTATTTGAGCTTTAAATGTTTGACGTAGACATAAAAACTAATTGCAGACATCTGTGAGATAGGTTTCTGCTCGTCAGCGTTACGTATGTTAAGTTTTATACAAAATTGCAGATAATGACTTTTTAATTGCATATTAGAATAAAACATGTTCCCCAACCTTAATTTTATAACGTTGGTCTCAATTATAATGGTAAATTACCATTTAAATATACTTGCAGCTGTTTATAACTTGTAACTGTAGTGAAATAAATATTTGAATACGCTTATTAGCATGTAACTTGTACTGGCTTACATATTTTCTATCCTGATTTCATATGGTAACGTAATTTACAGGCCTATTACGAGTTTGAAAACAGGAAACGTAATAAAACATTCAGTCCAATATTTGAATCATGAAGTAGATATTATGTTTATTGTAATGAACCATTGGTAAAAAAAATCTGCACACTGTCATGTCAAAGTAGCAGAATCAATAAAAATTGCAAAACTCTCTTATTTTATTGTTTATTAGAATAACTTGACTCTAATTGCAGTTATTTAAAAAAAGATAGAGAGTAGATTCAAATATAACCTTGTCGACAGGTTATGTCGTTAGGCTAAGGAAGAATTTTAGTCTACTTTCCACACTTTAGTGTTTTTATCTATTTATGCAAAGGACAATGCTGTTACCTACGTTACTTTTTATATATAAACAACAACAAACTTTCCATCGTCGTTGACCCTGTGTATTAAATTATCATTTTATTTCACTTTGACAGGGATGAAAGAAGACATTGTACATTCCAATGCAATGTAAATCAGGTCAGGTAGAAAATATTTACGCCAGTAGAAGTAACGTGCTAATAAGCATATTTAAACGTTAATTTTGCTACCTCTATCGCCAGTAACAAGTTATAAGTAGCTTTTATATGTAAGAATGGACATTCCTTATTAGAATAGAGATCTTTATCACATATTTAAGGTTGGGGAACATGATTTATTCTAATATGTAATCTATAAAGTCATAATATGCAATTTCATAATAAATGTAACATAAGTAACTCTGCCCAGCAGAAAAACACTCCACAGATGTCTCAAATTGGTGTTTAAGTCTAGCTCAAACATGTAAATCTCAAATAATTTGATTAATACTATTGGGAAATATCCCATTAGTCTTGTATTTTGTGTTGCTATTTCAGTCAATAGGGTAACATTCATTACAGGCAATTTACAGGCAACTGACCAAAGAAATCTTAGTAAATCATAGGTTTCAAAGGCCACAAGACATGTCCCTGACTAAAAATAGTAGCCAAGTGGTTCTTCCTGAGGTTAGGGAGCATGGTTCATTCTCATATGCAATCTATAAAGTCATTACCTGCAATTTCGTATAAAATGTAACATACGTCACGCTGTTGGGCGAAAACATATCTCACAAATATCTGCAATTGAAGTTTATGACTAGATCGAAACATTTAAAGTTCAAACAAGTTCATTGATACTTTTGTAAAATATTTTATAGGTCTTGTATTTTGTATACTAACATTTTCCATGTCAGTAGGGTAACGTTGGTTACAGGCTGTTTACAGAAAATTGACCACAGAAAACTTAGTAAAACATGGTTTTCAAAGGCCCTAAGTCATGCCCCTGACTGAAAATAGTGGCCAAGTTTTTCTTCCTGGGGGGGGTGCAACAGAACTCAAAATTTGAGATTTGGCCCCTACACTAACAAGCATTATTATAAACATTACTTATCATGCATTTAATAATAAGCTTAAAGCTGCATAGTCTGTAACTTTTGATCTTCTAATTTTACAAATAATGTTTTTACTTATCAAGAACGCAGTAAAAGTACTCAAATTCAGGTAAACATTTTACCATTTTCGTAAATCTTAACAAGTTATCACTATCAAAACAACTGCATTTATGTTTAAATTCAACGGTCTAGAATTATTGGAGGGACGCAAATAATTACCAACAAGAGAAAAAGACACCTATTTTATAAGATAATTCACTTTTCCATGCAGTTTTCAGCTGTACTGAACATTTTTATTGTGAAAATATAGCTTAATTCTACTTTTACAAATGATTTAAAAATAAAATATTTTTTTTCGAAAAATGTTCATAGTTACAGAGTATGCAGCTTTAAGCCCAGGGCTTGTGCTGAAGAAGTAACAAGTGATGTTATAATATCCCTCCAGGGATTCAATTAGAATTTTACTTACAGTGCTGATATACCCCAATGTTTCTCACAAAACCGTAAAGCTACATCTATGAGAGACAGACCAACTAGAGTGATTGTAGGAACGATTGTGATTGGTCCAATATACTGTAGAAGCATTCCGAGTATGCCCGTACACCCAATAAAAATCTGGACTAGAGATGCAACAATAATTCCACCCTGTATCTGAAAAAATAAAGATGCAAATTTTATAATAATACTAAGTATATATATAAATGGCAGCTTCATTTATAAAAGAGCTAGCTGGAAAACACACAGTGCGGGTTTAATCATGAGAGTCTTCCAATTGTATCATTGCATTTTACTATATTACGTTTACTCATTTGGTTTCACAGTTTTAAACTAGATGTTTAGCTTTAAACGTCTGTGGAAAATTAAACATGCGTTCAATAAATTGACATTGTTATACAAAACGACAATTCAATTTACATTACCATTAATTCCGCATTAATATTTTGTTCAGGTAGCAGTTTATATTTACTATTTCTTTTGCTCACTGTTGTGTTATATAGTCTGCCCAGATTGACCTTAGACTGATTACTTTTCGCCAAAATCTTCGTGATAATCGGGCGTTTTCGTGAATATTCCGACGTCGGGCATGCTTTTACCGAAATTATGAAGATAATATCAATGTATTAATGCAAATGGACTGATAGCCTAGTAAACAACTTGGTACAGATCGCACCTACCTGGATCGAATCTTGGGGAAAAAACTTTTTTTTGTAGAAATGTCAAATGTTGACAAGATTGTTCTTATAATAATGCGTGATCTCGTGATTATTTTTGCATCTTTTCAATTGTATTTAGCCGCCTTTATATGCATTCATCATTCCCTAGGAGGTTATTATATTCTGTACCTCTTCCCTTGTCAGCGGCGACTTCTGTCGTCTGCATATAACCTTTGCAAACAGTTTGAACGTCGGTCCTGATCCGGATACAGACCGTTTGCCACTCTGAAAGTGATCCTGAAAGGGTTTTTTTCATGTTTTTTTTTTGTTTGTTTGTTGTGTTTGTTTTTTTTGAAAAAAGCTAGTTTTGAAAAAAGTCAGCAGGTGACAAAAAAGTTTTGAAATTACCAACGTGCAGAGTTAATTACACTTGGGCTTATCGAAATCACTAACGGTGCTACATGCGCACATTGTGCATTAATTCCTCGATTACATTTGCCACGGTCGTCGTACGATTTATTTGTCTACGATTTTCCCTACGATTTTTTCGGCATCGTAGGCGGTTATAAGCTACGACGTATGTGTTGACATTGCTTACGATCACCTTACGATTTCTTTCGGCGGCAAACTAGGACAAAACCTTACAGAGACCTTGCGGATATCGTACGACATCCGCAAGGTTATCGTACAATCATCGTGCTATCTTCACGACCTCCCCGGAAATCGCACGATGGCCGTACGATGCCCTTGCGGAAGTCGCAAGGAGTCGGTACGCTGACTGTGCAATTATCGTGTAATTATGTGCATGGATTTAAACGGCCATTCATGTTCATTTTTGGATTCTATTTGAACTGTGTTTCAAAGTCACAGTGTGATCACAAATCGTGCTATGAAGAGGCTAGTGTTTTAGTTGAACATGGTCCCAATGTATGGAACAGCGTGGTACGTTTGCGTATATTTTAATGTCAATTTTTAAATTCTGCAGTTTTCATAAAGTTTAAATCACAGAATATTACAACAACCCCCTTTTTTATAGTACACTTTTATAATTCGAAAAGTATCACTTTAATTGAAAATATAAAGATGCTTTAGTTGTATCGTCTTGTAGATTAAGCGTAGACTAAAACTCTAATTATGGTTTTATTCAGTTTAATCATCAAAAGGCACACTACGGCCAGCAACACATAAAATCTCAGTCATAAGCAAACATGAAGTCATTGCATGCGAACAACAAAGGTACTGACCAGAATGCGCTTTCTTCCACCCGGCCTGGTCAGCACATTTGCCATTTGTCTTCAGTAAAATACATTTTTGTAGAGCATTCATACATTCAAATTTCAATGTTCGAACTAGTCACATGTTCTCACTACGAAACATACTCTATGGGCCCTGATAAGACTGCTTCCATCAGCAAATTGAACTGGGTCCATATTGAGTCACACTGAGTGGTGGTATTAGAGACATCGCCTGTACAGACAAATATTAATATGAAACAAGCAGCTAATGATAACCAATATATACCCGTCTGGAAATTGTTGACACGTCGCAAGGCGACCGCACGATCATTGCGCCATCGCCTTGGGGTTACCGCAGGATGACCGTCCGATGTCCGTACGATTTTATGGGCCCTGCAAGGGCATCGTGCGGCGACCTTGCAGGCTCCTTACGACTATCGCAAAAGTCTACGATCATTTTTGGGCCAAAACCCTGCGTTGTCCTCACGATCACCGTGCGGTGCCCGTACGAGGATCGTACGATGTCACTGCGATATATCTGCGGGCTACGGGCTTACGATTTTTTCAAATTTGTCATTGTGCGGAGTTAAACAAAATCGTAGAGGCCACGATGCCCGTAAATCCGTACGATGATCGGTAGGCCGCACAGAAACAGTGATTTGGACATCGTAGGGGCATCGTATACTCGTCGTAAGGCAAATGTAACCGAGGCATTATAGATATGTCAGATTTATATTAAAATATCTATATGAAAAAGACGAACAAATAAAATGAAAAAAGATAACTTAAAAAATGTGTTGTTACGGGATTCGAACCCACATATTCACTGTAGTCATTCCACTACGGCAATTTGGGTCTCGTTACCCACTCCGATGACATTCAAACATAGGCTGACAAAAATGAGAATTTTCTAATATGATTGCTTCGAGATTGCATCGCCTAGTTAACAACCTCTGTGTTGTTTTGCCAAAACGGAGATAAAATCAGATTTTCAATGTATTTTTTAAAGTTATATTTAAAAAAAATGTCAATTACGGTTTAGTCATAATTATACGGTTTCGTCATTGATTAATTGTCCACGATGACGAAACCGTAATTAGTTATTTCATGTCTAGACATCAAACGTTGAAGTTTTCATATAATTTTAAAGCTAATACATACAATGTGAATTTGATGAACAAAAAATAATCGGAACCCAAGCATTTGGGGCGTTTATCTGTGATTAAATGAAGAAATTCAACATGATGAGAAAGTTACCTTAACAACGGAATAAGTGACGAGACCCCATTTGCCGTAGTGGTATGACTACAGTGATATTTGTATCCTAAGGAAAGCAAAATATCCATTAGACTATCGAGGAATTGTAGATATTTTTGTTCAGATAAGTCATCGAACCACAATCGAAAGTGTAATTTTTACGATGATTCCCGAAGATTGGGTGAAAGTTCATTGAATATTCATATGTCTCCGGTCAATTTTGACAAACAATAGTAGATTCAAAGATAGATGAGAATCGTTGTAAACAAACACGAGCTAGTTAACCTTGACTTTTGGCGTGCATGTAGTCCCAGTTTACAGTTATATTGAACCTACCACAGATTACTGTATATGCGCGTGGCAGTGAATAGTCATGCATGCTTTACCTGTTCATAAGAAAAATAGAATCACCTAATTACTATGCATCTTTGAAACTACAGTATGCATGATATAAGCATACATTTATGTTTAATGTTATGTTATTTTAAATCATTTCTGCTTCCCCTTCTCGGAGCTTTAAAGATGAAGAAAGGGGTTATGCGCCCTATAGAGAAATGTATGTTTGTTCACCTCTCTCATACGACTCTGCCATACTTCAGTGATCTCATCTTCTGAAAGACCAAGGACATTCTCAGATGCATTGGTCCCACTTCTGTTTGACAAAATGGCGGATGTTGACGTCATATCCGGACATTTCCACATGGGTAGCGCCATTAATGCTGCAACTGCGGGAATAAACTTGTGACACCCACCTTGGATTATAGGTAGTCTGCAAAAACCAAAGGAAATACACAAGCAATGTGTTAATTCGTTGAAGCAATGTCGATTTAGTCGTTGATTAGACCGTTGGCCCAATGGCGTAACCAGAACGCTGAAAAAATTACACACATCAAAGGGAGACTACTGTATCAGCAATGATTCTCTACAATTACGTCCCTTTTCCAATGGGAACTTCTCTTAAAGGAAAGAATTTGCTCCCAGAGGAAGCGAATTCTTTCGTTTAAGAGCAGTTCCTTGGGGTATGGAAAATCACTTTTACCACATAAGGTGAGCTTCCTTAAGTGTTACTATTTTATTACGCACATGCGTATACTGCGTTATTGAGCTACGCCAATGGTTGCCATATATTGCTGAGAAGATGCTTCATCGCACCACGAAGAGTGCAGTAACCACGCCTATCAGTTCATTGCCTTCATGGGATATACCAATTGGGTAAAACTTTGTGTTTACTTTTTGGGGAGTAAATTTTTAGAAATCGGGTAATCCTATTCGATGAGAAAGTCATTGAACTTTTGGACAATGCTATCGTTTTTATAAAAGATATTCTGCTTTACAGTTTAAAATGTTTCGTAATGAAGAAAATGGGCATTTTCCTTTTCAACACAGATTCTAGAACGAAATTTATCCCGCTCATAAATGCTAAAATGCCAACAATCGTTGGCATTTTAACATTTATAAGCATGATAAATACATCATCTGAGAGATATAAAGCAAAACACTTCTTCATTTGTCGGTATTTAGTTTTTATGAGCAGTTAAAATTTCGTGCTCAGTTGAGTTTAGCATGAAAAAAGTTTTATAACCAGGGGGCGCCAGAGCTATAGCAGAGTAAATTTGACAGTTTTGTTGGACCATAGCAAATGTTTGGAGGCGTTAAAGTTTTATAACCTCGGGACAAGGTCCTATTTAAGATATGTCGATGGTAAACCTCAAAACTATCGAAAAGCATTTCCAGAATTCAAAAATTTCCTATTGAAAAGAAAAAATAACGACTTTATTTAATTTAAGGTCCAACTCATTCATAGGAAATTGGTCCGTTTTCTCCATAACAAAGTATTAATTTTGAGACTATGAAAGAGATGGATTTTCAGGTGCGCGAAATACATTTAGGATCTTACATGAGATTTTTTGTTTCATTTAATTTATTAAACGAGTTGAGGAAAACATAAAATGCGAGGCTAGCCGAGCATTTTATCGCTTTTTCGCAACGAGTTTAATAAATTCAATAATACAGGAGCACGAATGTTAGATTATATTTATCATAGGACATTAAAGTCCCTTAAAATCGCACTTTTGGCGTGATAACGTCAAAGATTTCGCCATCTTTTGCGCAACGCTATAATGGGTGTCATAACGTTACGTTACAAAATCCATCTTTTATGCAACGCTTTAATGGGCTTCATAACGTTACGTTACAAAATCCGTCAACCACTAGTGGTTTATCGATTTATTGCATGGTCTTATATCACTCCCAGACGCGACGTCAGGTGATAAAATGGTGTCTGCCTTATGACAGATATTTGATAATTGCAGGCATTTGTCCACTACCGGTTAGAACGTTTAAAGTGTGTGTTGCAACCCCAGTTGTTTCAGTTTCAATTATCATATCAACACCAAAAAGTTTGTCTAGCAAAAATAAGTCATGTGCCATTAAGCAATTATTGACCTCCATTTGCCCACCAACTTGGCATGGCCCTAACTCAAATATTAATTGATATATTCTTGATTCCAGAATTCACATAATAGTTTACCAATCTCATTTTTTGTCCCAAAGAAAAATAACATGTATAATATTCACTTTCCGCTTTACCTACCTGATTTAGACAAGATCCAGATTTTATCCCATTATTTTTCTAAGTTTTGGTTACCATTTCAACTGAATTATTCTGTCTGGCAATGCAAGGTTCCAAAGATGGTGGGGGTATAATAAGTGCGACCGAAGGACAGAGAGAAGGGCCGACCATGCGAAGTATTGCTGATTGTCTTCGATGTACCTACCAACTGTGAAGCCCTAAGCTGTTCAATTGACTATTTATTTATCAATCATGGATCCAGATTTCATAGTATTTAAAATGTTTTCGTTGCCATAGTAAACAAAATTTGGCCACACATAAAAAAGGGCAGCGTGTGTAATTTCCTATTACCCTCTTTCTATTTCTATTTCTTCAGAGTAATCAAAAAATTCAGATTATAAACCAATATTTTCTCAGATAGCACGGGACCGCCAAGTGGACAGATTGACAGACAGATAGATTTAGACATCACAAAATAAAGTTAATAACTAGTTCTGGGGCCACTAACTCGTAGGCATCTTAAGCCTTAAGATCACCGTAAGTTCAACTTAAGTTCACCTTAACGGTTATGGCCACTAACTCGTACACACCTTAATTTACGGTGGTGACTTAAGATCATCGTAATAGTTGGCCATCCAGAGTCTGAAAAAAAATTCTGTTGGCATTTTTGAGTACATTTTGGCATCCATGCTCAAAGTGTATCTTGATGTGTTTTAAGAAGGATAGGGGTGGATGCCAAGTCTGGAAATGCCCAAAAGTCCCAGAATAAGGTCAAAGGTCAACTGAGTGCAAATTCTTGTATATACGTCATATTTTAGCGTTTTTATCAATTAGCTATCCAAAATTATGATTTAAAGTAATGCAAAGTCTCTTTAGGATACTACAACCATGCTATATAAACAAACAGCATCATCAAGGCATGATGTGTGTTTGGATCAAAGGACATTTAAGTGCAAAATCGGTGAAAATTGTAGCAATATTTTTTTATATAGGGGCAAAATTCAAATTTTAAGTTCCCTTTTATCCTAATAGAAGAACTTGTTTATTGCTATCCTACTAGGTGTGGGTCCAGCATGTTCGGAAAGCAATGATTTATCAAGTTTCCCACGGTCAAATATTTATAATAGGCATGTAAAGTACGTTACTGTATCAAATCAATTAAAATGTAATACAACTAAGAATAACCATTTCATTTTAAAGAAATATTTTTTTGTTTAATGCTTTGTATGAATACGTCATTTTATGCAATTATCTATCCTTTTATACATAAGATATGTTTAAGTTGTTACTTGCGTTACTTTTTATCATCTGACATTGAGTCATTTCTCAAAGGTATATGTTCCTAGCTACAGCTTTCATGAAGGACTTGGCCATGATCTCATGCTTATAGGACTTAAATATATAATTCTTTTCTCATTTTACACATTTGTTGTGTATGTTCCCATCTATGAGTAATTGTAAAACACTTTTTATAAGGCCACTACCTGTTAATTGCATATACTAAGCATAGCTTCATGAAAACACAAAGACCAAATCTCCTTTCATAAAACATCAGGCGTGTTGAAAACTATTATAGAATATGGTAAATACCATAAACTGGAAGACATATATCCTCAAATTGGTCTTTACATCGACCTGTTAGCAGATGATAACATACATAACATAAAGCCAATATACAGGTACATTCCTAATAATGACCATCCAGTGAAAACATTGTAAACTTTTCGTGGGGTATATCATGGAAATACGCCTGACATTAAGAATAACCCTCCATATAACTTTAAACATTTAATTGTAAGGGTGTCCTTTCATTGGCACATATTAATGAAATGATGTGGATCAAAAGCAACATTTTTTAAATCAGGCTGCTTGTGCAAACGTATTCACGCATATATAGAAGCAGTATAGATATGATATTAAAGGTAACCTCTAATTTTAAGATATCATAAAATATGTATATATGTCTTTCACAGCGCAAATTTTTATACATTGTAATTGTTTCAGTGTCGATAAATTCAATTCTAAGTATCAGTATTAAACGTATTTTGCTTATTATGTTTTGCAATGATGGTAGAGATCAAATGCTATGAGGTTATTGGCATGTGTTTCTTTATGTTATTCTTTTTATCTGTATAATGGCAATGCAAGTTTTATTCCAAATTTAATTTCCCCAAAAAGGATGTTTGGTGACTTCTTGGGAACACAGGCATTCACCATATTGGAGCACCTGATGATTTGATTGCGTTCATAGTTTTCCATCAGTTTGGGTCATCTCTTAGTATTTAGAGTAAATGTGTCCTGAAATGGTTATCTAATATATACATTTTAACTAGCATAATCCATTGGTTTAACATCTCCGATTTGCTTGATGTATATAAGATCCTAAGGTAGTTAACTCGCCTGTTCTAGTGTAGAATCTATCCGTTAACCATGAAAATTTGCTAAGACAGGGATTGATTGCATATAGGGTAGGTGACTTACATTAATGTATACATCTACTGCTCGTAGATTCAAGTGCAATATATCAGATTGGATAGCACTTATAACTGGTAACATACTCAAAATGTGTAGTTTTAATAAGGCATTACACTAGAAATAAAACTGAACTACTTTCCTTTCACTATATACAAGACAGTCCTCAATCAGTGTTAGTCTTAACAAATATCTACAAGGATATAGGTACAAGAGTAGGCAAGTTTATGCTTAAAATGCTTTCTGCAAGCTGTTGTCAGCAATGTTGTTCACATTTTCGGTGGTATTACAATAAGCCTAAGGACCTCTGACACTTTGATAGGGTATCTGCCTATTTTTCAGATGCTTCCCAAAACTTCCCTATGCATAAGATATGACTGATATCCTTTTGGATAGGACGCTTGATGTATTAGGACCGAATTAAGGTTATAATTAGACAGGTCGACCCCTACGACAAAACAGGAGACGCTACCAAAGGGGGTAGGGGTTGCAAAATTTAACCTCACCAAAACATTTAGAAATCAATTATTTTCACGTGTAAGGGTATTATATCATCATTACTCGTTTAAAAATCACAATGAAAGTATTCTACAGTCCAAAACCATAAGCATTTTAATGCTTATTTTTATTGTTGTTTTTTTCTATCTGATTTCTTAAGAAATATTTTGAAGCGCAACTGTAGTCCATATTTAACCTTGATGACAATGTATTTACCTGGTGCAATATTATGCAGCAATGTACTATAACCATTCATCCATGCGTAAAGTACACCAAGCCAAGAGCCATGTAGTTTATGTGTATTGGATAGATACAGTTTATGTGCAAAATAATCTATCAAGTGAATTAAGTAAAAGGACAATTTTCATAATCTAAAGAAAAATATGCCAAAAGCGTTGTAATATTTCATGAATAATGGGTTATGAAAATGAAGCTTACTTAAACTAATTATTTCATTATACTGGAAAAAACGATATTCAAGACAGCACACCAAAAATCCAAATACTTATGTTCGGGCTCGCCCAGACGTCACATTTTGGGCTGTGGGGTATCTTTCCCCCCAAGTTCCAGCTAGCTTTTCACATATATTATGTAAAACATGAGAACACACTTACGTGCAAAAGGATTAGTTGGAACTCGGGGGGGAATGATGTTTTAAAAATATTTTTCTATTTCCTATATGTATAATACAAAAAGTGACCATTTTAGCCCCAAAATAAAGCCGTACATTCATGGAAATAGGAAATAAATTGCAAAATCCTAAAATAGAGACCATCAGCGAGCTGATATATGAAGATGGAATCATTTGATTGACTTAATTTTTATCAAAATTATAGGCAGCGATACACTGTGATCCCCATTACCACCGTCAGAGGTCCTTTAGTAAACCTTTTAAAATCAACAAACAGACCATAACTCATTTTTCATAGGACATATATAAAACATGTACTTGGGTTACAAATAGCTCAACAAAATCAAATAGTGCATAAACAAAACTAAAAACAAACTACCTTGTGAATAAGAAAAGCAAAGAAATCAGCTGCGTGTGACACTACTTTTTCAATATTCAGTTTAATCTGTGAGTTTCAGAGATGCAAACCATACTAGTGAATTTTGGGAGTCATGTTTTTGTTTTATGCTTAAGAATAAAACAGTTAACTGATCTTTAAAATAATCGAATGATTTGTTGTTCATGTTACCATTAAATATGTTCAGATGTTTTACAAGACTGCTATATGGCTCAGGTAACCTTACCTAAACCAACCTTAGTTTAAGATAATTAACAAGCAGGATAGTTTCTATCTGACGTAAAGCTTTAATCGGTGGGTTGGTGCCTGATGCTTATCTGTAGCTGGACCAACCGTGGCTCAACTTGAGGTTTTCTTTAGCTCTGACTATCTGTGAGTCATGAGCCCTTTTCTTTGTTTCATCATGGTGTGTTAATTTGATTAGAATGTTTCTCAATGATGATACATTGCATTAGTTAGATGGCCTCCATGCGAGCTGAACATGTCTTGTACTTCAACAACAGCAGAATATAGGGCGAAGATTTGGTACCAGTAAAATGCATTTAAGCCCCCCCCCCCCCCCCCCCCCCCCCGGTGGCTTAAGCTGCTGTCCGTTCTAAGGCGGTGGTTCTGTTGTTGTTGACTTTTTGTTTATTGTTACTCCCATTGTGGGAGTCTGTAATTGTTCTATGTTTTGTTGTGCGTTACTTTATGTCCATTCTAGCATTGCAATCATCTTGATGGGGAAGAGAGAGCTGGCTGCTTTGCTTAATTTGTCTTCCTGGTGTCTCGTGATGGTTGAGTGGCTCTTCCTCGCGGTGCCACGGGGTTGTCTGCAGTTTGTGATTGTGGTATTTCCTGATCATACTCACTTACTATTCTTGCTGCAGAATATAATAAGATTATCATCATTACAATATGATATGAAATATAGTTCAACAAAACATAGAAGATTTTAATGGGGACAGATGATAAATTAATTTTATAATGTAATTGTCAACAGTGAAAATTAAAAGAATTCAGCATACAAGGAAAATCTTTAATACTAGATCTATGTAACATCCTATATTTGGTCATAAACCATGCTGGTTCTGTACTACGATGTTTTATTTGCAATCTTCAAAACCCTATACCTGCTATAGAAGACACTCAGCACTACCCCTGCCTTAATTCCTTCCTTGCCACTAGATGTATGAAATATTGCTATGCTATTTTAAGTAAATTATTGATATTAAGTTAATATTTAAATCATGATGTGGATTGCACAAATATCTTTATGTACCATTGGTAGAAATCTGAAAACTGCAATATGAATGTAAAAGAACCAAGCAAATTACAAAAAGTAGTTGAGTAAGACCAGGAAATGGCACATTCACATATTGCAGACCAACCCATAGCACTCTTTTAAATTAAGTCTTATATAGAATAAAATGTGTGTAGTATATTCAAGCGAATTGTGGAGAGCAGACCCAAATTTTATATAAGCCTAACAACAATTACTACCTTTATCCATGTATGTAAGGCACCCTTTGTTACCTACGTTACCTCATTAATATATGTGCAGCAATTTAAGATCCATTATTGTTAATATAGTTATAGTTTGATTTCATTATGAAAGATATTTTGCCAATTCCAATGCAATGTAAATAGGAGAAAAATGAATCTGTAAGCAGCTATGCGTTACATGCTGGAGCCAGTACAAATTACATACTAATTAGCATATTTAAATATTTACGTTATTTCACTTCATTGCAAGTTAAAAGTTATAAACAACTTCAAATATATGAAAATGAACCTTTTCAAATAGAACATAGATCAATATCATGTATATTTCAGGTCAGGTATCATGGTTTATTCTAATACATGTAATTTGCAAAGTCATTATCTGCAATTTAGTATAAAATGTAACATACGTATCGCTGATGAGCAGAAATACATATCACAGATCTATGGAATTGATTTTTATGTCTAGTTTAAACATCTAATGCTTAAACTGTTTCACTAATACTATTAAAATAAATCAACATTAGCCTTGTACTGTGTGTACTGTTATTTTCAATGCCAGTAGGGTAACGTTGATTACAGGTGATTTATAGAACAATGACCACAGAAAAGTTATTAAATTATGGGTTTCTAAGGCCCCAAGACATGTCCCAAACTGAAAATAGTTTTACTTTCCGAGAGGTGCAGCAAAATCTCAAAGTAGCCCATATATCTCAGTTGAGCCCAATTGAGAGAAAATTTCCGTCAGAATTGCTCAAAACTTACGATGTTTGTCTTCGTAAAATCCATAAAAGGATGCTTCAAAAGGGGTTTCTTTAATGATAAACATTTTAATTTAAGCCTTCTGAAAGACTACAACCCTTTTTAGAGTTTAAAAAGCATCTTGTTGTTGGACCAAAGAAAAAAAGAAACACAGCTTGTAAAAATGCTCCAATTATTGCACTTGATGACCTTTGACCCCATTTTTATGTCGACATATGAAAATTTAGTTATAAAAAACAGTTTCTCAACGTTTTTCAGACTTATAACTATAAGCATACAAAATTTGGTTTGAAATGAAATATGTTTACATATGAAAAGATAAAGTTGTTTTACAGTAGTACATATTTTCTCATTTTTGCACTCAATGACCTTTGACCTAATTTCTGGCCTTCATATGCAAATTTAGACTTGGCATCCACCCCTATGGCTTTGTACACATGCTAAACATTATGTTAAAAGTGGTCTAACAAATGTACTCAAAAATGCCAACAAAACCAAAAATATGCATCTTTTTTCGATTCGGATTGCCAACTATAAAGTTACGGTCACGATAGAGTCACCTTAGCGCCGTCTTAGTGGTAACGAGAGGTACTTCCAAGAACGAATGCAATAAAATAATGATTTTGGCGACATAATAATTTTAGAAGACTATGAAAGCCTATATCTTTAGAAAAAAATACTGCCTGCTACATTTTAAAGGCTTTATACAGAGACACATGTATATAGGTTGTGCGCAGGTCCAGAGGGGGGAGGAGGTCCAGACCACCCACCCTGGAAAATCCACACGTTTCTTTATAAAATAGCAATTGGACCCCCCTTCCCCCGAAAAGAGTTGAAACCCCCTGGAAAATAAAATATTGGGCCTTGACCCTAACCTCTGGCGAATTTTCCTGAATGCATGTAGGCATGTAGCAGATAAACACGCACGTGTATGTTCATGTAAATTGCTTTATGTATGTTCAGTGATTGTGTGCTGTATTAGGTAATTAAACCTGTAGGCTATTTTATGTTAGTTCTCACTGATCATGGTCAAAATAATTAGGGAATGAAAGACTATGGCCGCAAGGGTATCGTTCTGAGCCAATCAAGGGTGTATGTACATAGGTAGGTAGGTATATGTAGGTAGGTTGGTGGGTGGATTTCCAAAATAAAAATAAAAGGTCGTTTTCTTCTGTTCCCCAAACCACTGGTTGTGTTCATTTTTGAATGCATATGAGGGGGTCGACTACTGCTACACACAGCCCTGCAGATGCCTTGAACTCTGCAGCCTGATCAGAGTTCTCGACGTACTCATGAGTTTTAACTCTTGGTCTTCAAAGTAATCCGACCACTGCATTTTAAACGATATTTAGAAAATATTTGGATGTTGTGTCCCTTATTTTTGAAGTAAAGGCTGTTCAAATTTTCACATAGCATTCATTTGCCAGCTCTTCGGCTGTGAATGTTGCTTAAAGTTCATTTTGTATTCAGTACGCTATCACAATAATGAAGATCTTTTAATTGTTTGTTAATTAAATAATAAAACTAAACTACCACGAGAAAACCATCTCTGACAAGCCGCCAGGACTTAGATATTTTGTTTGCTTATAATGCACATTTGAAACTTGTCAGGGAACTAGGCGAAACTTAACCTTTTTAATAGTAATGAAGCCTTCCTTCTGACTTGATACAATAAACTTGGGTTAGTCCATTGTAAATATCAGGCTGTTGACAGGTTGTAATTTTCAAAAATATATTGTATTCTTTTGTCTGAAGATAGTTGACCTTTACAGACACTAAATACCCTGATAAAATGAAGAATTTCATCTGGGTCTTCTCTGTTTGCAAAAAATACTCGTTTAGGAGTTTCACAAATATAAAGGGTTCATGCAAAATGAATAATATTGATATCAATTGGCTGATATCAACAATATGGGCCACGAGAAAACCAGACTTAGTTACACGCGAAAAACATTCGCACCGAATAGCCTGTGCAGCCATTCAGTCTGATCAGTGTCATTATCCTTGTTAACTGTAAAATATAGTAGTTAGAAAGTGACCAGAAAATACCACGATCACAGACTCCAGACCAACCGACGGCACCGCGAGGAAGAGACAGAGAGCACAGACAGCTACAATACAAATCGCAAAACGAAATTTTCAATATTCTAGCTAATCTCTGTAGCTGAGTATGCTGATTTTAGCCTACCAAAGACTGATTTTCTCGCGTCGCGACCCATATATTTATATTTTCTGCTGAGTCGTTTCTAAATACTGTAAACAACACGCTTTGCACGAGAGAATAGATATAACAAAGGTAAATCTTAAAAGATACGATGACTAGGCCTTGAGCTGGCTATAGACCCCCCTCCCCCCCCCCCCCCAGGGGGAATTTTGTACACTATGATTTTCTGAAACTACATTATATAAGACACAAAATAAAAGATGTTAGCCCTCTGAGAGTGGCAGCGTTAACGTGTAACAGCACGTTATATACGTTACCCCCCAAAATAGCATTAAAGGTCCCTGATAATGTCTCAACCATGACATGTTCGTACATATTTGCATGCTGACACAGGTTTATGAACTTCTTATAACACAGTTACATATTTTTTAGTATTAATTTTATAAATGTCTTGAGTAATTATTGTTGTATACGTTACTTAGTGTTTCCTGCGTTATTTCCGAGTATCAGTATGGTATTTATTGACTATACGTGTATTAATCTGTCACAGAATATAGTTAATCTATAAGGCTGCTACTTTAATGATTTAGAGTTCTTTATTATGGTCGCTTACACTATTTTTCAGGTCCATGTTATGTATGTTACCTTCAAAAAAGCATCAAACATATAAGTTAATGTCTCTAACAAGCCCTGTTTATACTTATTCGCATGCTTGCACAGGTTTATGTACTTATTTTAACAAGGTTTACCTATTTTAAGTATTCATTTAATAAATGCCTTGAGCTTTAACTGTTATGTGTGTTACCAAATGATACATAAGTTATTCTGAGTATCTGTATAGAAGTTGTTGACTATACATGTATAAACTCTGTCAGAGAATTTAGAAAATTAATAAGGCTGAAATAAAATGAAGTTCCTTATTAATCTATGGTGACTTAAACTAATAATATAATGTGATCTATCAACATTCGCTGTTTGCTCACATAAACAGTATAGATACCATGCATTCAAATCTGAAGTTCTGAAAGTCAGTCACTGTGAAACAGCTCAGTTCTGGGCAAGGTGTATGGATATGATTCAGATGGTGTTGACACTGATTAGGGCTACAAGGAAAACAACTTTGAATTGCATGTCGTCTCTATCTGTATGCCTTGTTCCCAATGTCCATTGCAAACAATCACAACAACCACGCACAATATGTACCTGTGTAATAGATTACACTCATAAAGTTGATACATATCGCAGATGCAAAGAACTTCTCGAACAAAATGGGTTTAGTGTGTCACAACCATTGGTTCTTTGCTTGAGAAATGCTTTTGACATAACTACCAGGCAAACAATATAGAGGTATTATAGGCTTCAGCAACTAGAACTAAGCTTCGTACTACAGATGGAATTGTGTTTTACTCATCACATCAGAGCTCAATATATTGAAACAACTCTTCAATGCACTGAAATGAAATATTCAATCTGCTCAGATGCAAAGTAGAATGAGTACTAGAGGCAGTTTCAGGCTTCACCAATCCTTTTAGTTCTAGTTTTGAAGACAATGAACTGTACTTTTGTCTTTCGGTGTGCCTGCTAAGCCTGGCATAGCTAAGGATCTTATTGAGGCTGATGACATTGGCAGGAAGGCTGTTGCAGACTTCATTGACTCATTTTCAGTTAAAAAAAATGTGTCTTTCACACACCCCCCCCCCCCCCCCAAATGCTACTAGCTAATAAAGTTTTGATGCTTGCGAGGTCAAGCAAGAAAAAATTGCCCAATTTACAAATGGTAAACAGCCAGATGAGAGCTTAAAGGAGCGTCCTTGGTAAGCATGGCCTTCTTTCTATTGGGCATAATGTTGACCTTGAGTTGACACTGCCGTCCCTTCTGGGACATGTACCATGGTCACTGTCAACACCTGATAGAATTTCCACCAATACTGACAAGTCCAAACTTCAGCATGGCTTGCAATCACACATTAAACCAACATTAGATTGGCCATGTAGTGCTGCACATAACTTTGATGTTAATGCCGTAACTACAGAGCATAATAGCTTTTCCTGTCACCTTCATGGATCTGATGGCACCAGTATTCAACCAGGCACTAAAGGCAGGGTGTGTTGGTTTTGTCACTGATACATATATACAATGTATAAGCAGCAGTTTATAAAGTCTAACAAACATTCTCGCAGAGGATAAACTGGGTGTTTTTTTCAACAATGGTGTATGCAACAAAAAGTTCACCTTCTGAATGTCAACAGCATTGGCCAGAATTTGGGGAAAGAGATCTACATAAATACACTGTTTAACAGATTGTGAGACTACCAATGTGCCGATGTGTTAGTACCACGGAAAGGTTATTCCTATCAAACTGATAGAGAACCCCTCCCCCACTAGTTCATCAACATTCTAAGTAGGGTAGGAAAACAAATAAAGAATTGCTCTAGGCACTCATCAGTGATATGAAGCCATAACATGTGCTATTTATGTAATTATGAATAAGCTGCAGTATGACATGTTTCTGAAAAAAGTACCAAAGCCATACACATATACTGACTATTTCAAATGGCATGAACATGAGCTTACCTCCAATCTGCTTTTCTATCCTTAAGATGTACATACAAAGATTAAACCATCAAGTCTTTCCCATGAAAACAAGTGAGGCTTTCCAGATATGGACAAAATGTGTGGAAAATAAATGGGAAGGAAATCGAGTACCTCTGGGTGAAAGAAAACTTGATTGTACCCTAACAAATGAGCCACAGAATTATATTTCACATTTTGTGTGATATGGGGTTACAATGTTCAAAACTCAACAACTCAAACCTTATAAAAGATAGAAACATAATATTTGCAGTTTCCAAAAGGTACATAAACTTTCTTTGATACAAAATGAGTCAAGCTATCCTGCTGGGAAAGGGCTGACCTCTTGGCTCTCGTTTGTGGTGTCTTCTGTGAGTTTGTCACTTTCCCATTGGTATCCTGGGTCAGGTGTGGTACTTGATTGTATCGATTCCTGATCTTTGCAACCTTACTTACTTAGTAAGCACATTCACATTTAAAAAATATCAAACTATATTAGTTTCATAAATCATTTATATAGGAATAATGAAAAAAGTAACATACGTAACACTTTGGGGTGCATAACTGTTTTCAAAGGTCCATATATGTGAGGCAAAAATAGCTCACTTGGATGATATAGCCAATTTGGAAATCTGACCTTATAGTTTGCACTTTTCAGAAGTCATGTCATTTACTAAAATTATCAAAGATGTTGATGGGTATTATATATAATAGGCTGTTACAGGGTAATGGTGCCATTACCAGAGTGCTAGCATATTGCAAAATCCTTGCAAGATAAATCTGATAGAGGAGTAATAAGTAGTATAGGAAAATTCTTTAAAACTCTTGGATAATATACTAAGATTTGCTCTAGAACTTCTACCTGATGGGTTTTCTTTGATCTTTAAAGTTGTTACTCGCACATTGCACTGAATGTTACAAACTTTCCAAGAGTATTATGATAACTATATATCTGATGCCTCTATAAAAGAAAAGAAGGGTTATGGTAGTTTATGTATTGAGTTACTTCCTCGGCAAATGAGTCAGAGTAAAAATAAGTACATGGACCTGTGCCAGCATGCAAATAAGTACAAGCTGGTCGAGTTGGAGACCATATCTTGAATGTTTAATGGTATTCAGAGAGTAACGTATGTAACCTGGGCTGTAAAATAGTGTAAGACACCATAATAAGGAACTTTAATTCATTTGAATAGCAGCCTTACAGATTTACTATATTCACTGACGGATGTAATACATGTAGGGTCAATAACTTCCATACTGATACTTGGAAATAACATACAAAACACTAAGTAACATATACAACCGCAAAATCTCAAGACATTTATAAAACAAATGCTAAAATTATGTAACTGTGCTATGAGAAGTTCTTAAACCTGTGCCAGACTTCAAAAAAAGTGTGAATATGTCATGTTGGAGACATTATCAGGAAAATTTAATGTTATTTTGCGGGTAACGTACGTAACATAATGTTACCCGCTAACGCTGCCACTCTCAGAGGGCTAACATATTTCATTTTGTGGCTTATATAATGTAGTATCTGGAAATCATAGTGTACGAAATTCCCCCTTGGGGGAAGAGGGGTCTATAGCCAGCGCGAGGCCTGGAGAATTACATTTTACATTTTTGTGTGATATGGGGGGTACCATGTTCATCATCTAATAACTCAAAAAGTATATAAGATAGAAACGTAATGCTTGCAGTTTTGAAAAGGTAAATAAACAATCTTTAATGTAATACCAACTCAATGAACATAAACTGGTTTCAAAAAAATTTAAGACAAACTATATTAGATGCATTTATCATTTAAAAGGGGGTTCAATGAAAAAATGTAACATACACTACATCGGGGGTGACTATATTTGTTTTCAAATGTCATTATCTGTAGCCCAGTAATAGCTTATTTAGAAAATGTAACCAATTTGGAAATCTTACCTTATCTTTTTCACTTTTCTGAAGTCTTAAAAAGAATTTTAATCATCAAATATTTTGTAGGGTAACGTATGTAACAGGCTGTTACAGCTTAACGCTGCCATTGTCAGAGGGCTAACATGTTGCAAAATCCTCGCAAGACATTGGGCTTCAAGAAAAATATGGTCAACAAAATTCCCCCTGGGGGGGGAGGTAAACCATATCCAGCCAGTGGCCTAGACCTTAAGTTAAGAAGGCGCTAAGACGGCTTTATGTTATCGGAATAGCGCCACCTTAAATATTACGGTCGTCACCTTAAGTTAATCTTAAGGTCGTCTTAAGTTGGTCAACTTACGATGTCTACGAGTTAGTGGCCCCTGGATCTTAAATATGTGAGTAGAAGTAAATATCTCAGTACAAACACATAAATCTTTACCTTTAAAGCACCAAACCACGACTGCAGCAGACGACAAATTTTGCGACACCTTTCCCAATTTTCGACAAAAATTAGGTATGATATTGCACGAGAATCGTCTGCCAGCAGACGATTCTCATGAAATAGCATGCTTTATTTGTTATTTTTGAAAAAGCGGCAAAATTTGAAATTGTCGTCTGCTGCAAATAATAGGTGACGCTTTATTGGTTAAGTCTATTGTCAGTAGCAGGTTGTAGATGTTCATAAAAAGCGCATAACCTTTTCTTTGTGGTATGCAAAATGATTCTTTCTTCATTGCTTGCAAAACCACAGACAGAAACTCTGCCAAGTCAAAATAAACATAAAAGTCTTTTACTCACGTCTCAGTTTAAGATCAAGTGGTATAGCTCATAAGATTTTGGCACTCATCGCGTTTACGACCGGTGAAGACTCTGATAAGCATGTATGTGTATCCACGCATTGTAAGATTTAAAGTGAAAATTCACATTTTTTCAAATGCATTTATTATAGAGCTTACAGTATGGCATAAAAACTCATCATTAAATATTTGTGAATGCTCTTCAATTAGCCTGTAATTAATTACTTTTGTTTGCCCATGGAGTCTGGCCATTTTCAGGTCAGTGAGCTCTACAAGAGAAAACTGGCAGCACTACCACCTGCTTACACACTACCAAAGCAGAATTATAAATCCTTGTAATGGCCAAAAAATAACAATTTTCAGAGTTATGTTTTAGCAGTGTGTACATTTGTGAGTATAGTTTGATACCTGGCCACTATTTAATAATTATTTCTTAAATTTAGCCCTTAAAGCACTAATTATAATTACAGCAGACAAAATATTTTGCAAAAGATTCTTCATTTTTGTACAAAAAGACAGAATAAAATGAAACTTACTGAAAAAGAAAATACTTTTCTTTTGACAGTTGTAGTGTTCTAATTTGCATTGGCATGACTGTTGATTGTAATTAAAACGAATATCCATTGTCTGATATTGAAATGAGGAAATTGACTGAAAGGTTCTGCATCATTCATTTGGCTGACCTGCATATTGAGGTTAACTCAGATTAATGTGTATCTGTTTAAAGCCAATAGCTTAAGATGGCTGCTCTCCAATGTTTAGATAAACTCTATGAATACTTCTGTAATTAACTAAGCACATGAATAAATGACCTGTGAAAATTAAATCAGTACATTATGAAATACATGTACTCATTTTTGATTGATGTAAAATGTTAAAAATCATGAACATGCACTTTGCCCTATCAAATTGACTATATAGATACATGTATATTCGTATTCATTTAGTTGTATTATTTATGGTGCCAATCATTTCATTGGATTTTAGACCAATAAAATTGATTGTATCTCTAGTCATATATTTAATACAGTGTGCCAGTGCATGAGATTTCCAACAATGTGGTATCTGCGACCAGCAAAGCCTCAGATCAGCCTGCGCATATGCGCAGTCTGATCAGAGCCTTTGCTAGTCGCTTGAGTATTTTATGATTGTTAAGCTACTGACTGAACAACATTTGAGTGGCTATGTTTAAAGGAGGCTGCAGAGGCTCATCTGAGTCTACACATGTCAAAATGCCACATTGTTTGAAATCTCATGCACTGGCTCCAATATTATAGATCGTACCTCACTCCGACGGTTGTTTGTAACAGGGTACACACTCCACACATGAACAGGAATGTTGACATAATCTGTGACTTAACTAGGTCAAGGTCACCGGCACATATCTCATTGGCAACAATTAAAGGAATGGAGATCGTAGAGCTAATGCTGAGCAAGACTTGCTGAAAAAGAAAAAAAGAAAAGCATCTTCAATTGATCCATTGTATGAGAAAACAAAGGTTGCATGCACTACAGTACAAACTGGACGCCGATTACTAGTAATCGAAACTAACAATTCATCAGTAATGTGAATACAATCGGGCGATATCGATATTTTCAAACTATCGATTCTTTAAAAAGTAGGCCTACGGATACAAGAGAGGTTTCAAGATCATATTTTTCTAGCTTCTCAGCAAAACATGTGTTGTATATACTCAAATAGTACCCACAATGAATGTTTTCATACTGAAAATAAGAAATATAATACAAATTTTAGACTCAGTAAAATAAGAAACGACATGTCTTACAGTGAGGCAATTTCTCATTAATGGGCCTCGGCGCGAGAAAATCTGTCTTCGGGGGTTTCTGGCCAATAAGTCTCAAACCATCCTGCTCAGCTACAGAAACTAGCTAAACTATTGAAATTTGCATGAAACATTCGCATACAACGAGGTAACGTCATGATGCATCGATAATAAGTATGAAATAGTCCAAAATATCTACTAGAGTAATCCATTTTTGGAGTTCAAAAAGATATTTATCCGTGCATTATCTCACCTGAATTGATACACAAACCATATTGTCAAGCAGACAAAAATAGTATGTTTTTCCTTCGAGGCTTACACTATTAGGAGCGCAATGGCTCAGTAGTAACTAGCACTCGACTTGAGATTGCCACCAGACCGCCTTTATCTCACTGCTTAGTACTGGTTCTACATAGAAAAACGCCCCAATACTACTGAACAACGTCGACTGGGACATGAGTACCAACATCGATTCAACGCTATGACGTTGAATCGACGTTGGTTCGACGTCGATTCCGCGCAGTGTCGAATATACATATTATATAGGACGTATATTACAATGTACCTGCAGTCCGAACAAGAATACTAAATGCGAAGCTGGAACATCATTAACATTATAAAACATCCTACATATATCATTACTATCCGTTTCAAAGTCAACATGGTCATCCATATCCACTTTAGTATTAGAATTAAAATCCATTTCAGCTTTCTGTCCAATTTCAGCTTTCTGTGACGGTTCACAAGAGTCACGGCGCTGTGGGACCACCATAGTTTTCTTTGTTTTCTCGTCAATGTGACTTTGGTGCTTGTTTGATTCATCAGATTGTAAGCGAATGTCAGTAACACAGGTAACGCTGCACATAATGGAACTATGTCAGTCAGTAGGTTCTTTTATACAAAAATAAAAAAATAAACTGAGCAAGCTCGTGTGAAAGAGTTATTTATCACAAAAATGCGAGCAGCGGAGGTTCAGGCGAGACTGCGCTTCCGCGCAGTCTTGCCAAACCGTCGCTGCTCGCATATACAAATAATGAAAGTGGGCGATGGTGCCAACAAGCAGGCATCTAGACCTAGGGGATACCTGCGCATGCACGTGAATGATCTAATGGTGGATGAAAGGAAAATCATTTGACAGGGCTCAATAATCAAGTTCTTCGAAAATCGTCAGACCTCAAGCAAAATAGCGCCGAAGTAAATAGCATTGAAGTCACGTTCGGCGGTTAGTAATGCAACGCTCGGGGTTGTGACTTGCTACACCATGTATAAAACTATATAATATGGTAGGCCCCCTTTTAGCTCTGGTACATTGTATATTTTTTTATGTGATTGGAAACCATCTTTTCAGCAAAAAGTATAGGACCAATGTCTCAAGGCACAGAGTCGCAAGGTATATGTTTATTTTAAAAGCTGCCAGATTTCCAATTCACTCTCAACTATTAAAATCGTCTAGATAATTATATAACTACTAAACATCTGTCCACTGTGTGTCATGGACTCTCCGTATGGAAATTCGAAGGACATTATATAATTAAGGACCACATTTTATTAAGTCAGGTAAACTATTAGGCCCTATTCTTCTTTGCATATATATTTTAATGGGGTGGGTTTTGAAATACCTAGCCGAACCGAAGTAACACTAATGAGACAACACGTTGGTGAACTAACTGAGCGTTGTGTTGGCAACATTGAAAGCAAGTGAATCTGGAATGCAAGCCCTTATTAAACCATTCAAGCTGGCACAAACCCATCAAAATCGAATGGAATATAAGACAGTTACAGATAATTGTGTTATAGAGAATTGAAAGCTATGGAGGGAAGCCATTTTAGGCTGTGTGACATCACACAGTCCTAATTAAATATGCGTACACAGAATAACTAGCTTCCTGTTATTCATTTAGCTTTGTTTTCATTTTTATTGATTCTTTTGTTAAAAATAGTTGGTTTTGAAAAAATCTGTACAACTGGCACTGAAATTTGGGATTTTATTGACTTTTAAAAATTTACATATTTGAAATAGCGGTTTCCTTTGGCTTAATAGAAGTCAGAATTTTGATTTTTAGATTGCTATAGCTTTCTTATTTCTTAACCACTTTTGATTGGGTTTGCGGCAGATTGCATGATTTAATAAGGACTTTCATTTCAGATTCAATGGTTGTTTATTTTGCAGTCCCCTTTAAATTTCCACCGTGGGGCCATACAACTGTATGTGAGAATTGATCCAACATTATTTACAAGTGTTTGAGGTAATTGATTCAGAGTCTCGAGTATTGCAAACATTTTTTTCTCTTTCTTTTTATGTTAGTCACATGGAACTCAGCGGACATAATGTAAGGTGCAACTTTCACGTGGGTTCACTCAGTGTTCAATAACGATTCACGATCTCCGTCGTTTTTCATTGAAAAGAACATGGCCGCTATTTTTTGATCGAATGTATATCGATAAAGGCCTCCTCACACATAGACGAAAACGACCCAACGTCATCATGCGCATACTGACGAATAGGACTTCAGCCCGATTCGTTATCATGCGTAGATGTACGTTTTAAATCGTTGGCGATGTTCGCATGGATGCGGTTGTATTCGTTTGTGATCGTTCAATTAGCGTTGTTCGTCGGAAAATTTTAAGCATGTTTAAAAATTTGTGACGAATAAATGTTCGTCACAGTTATTCGTAACGATTCGCTTTAATGCGTTTATCAAACGTAAGTCTTCGCATAGCGTTCGCCAACATACGTTAGAGATCGCAGCTGTGAACAAATTTGCATATCGTGGTCAGCTAATTTGCATATCTAGCGAAAGATGACGATCAAGAGACGCATCTCTGCGATGTTTTGCGAACTGTAGCGAACATATGCGCATTGAAGCGATTTGTATCCGACGCGTGAAAACGAATTATAACGTTCGGAAAACGTAGCAATTAATACGTATTGTAACTACAAAAAGCGAATCGACACGAATTGAAGCGTTCCTACGATGTTTTTGATCCAATGTCACTTTATAGTTGATGAGGAGAGAGTGAGCTATAAGCGGGCCATCATCGGCCCGCCAGCGAAATGCCATTTGATGGCCCAGCATTGGATGCTCGTTTGGTAGCCTCGTGAACTTTAGGGGTTCTGGGTCACCCTATAGCGTTGGGGCCCCAGGGGTTTTGGGGATCTAGGGAGAATAGCTTTTTATTATCAGGGATCTGGGGTGCAATGGTTATTATTTTAGGGGAGCTTGGGAGCAAGCTCATAGTTTTGGGGACTTAGGGAGCCCTGCCGAAAATAAAAAAAAGGAAAAGCCTCTATTTTGTTTGATCTTTTTTTTTTTTTTTAAATTTCTTCTGCTTCTGGTGGGATACTCCCCAGACCCCCTTGTCAATTATAAATGTATTAATTTTCACATAACATGCACATTTGAAAATTGATCTGAGTGAAACATATGGCGATTATATTTTGTTGTTGTTGATTTAGTAACCTTGAAATTGTTGGCTTTTGGTTGGTAATAACATACTTTGGGACGCCAACATTGCACTAGATAGCACCATTTTTATCAAAATTTTCCCGGGGGAGCATGCCTCCAGACACCCCTAGCACAAATTTGGCTCCATATTGTTACAGGGCTACCCACACACCTATCATGTAAACCGCTCTTTAGGTAATTAGCTCAGTTTTATAAGATTTTTTAAAAAAAATGCTGATCAGATATTTACTTATTGGATGAAACTAAAGTTACAAAAGCGTATAGGGGCTAAAAGCAATTGTAGAAAATACTTTTTATGGTTACAAAATATAAATCCTTTCACTTTGTCTAAAAAATCTAGCTTAAGCTGATGGAAAAAAATCAGCTCCTGTCCCCAACCAGAAAAAAAAAACAGAAAAACAAATGGTCTGTCTCTAATTTCAAAAAAATTAAATGCCTACTCTACCAGGTACATGTATCATGCATTTCATTGAAATAATTATATGTCATGTATTCCTAGGCTAAGCCATGTCTTCACATGTATAAGGCAAATATACTGAAGGACTTTAAAAATGCACCACCTGCTTAAATGCTAATTATGTCGAAATTGAATTTTTTAATTATGTGAAAAAAAAAATGACAAGTTCCATCATTAAGCTTGCATTTAATAAGAAAATCGAAACGCTGTAGCTTATGATTGCAGTGACTTCGCGATAACTCTGAGACAACTCAAATTCAAAAAGTCACAGAGTACCAATACCTTCCATAATGAACGAAAAGTGTTTTCGAACCGATGTTTGTTCTTGAAACCAAAAGGAAAGACAAAATCAAATCATGAAGTTTTAGGCCTCTGGCAACGTTCATAACGTCAACATGACGTCATTTATTTTGACGTAATTGGTCGTTTATATCCTAAGGATCAGGAATAATCAAATTATTTTTATTACTAACAGATACTCCTCAATCAGTTGCATAAAAGATAAAAGTATCGCGACATGCGCGAACGTCATCCGTCTGTTATTGCTGCTTGAAATTTTAAGACTGACGTTATCAAAGAAACGCTGCGATTTGGAGCGTAATAAAACGATTATTTCTGTGTGTTTTTTCCATTTGTTAAGACATCTGGCTACCACCTCAAAGTGTTTGTTTTTCACATTTGTCAGACGACAATTGTTGAAAAACACTTTGGTCGATATTACGTCAGAATGAACAGCATGGGCATATCTAAATCATGGTCCATTTTGCAAGAGGATAAAAAATGATAAAGAAAACATCCTCAAATCAATCATGTAAAAGAGACAGTTGATGTTAAATGGTGCGTTTCTAAAGTCCCTCAGTATATAAAGTTATCATTAAGTCATGCGCTCTTGTACAGCTTCATATGTTTTTAAGTTTGTGATTTTAATCCTACGGAAAGAAAATTACATTTTAGGGAGAATTGGCTTATGATTTTGGGGATTTTGAGAGAAGCTGAACTATTTTCAGGGTTTTGGGGAGCAAAAGGGAAAATACTTATAGGGAGCAGTGGAAATTGTTTTCAGGGATTTGGGGAGATCAATGCATTATTTTCAGGGATCAAGGGAGCACAGACCCCCTGGAGGCCTCAGCGTTGTGATTTTACAGGGGGTGGGGGACTAGATCCGTGCATGTTAAAAACCCTCAGACGAGGATAATGTCATTGTGTGCGTCTATTGCATTTCTCTGTTTGTCTGTCTATCTGTCTTTCTAAGTATCTACATGTATTTGTCTGTATGTCTGTCTGTCTCTCCCTCTCTCTCAACATATGTGGTGTGGTCTCAGGAGACCAGGGTTCACGAGATCGATACCGGGCATTTCGGGTCTTTTGTTGGGACTCTAAATCAGTCCCTTTCCCGATAAACCATAGCTGGTGGAAGTCCGTTATCATGGTACTAAATTATGCATTATTTATCCGTAACCACTACCCCCCCCCCCCCTCACGCCTCCCCCATCAGTAAAAGTGGGCCTGATGTCTTTCTGATTTTCCAGTGCTCTGGTACATGCCCCACTCCAGCACAAGGGGATATTCTTGTATCGGATTAAGTCCTGTTTTAGCCCAACTATGCATAACAAAAGTTTTATTCAGGCACAGATCACAGCCATATCAGAATAAAGAGTGAGACTTGTTGAAGTATTCCAGTACTTGTATTCCTTTTGCTGACAGTTCCAAGGTGGTGCAGATTTTGTTGATATTTTTTTTAAATTCATATTTCATGTTTTTATGCTGTCTTTTCCTGGAGATATATATGTTAAAAACCTGACCTTTACCCTGTACTGTGATGGTGTGTGGGGGAAGGGGGCAATCAAGGCGTTGCTCGTCTGGTATTGACCGGATGTGGGATTGCCGTGTCTGAAATATTCGGAGCCATTCGCGAAGATGCGCGATGCTGTGTTTAACTTCGTATCTCTGCGCCCCAAATCGCATCTAATCGCTCCTTATCGTTGATGGACGCTTAAGTTTTGTTTGCGTGAGCTAACGCATTCAAGCGAATTATAGTTTGTGTGCGTAAACCATTCGCAACAAATAGTTCTCTATCGTCAAATTTTAAAATTATGCAACAAATTTTCGAAACTTTCGTTCAGAATTCGCTTGATTTCACAAAGTTACTCTTTTCGCAAGGCTTCGTCGAACGGATTCGCTTATGTGTGAGGAGGCCTTAAGCACATGTTATTTATCTCATATATGCGGAAAGCCAAGGCCAGACGAGCCTGCACGTCTCGACAAAGTCTATGCTGTTCGCATGCATGCGCCGATCCAGAAAGTTTTGTCAGATGGGTCCAAATTTATTGAGGAGGGGAGGTAGGATCCAAATACCACTATAAGCGGGCCATCATTGGCCCACTAGCGAAACGTCATTAAAATGGCGTTTCGCTGACGTGCCGATGTTGTCCCAACATTGAATGCTGGCTTGGTAGCTTTGTGATTTTTCAGGGGTTTCGGACAAGTATTGCTAAGAAACCCTATATTTTTGTGATTTTTCATGGGGTGGTGGGTCCGGACCCCTGTCCTCCACTCTGGATACGCGCATGGCATACACGAAGTATGGAAGTAGAGGAAAGCTCAGACCAAAAACTAAATCTCCTGTCATACTAGATAGCTGTCTATACATCTTTATGATAGTCTCATAGGCTGGTCAATTGAATTTCAAACCAAGTAGAATTAACGTTGATGTAAGCCATGTCAGTTCCATGTAATGTTCGAAGTTCAAAACGACCGTATCAGCACTACATGCGTAGTGCATGCGGCAAACACACACACTAGTTTATCCATTCATTTTAATATAAAGAATCACAATTGAACCAACACACGTTTTGCTTTAAAATACACATTTTATTACACTGAGTATAGATTTTAAACATATGACTTTACACCAAGATACTACTGAAAGAAAGAAAAACAAAATAAAGATGTCATTTCACTAAATACACAAATTCTTAACGTATTACCCTTTATGCACTAATGCATTTCCCCTTCTGACTTGAAATGATGGCCCTTTGAATAAATCGATGGGTCGTAAATGTAATTCTCTGGCGAACAGTATAGACCGTGGTGAAATGCCGCATTCACGATGTGGCATTTCTTCTGGGTCTTCGCAGTTTGCCAAAGTATGCATTTAGGAGTCACAAGTATACAAACTTGGTTATAAAACCACAATGTACCACAGGCTTTGTTTTCCTCATTGCCTGAACAGGCAGACTTCATCACCCAGCGTAAAACCCACACCAGCCCGTTCTTGAAGGAGCCGTCTGATTAGAGAGTGTAGTTGTTGTTTTTTTCTCTCATTCCATCTCTTTATTTATGATTAAAACGGTACGAAGCTGAAGTGTCCGAAGTTTTAGGGTAGATACGTTTTTTAACTTTCCCTAGCCCTATGACAAGAAAAGGGCGTGACAAAATGCCAAAATTGTGTTTACTTTGAGATAAAAACAGGTTAAGTACGCATTACTTTTTCTGGAGAAGAAGTCGCTAAAAGTACACTATTTTGATTAAGAGAAAATAGCTTTTTCAATCATATGTGCAGGTGCTGGCCAGCGTCTCCACTGTCCATCTATAGCAAGTGACTCAGAGGCAAGTATTAACTAAAACGTACACCCATAGTCACTAATTAGTGCTCGTCAACGCTAACTTGTCCATGATTAGGGACACACCAACATTTGATACTTGTCTAAGCTGAGGTGTCTAAAACTACTGGTACACAGCGACACTTAATGCTTGTCAATGCTTACTCAACAAAGATTACTGGAAAAACAGTGACACTTAATGGTTGTCAATGCTTACTTAACAAAGATTTTGGGAAACGCAACAACACTTAATGCTTGTCAATGCTTACTCAACAAAGATTATGGGAAAAACAGTGACACTCAATGCTTGTCAATGCTTACTCAACAAAGATTATGGGGAAAACAGTGACACTCAATGCTTGTCAATGCTTACTCAACAAAGATTATGGGGAAAACAGCGACACTCAATGCTTGTCAATGCTTACTCAACAAAGATTATGGGGAAAACAGCGACACTTAATGCTTGTCAATGCTTACTCAAAAAAGTTTATGGGAAAAGCAGCGACACTTAATACAAAGATTATGGGGAAAACAGTGTCACTTAATGTGATTATGGGAAAAATAATGCTAATCAATAATTACTTGTCAACATTTCTGAAACACGGTGACACTTAATGCTTGTCAACGATGGCTTGCACTGGATTATGGGACACAGCGGTACTAAATGCTGCTCAACGCATGCTTTTCAATGTTTAGGGACACTGGGTGGAAACGTACACCGGATATTGCTCCAAAATGAGCCAATATTTACAAAAATTCAAGAAAATACACACAGCGAAGGTAAGCAAATCTGGATTTTCTCCTATTTAATCATTTTTTCGGTACTTGGCAGGTGGTATTTTTGAGCCACTATACCCATATTAAACACATTATATAAATGCATTGGTATCAAACACTGTAAATGATGGTGAAAATCACAAAATGAGGGCCGTGCTCACTCGAAAATGTATACTCCTCTCCAAAATATCGAACATTATTGAAACAATAAGGATGGTTATCAAAATTCTGAATCGACCAATCTTTTTAAATGTCTCATAAATATCATTCCAGAAAATTTCAGCCACGTAGGTTGAAATTTGACCAAGATATGGCTACAAACCAATGGCAAATTAGTCACGATAAGGGTACTGGGGATTGATAACAAGTGTAATGGGTAATGCATATTTTCTAAATTTGGTGTACTGAGGATTGTCAGTTGATTTATAGTCTTTTATGCTCTCCTAACAGTCAAATCCAGTTTGGGGACTATAGGCTTGCATGCTTTTGTCTGACAGACTCCGATACATTATTGGGTTATATAATCTATGCAGGCGTGTTTAGTGAACTTAGGGTTAAATGCGTTTGAAAGGTCAATCTTTTGAGGTTAACCTCATATTATAAAGGCCACATACAATCTTTCAGTTCATCCTTTGAGTACATCCATCCATTCGTCCATCAGTAACACTTTCATGTTAGGTGATATTTCCCTCAAGTGTAAGCCAATTCCAGTATAATTACACATACCTACATTATTACCAATTCGCACATAACACTTTGCCCAAAGGTCAAAGTGACACCTTTGACTCAAACTTGATCAGAAGCTGTAATACTAAGAATCTCGTTTCCGGCCTTTTCCTCCTACAAGGGTTGGATAAATTTATTTTAACTATACACGATTATTACCCTTAGGATAAGTTATAAGTACTGGGTTTGGGAAGAGACAAATGCTTACTCTCACAAGGTCATGTGTTCAAATCTCAGCATGACCAAATTTCATAGAATTTTATTATAACGCCTTTTCAAGAAAAAAAGGTACATTACTTTTGCATCAAAGTTGGTTCATTGTCCCCATTTGTATGTGCATACGTCCGTCCATCACGTTTCTTGTAAATGCATCACCGCCTTAAATGTTTGACGTAGCAGCTTCAAACTGCAGATGCCTAGGTCATAAGATGTAAAGGGTAATGAACAACATTTTGTGTGACCTTGAAAAGATCAAAGGTAAAATAATGCATTTTTCTTGTAAACTCATCTCCTAACGCAGTCACTTAAAACGTTTGCATGTGCGTAGATCACATAATGTAAAGGGCACTGAGCAATATTTCCAGTGACTAATGTCAAGGTCAAAGGTCAAATAATGAATTTTCTTTTAAATGCATTTGAACGTAAGATCTTCCAACTTTGCAGGCAGATAGGTTACACGATGCAGACAGGTTTTAGCAATGTTTTGTGTTACAGGTAAAATGAGTATTTGTAATAGTGTACCCCCAAGGGGAGTTGGGTACTCTCAGTTTTTCTTCATGCGTAGGCTCAGACCCAGCATCTACCATTCACCCCCAAAAATATCAGGAATTTCAAGCAAACTAAAAAAAATAGCTACCCAAATAATATCCCCTGTTCTGTACCTTGACCTTAAGAAAAGACCCTAAAATGCATAGAAATGAACCCTAAATATAGTCCAATTTTGTGATGACCCCAAAAAATATCCACAAAATCTCCATACCCCAAAAAGTATTCACCATCTGAGAACCCCCAAAAATATTGAAATTCAAAATTTGAACCCCAAAAAATGACCCGAGCCTACGTATGTATGAAAATATCAGAGTACCCCTTCCCCCCTGGGAGAGTACCATCGACTTAAGTCTAGTTCTATTTTTTTTTTATTTCATGAACTCTCAAATCATACCATGCGCAATCAACTTCATTTGCTTTATTTTAAATTGATGATTTATGACAAAGCACGAGCAACAGTAAAGTACTTAAACTATTGTATGTGTTACCTTCCACATGCTAAGCATCCACGTGAACAGTAAATGAAAAAAAAAGCTATGTGCTGTGTGTTGTAGTACAAAACTAAAACATACTTTGGTGAACACCTACAACTATTTTGTTGGAGACTCAGCTGGATTGCGCGTGCCATGGTTTATGAATTCATAAATGCGCAAAACAAGAAGAAGCAACCAGGGGCATACAAGAGACGTTATGGATGAAAACTGATCATACTACTTGAAGCAACCAAAGAACAAATTTAAGCTTTTTAGAAAAGCTTGCCATTTTTAAGAACCATTTCTAATATTAATTATCAAACAGTACATAAATTAATATCAAACCCTTTTTCAACCACTAACTCAAAGCAATTGTCTAGAAATCAGCAACTTCTAAATCATTGAACAGCTTTGTATCCCAGAGTATGCCCGCTTAAAGTTGAAGGCCTATGAAATCAGAGATAAACTTAGATTTGAGAGAAATATAAATCGCCTGCAATAACATTGTATTTTTACAGAAACTCTGATTATTTTATTTCTGCGACTGATCTTTATGCATGTACAGTAAAGGAATAGTGTTGTTAAGACACACATAAGGCCACACTGGTCACTGCACTGTAGAAACAAATGATGAGTGATAACGACATTCATTTAACCCTTACACACTGATGAATTCAGAAAATAAACCATGGATAAGCCATCGTATATATTGAGGGGTTACAACTTATGATCGTTTTTGACTTAGCAAACACTGTAGACCCAAAAGGCAACATTTATCTGGATCTTCTTTCTTTAAAAAGTCACTTGTTTACAAGGGGTATATGGGTTTATTAGTGGTTTGAACATGGGTTTAAATTTTAGCATGCTGAAGATTTTTATGAGCTTATGTGATCGTCTGCTGTTTGTTTTTTCTTCAAAATATGCGTTTTCAAAATACTCTTACAACGTACCATTAGAGTGCCAACTAGTTTTGATCCAGATCAGACTCAACCAAATGTTGGGCTTAATCTGGATCCAATTTATTTGAAAATCTTAAAAATTATCAGC